>OY728134.1:1357714936-1358964936 GCA_963277665.1 Viscum album
CCTTATCTTCTCAAAAATTGAATTATGTTACTCTCAATAATCAAGGAATTGATGAATCTTTTTATGAAGATAAGAGATAATCGAAATTAAAAAATAAAACAAAGATAATTATGATAAAGAACTTGAAATTATGGAGATTTATGAATCTAAATATGAAAAAAAGAAAATAGGAAGTTAGAACTTCAAGACCTAACACTTGATCCATTAATGAAGACTAAATATATTACACTAACTATGAACCATGTTTAATCATCAAAATAGTGTAAATTAAAATAAAAAACTTTAATGTTTTCATCAAATTTCTTGTTGAAATTATAAAAATATTTCCAAATATTCAAGATATATGAACATATATCCAAAGAAAAATTGATGTTTTGGAAAACTATAAACTAGTAAAAAACATTATAAGATAATGATTCAAAATGAGGAAGAGTTCATATATTTAAATGGAAAATCAAAATAATAATCAATAAAGTTAATGAAATATGTTAAGTCGATCAATATGACAATGGAAGATATCATATTTTATGATGAATAGATAGACGATATTAGAATTTCAAAAGAATCAGTCTCAAAACATGTCAAGAAAATAAGTTATGAAGTTTCTATAAATTTGTGAGTAGTTGATAATATGATGTATTTATAAATGAAAGAAGATGATGAAATATTGATTAGGGGAATATGATTCAAGATCTCAAAGAATAATTTCCAGAGATAAAAAATCAGAATAATAAAATTGAAGTTCTTGAATAAAAATATATGAATCTCAAGTTGATTCTTCGTGAGTTTGGGAAATATCATGAGGGTACCAAGAAGATTAAATCTATTTTCAAAATAATTTCAAATCATGATGGATTTTTTTACTCTTTAATAAATTTCATAATAAAAGTAGAATAATTTGACACATACATTGGAAGAATTTTCTTCCATATACTTTTGGACTGATATTTTTCTAATATATTTAGATGAATTTATTTTTATATTCTTGGATAAATGTTTATACATAAATTGGATTATAATTTTATTAACATTTTATATACACTTTCTATATCTCATATAAGTTTTTTGAAAATCACAAAGGGGGATAATGTTTTCAAATATTTTAAATGAAAAAGATAATGAATCTTTTTTTTTGGAGAAATAAGAAAGTTTTCTAGAGAAAGAACATAAAGTTATGGAGATCTATAAATTTTGGAAAATTGGTGAGATGATGAGATAGTTCTAAAATTTTCATGATAAAGGATAAGAGATATAAATTTATCTAATAGGGGGATTAAGTATATTTCATATTTTTTTCATTAGTTTTTATCATTCAGAGTTGTGATCTTTTCATTCCAAAATTTGGAGATTGTTGAGTTGAGATTTTTTGTTCAACAATTTCAAAACATATTTTCGAACATCATAAACCACTTATTTAAAAAGTTTATAATTTACTAGAATTTATATTTCCCATTATCTTAGGAATGTTTTTGTAAGAAAATTTGTTTTATTAGATGTATAATTTTAAACCATCGATCAGAACATTGATAATGTTATCTATAAAAAGGGAATTTGATGGGGATTCTTTAACCAGATGATGATTAACCTTGTTCATAATATGGATAAATATAATTTTTATTAAATGAATTTTTATAATGTTACACCCCATGCTCTTATGAAATATTCTTTACATAAATATAATTTTTTTGATATCTTGTATTACACACAACACTGAGTCTTAATGATCCAAAATATACTATTAATATTATTACTTAAACCTAGCCATTATAACCTTGTTATTAAACCTAGAGGTATGAATAGTAAAAACCAAAATTTTAAAAATTAAGTATAATGGTTTTATTTAAAGAAAATATTCTGATGAAAATGAACATAATTTTTAGTAATTCCTTCATATAATTTTAAAATACCTTTTGTCATCAAGAATGTTTTTGCTTATTTTTTTAAACAAAGTAAAAATAATTCTGTGCACATTTAGAAAATTTATTTGATAAATGAAACATCATTTTGGAAATCTATAAGTCAAAAATTTCTTTTACTAAATCATTGATTATTTTTTTCAAAGATTAATTTTTTGAATAATTGTAAATAATATAGTTTTTAAAAAAAATACCATTCCATTTAAAGAATTTACAAGCTCCAATTTAACTTAATATGGTTTTAAAAATTAAATTAATTAATTTTTATTTTTATTAATCCAATTTAGGTCATTTGAATCAATTTCATATAAAATTTAGATATAAAATATTTCTATACTTTTTATAACTTTTCCCTTAGAAAACCATTTTTTTCCTCGCATATGTATATTTAATATAAAATTAAAATTTTCCACTTATTTTATTTGAATTTGGAATAATGGATTCTATATTACAAATCAAAATTATTACAATTATATAATATTTTAACCTAATTTTTTTCATAATGAATATTAAAAATAGTAAAATTTAATTGTGTGGTTAACGTTAAAACGAGTTTACCGAGGGTTAAACTGAAAGACAAGGGTTTGTTTTCCAATAAAACATGTATAAAACATATTTTATGTTCATATTTAAACATTATCATGTCCTAAGTTAGAATATATTTTCATTTATATTCATTTTTCTTGGGAATGACTATAATTTTGGATTCTTTTGGGAAATTTCCAAGTAGTTTCCAAGTAGGGTTCCTTTTCCCACTTATAAAAGGTCATATCCTCTCATACCCTATTCAAACATCCAATACACTGTGTTTTATCTTATTCCTACCACAAATAATATACATAATTCCCTAACCATGTCTTTGGAGCATTATTTTGATTAGAAAACCCTCCTAGGAAGGATTTTGGTTATACCATAAAGCTGTTATCTAAAGAAGAGGCATCATTATTAAGCGAGCATTTTTATTTTATTTCTTATTCCATCTCATTAAAATATTCTTAAACCAAGATGATAAAATAATATTAGTTTCTTGAATATAATAATATTTTATTATGTAAAGTTCATATCCCATATCCATATCATCTTCTTTCAAATGGGAAATGAAACTGTTGATCATTTGTACGCCGACCGACCGCCTCGCGAATCAATGCAATTTATTTCCATCACTACATCTCATGGATGGAGAAAATGATGTATTTGATATTTATATATGATATTTATGAAATATTTATACTATTATAATGATAATATCACATCAACCTTCCTACCATCAAATCCATTTGAAAACGATAATTTCGCTCATCCATATGTGTGAAATACACCTCCTCGAAGCGATTGATAAGTGTTTTCCATTTTATTTTGATATAGATGATAATAATGAAATATTTAATGAATATATATATTAAATAAAAATGATTTTATAAATGTGATATATTATTTACCTTTCTTTGATTCCATCAGTTGGGTAAAAGGGAAACAATATTTATGCATACATACGACCAACCGTCTCCATGAACGGTGTAGTTCATTTTATATCTATAAAGTTTATGGATGAATATAAATAAGTATATAATGATTATATATGATACTTATCATTTATAAAATCCTATATAATATCGATCCATAATCACGGTACATGGATAAAAACTACCAAACACAAATGTAAACGAAAAACGAAGCAGTTATCACATGAAAAAGTGATTTTGATGAAGAATTATTAATAAATGTGTCAAAAATGGTAATAATTAAATTTTATATGGTATTATATAAATTAATATGGTTCTGTAATATATTTATAATAAACCTATATGTAATATATATGTGATTTGTATTTTTATGACGAAATTTGAGACTTAAGGTAAGGGGTTTCTAGTGTCCCATTTATTTCTACGAGATATATTCCATATAAAATACTCATTTTTTTTCTGGAATATATAATTATCCATTAAATTTTTTTATCATGAATCTAATTATTTTCATGATTTTATTTTATTTTATTCTTCAAGGGTCTTAAGATTCAATTTTTACCAAAGTGGTAATAGATTTTTGTGTCACTTTTATTTCTGTGGGACACATTCCATATTCACCACTTGTCTATTTGTGTGGTGTACATAACACATATGAATATATTTTATTATTATTATCATGAAAATTATTTCATATACATACCCCTATAACTTTTTATTCTTTCATGGGGATTATGATTCAATATTTACCAAAGTTGTAAATGTTTTATGTCACGACGACATTGTTTTCTAGATTGTTTATGATTAAGTTTATGTTGATGAAATCATATGATATATCTCTAAAAAACTCATAACTTTTATCAAAATATATTTTTATCTTGAGAATACATGTTTTTTTCATTTTAAACTCTTTATGAACACAAGAGACCAAAATAATGTTTTAAGACAATTATACACTATTTCTCTCTTTAGTCGAAAAGAATTTTTATTACATATCCATGTTTTCTAAAAATGTTTTCAATTTTTTTTAGAATTATTATATGAATGATTATATTATAATTTACAAATGATTGATTTTTTTACAAAACAATTTAAAATGACTATTCCCGTCATTTTTCTAATGAGGTACATTTTTACTTTTCACCAAAGTGTGAAAGAAATATTTACTTTTATCTTGTATGGGGTGAACATGATTTTATGTGATCATTAATAGTCATTTTTAAAGATTGGTTTATAATTTTCAAGATTTATTTTCAATAAAATTTATTTCCACAATTCTTTGGGAATTTCTAGTTATAAAAAGGTTATCTTCAAAGTGGAAAGGTTATTTTCCTCAATAAATGTATCATGCAACATTTAAAAAAAATTAACATATAACATGTCACACTATAATGATACATAATAATTACTAGGGATATGATCGAATTATTCCATCCCAATTTATTCTTTTCATATTTTATTTTCATGATGACATGATATATATAAACTATGTTTCTTCCATGGGTTTTACGATGTTGAAATGTTTACAAAAACCATTTATTTTTATTTGTTCAAATATGAATAATGTTTTATGATCTTATGAAAAACTATGTAAGAGTTTCAATTTGAGATGGTTGGGACTGATTTTTCCCCTTAATGTATTAGGTAAATATTAATAACTCATGAGGTAATTATGCTACTAGTGAACTTGATTTCATGTTCACAATGTTATGAAAGGACCTTTTATTTCATGCCCATAAGGGTAGTATGGAGCCTAATTTCATGTCTATATGTTTATTCATGAACCTACATTCATTTATATAGGGTTATTCATAGACCTGGTTTCATGTACATAGTATATGTGGGGCCCTAAATTCATTTCCTCAACTTAATGAGTGAACTTGTTTAAATTTAAACATGTTAATAATGTTAAACAATTATGTTTTTCCATATTCCTTTGACTATGTTGCTATTTAATGTATTATTTGCATTGATTACCTTTATGATTCATGTCTCATGTACTACAAAGAGTTGTTACATTATTCAGGATCATGATCCATGTTATGTAGTTTGTGGTTTTGAAATAATGAGATTATGTTCTCATACCATCACGCTAATATTATGTTCATGTGATTATTGATATATCCATTGTTTACCTATACTGAAAACCTAAGTTCACTATCTCGTATGTTTCTTTACCCCATGTTATTAATAATTGTTTTACGTATGAAAATTATAAGAAGTACGATGTATATAAATAACTTAGTGGGAAAAGATGTAGTCCACTAATGACCCTATTGTTTATGTTTCCATTTTTCCAAGGGAACTAGACGTATATTTTTCTAGGGTGGTTTTATTTTTATATGTAATGAATATTCATATATTAAGATGAAATTTATATCTTTGAGATGTTTGTGTTAATATAGTTTGAATCAGTCAAAGGATTATTTAACCTTTGGAAACTCTAATGAAAAACCATTAGTGAGAAAACTAGGGATAAGTCGAAGGATAATTCAAAGTTTAAGAAAATTCCCTTAAATTTCGATGAAGGATAGAGTGAGTGGTCTCTAAGAAATTATATTCTTCTATAGATACTAGAATTGTATATAGCTTTAGAACTTATGTACTTGGGGGTAATAAATTCGAAAATGTTTCATTGATCATGACTCAATCGATACCTGGTCCATGTCAAAGGGCCATGGGGAACACCACGTTTTATGCTCCCAATAGATATGTTTTGGAAATTAATAACCTCTTTAAGAATAATCATGAATGATTTGAATAGTTTATGATCATGAATTACCTAGGTTAAACCTATGGGTTCATATATCAAAAATAAGGTGTCATAATTTAGATATCCTATGATTGTTTTTTCATGATTAGTAACTCTAATTAACTATGATTTATAGTCATGATAACCAATCATGTTTTATAATGTAATTGAAGAAAAAATGATGAAGATTATGTGGTAATAGGTAAGATCAAATATTTATGTACCCAATTTGAGATTAGGAAATTTTTAAAGGAATTATAATTCATATATCAATGATTATATGTTGAATTAGAAAAACACCTAATGGTATAATGATTGCATCTCATATCTATGATTTAATATAGTTAATTTTTGTGGAAATTTTCTTTAAAAAATATTATTACTATTCCTATTGTTGAATTTAATGTTATCCTAGGCATGGATTGGGTTTCTCTACATAAATCCAACATTAATTTATCAGTAAGGGAAGTAATATTTGATATACCAAACTAACCTATGACTATCTATCACTGGGATAATTAATATGAAATTACAATAGAAATCACATTATTTTTAAGGGTCTTGATTCTCATTTAAAATGTGTTTTTATCTAAAATGGTTAGGGAGAAACTCAACATTGATTATATACCTATTTTGTGGGTGTTTATTGACATATTTCTAGAATATTTTGTTAGACTTTAGCCAATTCATGATGTCTAGTTATCAATAGAAGTCATACCTAGTGTCACACATATTTCAAAGACTCCCTATAAAATGACTATGATTGAGTTGAAGGAATTGAAGAAGAAACTAATAGAGAGCCTTGATAAGGGATTCATTCAGCTATGTATGTCACTTTAGGGTGCATCAATTCTATTTTTTTAAGAAGAACGATTGATAGATTATAATATTTATTGATTAATGTGAACTAAATAAGATCACAGTCAAGAAATGTTATCAACTACAAAATATTGATAACTTGTTTGGTGAAAAATGCATATATAAATACTTTTCAAAGAATGAACATCATTCTAGATATCATCAATTGAGGGTCAATAAGGAGGATATAACTAAGACAACATTCCATTCATAGTATGGAAACGATGAGTCTATATTGACACAATTTGGTCTTACTAATTCCCCAACTATCTTTATGGATTTAATGAATAATGTATTTAGAGATTATATTGAACTATTTTGGAAGTATTTATTGATGATATGCTTATATATTCAAAGATAAAAGAATAGAATGAAGGTCATGTGAGGAATTTGATGAAGAACCTAAGGAAAGATAAGATTCATGAAAATTTTAATATGCTCGAATTTTAGCAGTCAAAATTTCAGTTTTGGGTCATATTATCTAAAGAGAGGATATATCAATTGATCCATCAAAGATAAAATTAATTAAACATTGGCATAGAACAACCACTATGATAGATATCCTATGTTTTCTGGGTTTGTATCGATATTATCAATGGTTTTTTGATAACTTCTCATTACTATCTAATCCAATCACTAGGTTAACTTAGAAGGGATCCAAGTTCCTCTGGATTTCTGAATGTGAGGTAAATTTCTTAGAATTGATGAAAGGTTAGTTAGTGCACATGTTCTTACATTACACTACATTATACAAGGGTTTTTAATCTATAGTGATGCATCAAAGAAGGTATTGTGATGTTTCCTCATTTATAATGATATGGATGTAGCTTATACCACATGATAATTTATGGTTAATTGGAAACAAATAACCAACTCTTGATTTATATTTAGTAACGTCAATTTTTAAATTAAAGATATTGAGGCCTTATCATTATGGTGAAAAGTTTGATATATATAATGATTAATATTTTTTAATTATATATTCAAATAGAAAGAGTTGAACATTCACAATAGAAGATAGTTGCAACTGATTAAAGATTATTACATCTCAATACATTACCACCCTAGGAAGGTAAACAAGTTGGCCAATGCTTTGAGTCAAAAGGACCATGCTATCCTATCTATGATGAGGATAAAGAAATATCCAATATCAATGAATTTTCGAAGCACAAATATTGAAATATTGAATTAAGGGGAGAAACATTTTATTTCTAAAATATTTTTTCGACCATCTATCCATGTGAGTATAAAATAGGTGAAAAAGGATTATGTAGTGCTGCAAAATAATGTATGAAATTTTCTTGATTCCATCCTTCATTATTATGGAATGATATGTTTTATGAGAGATATATGTGTTTCATTATTACCATATTTGAAGGAGCTATTATAGGAGGCTCAAAGATCTTCATTCCCTAATAATACTTGAAGTAAAAAGATGTATATGATAAGTGGAAATGGAAACTTTTAAGACATAAGTGGTGGGGGTGTGTGTTTTTTCAAAAAACATGACAGAGACTAAACATCCATATTGAGATTGAAGTGATTCATTACTTCTCTCCAAAAAGATAAGTATGTAGTGGAAAATTAAGTGAAAAAGAGCACAATGATGTATAGTGGTTCAAGGTACAATGATCCCTTATTATACTCCCCCAATGAACTCTCCATGAGATTGGTGAGGTTCAATAGAATTACCTTTTACTAGGGACTTCTATAATTTAGGGTAGGCAGTTTAAGCCTTACGATCAAGGCTATTACATGACCTTATGGTTCTTTTATGAGGAACTGAAATATACATAGATTATTATGAGAAACCAAACCTCCACTAATTAATCAAGATAAGAATTCAATACACCTATAAAAATAAGAAGTTTTGATGTAGATGTTGAGAAAACTTCAATACATTGTTATCATAGCAATTGATAGTTGTATATGATCTCTGATAAAACAATGCAGTAGGAAAATAATCTTCAACGTCAAACAATATTTAATTAAAAAACATAAGATAAAACACTATATATATTATTAAACATGTGTGTCTAAAAACTGAAACTCGAAACGTTCTTTCTCTAACAACAGAAAAATATTCAACAAAGAAACATCAACCATAGTTTCTATCAAATAAATAAGAATCACAAACTGCGTGTCTCCAATGTTTAGATCCAGAGGCATTGAAACAATCACACTTATTTATATATGTATATAAATATATTTATAGAAGATTAAAATCTCAGAATTTAACATGAGGATAAGATTCATTTAGGTCAAAATAATCTAGAAATATCACATGATAAATCAAGAATATTTGAATTCAACACATTGAATGAATTTTGTCACATCCATTAGTTATAATTAAAATTTAATTTATTTAACATGAGGATTTTAATAAGTTTTTAAATATCTAAAAATAGATATTTACTTCTGTTGAGACCGTTGTAGAAAACATGGAATTAATCCATAAATAAAAAACTCAACCTTTGACTAAGCCAAATGTAGGGTTTGTCTGTATATAGATAAACTATGAATGTATGGTTGACATTGTACAATTGATTATTATTTTTTGATTTTTTAACCATTAGTTTATTATTCAAACATTTTTTTCTTTTAAATTTATAGTTTATGATCCATAATTTTCCAACAACATATGGATTTTAAACAACACGTTCCGTTTACAAATGTACGGTATGAATAGTTCTTCTAGAATATGTCTAGAATAATTTTCCTTTGAGAATTGAAATTTTCTCTAAAGAAGTAAAGACTGAAAATGATTCTAGAATAAAGGTAATTATTCATGTAAATATTATCCATAAATTCACGTAATGTAAATTCATTAGTAATATAAATTTTGGTGTTTTTGAGCATCAAAATCAAAAATAAATTAATGATATTGTTGAATCAACACATGGCCAAAAATATCCCCATTTTTAAGGTAAAAATACCAATAAAAAATACCTATGTTAAAAATATATAAAAATTAATTTTTTGAAATATGAGAACAAATAATGTTTAATTTTTTTTTCTCTTCTAACTAAAAATAAATTCTTCCCATTTTTTTAATAGATTTATTTCCATACATACAATTCTCATATTTATTCCTTTAAAGTTCACAATAAATTTTAGAGTTATTTATCCCCATTTTTTTTATAAATTTCTCTTCATCAATTCATAAATTTCTACCATTTATTATGCTATCAAAATTAAATTATGAAATTGGTTAACATATTTAAAAAATTAATAATAATAAAAAATACATTTAAGATAAAAGAAATATAAAAATTCAAAATTTTTAAATATAAATATTTTGAATTTTTACATGATATAGAGGAAAAGAATAATTTAGATTTTTAGATAGGTTGATCAGATCATATAAACTCTCCATGATTTGAACTATTTCACTTAATATAGTTAAAAATATTGACAGTTGTTCTATTCTCCTTTGAAAATATATAGATCTTTAATTTTTCAAAGAAGATGAGAAATATTTAAATAAAAATTATTTTATCTTAGAAAAATATAATTTAGTAACAACTTCTCTACTAATCATCTCTAATTAGCTTATCATCTCCATTTAAAACGCATCAAAATCTTCTTAAAAAAAATTATCTTTCAATAAAACTTTGATATTTTATTTTATGTGTATCAAAATATTTTTTTCAAACATAATATTTTTTCAATTCATCATATGATTTTATATATTATTTTAGATATTCTTGTAGATTTTTTATATCTCCTCTAAAAAGATTAAATAAAGACATAAACTCTTCATATTGAGCATCCAGTTCTTCCAAACCATGGTTTTCTATGGTGTTATAGAAGATTTTTCTAAGGAGTCCTTAATAATAGAAACTATATATTCTTCAAACAGATCAAAAAAAAACTCACTTTACCTTTTGAGAAATACTTTTCTCGAATCTTGATGTTCTTGATATCTTCATACCCCTTAGAATAGTTTTTTCTTGAAGCCTTTTGAGTTTGGAATTTCAATGGAAAATTATTTAAAAGGGTTTCAAGAAGAATATTCATGGGTTTGATATAGTATGGAAAAACATTTCATTATGAAAATTTGTAGGAGATGTTTCAAATTATTGAGCCAATGTACTGATTAATCATTTAAATTTTTAATTTAGAAAAGGAAATTTTTATGTAAGAACACTTATTATGAAAGAAATCATTTCAAAAATGAATAATATTTTTTTGAGAAAATGATATTTTAAAAAATTTAAAGGAAATTTTTTCATCCTTGAAAAAAATATTATACAATCACATACTATGAACTTATCCTAAATTGAAACTTCCCATATGAAATGTAAGAAAAAACATTTTTTATAAAAATTAGAATACATTTGTAATTTTTTTAAATGCAATTATATTTTAAAAGGTATGTATACTGTAATCACGGTTTTAGTAGTTTGATGCATCACATAAAATAATAGAGTGAGATAAGGTTCAAAATTTTGATCATATAGATTAAAAAGTATCTCCCCTTATATAAAATAGTTAATTAATTTAAATAATATACTAATATTGAAATGAAATACTTCTAGTATTTATAGTTCCATCATATAAATGTTACATTCAAAATAATTATCAAAAAATTTAGGAAACCAATTAATGATATAAAAATGTAGTCAAGTGGTGGATACCCATAATATAATAATTAAATATTCACTTTTGAAGCCATAAACTTTTTGGTCTGAAAGTTCTAGAAATTAATGTTTTTGATAATTGAATATATATATTTTGAGAAATACTTTTAAAATTAAATCTTGATAATTATTTTGAATAATGAAAATGCTTGAAACCAAAAACATTTTTAGTTATAACAAAAAATTCATTAGTATAATTTCCATTAATACCATAATAAATACATTTGATAGTAGATATGTATTGTATTTCAGAACTAGGAAAAAAAATAGTTTCTTTACATCTTTGGGTTATCTCCATTACAACCAACACCATATTTTTCTTTGTTAACTATATTTTTTCCAGGAAATTGATTTAAATATTTTTATCCTTTATTAATCATACTTGAGGCTTGTTTTAAAGGATTAAATTAATATAATAATTATTTAATGATAGTTTCATGCAGATCATATGAAATTTTCATAGTATTGGTTATTAAATTTTCAATCGTTTTTGATAAACCTGCTTTTACAATTGAAATAAAATATTAATAAACCCCAAGTTTTATATTATCATTCTTTATGTATTCAAATTTATCTTAAAGAATAAAAAAAGATATATTACATTCATTTTTATAAATATTTTATAAATTATAACATTGATGAAAAGAGGATTATAAGTTATCAATGTGATCCATTTGATATTGATTTACTTTTATTCATGCTCAAATTCATATTCTGAAGTAGATTCGTCACTTGAATCTTTATATTTACTCAAAGAATCCTTTATGACATTATTTAACCTCCTCTTATAATCACCATTCTTTTTATCTTCAAGAAAAGGATATACAAGTCTTAAATAACCTTTCTTTTTTTATATTTAGAGAATTCTAATTTGTTATATTTATTCATATTTACTTTCTCATTTATTATTTTATATATTTTGAAAATATTTTAGCTATATGTGATAACTTATCACTTGAAATCGAATGATTAAAATCTAAATCATGAAATTAACATATCAAAACTCTAAGTACATGAGTTTCTTTTTGATAGAAATATTATTTTCTTCTGCATTTTTCATCTCAGATTCAAACATTTTCAAAGTTACAATTAGATCTTTAATAATTAATTCTTTAACTGGAATAGATTGATGAATAATAGTAGATATTACATTCCACTAAGAGTGTAAAAATATAAGAACATTTAAAGCTTGATATGAATATTTAATTATTTCTCATAAGGGGTAAATATAATTGATAACCACTATCAATATTCAATTTATTTGAGTGATTATTTCATCATCATACATTATGAAAGTGTCAAATTTCTTCTTATCAGTATTTTATCTTAATTTTCTAATATTAACAATACCATAATAATAAAAAACAACAGTTTTCCCTACCTCATATACAATTACATACCAAGAGACTTAATTAGACTCATCATTTCCTAAATCACATACAATTGAATTCATTTCTCTTTTATTAATATCATATAATTTTTCTATATCCCCATTAGAAATTTCATAAGGCCTAAATACCTTCAAATAAACTATTATTACAAGATTTTGAAAATAAATAATCATGTTTTTTTCCAGCATCCATAATTATCACCATTAAAATAAATTGTATGGATCATTGACATAACTTTTCTAAGATCAACCAATTATAATTAAGTTCATTTGGATCTTTAGCTCAGGATTTCTATATCCAAAGTCAATCTTCAAATTTCTAAAAGAGACCACCCTTTGATACAACTTTCAAGATTGAAATGAAAAAGATTAAGAAACAAGAGTGGGGGTGGGGGTAAATTTAGATCCAAAAACATGATTGAGATGAACTTCAATCTCGAGTTTTAAATGATTATTTCCTTCTATATTAAAAATGAGTAAAGAGTAGAAAAACATGTAGGATAGAACAAAATGTTGTATAGTTTTTCAGGGTTCAAATATCCCCTATTACCCTCCAGCAACACTCTCTCCCCAAGATTGATGATTTTTACTAGAATTTAAATTTATCGAGGACTTATACAACCAAGTTCAATCTATTAACCCCATATATTCAACCAGTTCACAAGGAATTTTAGTTCATTAATAGGGGACTAAAATATCCACATATTGGTAAAATAAGATGACACACCACCAATGAATGGGTACGATATTCCAATATTCTTAAACAAATATTAGAATAGTATGTAGATACTGAAACACCATCAACACACAATTGTAGTATCAACTGACAAATGTATATGATCTTCAATAAAAAATAGTAGACAAATAAGCATCAATTCCAAATGGAATTTTATTTTACAGTATCAATGAAAACACTATATAGATGATTAAACATTAATTTCCCTAAAGAATAACTATAGTAAATTAATTGTTGAACTACATCAGAATATTTTATAAAGAAATAGTCGAATCACTATAGATCAAATAGATATGAATCAAATCATTGATGAAACCAAAGTGTAGATCTAGTAGAAACAACACATTCTCATAAATAAATAAATAAATATATATATATATATATATATTGATGCGTGTGTGTGTACAAAAGATGCCAAGATTAGTATTTAACATAACAGTAAAATTCTTTCAGGTCAAACTACTCTAGAAATATCGCTTGTTAAATCCTGAATATTTAAATTATAAATGTTCAAAGAAATTATTAACTTCACATAGATATAGGAATGAATTAATCATATGAATATAGACCTATGAATCTCTCTTAAAAAATATTTAAAAATATATTTACCTTAGATTAGACCGTTGTAGAAAACATTGAAATAATCCATAAATCAAAACTATATCTTTGACCATGTCCAACATAGGGTTTTTCTATATAGCGATAAACTCCAAAATCATAGTTGATAGTGTATGGGTATTAAAAAATTAGGTTTATTTAACCAAAAATTTATTCTTTAAACATAGGGTTTATTCTAAAATGAGGGTTTCTAATCCATACTTTTCCAATAGTGTAGGGATTATAAGCCATACATTCCACTTATAAACGTAGGTTATGAACAATGTTTTAAGAATACATCTAGGAATATTTAATATTGATAAATCAATTACTTTCCCATGGATTAATGGATCAAAAATGATTCTAGAATAAATTTAATTATTACAGTAAATATTATCCAAAAATTCACTTAAAGTTACATCCTTAGTATTATAAATGTGGGTGTCTGTGAGCATCCAAATCAAAAATAAATTGTCAAAATTGTCGAATCAACAGATTGTTAACAATATATAGATTTAAAATATTATATTTGGTGGGAAGGCATGTAGTGAGGTATTATAGATTTCTAATCTATATTATTATAATATTTTCAACTGAATGATTAGAGAAATAAATCTAAGAAGACATTACAACCATTAACCATATCAGAATGAAAATTAGAAAACGTCACCACATATTGTTTCTCCAGACTCCCTAAAATGACTAAAGTTAACAATGTTTTATGGGTTTTAGTTGATCTCATTATGAATTCATCAAAATTCATTTCTATTAGAGAAGATTTATATATATAATGGCTTTCCATTATTTACATTATTAAAGTTCAAAGGTTTCATGGGGTAACATATTCTATTATATCTGATTGGGATCTGAGGACTACCTCAATGATATGGATAAGTCTTTAGAAATCCCTTAATATAGAATTTAATTTCATCACTATGTATCATAATCAAACAAATGGCTTATCTAAGAGAAAAATTAAAACCCTAAAGGATATGTTGAGATCTTGTTCTAAGTATTTCAATGGTCGTTAGTATCAACACCTTCATATGGTTGAGTTTTTTTAGAAATATTTCAGTCGCTCGAGAGTACATATGGATCCATAAGAATCCACATATATAAAGAAGTGTATAACTCTAAAATTTTGGTATAATATTGAAGAAAGAAATAAATTTTGACTAAAGTTTTCTGAATAAATGGAGAGAAGTTTAGAGACATTTAGAAACACATAAGGTAATCACACATTCAATATAAAATTTATGATGATAATCATAATTGTGATCTAGAATTTGAATTTAATGAGGTGGTTTTTATATGAATTTATCCATAAAAGATGGATATTATATTTGGAAACAAGGGAAAGATATTCCCTAGTTATATAATTTTTTGAAATTCTTTATCAAATAGAGATAGTTTCTTATCATTTAGAGCTTCCCCTAAATCTCTATCAAGTTAATTATGTGTTTCATGTATCTATCCTGAAGAAGTACATACATGATCCTTCATATATACTTTACTAAGAGGTCATACCATTGGATCATGATCATTCCTATGAAAAAAACCAACAGTGATTTTGGATCATAAAGAGAAAGTGATATGAAACAAGACCACTTATCTAGTCAACATATTGTGAAAAAACCAGATGAAGTTACATGGTAACTTTAGAATATGATGTGGTATAAGTATCCTTAGTTGTTTATACTAGAGTGAAAAAATATCAAGGGTAAAATTTATTTTATGGGGTGTATAATTTAACACCCTGAGAGTTCATGAAATAATATTTTTTTTAGAAAAATCTAATTTCTTTGATGGATTGAGTTACACGCACCACCATGTTTTAACAAACTACGATATACTATTAATATTATTATTTAAACATAGCCATTATGAACTAGATGTTGATCCTGGGGGTGTGAATATGAGAAACACATTCTAAAAATTAATTATAATGGTTTTATATGAATAGTATATATTGATAAAAATGTATATAATTTTAAGGACTTTATATACTTTGAAAAGAATTAATACGTTTGTATTGATTTTTGAAGAAAATAGTAAATTTAATTTTTTTCTACTTTTAGACAATTTAATTTACAATAGAAAGATCAATTTTTAAGGATATATGTTAAAATTGTATTTTTTTGAATTTTTGAAAATATTCTGCAAAGATTAATTTTTCAATTAATAGTAAATAAATATAGATTTATATTAAACACCATTGTTCCGTTTAAATAATTTACACAAATTTTTTTTATTTTAATTTGGATTTAAATGTTAAATTAGTTCAATTATATATTTAATAATCTTGTTGAGGTTATTGAAAACAAATTAATATTAAATATAGATATTAAAACATTCTATACTTTTGAAAACCTTTTCATTGGAAAGAAACTTTTTCATTACATGTGTGGGTTTAATTGTAAGTTAAACTATTCCAATTATATGAATTGAATTTAAAATAATTGATTACATATTTTAAATAAAAATAATTAATGTTATATTATAATTTCAACATAAATTTTTTCATAACAAATAGTAAAAATAGTAAAAATTAATTACCGTATTTATGGTAAGAGCATGTTTATGAGGGGTTAAACCTATAGATAAAGGTATTTTTTCCAATAAAACTTATCCAAATCCAATTTTATGGATATAAGTAAATATTTTAAAATACCAATATAAAATATATGGCCATTTAAAATCTTTGTTTCTTAGGAATATCTTTAGTATTTTGGATTCTTTAGGGAAACTTCCAAGTATATTCCATGAGGGTCCATTCCCAACTTATAAAAGGATGTATCCTATCCTCTACTATTCACATGTGAAAAGATATCTATTTCATAAAATAACATTACAAATCCTTTAATTTAATAAATAAATATGTATTGGAAGGAATATTTTGATTATGAAACTTTTCTATGAAGGTTTTTTTGGTGCTAACCTGAGTTTGTCTGAAGAAGATATATCATTCTTAACCAAGGGTTTTTATTTTATCTCTTATTTAGAATCATTAAAATATTATTCAACTATGATGATATAATAAAATTTAAATATACCATATGATTTTATGTTATTATATCAAGGTAATATCCTATAACCAAATCCACTTCAATAAAATGGGAAAATAAATCATCGATCGTGTATACGGCGAACTACCACCTTACGAACCGACGCAATTAATTTTCCATCACTACCTCTCATGACTAGAGATAATTAATGATTTAATTTTTATATATTATATTTATCACATATTTCTTCTAATGTATTAATAATATCAAATATACCTTTTTACCATCCAATATGTTGGAAAATGATAACACCGCTCATGCGTACATGTGGACTACCGCCTCCATGAATCGATGTGATAAAATTTTCAATTTTATTTAAATTGGATGGTAATAATGACATATGTAAAGAATATATATGAAATATATGACATGAAAATCATTGAATAAATTTTATATATTATTTATCATTCTTCTATTTCATCTGTTTGGAAAATGGAAACAATGTTCACACGTACGTACGACCTACTATCTTCGTGAATGATGTAATTCATTTTTTAGCTGAAACTATTTTGGATAACTCTAAATATGAATATAATTAATATATATGATATTTATATAATGGTTAAAATATTTTAGAATGTGGAACTATAATCAATGTACATGGAATAAAACTATAGAACCCAAACATACATGAAAAACACTTTAGTTATCTTTCATAATTGTGATTTTGATGAGGACTTATTAATAAAAAGTTGATAAAAGGTTATAAGTTAATCATATATTGTAAGATATATATTATTATGGTTATATAGTTGAAAAATTATAATCCTATATTTATTATACAGGAAGGGAAAATGTGTATGAATGAAGCCGAGACTTCAAGTAAGAGATTTAAAGTCTCTCTTCTATTTTTGGGAGACATATGTCATATTCACCACTCATTTATTTTGTATGTGCATATAATGAAACTTTAAAATGTTATAACATGAATATAATTATTTTAATTATATTTATTGTTTCATTTTATTTTATTTTTAATTGGGCTCATGACTCAAAGTTACCAAAGTGGTAATTTATTTTTGTCTCACTTTTATTTCCATGGGACACATGCCATATTTACCACTTATTTCTTTTGTGGGGTGTATATACTAAATTTAAATGTATTTTATGACTATTATATTGAAAATTATGAGATATATATATATATATACATATAATATTATTTCTTTAATGGTTATAAATTTTCAAAAGTTACCATTGTGGTAAAGCTTTTATGTTACAATATCATTGTTTATTGGGATTATTAATGATTAAGTTTATGAGGAAGAAATCATATGATATATCTCTCAATAAACACATGATGTTTTTCAAATAAGGTTATCTATTAATATTACATTTTCCATTCATTTCCCACTCTTTAATAACTCAATATAATGAAAAATGTTTTCAGTGAAAATCAACATTATTTCTCTCTTCAGTCAAAAACTCTTTTTCTTCCATATCCATGTATTCATATAAAGTTTTAAAGAATGTTTTAACCTAATTATATGAATGATTAAAGTTTTTAATCATTATTTAACTTTATACAAATGTTTTTAAATGTAATTTTCTTATCAGTTTCTAAATTAGATACTTTTTGTATTTTTAGTAATGTTTGAAAGAAATGTTTTATTTTAAATTGTACTGCATGAATGGGATTTTACATCATCATGAAAAATCAATGTTTTTAATGTTCCATTATATGTTACCTAGGATATTTTAAATAAAAAGGACTTCAAAAATATTTTTTAATTTCTAGTTTAAAAAATGTTATCTTTAATGTGAAAAGGTTATTTTTATCATGAAGTGATCTATGTGATCTTTCAAACTAATATTCCATCTAATATTACATACTCTGATGTTACATAAGATTATCTGTGGATATGATCCAATGATATAATCCCTATTATTTATCTGGATGTTTTAAATTTTTTATTATAACATGTTTATAAAACCAATTTATTTTCCAAGGGTTTCACTATGAAGAACTGTTTATGTAAGACATTTCTTTTCATTGGATATGATATGATAAATGTTTTATGATATTTTGGATTAAATATTTATGATTTTCCTTTTGTGATAGGTGGGATGTGTATATCCCTCAAATTAATTGGGTATAGATGGATAACTCATGAGGTTATTATGTTATAAGTGAACTGAATTTTAGGTAAAACAATTTATGTGAGGACCTTAATTTCATTTCCTTGTAGTTATGAAACAAACTGGTTTCATGTCCATAAGGTTATTCATGGACCTCCTTTCATGCCTATATGGTTAGTCATTGAGATTCCTGTATGTCTATAAGTTTATATGAGGCCATTAATTTGTGTCCTTAACATGAAGAGTGAATTTTTTCTATTTATACATGTTCAAAATATTACAATCATATTTGTTTCCACATTCCTATGTCTATGTTATGATAACATGTTGTATGCTCATTAATACCCTTTATGATTCATGTCTTATGAACTTCCATGATTTATTCAATTATTAATGATTATGATATATGTTATGTGGGGTATGGTTTTAAAATATTGAGCTCATTTCCTTATACACTTATGTTAATGTTATGTTTAAGTGATTATTGATATCTCCCTTATTTTATTATTATTGAGAATCTAAGAACAACATTTCTTATGTTTCATTTAACCAGGTTATTAAAAATAGTTTTATATATAATAGTTATACGAAGGGTGATAGTTATGAAGAACTCAGTGGGAGAATATGTAGTTCACTTATGAACCATTTGCTTATGTTTTCATGTTTCCAAAGGAACTATGACTATATGATTTTGGTGTTGATATTTATATTACACAATTAATATTAATATATTAATATATAATATCTATTTATGAAAATTTTTTGTCACTATATATTAGGTCTAGAAGAGAATGTATAATGAAGTCTATCATATGATTTTTCACAATGTTTATGGGACAAAAATTACTAAACCTCCAATTGAAGATGGAGTTTGTCTGATGTGATTTCAACCAACTCTGTGATATGAGAAATATGCCCATTGATAATTTTATTATAAATAGAATCTACATTAAATGAGGATGGATCTTTTTCAAATTATGTTTTTGTGAAGAAATAATTTGGAACTATGAAAATTTGTTATGAATTGTTTTGTAATATCTTGTTATGGGTGAAATATTTATAAACATTACTTAGAGATTTTTATAGAGGGAAACAAGTTATGAGTGATTTTTTAAATTAATAATGTTTTATATATTTGTAAACATTATTTTTGATTAGCCTTGATTGATGGATCTTTGGTTTTTGAGAGATTGTGATTATTCTGAAATGGTGTGATCGAGGGTTACCTTGGACATGAAAACAATGATTATTCTGGTCATAATATTGATTGATTCCATATATCAGGAATAACAACCTCACAATAGGTTAATTTTTGGATACCATATGGCTGGTTAAACACATAATTAATACTAAATGTTAACATGTGATAACATTCTTAGAAATGTTTTTGTATGTCTATCTTATACACATTTTAAAAGATGTGTTAATTTGTTATTCTTCTTATTTATAATTTTTATAAAATTTTTTGTTCTATTTTAATAATGATTTGTATAGTCTTGTATAAAAAATATATTACTCTGATTATAATTTTTTCGATAAAAAGAATTGGAAAAAACATTCTTAAAGAGGTTAGTGAAAACTGTATGCTTTATTTTATAAACTATAATTCACACCACTCTTGTAACTATCTATATATCATTATGATCCCATGACCTCATGTGTTGGATTTATATGAATTCAATACATTCATATCAATAATGAGTTATGGATTGTTTTACTAAAGTACGAGGACAATCAGATAATATTTTCACAGTTTTGGAAATATGTCGCATGTTTTAGAGTAAAATTAAACATTTTTATTTTTAATAAAATCACTTTTAGGTAAACCAAACATGTCATGTGTTATATTAATGTGAGGTAAATTAAAACACCTAAAATTGAATTATATATCATTTTAAAAAAGTATAAAGGGAATTTGATCATGATTTCTTAGTTTTTTCTATGTGCAATATAATTTAGACTGAAATTACAATATAACATTAAAAACACACACTTTGAGTCTTACCAACCACCTAATGTGTCATATTGATGTGAGGTTGATTCCTACATGTATAAAATTTAATTATGGATCATTTTAATAAAGTATCTAGACAATTTGAGCATGTATTCTCAGTTTTGGCAATGTGACTAACATTTTACAGAAAAATGGAACATTTATATTGAACACCTAGACATTGTGTCATAGCATCCACAAAATGTGTCAAATTAATGAACAGTCTATTCCCACAGATTAAAAATAATTTTTTTTAATAAAGTATCAAGATAATCCAATCTTAATTTCTTGGTTTTTGCTATGTGAATTGCGTTTTAGGCTAAAATGACACTTTAATATTGAAAAAAATGCACTTTCTATAATACCAATCATATCATGAATTAGATTAATATACAGTCTATTCCAAAAAATCAAAACTGTATAATGGATTTGTTTCCTAAAGTATCCAAAATATCCAAGAAAATTTGCATGGTTTTGGCTATTCAAATTTTGTATTAGACTATAATGACACATTTATGCCTAAAAGAATAACATTGAGTCAACCGACCACCTCATCTGTTAGATAGTTGTGTAGTGGGTTCCTAAATGTCACAAATGAATTATGGATCAAGGTACTCAATTATCAGGATAATTTTAGTTCATTTTCTCTATTTCTCTAGGTGGAATCTATTTTAGAGTAAAATGATACTTTTTATTATGAAAACATGCACTTTGAGTCATACCGACCACATCATTTGATAGATTGATGTTAGGTCAATTCACACACTTCAAAAATGAGTTAGGGAAAACTTTCCTAACATTTCAAGATAATATGATAATGTTGTATTATTATTTTCTATCTATTAATGTTTTATAGTAAAATAAAACTTTTATATTCTAATCCTGAACATAGAGTCGTACTGACCAATTCATGTGTCGAATTGATGCATGATCAATTTATACACATCAAAAATTAATTATGGATCATTTTACTAATGTATCAAGATAATATGGGATCCCTTTCTTAGTTTTGGCATTATGAATGGTGTTTTAAACAAAAATGACACTTCTATATTGAAAACTTTCATAGTGAGTCATACCATCCACCTCGTGTATCGAATTGAAATGTGATAAGTTCCTATATGTCACAAATCAATTTGGGGTATTTTTTTTCTAAATTATCAAGAAATTATGATCTCATTTTGTTTTTATTTTTGGTTATATCAGCCATTTTTAGACTAAAATGACACTTTCATATTGAAAACATACACTTTGAGCCATACCGACCACATCATTTATTTTAATAATGTGCAGTTGATTATTACACATATAAAATGAGGTATGGGACATGTTATTAATTTATTCTGAAAAAGGGATTTTTTTGTATTCTCAAAAAGAATCCCATTTTAGACTACAAATACACTTTTTTATTAAAAACATGAACTTTGAGTAACACTAGGCATATTTTTGTATCAAATTGACATTATTTAGATCCATACACATAAAATTAAATATAGATTTCTTTACTAAATTATCATGAAATTATGATCAAATTTTCTAATTTTTTTGCTATATAAATCATGTTTTAGACTAAAATGACACTTTTTATATTGAAAACATGCACTTATAGTCATACCAGCTACCGCATGTATCAAATTATTGTAAATACCCTTCCTACATGTCATAAATGAATTATAGATAATTTTCCTAAAGTATAAAGATGATTTGGGAAGGTTTTCTCTTTTTTTGGATATATGAATAATGTTTTAGACCAAAATGACACATTTATATTGAAAATATGAAATTTGAGTCATACATGACACATCATTATTCACATTTATGTGAGGTCAATTCCTACACATTATAAATGAATTGTGGATAGGTTTTTTGCAATATATCAGGGTAATCTAAGAAATTTTTATTGGTTTTGGATAAAAGAATTAACTTTTTTTCTAAAATGAAACTTTTATATTAAAACCATGTATCTTGAGTTATATAGGCCACATATTTCATTATATTTATGTTTGGTCAATTCCAATATGCCACAAATTAATTATGGATAATTTTTTTTTAAAACAATTTCAAGACAATCAGTTCTCGATTGCTTGTTTTTGGCTAGGTGAATCACATTTTAGACTAAAATGACACTTCAATTTAAAAAATTAACTATGATTCATACGGGACACCACATGTGTCAGATGGAAATGTGGTTGATGACTACATATCAGAAATGAATTAGGGAGCATTTTACTAATGTATTAAGAAGATATGATCATTTCTTCTTAGTTTTGGCTATGTGAAACTTGTTTTAGACTAAAACGACACTCTTATATTTAAAATTTTTACTTTAAGACATACTATTCAACTCATGTTTCATATTTATGTAGGTTAAATTATTACACATCAAAAATGAATTATTGATCATTTTCCTCGAGTATCAGAAAAATTTAGGATTTTTTACTTGATTTTTTCAATTTGAATCTGGTTTTAAACTAAAATGACACTTATGTTGAAAATAATCTCTTTGTTTCAACCAACCACTCAACATTTTCAATATCTAACCCCAGTTTAGATTCTAATAAAATTATTTACCCAGTTCTATTTTTATAATTTGGTCTAATAATGGGTAATAAATATCTATTAGTATTTACATCATCTTTTAGTTCAAGGATTTTGGTCGAATAAAACATGAATGTAAAGGAATCTAACTATATTTTCCATTACATAGGTGGAAGTGAATGTAACATGGACCAAACCATTTTTATTATCTATTAAAAGATAGAGCAACAAAAAATCCAAACAATGATGCAAGGACTATGAAAGTACCTTCCTTATATAATGATCTATAATCTAGAAGTACTTGTATAAAATTTTAGAAGGCTATAATTGAAACTCATCATATTTTTTATAGCATCACTTCATTCCAAAATCTTTCGACTTATCAGCATATAGTACTTGGAAAAAAGGGAATGAAATATTGAATAAAGTTTAAAAAACTAAGAACCAAGAGGCACACCCATTACTTAAAATGAAGTAAAAAACCTTAAGGAACATTGCCGCACTTTCAGTGGTGAAGAAAATCCCAAAAGGTAGTAAGATGTCTCTAGATTTTTGTGTATAATTATCCTTTAAGAATTCAACTCTCTCTATTATTTCATCATCATCCTTGAAGTCCAATCTATTACATTCATGATAATCTTTGGACATGTTACGAACTCCAAAAAATCCATATAGTGCAACCCTTCATGATACTTCTACTTGAGAAATATCTAATATAATCCTTTATTTAAAAGGACAATGCCAAAAGGTTTTTTATTTTCAAGAAAGTCATCCAAAATCACAAAGGAAATAAATTTGGGACTGTTGAAAATAAATGCATGATCAATTTGTGAATGAGAATATACTATTTAAAAGAATTTAATAATTATACTAACAATAGGAAGATTGAAGTAATCACCTGAGATGTAGTTTTAGTAAATGTATCTAAAATAATGAATTGATGTGAGATATTATTTTTAGAATAAGCCATTGTATTTTATTATTTATAACATAATTCAAGTGTCCATTCACCTAATATTTTAAAATGACTCTCTACTAGAAACTTTAAAATATCCAGAAATAACATGACATCATGTTGAGGATTGTTATCAATATTATTTTAATGAAAATCCAAGATATTACTTAAATAAAAATCATGGACTTATCAAATATCAAGAAAAAAAATAAGGGGCTTAACTATTTTATTCCAGGGAGGGGCTCTCAAATAGATTACCCCTACGATCTACTAAAGATGCAAAACCCTTAATAAAAAATTTCATAATGTTGTCATCGAGTTGTGGAACTACATGTGGGGGAGAATCATAATATTTATATAATTTCTCAAGTGGGGTCATTAATGGGGATTAAAATTCCATGATAATGATAGAGGGATTAAATATTGAAAAATTATTCGATGGAAATTACATATATATGATTAGAATAACAAAATATCTAAGATATTTCCAATAATACATGAATTTTTTATAGAAAAAATAATATGTAATAATTATTATATTGATTATTCACATCCCGAATATATATATAAGTTCATATTCAATAAAAGATCAAAAACCATAATAGGTAATCACCTCCACTTTATGTCATTAATCATTATAACATCACATATTATGACCGCTCATATTTTATAAAATATACAACTTATTTTTGTAGATAGACTATCATAAATCATTATAGCATTGATAACATATCGAAAAAAACCATTAACAAATATTTTAAATAAAATTGTAATTACTCTCAGAAAAACCTTTCAAGGATGTTATTTTTTTATGGTATATGACATCTATCTTAAAAATTAACAAACATAATATACATAATATTTTTTGTTATTTTGTTTTGGACACTAAATTAACCAAAAAAAGTAAATTATTTTTAAATATGTTTTTATAGGTAAATATCACAACATAGACCTTAATATGTCTCTATTTGATGAAATCCATAGGCTTGTTATGTTTTTTCATTGGCATTATACCATGATTTATTAAATAGATATAGATCACCATGTCATTATAAAATTATCAGTAAAACATAAACTAAAATGTATAATTTTTATTTTTATCTATTTTTTTATTGCATTATAAATTCACAATGGACATCATGTTTGCTAAATCAGTTATGAATCCTTGATTTTGATCCCAAAAAAACATTTGGGCTATTTAAATTGAGTGCGATGAGCATCTCGTGCTTTATAAAATATAAAAACAAATAAGTAATAAAAAAGAAAAATATATTTTATATGGTTTGCATGTATAATTTCCCCCTACATTGAAGACATCAATAAGAGCCTGACATCAATTATTTTATTTTTAAACACCACACATGGTTTGTCCTTTTTATTTAATTTCTACCATTCCCAAATTTAATTCTCCTATATAAATGATTATGGGATTAATGATTCAAAATATATATTCACATGGTTTTCAGTTTATATAGTAGTAATAAATAATTATATAGAAAACATGAATAGTTATTAATATTTTTGGACATATTAGATCATATTTTGAAAAACAATATTATGGAAATATACCTAATGTAAGAATTAATTGATACTCCTTACTATTAAAATGTGATAATTTCATTTATAGTCTCGAGAGAAATCCAATTGTTAATGGTCTCCCCAAATATTTATTATGCATATTCAATATAGAACTTATTTCAATCATTGAATATTGTATCTTTATGAACTTTCAATGTTAATATATGTGGCAGTGGAACTGGTGGGTGGAAGGTACAATCGGATTTTTTTTTGATTTCATGGTTGATACACTAGATTTTCATGATCCAAACTATCATTTCACCTTGATTTTTTATATTTGTAATACCATATCTAATTTATGGATTTTTTATCAACTATTTAAGGTTGTTAAATTGATAAAAATTACAAAGGAAATACCTCACTATTTCCTTACATCTTTATGAGATTAAATGACTATGCTATGGATGTTTCAATATCATTATCGACTATGTTAACATCTAGATCATTAAGAGTAATAGGAAACTCAGTGAATGGATCATGAGATACATAAATTACCACTCTCTCATGATCTTTTAAGAGTTTTTATTGGTTATCATGTCTGAATGGATATTGTACACTATACACCTCACAACATGGATATGGGTGGGTGATGATAGATAAAAATCACATACAATTCCAGCATAGAGAATTTTAGTAAAATATGGTTATTTTTAGTTGTTTTATTCACATTTATAATAATGTTTTATGAAAAAATTGATTACCTAGGGTTAGGTAAGTAGTTCATTTGAATGAATCTCCTCAAATCTATTAGGGACATGTGGCTCTCTATATACTCATCATTGTTCTATTATTGGTTTTCTCTAACCCTTTCACATATACTAGTCTTCCAAACCAGACAAGACACTAATATATTTTAAATCTTCTATTTCTGCCTATTGTTTTTTGTCATTTCATATATATATCCTTATGACTTATTCTTCTCAAAATATTCTAGAGGTGACACAAAAATCATACAACTATAACACAGATGTGTTGTTTCAGAAACATGAAAGATAATTAATATAGTTGTTATTTTGGCATAGTAAATAACAAATATTATGTGTAAAAAAATAAAAAACATAGACATATAAATATATATTATTATGTATTACTGTTATAAATAAAACAAATTAATATTAAGACATATATACACATTAACCCTCTACTTCTTATGTGTTTTCATATAATAGTTTCCCTCTTTATTTAAAAATGAATCCTTCCATATAACTAGACATGGGATGGAAGTGGTTTTCAATTCTAAAACATCAATATGAATATAATAAAGGTAACTTTTTTTTGTCTCATATCACATAAAACATTTAATATAGATTTAAAAGACAAACCATTTTATTCTCAAGTGAAGAAAACCACATCCTTTCTTTACAATAGGGTTACATTGGTTTTGATGAATGCGGCTTATTTTCAGCACTCATTTCTTATTTAACAAATTAATAATTTTGAATTAAAGTGGATAAAATAAATAATATCTAATAAAACATTTCAGACTTAAATACACTAGAAATGATTCCTCATCATGGTTAACAATGAAATATTTCCATGTTTATTGGTTTATAACATGTGCATACATAGATAGAGGGTGCGGGATTGCATTCCCCTAAATATCCTTCAGATTCCACTTTGTAAGAATGGTATGAAGGTATCTATAATATTTCCTAGTGAGAATTAACATAAATTTATTAGACCAAAAATTTAAAATAAAAATACATTTCAATGGATAATTAAAATTAAGTCAATGTTTCATTATAAAAGTTCTCAGTAAAATAGATAAATTATATCATAACAATACCCTCATGTCTTCCTAAATGGTTGTCTTCAATGAATGGATAGAATTATGATAGAGATATATATAAATCAGAACATGTACTCAAATTGTGACCCCAATGAATCTAATGGAAATTAAATTTTTTTCATATTCAATTTTTCCTTGTTGATTCCATAAAATAAATATTTTTATACCTTTTCTTATATCCTTAATAACTTTAGTTAAAATTGTGGTCTATGAATATATATTTTTTCCACATGTTGTTTATTTCAAAACAATTTGTCTATTTTAGATCGCTTCTCAATATGGTTGAAAACAGTGTCCTGAAAACCATTAGAGACATTAGGGGTTTATATACCCCATAACATTTATTTTATATCGATGATGTCATTCTTTTTACCCAAGGTGACAAAATAAATATCCAAAACATAAAAAGGGGCCTTCTTTATTATGAAAAAGTGTCAAATTAATAAATTAGCTAGAATTAATATTTTATCTACATTGGAATTTTTTTCAATATATAGAATATTGAGCATTACTAGATACTTGGGAATTAGGGAAGTAACTATTCCCTCACCTACCTTGTAGGTCTAATGTTTTTGGAATAACTTGTTCCATCAATCTTTATAATATTATAAGTCATATTAGAATATTCTTTCCCTCTTGGAAAAGAAAAATATCTACCATTGGTAGTAATATCTTCCCTTGTGAAGAATGTTATTATCCAAAACTTTATGTGTCACGAACCCCGCCCCACATGGTGCACCCCTCCTAGGCCGATAATGGAGAAAAGAGATAGTGACCCCCAAGTCCCACCTTCAGTAGGCCCCAGGTTGACGACTAACACCGAGGGTATAATAAACACACAAATGGGAGGCATTTCCCTCTTAGAGAAAACATGCAGAAGAGAGAGATAAGACAAAAACCAACCAACTTTAACTCATACTTCAATATATATGAAATCCCATGTACACATATGTAATGTCATGCATGAAATACTACAACTGAAAGGGAAAACTGCAAGTACCAAAAGAAAGTAAAACAACAACGACCACGAAGGCCGAATAGCTCCTGCAACCCAAAGATAGTAGTATCCAACCTACTCCAAGTGACCTAAAAATAGTTTCATATATATAGGGTGAGTATAATAGTATAATCATTAGGATACTCCCTAGATCCTCTCGTGAAAAGGTAAAGAAATCATACTAAAGCACAATGAGAAACTGGTGAAACTAACTCATCACCTAAATAGGTATATTAAGTTCTCAGCCTCACCATGTATACTCTCAATAAGTATCATGTACAAGAGTATATAATATAATAAAGAATATGAATGGAACCTTGCTACAACTTCCTCACGGGTTTTTTGCTTTTCCCCAATGTCTCACATCATAAGCATCTCTCACCAAAAAGGTTTTCCTTTAAACACCAGGTCATATCACCACAACATGCACCTTATAAAACACAACCACTATATCCATATAACCAAAGTAACCAGGTAGTTTTGGAGAGCCACCACATCCTACATAACATGTATCATATGTCTGAAAGTATACCTCAAGCCATTATATATCATACAACGTGTAAGGATCCTCAAGCCATCCCAACCTGTACATGTTACACCTATAGTAGTGCATAAGAAACTATAACCAAAATATATGTGTGTGAATAACCATAGGACATTACAACCCTCTACACAAATATATGGGGAAACTGACAGCTGTTCCTACCAGCAAAAGTAACTACCAAGAGTAGAGAGCAGGTCCAAAGGTGGTAGTCATCCATCCATCCTCCCACCAAAATGTTAGGGAAAACGCCCCCATGGCTACAAATACCCAGGGTGTAAGTTACCCAAACTAACGGGGTGGAGGAGTGTATATAAACACAAAAAGTATAAAATATACTATAGCTCAAAACCACACCATGGGAATGACGTCGTCTTAGACTCAAATGTAGGTAATGTCTCTTAGACTCTCAGCTGCCACTACTAAGAATAGGTAACCTATAAGCACATAACTATTTAATGAGCTACTTTGGATTAATTTATCCCTTTTTATCAGTTTCAATTTATGTTAATTAATTATTTAACCATTAATTAACCATTATTAATACCATATTTCATATCATTATCATCACACTAAAACTTCATGCCCTCCATGTATAACAAAACCAAGTCCACAACTTCTTTAAAATTTGACCTCAACATTTTATCCCAACAAGCTCCAACCACATGGGCTAACATCATTTATTCAATCATTTATTAACATCATTATTACTTTCCCATAATTACAAGGAATTATAGAGAAACATTATAATATAATAAACACATGGGGATCAACACGGTGAGTAGATGAACTACCCATACAGTCTTTGCCACCTATATCAATAGAATAGACCCATCCTCCCTCGAGAAGCTAAACACAGAAATCACGTGTCATAACCCATGCGTATTCACACATTTTAGAAGGTGAGAAAACATGAATAGATACCTTAATAAGTGGGTAAACTAAAGTAGATAAATAACCAATAAGATTCAGCAAGTATCCAATATTCACATATAACCCGTTTCATCATCTTCGGTGTCCTCCCCAACACACATGCATAAACCGATGCACCTCTCCACTCTAGGCATCAAATTCTACCACAACCATTGGCCCCCTACCTTAACACCATCCATAAAAGATCATAACACATCATAATTAGTAGGAAAAACAAATAAACTATGCTCTTATCCCTTTAAACAAGGAATTCTGTCTTCACACGCAACATGCTCTCATGGCTCTAAAGCAGAAGGTGCTTGGCCTTAAAAGAAAGAGGGTAACTAAGAACCCAACAAGGAAATAAATTTTATCAACCAACAGACTCTTTAAACCATCCCGAATTAGCCGATTCATTATTAGTAGGTTCTAACTATGGGAAAACTAAACATAATGATATCATATCTATCACAAATTAATTAAACATGCTTACTGCATCAATTTGAATATCATCAATTTAAAACAACAACAACCAAATTCATTTACATTCCCCTTTATCTTTAGAAAATAAATTACAATTAATCCTATTTTATGTTATTTATCAATTTCCATCAATAATGACTTGCTAAACTAGGAAAGAATAGATATCACACTATCTAGAAAAAAAGAGGCAATAACATATGATTGATACCAATTTACTTATCCGATTCAAATATTTATTAATTCAATTCCACTATGTTCCATTGGGATAAAACATGCTAACTCTAAAGTTGAATGTAAAATAATAGAGAATCTATGAATCTCATACCTCAAAAGGTTCTTAACATTCTTTACACGATAATGATCCAGGCAATAGATCACGATCGCCTCCCCCCACAACAACTAAATCCACCCAAGGATGCCGCAACACGACCGCACCAACCGACACCCATGAAAAATCCATTAGAAACATAGAGATCACATTCCATAACATGTAAAGAAGAAATAGGAGAATAAAAATAAAAGAAAACACAAGAATGGAGGTAGATCAAATCTTTTATAGATGATGGATTGACACTTGCTGCTTGGACCAAAACAGGGGGTGTACATATAGTAGTATGAAAATTCAAGGGGAAATGATATAAGGATTAAGGTTCGATCACACCACTCCTATGCAAAGAATGTCTCGAGGTTCCTCACGCTGAGAGAAAGGAGAATGAACAAAATAAGGGAAGGTTCCTGACTATAAAGGATTATATCCGATATTGATGGTATTTAAAACAGTTTAGAATTTCCATTAATGAAGATCACATTAATTCATGTGTTTTGACCAAGTAAAGGCATATTGAGCCTTAAGAAAATTAATATAGGAGTTATAGGCTTTAAATTAGACTTAAATCCCATAATAAAAGGCCTTGAATGTGTTTTTCATCAAGGAAAAATTAAAAAGGGAAAAACTGTAGGAAGCTGGAAACATTGCACACCTATGGATGGCTGGAAAAACTGTACAGTTATCGATGACTAGAAACACTATACTCTAATCAATGGATAGAAACACTGTACACATACCCATGTATGGAAACAATGTACACCTACCGACGTCTGGAAATACTATACACCAACCGATGTCTGGAACCACTGTACACCTACCGATGTTTAGAAACACTATACACTTACCAATGTTTGGAAACACTGTACACCTACCAACATCTAGAAAAACTGTACACCTACTGATGTCTAGAAACACAGTACACATACCAACATTTGGAAACACTTTACACCTACTGACATCTGGAAACACTGTACACCTACCGATGGTTGGAAACACTATATACAAAACTTGAAACACTATTCAAAGAACTAGAAATTTTGAAAAGTGTTGGGGATAAGTCACCTTGACCTCCCGGAACACCTCAAACACTATATTTAAGCCAAGGAATAGACCAAATAGGTCTAAGAAATTACATTGTGTATTCCTTTCTGGTGTACACGCATCCTACTTATCTTTTAAATAATTTCAATATTTCCATTAATAATTTTTTCTAGAGTGGGATAATTCTTGAAAAAAGGGAAGTCACTATTCCATGGAAATAGTTTATTAACCCTCATGATCTCGAAGGTATTGGTCATATAAATTTAGGTATTTTCAATCAATCCATTGAAGATAATTTTTTATGGATGCTGGTAAATTATAAATACAAATATTTGGGTTTCATTGGAGTATGGTTCCAAGTTTGATTGAAATTTAGAAACACAAATTATGTCATTTCATTTATATAGTCTACTTTTAAGCACATTTTTACAAGGATTTCTATTCAAACTCACAATTTGGCAAACAAGAATTCTTCTTTTAGTGTTTTGTATAAAAAATGGATAGGAATTCCCCTAAATGATATGCCCAAATCCTATGATACTATTGTGAATTATAGTATTTCAATAAATGTGGAAATTATTAGATTTACTCTCTTTTGGATTCCATCAGATTAGAAATTAATAACTATCATTTTTTCGATCATGATGACCTACATATTTGGGAGCCAACAGTGAATGAAATTCTTAATTCCAAGAAATTATATAGAAATTAAATACAAAACAACACCAACTGGATTGGTGAGCTTCATAAAAATTGGATACCACCAAATAGATTCACTCTACTCTATAGGATGAGCTTCTCAAAGGTTTCAGTGGATTCCAATCTAAATTATATAGGTATCATGCTTTTCTTGAGATGTATATTATACTTTAAAAATAGAGAATACATTGTTCACATATTATTGTGTTTCCAAACAAATTAGGGTTATATAATTCAATATATGTGATAATCAAGATCCACCCCCACACAGACACTCAATTCTTAATCAGCTCAAAAAAAATTTTAAGCTCTTTCTGTCCAAGAAACTGATGAATCTCTTCAATGCTGTCAGTTATGTACATATGCATGTGATTTGGAATGGAAGGAACATGATGAATCATCATCAAACCTCCTTAATCATTCAATATACCATTGTTAGAATTACAATTTTATTTCATAATGCTATTACTCTTCAGCATGGTAACTATGACTATTCTATTCATGATTTCTCTATCCTAAGATTTCTTCTTCTTGCAAGTAAATTCAGTCCTCCCTAGAATACTTTTTTATTTACTTGTTACTCATCATTAATTGGATGTACTAAATTAAAATTTGATAGACACTCTATAGGAAATACTAAGACTTTAGGCTTTGGGACAGTTTATATGGATCATAGTGGCGATGTCCTAAAATGACTTTATGACCCTTGTGGGATTTCCTCTATCATAAATGATGAAATTCAGGGTATAATGAATGATGTGGACATTTCACATGAATATAACTGAAACAATTCATGGTTTCAATGTGATTCCAATTCTATTTTTTAAGATTTCATACTTACGAACATTCAACTATCTTGGAGGATGACGACTAGAATTACCATTTTCTTGGACATTTTATCTTATTTAAAAATTATCTTCATTCATGTTTATCATGAATCAAATTATCTCTCTGATGGCCTTTCAAATAAATGTGTGTTCTTTGAGGGTAACTTTCCTCCTTTCACTATTTTTGATGAGATGATGCATGTTCTTCAAAGAGATGAACAAACAATAACAACATTTAGACATATGTAATTTTTTTTACTTTATCTAGGAGGCTTGATCTTTGGAAAAGTCCTTATTTTTATAAAAAAAATCACCTCCTTTTGGTCCCCTCTAATATAAAAGACACAATCTACATTGGGACTACTATGAATTTATTTTGATCTACCTATAAAAGTGTCATCCTTAAATGAACTATCATCTGACCTTATAATCGATTTAGTTTCCATTTGATAAATTTAAAAATTCTTACTTACACGATCTAACATATAAAATAATATTTCTAATTTTGATTCCATTATGATTGGTTATCCTTATACCCTTCCACACTAAAATTCAAATTCACATATCCTAATTCATTTACTTTATCTCCACTTTTTTTCAAACAATTTTCAAAGGAAAAACAAAACTTGAAATGATGTATAATCCAACTCATATTTTCTTCCAATGATTCCAAAGAATTACATATTCATATAAATTATATTTCTATGCTTGGAAAAAGATAAGCTCATCACTTCTTATACAAGAATAACACAAAAGTTTTATTATATTTTATCCATATTGTTCCATTGTATTTCCGTATAACAATTAATTACATAACCATTTCAATAAAATTCATTTACACTTTTTATATTTATATACATCTAAGTCATTTAATAATTGAATTCATATTTTGATATAAATCATTAAAAATATGATCTTGGAACCAACCCAAAAACTGTCAATTATGTGTATTTGTTATCCATAATACCCCCCTTGGTGGATTTAAATGTCAATGAATTACTAGGTGGGATTCAATGTATTGAGAAACCTCTACACTATTATGTAAAATGTAAAGGTGATATTGATAAAACTATGTAATGATAATTGTATCAATAAACCTTTCATAAATATCTTTGAATAAAAGGTATGGACTATGATGAGATTTTGGGAGACCAATACTATCAATATCTGATATGAAATCAATACAAAATTGTATAGCTTCTTCAAAAATATACTACTCTGTAATACACATTTTCTTCTTCTAATTTTGAATAATAACATAACCTTTCAAAATATTCAAATAACCATCAATGGGTACCTCCATTTGTAATGTAGACGAACACATAATTGAATCTCTCTAACCAAGTGAACCAATTTATGGACCACCATATAAAAGATTTTAGGTATTAAGAACACATCCAATTCACATAATTTGACCACAATTTCCTTATTCACGATTGAGAACTTCATTGGGTTTATGAATTTACTACACATGAATTTGAAATCTAAGAAATGTCTAGTAAATTTATGTCATACATTTTTAGACAAAATTAAATGTAAAGCTATAGGTATTAAATATTTAATCAAAATATGATAGTCGTGTGAATTTAGACCCTTTAACTTTAAATTAGTCATTAAAATGATAATCATGATATTTTATGAATACCCATCTTGAAATCTCATACAATTTATGAGGTTAAAAATTTGAATTTTTTTTATCTAAATATAGTTTAAGCTACTAGATAAAGAAAAGTTCACCTTTCACCCATCATCAGTACGAACTATTCCCTTATACCCATGTCAATCATGTCCAAACTATCCTTAATTCCATCCTTTGTTTTCTACAGTTTATTTATTAATGCCCCAATAACACCATCACATGCATTTTTTCTAAGTAAATTATATCAAGAGAATTTAAAAAATAAAAACAATTCTAGCATGGAAATTTAATAAACACAAATCCCTTTTTCTAACATTATTTCTATAGGTTTTTTGATTTTTTTTAAAATGAATAGTTTCGATATATTTTATTCTCTAAAAGTATTGATCACCTATTAATAGATATTACATTATACGTTGTTCTTTATTTTCATGAAATGATTTCATCCAGGATCTGTATTTATGTCACCGGGGTAAAATTTTTTGATGTTCTAAAAACACAGTCTTCAAGGAATGTTTCAACCTTACTGAGTGTGTACCTTCTTTACAAGTGAGACATACCAACATTCCTTTAATGCTATTTCCTGATTTTTTTATAAGTTGTAAATTCATTTACCATCCCATACAACATGGTTCTCAATTTTAACTCTAATCTAATAATATCATTATAAAATTTAGAACATTTAACCCACATAAATTTCAGATCATTGATCAAAGGATCCAAATAGTCATCAATATCATTATGAGGTTTTTTTGGAAAAGATATAAGAAAAGTGAATATAACGTGTTTACCCTTAATACATAAACATGGTGTAAATTTATAATTTACCAAGATAACTATACATGTAATGTGAGTGAAAATTTTTACACCAAAATGATATATTTCATATATAAATAATAAAAGATAGACATTTCTTTCTCATTTACAAATTCAGGATACTCATAATCAATTTAATTCCAATTAGGAGAGTCTTTTAGAGATCAATGATTCCCATCATTAATTTTTTGTATCTTCATTCCATGTCAAATGTATATTAGTTTCTTAACATCCACAATATCTTATAAACCTTATAATGATAGGAATGTATCATAATTTTCTTATAGGACATGATTCACCTTTCTTTTACCAATCTGCACCATACTTAAGGAATTTTTTGAGTTATTCATGTTCCTTGGTAAATAATATAAAATTATTTGGACATGCATGTGATTGTTTTGAGATCATACCCTTCTAATATAGTATTCATTTTTCCTCATATGTTTGATAGGGAAACTCATTTTCTTTGAGTATAATTTCATTCAAAATACCAAGTAGTTATGTAAAGCCAGTGTTACTCCATCTACTAATTTATTTTAAATTATATAACATTGACATACCATGAAATTTTGTATATTTAGTATAATTAGTATAAAATCACCCATTTACACAACAATTTATCATCTCAAAAAACTTTGGAAAATAATGATGGTAATATTTAATTTCCATTATTATTTATTTTATATGATCTTCAACATCATGTACACTAGTATTCATACTAAACGATCCATAAATCATAGTATCATCATAGTAAGTAAGCACATTCAACTTTTCTACATGTTTAATCCAACATTGATAATATCAATATATTTCATGAAATTTAAAAAGTTCTTTCAACTATTCTAGATGAATTTTTCTTGAATAAAAATAACATAAACATAAACAATTGATTTGATATGGGATATATGCATTCCCAATTTCACACTTAATGAACTATTTAACTCCATCCTCGTACTATTTTTTCATATGATTATCACCATTCCATTTTTGATTCATATACATACTATTAGGCTCAACAATATTCATTTTGTATAAAAAATAAATAAATACACAAAAGTTATGAATATAATGTATATATACATTAATATGTAAAAAAAGTATCAAAATTTGAGTGTAAATATAAAATTGTGTGTAAATATATAAATACTATGGTTTAAAGAAATAAAAAATATTCTTAATAAAAGGAAAATGTTATCTATAATTCTATGAAATATAAAAATTTTCCTAAGAAAAAAATCATACTCACATTGGATACTCAAGAAAAAAATGAAAAAAAAGTTTTAATCACAACGAAGTATAAATTTTTTTGGTTTTAATGATAAATATTTTCATATCATTATAATAAATAGATTACTAATTTCTTAGTTTAATTAATCCCCCATAATAAATTATTATATATATATATTTTAAACTTAAATATATATTTATATATGTTTATTTAAATTTATTTTACATTATTATACATGTTTTAGTATATATATACATAAAACAAGCATTGAGGCCCTAAAATATAGAAATGAGGCCATGCTCTATAATGATGAAAGATAAACCACTTAATAAGAATTTGATATAGTTGTTTCTTTCAAATAATCTTGATATTATTATAAATAATATATTACATTCCATTTTCGTTTTTATCCTCCATTATTCTTCTATTTTCATAGAAGCATGTAAATTTATGAGGGGGGAGTAGTGTTGTGCAACTTGTTTTGTTAATCTAAAAATATCTATTGAATACACTATGAAACATCTATATTTAACTGCATATACTATCATATGGAGTTCGGTGTGTACATATATGTGTATTGGAAATGAGTTCTATTGAAATATAGAATACAAAAAATATATGATATAACTAGTGAAATTTATACAATGACTCTTAGGATGGTTGGTCAGTTATTTTGTGAAATATAATTCATTAACCTATGTATGAATATTAATTATTCTCTTAAAAACCTTAGGGTTTACCATAAGTAGATATTGAATATATTTATATGATATAACATACCGTGATTCAGGATGGATTGCAATTTCTGAAGGATTTTTTTATTTGCTGGATGGGAATAATTAAAATCCAATGTTTGAAATGAATATCTGAGTATTGGAATAGTTAAATATGATTTTTTATATGAGGTGTACCTCCAAAGAGGTGTCTCTGGTGTTTGGATATGTTTTAGATGTGTCAGGCTTGGAAATCTCATTTTCAGAAGATGTAGATTAGGGTGAACAATTTGCGCATGGTCAATAATAATTGTTCAAAACAAATTTTTTGGCCTATTTGGTAAGGTGGCATGGTCGAATAAAACCACGTGGCCCTCTTGAGAAACCATTTTTCCTGGTGTTGGTGTTCAATGTGGCCCACACTATTTTCCTAATTGTGTGCTATAACTATTCATGGGGGTGTCTATTTGGATAGTGGCACTCCATGGTAAGAATAAGATTATCCAAACCATATGTAATAACCAAGATCCTCTTAAAATGGGGAAAATTTATCATTTTACCCCTCCACCCTTAAATGGGATTCTCACTATATTCTTCCCCCATTCATCAAGATTCTCCTTGTATGGGCTCTTCCTTCCTCTCTTCTTCCCATTGTAGATTTCTCCTTTTTTGTGACCTGATTCAATTTTAGTTCATCATGTTGGAAGCCTAGAGGCAAGGGTATGGTTCCTCAAACATCCTCTCCATATTTTCTTTGACCCAAAATTTTATATCACCATGTGAGCTAATGTTCCCTATTTTCTGGTCATTTGTGTATTTATTTGATTTCTTTCCTTTTATATTGAATCAAATATCGAGAATGGAAGGGGGATGTGTCCTAAATAGGTATACGGTCTATAGATATTTTCATAAAAGTAATTTTTTAATAAAATGCACCATTCTCGAACACGCTGGACTCTCGGTATATTGCTTGTAAATTATGAAATTAATTGAATTAAATGCCTAGATAATAACATTTATGTTTGATAAAAACCATAACATGGTTGTAGGTAAATGAACTCAAGTTGAACCACCATTTTAGGCGGGTTCAACTAATTTCTTATCAATGACGTCCTTACATCGTGAATAAATCACCACTTTGGTTGTTTTGGACTTCATTCATGTTAACAAAGTTGTCCAAATAAATTAATGGAATCAATTTAGGTTATGAAAAATTGACTTCCTTAAATGAAAAAACACCACTATGGTGTGTTTTTCTTGACTTACATAACTACAAAAATGAATTATGGATCGAGTACTAGATGTTAACAAAATTTACTAAAGGAATATTATAAATTTTAAGTTGACAAGGTTGGTACCCATGGCCAATGTTTAATTATTAAATGAAATATCCCTATTCATTTGTATTAAACCTTGAGTGATACATATATTACCAAGTAGAAAATTTATGCATGGGTACATAGGTTAGTTAGTTATGCTATTCCTTGAGCGATACATGGATTACAAAGTAGGAATTCCATGTATTTTCTCATGGTTGAAATGATATTATATCATTCCATCAGTGAAAATTGGGTCCTTTTTTAGAATTTTGAGGATGGTCTTAGAGGGAATCTCATTATATTATGTCATAAGTGAAACATGGGTTTCTTATGTGGAACACCAAGGACATACATAGAAGGAAATTCAATAATTGTTTTTTGAAAGGTGGTTCCTCGGTCAAAGACCAAGACACAATTTATTAAAATAAACAAGAGAACTACATGAGTCTTAAATAAGGAATCTATTACAATCCCTTTCATAAATAGGGCAAATATCAACAGGAAGATCATCCTTCCAAGTAATTCCCTAGTTGATTCCCATGTTTTCAAGACAATATGAAACCCTATTTGCTTCACGAAAGGTATGCGTGACAATGTAGTTGATCTCCAGAAGTGAAGCCAAGAATCTCATCCAAAGGGTAATAAGAGGCAAAGCTATATGGACCAAACCATTCCAAATCACTTGGAAAATGGTGGTTGAGTCACTATCAAACCAAATGTTGTTCCGTCCCTTTTGTTTGATGAAATCCACAGCATGAATCACACCCATAATTTCTAGATCCAAAGATGAGGCCATACCACAGATGCCAAAGAAGCATCCATGGCACTGCCTAGTAAAATCTATAAAGATAGCACCACAACCCGCATGCCCCGAGTTGCCTTGGGAAGCTCCATCTATATTTACTTTAATCCATCATGGAAGTAGAGTTTTCCAGAACACCTCAAAGGTGCGCCTCGATTACCTACAGATTCATCAACTCTAAGATGATAGAGAATCACGAAATCACCAACGAAGTTGTCACAATGAGCTTTCTGGATCGAAGCGGCATCCATAATGGCAATTAGAATTCACATCTGACTTGCATTAATACTGAATGAGTAGTTATTTTGGATAATGGAATTTCTATCATTCCAAATCACATGGGGGAGCTCCACAACCTCTTCTAAGAAGAGGTTCTTGATTTACTATGAATAATAAAGCTCCACACAATGTTTTAATTGAGAACTAATAGTGTTAAGAAGTAACCATCTGCAACCAAAAAAGTCCGTAATATAATTCCAAAGGGATGAAGCCATAGCACAAGACAAAAAAAAATGGTTAACATTTACTCTATACTGGTGAAAAAAGTGACACTTAGAGCAAAGTTTTATTCCAAAAGACTGAAGACAAACATAAGTAGGAACACAGTTGTGAGAAATATGCCAAAAAAGATTTAGTCTCGATGGATTAATCCAGGGTTTATCAAAAGATTTTAGCCAATCAAAGTTATGATTAGTAATTGAGAGATTGTGGTTGTAATAACGCTTTGAGTTAAGAACCCCATTGTGAGCAGGCTCCTATATAAGAAAATCATCAACATTAGAATAGGTGAAATTATCAATAATATGCATGATGTTGTTAGGAAATTTGAAGTTATGAGATTGAATGATATCCTTTAAAGTACAGTTGTTGTTCACTAGGGAGGAGTTAGGAGGTAACATAGAAATTATGGGGGCACCAGTCCAGTTATCCAGCCAAAAATTCATGGAAGAATAAGTACTAACCATCCATATATAATTAACTGTAATGTGTGAAAAAGATCGTCTGATGGAGGGATGGATAGAAGAGTGGATATCGGTCAAATTTACTTTCTTAAGTTTCACATGGAATCTTTTTCTAAGAAAATTAGTAGAGTCAGTGTTGTTATTAATCAATCTCCAAGTAAGTCTTGCTTTAAGGGCATCGTTAAAGAGTCGAAGGTTTTTTATACCAAGACCACCTTTATCTAACGGTTTGAAACATGTAGTCTAGGGTATGGTTACAATATATCTTTCAAGAATTTTTCCAGTATAAAAACAATTCTTGATATAAACATTAATTTTATTAAGAAGAACAAAAATCCATTTATATATCATCATCAAGTAGACCAATTTAGACACAATAATAGATTTCACCAGAAAAATCCTGCCAGCCATAGAGAGGGATTTACCCTTGCAGGCTGACAGATGATTGATGACCTGGTCAACAATAGTGGAAAAGAACATAGATTTAGGCCTTACCCAAAAAATGGGAACTCCTATGTAGGTGAAAGGGAAGGATCCTTCATTGATATCCAGACAACTGATGATGTCACTTTTTCTCTTAGGAGAAAAATGTTTGCCAAAGAAAACAAAACATTTACTCCAACATATAGATTGACCAGAGAGTTCCTCATAACGAGACAAGTCATTTTTATGATTTTTAATATTTTTTTATCATCTTGTAAAAATAGGATGATATCATTGACATAAAAAATATTTGTAGGCACACATAATTTTATAGACACACGAATGGTTTAAAGTTTTTTTTGAGAAACAAGGCAAGTGAGGAGTCTGCTAAGGTAATATTCCACTATGGAAATGAGAATAACAGATAAGGGTCACCTTGTCTGACACCCTTGGTGAATTTAAAATAACCCTTAGGGGTTCAGTTAACAATGATGTAGATAGAGGCGTATTTGAATAAGGAATAATTCTACTCATGAAAATATCATTGAAACCAAAGGCTTTCAGAACTTTGAAAATGATGATCCATTCAATGTTATCAAAGGATTTCCTAATATTATTCTTATTGGAAACATTACCTCCTATGTTATCATTGTTTAGAGTGTTGGTGCATTCCAAGGAAAGGAAAATGAAATATTGTATAGACCTTCATTTAATAAAACCAAATTAATTCCTTGAAATAATTTTTTTAACTTGAGAATAAAGTCTATTGGCAAGAAGTTTTGTAATGATTTTATAAAGAGAGTTAATAAGAGCAATGGGAAAGAAGAGATGAATTTCATAATCATTGGTCACTTTGGGAATTAAGGTAAGGAATTGAGCATTAAGACCATGAGGGAGAACCCCATTATAAAAAAAGGATTTGACAAGTTTTCAAACATCTATGTGGATAATCTCCCAATAATGTTGGAAAAAACCATTATTAAAGCCATTAGGTCCTAGGGAACTATCAGGATTCAGGATGAAGACTGTGTCTTTGATTTCATGGTCAAGGGGGATGCTTAAAAGAGAAATATTTTCTTCCTCAATCACCAAAACCAGCATGACCTTAGGAATAATGTCTATATTGATATTTGGTCCATTTCAAATATTATCCAAATAAGTGACCACATGACTAGAAATAGACTCCTTAGAGTCAAGGAGGGTTTCATTGTCCCTAAGGAAGGATAGAGGATGACAAAATTTCCTTATTCATTGAAGAGAGTTATAAAACTTAGTGTTTCTATCACCATCTGAAAGCCATTTTGTTTTAGATATTTTCTTATGAATGTTGTCTCTAAGTACAAGAAGCGTATTTAGTTTTAGGGAGATGTTGATTTCATCTTGAGAATCCAAAGAGAAGTCAGAGCTAGTGGTTATGTTTTGAATCTGGGAAAGTTCATTTCATGGACTGAGATGTTCTTATACTTTTGTTTGTATTTAGCACTGGACCATCCCTTAAGACATTGTTTGAGGTGATTTAGCTTCATAATACAAGAAAGAGAATATTTGTGATGGTTCATAGACTCCCAACAATTTTTAATTATGTTAGAACATTCCAAATTAGAAGACCAAAAATTGTTAAATCTAAAAGGGAGAATGGGTTTCAGCTTATTAGAAATAAGATTGAAAAGGATGGGGTGATGGTTAGAATTATGTTTGGGTAAAGTAGTTCTAGAGATGGTGTCCCAATTATCCAGAGCTTGAGTATTAGTGAGAGTCCTATCCTATTTGCTAGAAACTACCCTATGATAGTGCCTTATATACCATGTGTACTTGGAACTAGTGAGATTAATCTCTAAAAGGTTACAGTCTTCAATAGATGCTCTAAATTCTCTCAAGGAAATGGAAGAGAAAGATGGACCAATTTTCACACTGTAGGTAATAATAGCATTGAAATCACCTAACACAATCTAGGGGTCATGAATGATATTAGATAAATCAAAAAGATCCCGCCAAAGGGTCCTTCGATCATGATATATATTCTAAGAACAGATCATAGTACAAAAGTTATGCTTACCATCAAGAAAAAAATCGCATGTAGAAATTTGTTCAGAGGAATTGAAAGAACTAATATTCTATAAAGAAGCATGATAAAAAACCCAAAGAGATTCAACTACAGACCTAGTTTTTCAAGAAACTAGAAAATTATAACTATAAAAACACAGATGTATAAAATTCAAAGAAAAGTTGATTTATGGTTTAGTTATAGAAAAAATCTAAGACTTATGATTCAAAATAAATCTTTTAAGAACAGAAAAGGTGTTATGGCTCGCAATTCCCTAATAGTTCCAAAATAAGTAATCCACTAAAACCTATTTTTGGGGCTAGAACCCCCTTTTTTATTTTTGGATCCACTCTAGACCTTCCTCCTTTGTGATCTTCTAAAATTTTGGGAAGAATGAAGACTAGGATTTTTATCTAGTTTACTCATATAAGAAAAAAAAAAATTATTAGTAGCACCTGTAATAGGAGTAGACTGAATTTTTTCAGATGTTTTCACAATCACATGGAGGTCTATGTGAGAGACCCTTGTATCAATGGGGGACTTAACCACATGAATGATAGTTGTTGGTCTAGGTGGATGTGTCCCCACTACAACATCATGTTACTTGGAAAAAACCAATAAATTATGTCGGTCCACATCTGATTTTTCATTTAGGTAATCCCTACAAGTGGCAGTGTACTTTTTGTGAGATTCCTGTGTTCTCACTGCCACTATGGGTTCCCTGGTAAGAGTCAAAATATTTTGCAGAGTTCCACCTAATTTCTCATTCAGGGTAGTCAAGAAATTGGAAGTTAATTTTTCTGGTGAAACCTATGTGTCTACTACCTAAGAGGTATTATTAATAGATTCTAAGATATTGAGAGAAGAAATACCTGATTTCCCATCCAGAAGATCCAAAGCAGCAGCATCCATGGAAGATTGTCCTGCTTCAACCATGTGACCCACCGTTGCAGGAACACATTTTCCATGCTTATGTGTTACACTCACTACCTCACAGCTATTGGAATTATGTCCAACACCCTTTGGAACTTTAGGAGGCTCGCGATGCAGGTTTTGAGAGGAGAAATATTTAGTTTCCAAGGTTTCCCCATTGAGACTTTCATTAGAAGTGTCTGCATGAGAGAAATAGTGTCCAGATTCAACAGTAGTATTTAGACCTAAATCCCCTGAAGAAGGATCTAATTTAGGATATTTATAGGCATCCATAACAAGCTCTTCTGTATCCTCTAGGATGCACTGATCAAATTCATAGTTTTTCTCTTATTCCACCAATTCCGCCCATGTGTTACCCAAGCTCTCACCCAGAATTGTGGAATATTCACACAAACATCTACTTTTTTCTTAGAGGCCTCCAGAATGTTCACAACATCAGTTTTATCCTTTTTTGTGTCTTCAGAATTCGGTCCAACCATCTTCAATTGGCTAAGAAACTTGACTTTTAAGAATTCTACATTTAAGCAAAGAGTGTCCTATAATTTTACAAAGCTCAAAATAAGGAGGCATGTGTTCGAATTCAGTTTAGACATCAGTTTTATAATCATTTTCATGGAATGAAATGACCTCTAGGAGATTAGTTGTAATATCTACTTCAACCGTGACCCTAGCATGTAACCAAATTTTGGTATTTAAGGTTCTTTGATCATTTTTGGGAGGGGTACCTATGCAGGAAGCAATGTTGTTCAAGATCTTGGGATGCCAGAAAAACCAGCTAAGTCTGTGAAGCCTAACCCAGATTTTAACCATTATGTTCCTAGTGTTATGAGGATTGAATGCGTAATCCAATTCAGAAATATGAAAGGCCTCAAGGTTTAGCTCGAGGTTCCCAAGCTACCATACATGGTCATGTGTTTCTTACAATTTTAACAACACATGGAAATAACCTTTGCCTATTTACAAAATTTTCCAATCGGAAAATCCGCATATGTGTGCGATACTAGATTTTATATCCATGTTTAGCGATGGATTATCACCTTTGATATAAGAAATATGACCCATAAGCAAAAACTTACAAATTTGCGATCATTGTTGAAGCACTTCAAGGTCGGCCTCAACTAAAAATCTCCCATCCTTGAGTTTCTTGCATACAGAAGCCTTCATCGAGGTCGCATTACATAGATCTATGCCTTTAAGTGCATCTAGGAAGGATATCACTTTGGGCCTTTCAATCGGTAGGACTTCCTCAGAATGAATTTGGATTTCCGGAATTTCGAAGGCATTTTCCCATTCGGGATCAAAACATGCCTTGAGGCTTTGGAGCTGATAAAATTATTAGAGATACTTATTCATGATGAAGTAAAACCTTAGGATCCCTCACAGAGATGAGAGCTCCTGAACCCATCTCAAAATCATGGTTGAACAAAAGAACATTTCAAAATTCAATAATATAATATGTTGTAAAATAACTAGGTTCCCATGAAGAATTCAACGAATTGGATCATTAGAAGATGGGTTTATAGTACACATCGAGTGAAACATGGGTTAACTATGTGTAATTACCTATATAGGCTTAGAGTTTTGTGTAATTAATTAAATTATATGCCTTCCTTGTCAAATATCATGCTCCTATTCAGTCTATGAATTTCTTACATGAAATTCAAATTTCTTTTCCATTTCCACACCTTAAATGCCAATGGATATAATTTATCCCCTATAGTAATGTGATATAATGTTTATTCATGGAAAACTATATTGGGTACCAATCTAGAGATATAATTAAATCATGATTTGTAATTGTTTTGAGGCATTCAACTTAGGATGAAGCAGGTATAGTCTTTTAGGCATCCCATGAGGAACCTGAGTGAGACAGGTGTTTATATTTACAAAACATATTTACTTAATTATACTTTCACATTGTTTATTTAATATACACTAACTAGGTTATTTATAAACATTATTGTTGGTGGCATACTCAGTTTTATCTCACAACCTATTCAAGTCATCATTTGGTACCTGAATATATTTTCATGTATACAGAACACGACTTTGGATTGGGACTTTTTTCTACTGCTTTATTAAGGACATAAACTAGACATGGAAGCTTTGGTGTAGAAAATGATTATGTACCCAGTATTCCACTTTGAGTTGGTTTCATTTATTTATTCATTCATTCTTTCTGTTTAGTCCTATTTATTGTACTACCTAATATATACACATCATTTTTATGTTGTACTACCTAAATTTATGTTAAAATACGTACATACATGAATGATTATTTAGATTGAATAGGATATCAGTTATTATTGATTGTCTGTTATTATTAAATGTGACAACCTTTTTATTATTTATCATTTATCTTTATAGTTATTACTAATCTTGAGGGAATAGTCCCCCCACTATACCACCTCAAACCTTTTCTACTAGATAGTAGACTCTTGTGTAGGGGGAGGATCACTTGAGACCATGTGGACTACTAGATCAGGGAAGTATCATAGTGGCACTCAAGCCAGGGTGTTATAAAGTGGAATTAATATCCCTTTTTTCCTTTGGTCATACTATTTTAGGAAAGTTGACAGGATAATAAGAATATGTTAGCACTTGTTAAATATCTTATGTTTATCTACTACCAACCCACACATGAGGGAATGATCATATTTAGAGGGATGGGATTTATGTTCATATTGTTTTTTATTATAGGATATTATTATTTCAACTTGGATGACTATTGTAATTCTACTAGTTTTTGATATACGACATTTACCTATTTTCAATGTATGGTAAGAGATGGGGTGTGTTCATGCATCCTTATAGGTGTGTAGAGATTCACATTCCATGAATATTATATTCCATGTATATTTCATTGCTTGACTGGATGATAATTGATGGATCTTCCTTATAGGATTATTCATCAGTTTTCCGATATTCCATTCTTGGGTGATTTAGAAGAATTCGTGCTTGTATACCATTCTTTCCATTACTATTTCCACATTTACATGAATTCAATGGTTTTGATAAGATACTAAGTCATAAATATGATATATTATTGGTTATTAATGTGTATTAATTAACTAAAATGATTTCTTCCATATAGCTTGATGGTGAACACTTAATTGACCAACCAAAATATGTTTAATCCATGTACCAATGGTTCCATGGGATGAAATATTGGTGATTTTGACTATATAGAAGACCATTTTTTAAATTTATAAAGAGCATGAACCATTATAAATTGTAAATGGTAATAAATATAATCAAACAATAAATGATAGACTTGTTATATTCAAAAAAATTAATTCTTAAAACCTAGTGGAAGCTACTTGAATTTCGATTTTATCTTATAAAGGAAAGTACCTTTAAATTTGTGTATGGTTATCCATCTAACTGGAATGTTGTGTTAAAGTAAGAGTTATTTGTTTGAAAAATTCATGGCCTAGTTTAGTGTTGGATGTTTGTTAAATGGTGTATCTATTGTAACTTATAATGTCCTGTACCTCCATATCTTGGGCATGAATATCCATATGATAGGATCAAAAAATGAACAACTGGACTTGGGTAGGTTAGTTTGGGAATGATGATTATAAAATAAACCTAAAAAGGGTGTGTTGAAAGATCCTTAAGTCCACCATTACGAGTTGTATCTAAATTGGATTCCAATTGTAATTTATAGTGTTGGATCCATAAATTGGGAATGGGTACCCATATAGCTATATGAAAGATTGATTTTATGGGACCCTCACTGGAAACCTTTACTTTTTAGATGATGTAGTACATAATCCCTTAGGGGTATGACTATATTATACTGGGTGAACAGAACATATAAATGTATGGTGGAATCTTACTTGACCATTCCCTATAAATTAATAAAATTACTTTTATATAATTTTGACATTTATTGATATGAATCATAGGTTAATTAAAATTATAGTTAGAACCAAAAGGTTGTTTTAATTTATATAATATGAGTATCATTTTATTTAACAGATCCAGTTGTGATAATTATGGTTAAATTAAATGTGAAGAGGAAATTATAAGATAACATGCCTAATGAATGGGTCCCGACTTGTCGATAAGGATGGTATGTGGGCCACATCCCCTGCCCAACCAGTTCATGAAGACTCCACTGTCAACTACATCTTTTCAGACTGGGGATCGAGGTGGTGTGTGGAAAAGATCCAGGAATGGTTTAATGAAAGAGACCGAAGAATTATCCTGAGCATCCCCTGGGTCCTAGATGCAGACCCCGACCATCTTTTCTGGACCAATGATATTTCAGGTGATTACACGGTGAGATCCAGGTACATACTGGCTCTTGGCATCCACTCTTTTGACCGTTATGAGGGACCATGGAAAGCACTTTGGAAGATCAACGACCCCCAAAAAATACGCCAATTTTGGTGGAAGGTGTGCACGGGCACCCTCCCTACCATAAGCCTTCCCGTTTACCGACATATGGCTAGTGATGAGTCCTACCCTTTCTACCCGAATACTACAGAAACTCCTTGGCACGCCATCATTCACTGCCCGGGAGATAAGGAAATTTGGAATAAATGGGGCCCGACTTCAGATGCTTCACTAGACATTGCCTCTGACCTCCCCGATCTTCTGATGCATTGGGGTTCCTCTCTTTCATCGTTTAATGCAGGTTCTCTTTGCATCCTGGCCTAGATCATTTGGGTGCGACGTAACGAAAAGATAGCATAAACTAAGAGTAATTGATCAAGAAAAGATATTGAGAGATACTGAAGAAAAATTACATATTAAAGGGGAAGAGGTGGTTAAAAAAATAAATATGTCTTTTAATTCAAACTATGTTTAATGAAATAATATAATTCATTAAAAATACAATTGAAGTAAAAATTTTCTCCTCTCAAGCTTGTAGGAATGGTGACTCCAACAGATAGGTAAAATATTCTTATAATCAATATCAAGGTAATCATTGATATTCTAATAGTGAAGGTTATAAAATCAATTAGAAACATATTTTTACTATGAATAAAAGTGATATATACACCTACACACCAAAGAATTATAACAATATTCCATGAAGACAACTTACCTCAACTAAAATTCACGCACAAGTTACAGTGTGGAAAATGTGATTTTCTAGAATATTAATAATTAATATAATAGAAAAATGTTTGAATGTTTATAGTAGTTCTTTGGGATTCTTGGGCATATATACTAATCTTACTAGTATAATATTTCATTACTAGGTAAGAGTCATGATCTAAGGGGGAGATATTCAAATAGATGAGAATAGATTATCAAGGTGGAAATGTGGTGACTGGAAAATAACCAAATCTCATATCATGTAATGAGTATGAATTTCTAAATGAAATATATGGTATATGCTATTTATATGGTCCAAAAGGTGTGGAATTCATGACTACACTACTAGGAGAAATATCATATGCAATAAGAGTGAATAATGTTCATAAGTGAAAAGGTAAAAAGTAATGTTCTTATGAGTCTCCCAAGAAGGTGTGTGAGAAGCCCAAAGAAGTTAAAAATGATTAGAAGAAGTGATTAAAAACATTACCAGATCAAATAGAAATGGATAAAGATATAAAGAAATAACAAATGAGTTTTAGTGCTAAATTTAAGAAATCATTTTCACAAGAGGAGACCAAATTTCATTTGGGGTGGTAATGATGTGGCTACCTAAATATTAAAGGTGATTTTTGTGGAAGATATAAAAAATATGGGCATGGTATATTGAATTGAATAACCATATTACCTTATTAAGATGAATAGGTGTGGAATAGATTGTATGAATTAGGTAATTCATCATCATTTAAGGATAAGGTGGAGAAGAAAACTCTAGACAAGGAGATAACTCAATGAAAGGAGAATCCCATGCATTAAATAATTGTTTTTGACAGTAATGGAAAATTTTTGAATAATTCCTATAACGAGATCGAATGAAGAAGAGAACCTCAGTTGAGAGTAAACACTCAACCTTACAGTTTTCAAAGAAAAAACCATAATATTTCTCCAAATCTATTTAACTTATTTTTCTATCATATGAGGAATTGAAGGAGGTGAGTAAAAAGGAAGTATTTATTAATGAAAAAATTGTATAAAGTAAATGTGACGTGATCATCATGGATTATTTTCACTATCAAGATGATTATATTAGTGGTATATCTATTGAGGGAGATAAACAAGAGAAGGATAAAATAATACCATAGTGTTCAGTAAATCATGAATTTCATGATAGCTCACATGTAAATTGAATGTTGAGGTAAAAAATCACTCTCTAAACCCTCTTATAAATTATTTTATTTCATTTACTAACGGGTGTGGATATTGATTAAAAAATGGTTATTTTATGTCTTTCACATTAATTTTTTGATTTATTTGATGAATATGAGTGTAGGTTTTATATTTCTTGATATATCCTTTTTAGAATCTACTAAAAAGTAAGATAGTTGAGTTGGTATGACATGTATAGTTTTTGAAATCCTTTACAATATCCTATGATATTAGATTTTATTTTCCCTATAAATAAATATTTCAATGAGTATCCATCCTTACATGAAACATGGAACTGAAACGAACCGTAATATATTAATGAAATATAGTTATTAAATGTTACCATTTAACATAGACATTGAATTGATGGGTATAAATAAAAGTAATCATTCTATGAAATATATTTTGGAAATATAAATATTTAACATCATGTAATGGGTTTCTTCCTTATGAGCCTCATTTTTTTAATCATGTAAATGAGGTAGAATCAATAGTGTTTTCCCTAAACCAAACCCATTTTGAACTTCAACATGTATGGATTGACTAAAATTATATGTTAGAGATATTCAAGCTAATGGAAATCACTATGAGATATATGCAAGTTGAATCACAACCTGTAACCGCCACTATTTCTTATCTTACCCTTTGGTCCAATGCAGATGTCTAAAGGTACTTTTTAAGTAATTTTAAGGACGGAATAATAATTTAAATATTTAAATAATTATTTTACATATATTTCTATACATTAAGAAATTTTTATAAAAATTAGTTTTAAAGAATTCATTTAATTAAATAGCAATGGGTGTATTTAACAGAAATATATTTATAAAATTCAGCTAATTCTTTAAAAATATATAATTAATTAGTAATTAACACAGTTAGTGTTAAAAATACATATATTTCAATGAATTTTATTTTTTAACATACTATGTATTTTTTACATTAATATATTAAATTAAATGATTTTAAAGAAATACTATAATGAATTTTTAATTATAAAAACAAATATTTAAATAAATATTTAAATTACAAATTAATATGAAATAAAATTAAGATATCATAAAATTTCTAAAAGTCATATTTTTAATACAAAATGTTTTTAATTATATTTTTTTGACTTTCATTTTAAAGAAATATTATTATATTTTAGAAATGTAATTTGTTTTAAATCAATATTATTTTTTGAATTATCACATATAATTAAGATTTGGGTAAATTATTGATATTTTTCTTATGAATTTTTTTATTAGATAATAAAAATAAATTTGTTATGAATACCATAACTTTTATGACATCATAATGATATAAACATGACTTAAAAATCAAAGAATCATTTTTTAGATTAAAATAAATTTTAAGGTGTAAAATAATGTTTCTAAAAATATAATGTTTATTTTATAAACATATTTTTAACATTTTTGGAACATAAATTATATTTTATCCTAATAGAAAATATTTTCAATTCTTTTCATTTAATCCTGTTTTTGAAAGGATAAAATCAATTTTTTATTGATATAATTAGAAAATATCACTCATTTTTAATAAAAAATAATAAATTAATAGGAATAATTTCTACTAGAAATCCATTCACCTAAATGAAAAAATATTCAATATTTAACCCAAAAATACTCCTCTCCTCAAGTATAAAAACCCTGTAACGACCCGAAATTTTGAATAATTTTTTCCCTAACATTGTGTCTTATTTTATTTTATACTCAGAAAAACTATTTCATTTAATAAAATGAGTATAATTAAAATAAGACCGTTGGGTTTCTACTATTATATGACCGTTGGCCAATATGACCATTTGAAACTAAATGTTACGATTATTGTCTATAAATACAAGCGATCTTGATTAATTAATATAGAAAGAAGCTTCGATGGCCCCATCCAGTAGTCTCGGGCTAATCGAAGCCAATATGATGTAACTCGGAAAGGAGGTAGCACCTTTGGGTTTTGCTTTGGACCAAACCCAAGCCGAACTTCATCATATGAAGATAGAACAGAATCACCTTCGCGAGATGTTCAAGCTGATAGAAATCACTACTCGGGAAATGTTTGCTGAGCTGCCCCAAGATTCTATCACCCTATCACACCTTACTCTTAGGTATTTTTCTGGTGTTATAAGGGGTTATGTAATGAGATCGTAACTGCCTTGTGTAATCCTTTGATTTAAATAACAAATTGTGATTTCTTTTAATGGTGAAGTTTGTGAATATTCAAATGTCAGAATAAATATAGTATGCATATTATTGATGAATTTTAGAAAAATGATATTTTAAAAATATTTATGTAAACCTCAAATATTTAATAATGTGTAATGATTTTCAAAAAATGGTATTCTACAGTTTTGTTCAGTAAGAAATTTAGAGTCTAAGAAGATCAACTTAATTTTTGATGAATCGTAAAATATGAACAGTTATTTTACACTTATTATTAGTATTTTGATCAAATGGATTAAGTAACCTTACTTAATAAAGTATTAATATAATCTAGGCACATTGATTAAGTAATTTGATTCAATAAAATAGGTAAATAACTGTTCCAGAAAGTACTGGTTAAGAATTAGTTTTTTCGTGTGAATAGTGTTTTTTATTTTAAAATTAAATTAAAAATATTTAGAAAATTATTTTCATAAAATGGAGTTAAATTTGGAAATCAAAGCATCGATATTTGGTTAAGGTGATTTTTGGGAATTTTCTGAATTAGATGAATTTTCAGTGAATAGTGTTTTTATTTAAAAATTAAATTAAAAATATTTAGAAAATTATTTTCATAAAATGGAGTTTATTTTTGAATTTAGAGCATAGATATTTGGTTAAGCTGAATTTTTTGGATTTTTCTGAGAAAGTTGAATTTTTGGTGAATAGTGAAAATACAGTTTTTGAGTTTTGGGTGTTTAATTACATCATTAAGGATGTAATAATTATTCAATAATTCTGGTCAACTTATGTATAGTAAGATAAGGTATGAGGTGTCCCAATTGGCCAATACCATTGGCAAATACCATGGGAAAGCCCATGGTTTTTCCAATACCACAGTTGAGGTGTCCCTTGGCAATTAATGCCTTGTCCCCTCACTTCTCCTATAAATATTAATCTATTCTCTCATTAATTTCATTTCCAAATCCTCCCTAACTAATTTATGGCATCTTTACCTCCCATGGAGTCCTCCCAAGTTTCCCTCAAGCCTCCCAAGGTCTCGACCTTCATGCTTTTGATGTTACTCTTCAAGGTAAGGGATCCTACCTCTGACTTTTTTTTTCAAGTACTCTCGTTTATGTCATTTATTTTAATACCCATGTTATTATGTTGGGGGTGTTATTTTATATTCATATTACTTTCCTTTTCATGTTCATTAAATGAGAGACTCCATCTTGCTCTCATCATTTCATTTTATGAATGTTTATGTGGCGCCGTTAGGCTGCCGAATTTTTGTAAGGGATTCTTTCGCTCTTCCCATTTTAAAAGTTCTATTTTCAGGTCAAGTCTTTAAAGTTCCTTTTTCCCATGCTAGGGTATTATCTCTATATTCATCATACTTTCATTTTTTTTCACATTATGATATACCCTATTTAATCTCATCAATTCATTTTTTTAAGTTTTAAGTGACGCCGTAAAGCTGCTGAATTTTTCATAAGAGAAATATTATTTTTGTCTTCCTTTCAAGTTTTTCATTTCATATGGTATGTCCTTAGAATTTAACTACCATGTTCTTATATCCTTTATATTACGTCCCTATACTATTTTATTGATCATTTATGAGTGGTTGACCCATGTCCCCTCTCTTTTCAATGTTTTCTAAAACCCTGCAACATAGCCGTTATGTTGCCAAATTTTTGTCTCAAAAGTCTCTATATTTTTCTCAAATTATTTTATTTTATTAAGTGAATACTCAAAACTATTTTTTATACAGGGGTATTCACTTATATATCAAAATTTTTAATTTTAAATTTTGGTATTTACATAAATGAGACCCTCTTTCCTTTTCCACGGGTTTAAAGTGACATAAAGATCACATCTTTAAAGCAATTTTTAAAATGTTATGAATATGAAATAAAACCCATTTCTTTTATGCTATATAGGTTATTTGTGAAATTATTGATGATGATATATGTGGATCACATGATAATAAAGGAAAATTAAGGGTGTTCCCTGATGGCGCTCCAATGAATTGGGTAAAGACTTAATCTATAGAGATGACCATTTTAACGATACCTTGGTGAATAACCTTAGTAATTGTTTTAATGACACCTTGGGGATGGACCGTGGTGAAACGGAAATGATTGTCTATGTTAAATGTTGTATTCACATCCTCATGTTATTAAAAAGGTTATTTTTATTATGATATGCCTCATGATTTATTTCTCATGCCTGAAAGTTCTTTTTCAGGACTTTATTGATGTATCTCAAGTTCACATGTTAAATGTTTCCCCTTATTTCCCTTACTGGGATTTCTACTCACCCTTTCCTTTGATTTATGTCCCTAGGTTATGAGATGTAGTAATGAACCTAGGATGAACATAAGGAGAATCCTTCCAAGAGTTTAAGAAGAATTTTTTATGTTTTCATGTTTTAAGTTCCTGGTTTCCAAGACACTAAAACCATAAAGATCCTTGGTTTTTTATAATGTAATGAAAGTAAACATGATAAAAAGGCGGGATGCTATAGTTGGTATCAAAGGATAGTTTAGTTATTTAAGGAAATTAGGATATGAAAAATTTAGGAATAACCCTATATAAAAGTTTAAATATAGGAAATCTTCCTGGTATTTTGCTGAGTTTTGAGTAAGTGGTTTATCAAGAAAATACATCCCTGTTTGGATACGAGTAGGTAGAGGTGGCTCTGGAACAGATGTACATAGGGGTAAAACCCAAAAAAAACCGTTTTGATCTAGACTCAAATGGGAATGGTTCACGACAACAGGCCTTGATGCACTTTTGGTTACGGCACTCCCGGGGGATATGTTTGGTTAATCTCATGCTTTTTATGAATCATTATGAAGAAATTATAGAAAAATGTAATTTTCTAGACATGAAGTTTTATGACATAATATCCTTTTTAGTTAAAAGATTCATAAATGAAATAAGTTTCTCACGAAGGATTTATTATTTTATAAATTTTCCCCATCATTTAGGAATACATTTATGTATTTCCTAAGGAGCTACCTGGACCTCCCCCAGAAAGAGAGGTAGAGTTCTCCATTGAACTCGTACCTGGATCTCAACCGATATCAAAGACCCCATATAGAATGGAAAATGTGGAGCTAGAGGAGTTAAAGAAACAACTCCAAGACTTTTTGGAGAAGGGGCTTATTCGACCGAGTGTGTCTCCTTGGGGAGCACCGGTTCTCTTTGTGAAGAAGAAGGATGGATTGATGCAGCTATGCATTGGTTATAGAGAACTGAATTGGATCACAGTGAAGAACAAATACACTCTTCCAAGAATCCATGATTTGTTTGACCAACATTGCGGGACTCAATTCTTCTCTAATATTGATCTTCATTCTGGTTATCATCAATTGAGGGTGAAGAATGATGATATTCCAAAAACAACTTTCCAATCAAGATATGGGCATTATGAGTTTGTTGTTATTCCCTTCGGACTGACTAACACACCTTCTCTTTTTATGGATCAAGAATAATTTGATTTTTGAAACTTATGCTTTATCAATTGGATATCCTTTGTATAGGAAAATGATTTGGTGATTAAATGATAAATTTTATTTTGGATGATGTTTTCTATTTTGGAGTACTATATTCCTAAAGGAAATAAAATACTATAGGATTTAAATTGAGGAGGAATGGTTGAATTTTTTTGTAAGAATTTATGTATTTATTGTGGAAATATGATGATTTGGGTTATTTCTGGAAAATGATGAACCTAACATAGAGAATACGTGAATAGGTTAATTTCACTTTAGTATGAGACTTTAATAGTAGTCAATGTTATTTGGAGATAAATGTTAAGATTTTTTTGGGGAAGACTATGTGATTAAATCCTTCTGAGTTTTGGGTTCCAATCTTAGTTTGGATTATTCTGAAGAAATTTAAGGATGATTGTGTATTGAATAGTCTTTCTGGAACTTTGGGTACTTTTGTTGAATTTTGGAGATTAATAGTCATATTTCTTTTTATAAAGGATTATCCTTTTTGGGGATTATATGATCTCGTACTAACCATTTTAGTTTCAGTTGATGACTAAAGACGGGGGAAAAATATAGATAATCTTTTGTGGATTATGTGATTGTCTAGAAGATGATTCTTGTGCTTTTTATGAGACCAAGTCTTTTTGAATTCTCTTTGTTTGGAGAAACGATTAGTCTTGGTGGAAACTTATTAAGGGATGATACTCTACTTGAAGTTAAGTATATTTCCTTATGTTTTTATTCTATGTAGTAAATGATTTCCTCAAAATTATGAAAAGGATCGTAAAACAAAAAAGTTGTTGATTTACGTTTCCTACTGGGTAATCAAAGACCGTTTAACACATCTTAAGTTTGTGATCTTCTTGTGGTTAATTTTCTCCTAATCATGTTTCCTATCACTCTCTATCAGAACTTGACCCTTTGTTTTCTCATCCATATCCAAATTTTCTTATATGGAATCCTAGTATGGGTTAACTCAGGTGACCTTTGTACTTCCCTTTATTTCTTTTATAGTAATAGTTTTACTAACTCTTTTTCCGATGTGGGACTTTCAATGAAATTTCCAAGCCAAATTTTAAAATTGCAAGGACGTAATTTCTTAAGGGGGGACGATTGTAATGACCTGAAATTTTGAATAATATTTTCCCCTAACATTGTGTGTTATTTTCTTTTATACTCAACAAAACTATTTCATTTAATAAAATGAGTATAATTAAAATAAGACCATTGGGTTTCGACTATTATATGACTGTTGGCCAATAATACCATTGGAAACTAAATGCTGCGATTATTGTCTATAAATACAAGTGATCATGATTAATTAATATAGAAACAAGCTTTGATGGCCCCATCCAGTAGTCTCAGGCCAATCGAAGCCCATTTGACGGAACTCGGGAAGGAGGTATCACCTTTGGGCTTTTATCTGGACCAAACCCAAGCCGAACTTCATCATGTGAAGTTGGAACGGAATCTCCTTCATGAGAAGTTCAAGATGATAGAAATCACTACTCGGGAAATGTTGGCCGAGCCGCCCCAAGATTATATCACCCTAGAACACCTTACTCTTAGGTCCTATTCTGGTGTTATAAGGGGTTATTAATGAGATCGTAACTGCCTTGTGTAATCCTTTGATTTAAATAAAAAATTGTGATTTATTCTTATAGTGAAGTTTTTGAATTTTCAGATGTCCGGATAAATACAGTATGCATATTATTTATGAATTTTAGAAAAAGGATATTTTAAAAATATTTATGTAAACCAAAATTGTTTAATAATGTGTAATGATTTTCAAAAAATGGTCATCTACAGTTTTGTTCAGTAAGAAATTAAGAGTCTAATAAGATCAACATAATTTTTGATGAATAGTAAATTATGAATAGTGATTTTACGCTTATGATTAGTAATGTGATCAAATGTATTAAATAACCTCACTTTAGAAATTATTAATATAATCTAGGCACCTTGATTATGTAATGCGATTCAATAAAATAGGAAAATAACTGTTCTAGAAAGTACTGGTTAAGTATTAGTTTTTTGGGTGAATAGTGTTTTTTATTTTAAAATTAAATTAAAAATATTTAGAAAATTATTTTCATAAAATGGAGTTCATTTTTGAAATCAGAGCATCAATATTTGGTTAAGGTGAATTTTTGGAATTTTTATGAAATAGTTGAATTTTTAGTGAATAGTGTTTTTATTTAAAAAATAAATTAAAAATATTTTAAAAATTATTTTCATAAAATGGAGTTCATTTTTGAATTCAGAGCATTAATATTTGGTTAAGGTGAAGTTTTGGGATTTTTCTAAGAAAGTTGAATTTTTGGTGAATAGTGAAAATATAGTTTTTGAGTTTCGGGTGTTTAATGACATCATTAATGATGTAATAATTATGAAATAATTCTGTTCAACTTATGAATTGTAAGATAAGGTATGAGGTGTCCCAAGTGGCCAATACCATGGGCCAATACCATGGGAAAGCCCATGGTTTTTTCAATACCACTGATGAGGTGTCCCTTGGCAATTAATGCCTTGTCCCCTCACTTCTCCTATCAATACCAAGCCATTATCTCATTCATTTCATTTCCAAATCCTCCCCAATGAATTTATGGTCTCTTTACCTCCAAATGAGTCCCCCAATGTTTCCCTCAAGCCTCCCAAGGTCCCGACCATCATGCTTTTGACGTTACTCTTCAAGATAAGGGATCAAACCTCTCACTTTCTTTTCAATTACTCTCATTTATGTCATTTCTTTTAAGCCCAATGTTCTTATGTTGGGGGTGTTATTTTATATTCATATTACTATACTTTTAATTTTCATATTATGAGATACTCCCTATTCCTATCATCATTTAATTTTATGAATGTTTAAGTGGCGCCATTAGGCTGTCGAATTTTTGTAAGGGATTCTTTCACTCTTCCCATTTTCAAAGTTCTATTTTCATGTCAAGTCTTTCAAGTTACTTTTTCCCATGTTGGGGTATGATATCTATATTAATCATACTATAATTTTATTTTCAAACGATTAGAGACCTATTTAATATCATCAATTCATTTTTTTAAGTTTTAAGTGATGTTGTTAGGCTGCCGAATTTTTCATAAGAGAAATCTTATTTTTTTCCTCCTTTCAAGTTTTTCATTTCATATGGTATGTCCTTAAATTTCATTACCATGTTCTTATATCCATTATATTTTGTCCATATACTATTTTAGGGATCATTTATGAGTGGGTGACCCATGTCCCCTCTCTTTTCATTGTTTTTTAAAACCCTGCAACATAGACGTTATGCTGCCGAATTTTCATCTCAAAACGTCTCCCTCTTTTTCTCAAATTCTTTTATTTTATTAAGTGAATACTAAAAACTATTTATTATACAAGGGTATTCATGTATATATCAAAATTTTCTATTTTAAATTATAGGGATTTACATACCTGAGACCCTCTTTCCTTTTCCGTGGGTTTAAAGTGACATAAAAATCACATCTTTAAAGAAATTTTTTAAATGTTATGACAATGAAATGAAACCCATTTATTTTATGCTATATGGGTTATTTATGAAATGATTGATGATGATATATGTGTCTCACATGATAATAAAGGAAAATTAAGGGTGCTTCCTAATAGCTCTCTAATGCATTGGGTAAAGAATTAATCTCTAGAGATGACAATTTTAACAATACCTTGGTGAATAACCTTGCTAATTTTTTTAATGACACCTTGGGGATGGACCTTGGTGTAATGGAAATGATTGCCTATTTTAAATGTTGTAGACACATCTTCAAGTTATGAAACATGTTATTTTTATTATGATATGCCTCATGATTTCTTTCTCATGCCTGAAAGTTCTTTTTCATGACTTTATTGATGTATCTAAAGTTCACATGTTAAATGTTTCCCCTTGTTTCCCTTACCGGGCCTTCTGCTCACCCTTTCCTTTGATGTATGTCCCCAGGTTATGAGATATAGTAATGAACCTAGGATGAACATAAGGAGTAGAATTTCAAGTGTTTAAGAATAATGATTTATGTTTTCATGTATTAAGTTCCTGGTTTTCAAGACACTAAACCTTAAAGATCCTCGGTTTTGTATAATGTAATGAAATATAACGTGATAAAAAGGTGGGATGTTATAAACCCCACCTACTTTTCCTTGTAAAATAACACCATATTCACCTCTAAAATCCCATGATCTACTCATTTATCATCTTCTATTTCTATTATTGTGCATAAAAATGTTTTATAGGTACTCAGACCCAATTTTTCATGCCCATATTAAAGGAATAAATCTTCCACAAAGAGGTGATGCCTATTCTATTTCCACATTTTTTATCCCTTTTTCTTTTTACACTGCCAATAAATTTCTATTTTTTATTTTTTTAAATATTTAATATTTAGGTATATAAAATATCAATTACATTATGATACTATTATAACTAACTTAATCTAATTATAGAAAATACTTTATCTCCCTATATTTTGACTTGTCCGAGTAAGGATCATTTACATCTATCGATAATGACATTGTCAATGATTTACTTATCTCCACCAATATGGATTATTTTTATAAATTAAGAAATATTTTTTTTAATAGACTATATTCTTCTATAAATAATTTTAAAAAATTATAAATTATAAATAATCAAAATCATAAAATCAAAAACTTGTCTTGAAGTTATTTTGTATTCCAATGAAACATTACACAAAATATTCCAATGACTATAGATCATTAAAAATGAAAAAAGAAAATATAATCAAATTTTATATTCATTTTTAAATGAACATAATTTTATTAAATAGGTGGAACAAACATGAATAAATAAAATGGTACAAAAGGTAAGGGTTTTTCCAACATAATTTCGTTTTCATTGGGTCAAAAACATTCTTCATTGTCTATAATCTCATATGTTTCATATTTTCTTCAATTTATTTATTTAAAATGTAATTTTCTTCTTCACTCTAGGAAATTTACATTTTCACATCATAATCTTCTTCTCTTATGGATTACTTATTCATAAGAATAAGTGGTTGTTAAGCTTAATTATCACTCTTTCTAATGGATATTTATCTTCCACACACACACACACACATATATATATATTTCCTACCATAAAGGTTGTTTTTCATATTTTTAATTATAAGAGGATATAAAGTTGGTTTTTTATTTCTCATTATATTTTTATATAAATGAATTTCTCAAACTATTTTTTCAATGTGTATTCTCATTAAGACCACCTAAAAACTAAATTTTTCATTTTTTTGATGATATTATATTTTTATCTTCCAATACACACTTAATATATTTAATTCAAATTTATTTTAGAATTTCAAAATTTTCAAATTATTTTAAAAACTATTCATTTTAATATCCTCTATTCACCCCCAAATCGATTTTTTAATTTAATTATAATTTTTTACAACCATGATATAAACTGTTCAAGGAAATGATTTGTATGTGCTCTCTTCCATTCCCTTCAATAATACCAAAATATATACCTCTTATGGAGTAATATTCATGATCAAACACTAATTGATTTTATACACCTTTTGGAGATAGATGTTTTTATGTCAAGTAATCTAATATTGATGTCATGTTGTTTTATACCATTTGAAAATGATATAAAATCCATTTTATTACCTTGTTTTTTTTCATGATATGATGAATAATTGATTTCATATTGAACATATATGTTTATTATAAAAGAATACGATTGGTGGGACGTATATATACCTCTATTGAATTGGGTAATTTTTTATTTATCATAAAATAATTATGGTAAATGGGTTGAAATGCCCGATCCACTACATTATGGGAATAAAGTAGTGACACCCAATCTAATATTCTATAATTATCTTTATAGTTGAAATTGACATATGATATGGTTTTTAAATTTATTTTTTATCCAAATTTCAATGTTAATACATATTCCAATGTTACGTTTCCACATTTTATGATTATTTTCACATGTCTCAAAGACATATTGTATGTTTTATTCTTTTATGAGGGTACTTTTATGATCATATGATATCATTCCATGATCACTGACGTTCTATCATTATATATGAATATGTTTTATGATTTTATGATCCTTTTAATCAAAAAATTCTCCCATGTTTATATTTTCTCACATTCTTATTATATATACCATTGTGACTTGTGGATAAGTTTTCCTTTACCAGGTGTTTTAGCTCACCCAATATTTTGTTTCCAATTTCCAACGGAATTATATTTAGGATTATGTGTAGATTGATGTCTTATTTAGATTTTTTTATGGGAGATTTTGAATAAATAATCATTTTGAAAAAATTTTATATCCAATATGTAAAAAACATAAACTTTTTGGGTCCTTGGATTGTGAGATCATTGAGAGATGTAATAAATTATAAAAATATATATAAATATATGTATATTCATTGGCATTTGGATCAGTTCATAATCATGAATCCAAGTTATGTAAAGATCATACCTATCAACATAAACATCAATATTGAGTGCATATGGATCTTTTAAAACTACATAAAAATGAATGTAATTTTCAAAAGGATGGTTCTAGAATACATAAGGTTGATTTAATTTTATGTATGGATCAATTAAATCTATGTAAGGATGAATATGTGGCTTTGTAGTTTTGAGTACTTCAATTTATAAGGATGACTTTCTAGGTGTGTATGGATTAATTGAGGCATGGTAATGATGATAATCAAAAAATAATATCATCATTATGTAATATTTAATTAGAAAAATATTAGTGGGAAGTGAGTTTCTAAAAATGATTTATCATGGGATTTCCATTTTTTAAAAAAAAAAATCTAAATGATAATCAAGCACTATCCTCCATAATAAAGAATGTAATGATTATTAATATTAATTATCATTAAATATATGAAATAATGAGTCTTCCTTTCATTCATGGTAATAAATACTATATCAAGATGTTGTGTAAGGATAATGAGAAGGTACCCACTGTGAGAATATGGGATACGCCAAGATTATTATTTCTGAATGAATTACAAAGAAAACTTCACACAATAACTAGATATTACACATCACAAGACCTCATAAATTTCTTTTTTCATTCTGATGTGAATGAATATTAAATTTATAGTATTTTTGGAGAAGTTAAACCCATAATATTAAAATATTTCATGTGACTTAATTTTGAGTACCAAAGAGATATTATATGAGAATATAATATTTGTTTCAAATTATTTTAATGGACCATATTTTATTGTTTTTAAATAAACCAAAAAACATATATAATATATCCAAAAATATGTCGAATATAAATATTCATGATAAGAAGAATAATAATTATCGTAGATGGAATTTAGAAATATTAAGAAGCTAATTCACATATGTATCGATTTAAGAGGAATAAAGAGACTAGATCTGAGAGTTCTCAAAGGGTAAGAGATTATCTACAGAGCCAATGTATTAAATAATTGATAATATTTATATGGATAGTGTTATTCTAATAATATCAGGAGGGTTTTTAAAGAAGTATACAAGGAAGAGAAAGGAAGACATGTTGTACACTAAGAAGTAGGATAAGTAGAAATCATGGTCATCGATTTCTGGTAGGAATCATTAACAAGAAATGTGAGTGGTTCCTTTATTGTTTATTTCATGATACAATTAGGTGACACTGAGTAATTCATGTGTGAGTGGATTCAGACTTTATCATTCCCATGAGGTTAGATTTAGAAGTATAAATTTATGAAAATATATCATTTATTCAACCACACACAGTGATCCAGGTGGCATGTGCACTATAAATTCCCATAGAATGATGTATTCCAATATCAATATTTATATAATCGAGTTAAAAATTTGTGATATCCTATAAATACTATCTTCAATGTAAGCTTAAACCTAATGTAGTTTTTACATTATTTGAAAACAACACACCCTAACATTCTTTTAATGTTATATATTGAAAAACATCATAAGAAGGAAATACATTTATTTTACTAACCAATATGGATATGCCGGTGAAATATTCATTTCATTGAGCAACATAAAAAAACTAAATAAAAAATAAATTTTAGATCTTTAATTAATAGATCCAAATAATAATAAATATTATTACTAAGTTCTTCTAGTCCTTATATATGTCAATACAAAAAAATGTACAAGTTCTTCAAGAATAACCATAGTGAAAATTTATAATTCTCCAACATTACTATCCATGTATGATAAGTGATACTTTATAAACTAAAATTAATTATTCTATCTATAGATATCATATCACAGATGTTTCTTGTCTGGTTTTTATGTTCAGAATACTTTGATAAATTTTATTCCATTGAGGATAGTCTGTTGGGTGATAAAAATTACCATATTGAATTCATAGATATGTGTTCCATGTAAATTGTCTTCCAATATCCTTAATTACTTATTTAAGTTTAAACCTTATAATTATCAGAATGTACTGTATAACTTTTATTGGTCTTGATTCATCTTTCTCATATCAATACACACAACACTGAAGAAATTTTTTAGTGATTAATTGTCCTTGTAGAACAACATACAATAATATTTATGAGATTTTATTCTTTTAAATAACTTACAAATTGGAAATAACATTAAATTAGTGTTATATATTTTATTGGGAAGCCTACTATATTCTAGTAAGAAATCATTCAAGATAAAAAACAGTTCTATAAAGTTGGGGTCTCTTTATCAATTTATAATTTTCAAATTTTATAGCTTTAGTAGAGATGAAAATGTTGTATATTTTGTACAAACAACATATAATGTAATTTTTTAACATATCATTAAATTATCAAATAACATTTCATAATTAAGATGGTCATATTAAATTATTTTTTAAAGTAAATATTGTCATGAATAAATTGTTCACATTTTGGGTTTATTCTTAGATTCTTGTATAAGGGTCGTTAATCACATTTTATTGTTTTGAAGTTCAATGTTATACGAACTCAACATTTGGTTGGGTGTTATTTAATTTCATATATGCTTCTATTTTTATATTTTAATTTAGAGAAATATTTTGAATCCCAGAATGATTTTAAGATCCATAATGGAATGCCTTTTCACATTTATGTTACTTCTCTTGTCAATTTTTGGATTAAATAAAACTATTTCATTGTTTTCATAGTATATATGTAAAGAAAGAAAATTAATATTTTATTCATAATTTTTTATTATCTTGAATCATTTTCTTTAAAATGAATTTATTTTATAAGGATATAATTTGAATTATATGAGTATACCTTAGTTAAGAACGCCTTTTTGTACTTTTTATACACTAAAATATATGTTATTTCTTTCCATTAAATCCTAAATGCATTGTAATTAAATGAACAATTCAAACCCTTGGTTAAGAATAGTATCAGTGATGATGCAATATTTGGGATTGACCATGAAAGAAGTGATGATTTGGTTCTTAAATATTCTGGGGTTCTTTAAATGGGTTGTTTTATTAATGTAACTGCAAACATCAAGAAATCTAACAATTTTTTATTTCTTAAAGAGAAGATTAAAAAATGGATTTAAATAATTTCTTAAAAATCTATTATTTTTACTCATAAAAATATTTCCTTAGGAAATTCATTTCATTTTAATTTTTTATTTAAGACAATTTTTCTACCTTAAACTAATTGGATTTTATTTATATAGTAAAGATCCAAAGTATAAGGCATTCCAATCTTTAAATATAGACAATAAAGGTAGACTAAAACACAATTTTAAAATAGTTATTTAATAAACAATATTTAGTTTTAAAAAATATTCTTAAAAAATTGAAAAAATATTTAGATAAGGAACTTTTAATTTTTTTACTTATACAACACAAATGGTATTTATTCCATGTTCTATCAATTATTTAAAATTTTAAGAGTATTAAATGGTTATAATCAATTATATACTAAATACCATACTTGGCTAACTATTATTATGAAAATATTAACAAAAAACTCCCAATATACATACTTGGTCATATTACACATGGTTCAAACTTTAATTACACGTTATAAATCCATGTTCAATTGAAACCAATATATAACTATCAAACCTTATAAAATTAGCTTAAAATAATTAATTCCATGAAGAATATAACATAAAAGGACATCTATAATAACCAAAAGTGTTTTAAATCTTCCAAGTCAATCCAAAACTCATTTGAAATATATTTCTACACAACTTGAGCAATTTATTATGAAAATAAACATTGTTTTAATTAAAATGAAAATCAAATGAATAGTTAAAAACAAAAAATACACTTCCCCTAATCAAGAAAAATTAAAAATAAATAAAAATTCTACTATGAAATTATGTAATAAAAAAATACTCCTTTCCAAAAATATAGAAAATCCATAAATAATAATATTTGTTAAAAACCATTCCCCTTCCAATACTAATGTACAAGTAACTGACAACAGACATTAATTTTTAACCCTCCAAAAAAACCATGTGTCGTTGTTTAATAAAATATTTTTGAATTTTTTCATTTGAAGAAACTCTACCCAAACACCAAAAGACATTGATTCTCAATTAAAAATTCAAATATATAACACTTAGTGCCTCATTTCATAAAAAAAGATGAATAAAATAACTAAAAACATAAAATGTATAAATTATTATTATGAGGGGGTTTGAAAGAGTGTGGTATCATTTTACATGAACAAATATAAAACCAATCACTCCAAAATACATCATTATCAAAGGAGATTACATACATTTGACTTTAGAAGTGGAATCATTTAAAAAATGATTTGAAGGTGGTGTGCTAGAGTATGGATTATGAAATATCTTGAAAACATAGTCTTATTGGTGGCGTGGTTAGAGATATTTTATAAAGAAGTTAATGTTATTTTCAACACTTACTAAAAGATGCTAGTAAAATAGGCTTTTATCAGTACTAAAATCATACATGTTGATAATTTATTATTTTATCAATGTTACTTTTAACTCTGATAAAGGTGATCTTTATCAGTGCTAAGGATATAACTAATAAACACCTGATACATAAAAGTCACAATATTGAAACACAATGGCCACCACCTGCTACATACGAGTTACTATAATTATGAGTGCCAATAATATCACATATATAAGAAGATTTATCAGCACAAAGGTTAGCACTAATAAACAACTAATTCATAAAAGTCACAGGCTTAATACATAAGGGTCCCTCGCAGATAAGTAAATATTAATTATTAAAAATAAAAATATCTTTATTTATATTAATAAATAAAAGTTTTTTAAAATATATAATTAATTAAATAAGCATATAATCTTATATATATATAACTATATATATACATACAAAAAGAAAAATCTCCAAAGTAAAAAAACATTACATGAATAAATGAGAAATGTAAATATTATTTATCTTATAAAAACAATAATAGTTAATAACTATATTTGAATGTGTATAACTTTATTTAAGAAATATTATTAATTATAAAAATGTATAATTTTGTTTCTATATATAAATCTACAAATAAATATAAAAGTATTAAAAATTACATTTAAATATAAATGATTTATAATATATTACTAATTATATTGATATATATATAATATTACTTTTATATATAATAATATTATTAACAGTTTTTAAATATTTTTGTTTATTTTTTTAAATTATATAAATGAATAAATATTTAATATTATTAAACCGTATACGTATATATTTTAAAATATTCATAATTATGTTTTAATTTTAGAGGATTATTTTCAATACATTACTAATTAATATTATATTTAATATCATAGAGGGGCCTTTGGGACATACAATTTTCCCTTTATTACATGTAATGGTCTTTTTTGACACTAGGCCTTTGGAATATCAAATCTAAATGGGTAAGATTTGTTATGGGACTATATGTGTGTGTGGCTGTGTGGGGGGGGGGGGTGTAGTTTTGATCTATTTTATATTGAGGTGTGTGTATTTCTGTTTTCCTTTTCATTATAACCACACTACCTACTTAAATGTAATTTAATTTCATCTATATTTAAAATAAATCTAAATTATTATTATTTCAATAAAATATATATATTAATAAGATAATATTTTTTTATCAACTATATGAATAATATAAATGCAAAAATATTTTATGCAAAATATTATTAATTAGAATAATGTAAAAAAAACATAAGTATTTGGTAATTATATTAAACAGATCAACTATTACTAATATCTAATTATAATATTTTTACTAAGTATAGAAGTATATATATTATTGATTTTATAAAAAAATTTAATTTTTTAATTATTTTAATTAAAAATAATCTTATTTATATAAATATGTAATATTTTTAAAATATATCATTAATTAGATAAACATATAATATTATTCTTAAATAATTTTATGTATACCTATAAAATGATTTAAATTATAAATTACTAATTATATGAATAAAAATATTATTTAATAATTTTAGAGTTATAATATATATATATATATATATATATATATTGGTTATAAAATTTAAAAAAATATAAATATATGTTTATTTATTAATTTTATTTTAGGATTTCATGTTGTATTTTTCAAATACTGATATATATATATATATATATCACCGTATTTATTCACATATAATGTGTGTGTGTGTGTGTGTGCACATTTATGAATAACCCAAGGACATGTTTGTTCTTGTAATTGGAGAACTCAAAACATACGTATATATGAACAACTTTTTTCAATGCATATATTGTTAATTTTAGTATGCCTTCTATATAAAATATTCTAAAATTATTTACTAGTCTATAAATTTTTTTATATTAATTAAAATTGTTATATAAATAATTATAATATAAATTTTATAAATTTATGTAATATTAGAAGTGATGTACATAAATATTTTCACATATAAATAATAATTTGTTCACGTTTGAAGAACCCAAGGACAAGTTGGGGTGTTTGTGTGATGAATGAACTCTACACACACATGTGTATATCCAACTATATAAAATGAACATTGTAACATATATTTATCATATTTTAGGTATAAACTTTTTTCTCTTTTTTTCATGTTGTTATGTGGTTATAAATATTGATTCCTAGTTTTTCCACATGATTGAACTTTTAGAGGGGTTGAGAGTGTGTTTTTCATAATACATCCAGATCCTAAAATATTAACATCATACTTGATAGCATGTATGATGAAGAAACCAATAATATAAGTAAATATAGCATTCTAAAACTTTACGATATATTTCCTTTTAAATAAATTCAATATCATTGATAGATTGAAATGCACGCAACACTGAGTTTAAACAAAACATAATACTTTATTAAAATATTAACATTTAAGAATTACCATTATAACCAAGATATTAAGATGATGGGTAAGAACATTAATAACTAAATAATGAAAATTTTATATTTTACACATGTATAAAATAAATTCAATTTTTTTCTATTAATTAGAAATAAAATAAGAACCATTTAAAAGAGAAAGAAATGTTTTCTAAAAAACATTATTTTTCTAAATGATATCTTAGTAGATCTTTGAGAAAGTAATTTAAAATTAATTTTTACCAGTTTTATAAATTTTATTGAATAAAATGAACAACATGTTTTAAAAAAGACTATAAAAATTATCTTATGGATAATTTTTTTTCGATAAATTTTCAATAGTACTAAATTTTAATTCAGAGATACCTATTCATTTAAATAATTCATATTGTTAAATTATTTTATTAATTGGTTTTAATGAAAAATTATTTCAATTATATACTAGTCAATCTAATTTAGTTCATTGGAATAATTTTTATATTTAATTTGGATATAAAAACATTATCATCATTTAAACATTTTCTCTTTAAAACCCCACTTATTAATCGCATTTATAGGAATAATATTAAATTACATTTTTTCACTTATGTGAATAAAATTTTGAAAAATGGATTCATTATTTAGAATTATAATAATTTATATTATCTAATAATGTCAACCTAGTTTTTGACTAATATTATTAGCGAAAGCTGTAAAAATTAATTACCACACTTAAGGTAATAATGGATTTACCGAGGGGTAAACTCAGAATAGAAGGGATAAAAATGAACTAATAAGATGTAAAACTCCCATTCTATATACATATTTTGACCTTATCTCTTATAGGTTCTATAATGTCTAATTTTGGAGGCTTGTGTCTTGATTAAAACGTTTCTATGAAGGAATATTTTAAAAAACTTACAAGTGTCACACTCACCTCACTTCTAAAAGGAAATCCAATGTATTATCTTATTAACACCATCACACCATTTTAGTTAAACTAATACCTACCTAAGTCACTTCCCAAATTACCTCTTATAATCATGGAATCCTTATTTATTGCATAATTATTACCAATCAAGGTATTGGTGTAAGCCAAAGGAAGATACCTACAGAAGAGGGAACATTCATTAATGAGAGTTTTGATTTTATTTCTTTCTAAATCATCTTAAATTATTATTAAAACATGATGATATAAAAAATAATTATATTAAATATAATTATATGTTGTTATAATATTTCCATGATCTACAATAGTCTCCACTTCCATCAAATGGGTTACAAATTAATCATTCATGTATACGACATAGCACTGCCTCACGAACTGATGTCATTAATTTTTCCATTACCGCCCCTAATTTTTATGTATGATGATGCATATAAAATGTATATATGATAATTTATAACATATTAAAACACTTTAGTCATTATATAATATACACCATTTTTCACTTTACATTCCACAGGGGATACGATAATGCTACTTGTGTGTATGACAGACAACTACCTCATGAAGCGATGTTATTCGTATTTCACTAACACTTTAAATGGAATGTAATAATGATATAATTAATAATTATATGTGATTTAAAATACATAAGTGTGATACTCATGATATTTTTCATTTTTAATGTATAATATATCATTTTATTTTCAAGCACTTAATGTTGATAACATCATTCATGTATGTGTAGACTGCCGCATTCACGAAGCGATGTGACCCTAGTTTCATCACCATACCACAAGGATTATATATAGAAGTATATTTAAGAAAAATAATATGATATATAAGATATTTTGATCAATATTAAATGATAAAATATCACATAACGTATTTCTATAATGATCACTTAAAAGTTGAAATGTTACTCATGCATAGGTACGACCTACCATGACCATGATCGTAATGTACTTAATTTTTCAAAAACATATTTAATGATAGGTATAAACACTAAAATTGATGTATAAATATGATAATAATTTCATTATTATTATTCTGAATATGATGAAACTATATAGTATACATAGGAAACTAAACTTTCAAGAAAAACAACGAATGAGAAAACATGGAAATTAACACCCAAAACAATGAAAATAATGAATGATTATTAATGAATAGGTGATAAGATGTTATAAAATGACCATATATGATATTAGAAACATTAATACAGTTTTGTTTAACTTAATAATTTTTTTAAAACCACTACATATGATGTTAAATCTTGTTCAACTAAAAGTAAGTGTGATGTAAGGGATTTAATCTAAATTTATATCTAATTGAGAATTACTTTTTATTTTTCACCAATTAACTTTTATGTGGTGTATAAAAAACAAATTTGATACATAATATCATGAATCATTCTTAAATAAAGTTATTTTATGTTTCAATTTGAATTATGTCATCCAAGGTAATTTTACCTAAAAATTACCAAGTGGTAAAATATAAAGTAAAATCTCACTTTATTTTGTGATTGTTAACTTTCTCTTGAAACAATCACATTCCCAGGACCATTTCTTATTAGACATTATATTTATCAAAAATATCCATATTATCTCATGATGGATATGATTATATCATAAAATTATAGCAATTTTACATGTGGTTTTTACATTAATAATTCTTTTGTTTATGAGGAGAAATATTGATAAATTTGTATCCTTTACTCAAAATGAATATTTTTTAATAATGAATATTTCTCATGAATTAAATCAATCATTAAATATATTTGATATAATTAGGAAATTAATACAGTAGTGGTTCTTGGAAATATTTCCCATCAATGCATCAACATATCTCGCGAGACAAATTAGTTGACCAAAACTGATGAGTTCATACCTAGTCGTTTTAATTTAGTTAGCCAAAAATAAATTGGTTTGAACCTAGTAGTTTTTAATTAGTTAACCAAATTAGACTGGTTTCTAACAAACAGTTTTAAATTATTATGACAAACTAGTTATATTTTTGCCTATTTTCTTTAAACTATATTGAGGATAATTTTTAATGGTAGAAGAGTTATGTGCCTGAGACATGGCATACAATAACTAATCATTTACATCATTGAAAATTAGGTTATTTTTATTATCCCTAAAATTTTCACTATGATATTATCTATGGATGCACTCATGCTCTGAGCCTTTCTGAGTATTATCTATAGATGCATTTAATTCTCAGTCTAATGATTAAAATTTATATTTTTTACTTATTCACCTTTTCATTTTGATTCTACCATATCATACTATGATAGTCATGACATTTATATGGAATGTGTGTTCAACTATTTACCATTATCTATTTACTATACTTAGGGATTAATAATTTCTTTGATTATAGGTATCCCCTACTATTAATTTTAGCTCACCCTTATTTTGATTCGTTACTCTAGTATATGGGGAAGAATTCTTGTAATGAGTTGTCAAGGATGCAGTTCATTTTATTGTTATTTCTAATTTTATATTCCAAATGGAAAATGGGTATCATGTTTGTATTTGGTTCACCAAAACTGTTAAACTGATCAGTTGTTTAATATTTTATTCTACATATCTAGTTTAATGTAATAAAGAAGACACCAGATCTGATTACTAGATTTAGAATCATTAAATTCCTTATAAGAGGACGGTTAGTAAAAATCTAGGGAACTAAATTTAGGGAAACATTTATTAGGGAACATAATTCTATGATAGGCTTTAAGGATAATTATTGTAGAAAATCCTAATGTTTTGGTATGAAATATATTATGCAGATTTTCCTTCCAATTCATCCCCTATATACTAAAAGTGAATGTGGTTCGGGAATAGAGGTACCTAGGTTTGTAACACTAAAAAGGGCACATTGGTTTAGACCTGGTTGTAACCTCATGATTGAAAACATGCCTCATTGTAGACCTAGTTTGACACAACTGGAGGATATTATTGAGATAATTAATATTTTCTTTAATAACCATTATAAAGGATTTTAAAATAATGATATCCCCAAATAAACCATATTTATGATAATGAGATGTATTGTGTACACATTATTCAATTTATGATATGTATTTTAGAAGTTTTTATATCATATATTACATTAGATAATGCTATAATCAAAACTAATGTATTCCATTATTTATAAAAAAACCTGGAAGGATGAATGGTATAAATACTTTTGGAGAATATAGATATTTTCCTAGTAATGAATCCAATTTATTTGGTATTTTATTTTAGGAAATTATGTTTATATTATTGCAGCTTAATCAGGTAATGAAAAATAACCTTTCCAAGATAGTGAAACCTATTCCACAGTGAGATTATTCTATGTTGGATAACTTTATGTGATAGAATCCCCAATCATTTGGTGGGACTACTAATTCAGTGGTATCCTAGAAATGGATTATAGGATGTGGTGAAAAGGAAAATATTATACTTTTATTGTATTGTCACATATGAGATGTTGATAAATGGTGGTCCTTCATCTAGAATACTATGGAGGAAGAGGAAAAACTCAAGGAATGGAAATAGTTTAAAGAAACATTATTTTAAATATATTTCCCCTGTAAGGAATAATCTGAGATGAAGAGAAATTTCTTTAGCTAAAATCAAAATGATTAAAAAAGTGTTACAAATAATGAAGCTATGATAAAAATGTTATATGTATATGATAAGTGTTACATATGAAACACAAAGTACAAGATTGACCATTTCATTAAATGTATTAATCCATATATCCAAAGGGAACTAGCCTCCCAAACATTCTCTTTACAAGAAGAAATATTTTTATGTGCTACAAATATAGAAACATAATTCACCATGTATTATGGCCTAAAAGGGATGAAAGATAAGAAGAGGAAAATATTTAAAATTAATAGATAATGGATATAAGGGGAATAATGAATTTCCCAAATGAGATAATTATCGATAGAAGCACCCTGGTTCTTTCTTGAATATAATGGGAGTTTCCTATAAGTCTGGATAAGAATACCACCATTATTATGATCTCAAGGGGAAAAAATAAATTACCAACATACAATGATTCCATTTTAAGGATATGGGGAACTATAAAAATGAATTCCCTAAGCATCAATGGAATATACCTTAGAAGAATCAAATGAATTATGGTCAATATTATGTAATTGAAACAACCAAAGTGGAATGATTAATGTGTTTTTGTATTTGGATTCAAGTAATATGTTGTAAAAGTATCTTATTGATGACATTTTTTTATAATAATCATGAAATGAATAAGGATTGTACTGCAGTACTATTTCTAATAGGAATTTAAATAAAATGTTGAATGGTACAAAGAAAAGTGATTTAGTGGCAAGTTGAACTTCTAGAAAACACATTATTGAGGGGATGATAACCATTATTATGTTTTTGATTTTGGGATAATGATTTTGGGATAAAGAGATATTTAATATGGATACTGTAAATTAGATTGTACTAAATACCTTGAAACTGATTATTGATTTTTTAACAATGTTTTTATACTATTATTTATAGAGTTTAAATAGTCTTTGGATTTATTTAATATATACAATAATCATTTTTCACCTTGGTAATATGGAAGAATTCATGATTTCAAAAACATTACAGTAATTTGGGTTATTATCATGTTTCAAGAAAATACATGATGAAGGTATTCACATGTTTGTTATGTGATGATTTAGAGCAACTTCATGCTATCTGGGGGATTATTAATAAGTTCATTTTGTAAATTTGGTGACAAGCTTTATAATGTTTTGGATCATAATCATTTTGAAGGGTCATAAGGTTAGCCTTTTATGAAATGGATTAAACTGAACTTTGGGTGATGTTTTAGAGATTAATGTATTACATCAATATTTGGAGATTTATTCATATTAGATAAACTATGAAAACAATTTTTTTTGATTATTATAACTATATGTTGATGGAATGAATTATTATTAAATTATGGATATTACTATCCATTAAAAGTGAATTTTTTAATTAAGGAATAAAAAATAATTTCTGGATATTCATTTCTTATAGTAAGATATGAAGTGGAAAATGATCAATGAAAAACCATTGTTTGGAATTGTGACTATGAAATAAAAATATATTTGGTAAGTATATTTCCTTACATTCTTAGAGGGGGAATTAATTTCTCCTATATCAGAAAAGTGTATTGAAAAAAATGTCGTCTTTCTATTTTTATGATATCAATGATTGTTTTTGATCCACTTTTTTAGGCCTTTTTGTCATTAACATCCACTTTACCATGTTTTCTATTCCTATCCATTAGTATTTCAATATTATTTTTCTTTTCCATGTCTTTGTTTTTACTTCCTACCTATGTTCTCTTATTTAGAATCCAATTATATGTTATTCCATATGAAACTTATAGTTACCTATCACTCTTATTAAGATGATGTTTTATTACTTTATTGTATGATGTGGGTTTTAAAAAATCTTGTTTTCAAATGTCAAACCCTTTAATACTAAGATCTACTTTAATTTTTGAGGATACAATTAATTTAAGGGGGTAGAATGTAACGCCCAAATATTTTAAAATATGAAAATCATACTTAGTAGAATGTATGCAACACAACACCAAATATATGTGTTAATATTATATCTAATAAAATTATGATATATTCCACATTAAATAAATTAAATCTCTCTAATATCTTGCAATGCACGCAACATCACATTTGAAGGGAACACAATACACAATTAGAATATGATTATTTAAACATTATATTTATAACATAGCTACCAAGATGGAATATTTGAATAATAATAACTAAATAATTATCATTTTACGTTTTATACACTTATAAAATACATTCAATAGATATCTATTGGTTATAAATAAAAAAAGATCCATTTAAAATATATATAAATGTTTTCTGAAAAAACTTTACTTTTATAAAAGATGATTAAGTCTCCCTTTCCGAACATAATTTAAAATTAATTTTTTCCTCATTTATAGAATTTATTTGATAAAGGTTTTTTAATTTATTAAATCAAAATATTAAAATTATGTTGGGTTTAATTTTTGATGAATAATAAAAAATACAAAATTTAATTTGAAAAATGCCTTTTTTGTTTAAAAAAAGTATAAAGTAAAATATTTTTTTATTATTATTAAATTAAAATTATTTCAATTATACATATCATTTAACCCAGTTTTTTTCATTGGAAAAATTTTGACTTTTAATTTTGATATAAAAACATTAAAAATTTGTGAACATTTTCCCTTTAAAACCCCACATTCTCATCACACTTGTTGGATTGATTTTAAATTATGTTTCACCACTTATATGAAAAATATTTTGAAAAAAATATTCCAAATTTTGAATAAGTATAATTTTTATTATCTAATATGTTCAACATAATTTTCAACTAAAATGAATTGTGAAAACAATACAAATTACTTACTGTAGTTAAGGAAAAAATTGATTTACTAAGGGGTTAGACAAAGAAGATAAGTGTTAAAAATGACATACCGTCATGTAAAAGAACATAATTTTTGGCGAAATGTAGACCTTAGATCTTATATTTTATATAATTTACCATTTTGAGGCTAATGGAATGAAACAAATTGGTATGATTTTTGAATTCTTTAAAAACATTTCAATTGTTCCACTCACGTCACTTATAAAAGGTCATCCTCTCTCATCTCTTCTTCACACCATCACACTCATTTGGTTTAGCCAAGAACTACAAAACAAACACACCATACTCTCTTATATCATCTTATATGCCTTATTTTGTACTTAAATTCAACCTAGTAAGGCTTTGGGGCAATCCAATATAAGATACCTAAAGAACATGTAACATTCTTCAATGAGCATCTTTGTTTTATTTCCTTCAGCACCCCCTTAAATTCATATTAAACCATGATGAGTTAATAAAATTAGTATATCAAATATAATTATATTTTTTATAAAAATTTCAGGACCTCCTTTAACAACCTAGTCTTGATGTATATAGACATTACCTCACTTTTTTAGAATACTTAAAACATTACTCAAGCAGACACCTAAAGACTGTAATTGTTTAGTACCTTTAGAAACATGGATATATAAACAATAGAACATAAGAGAGATATATTATCTCCTAATTGATTCTATGAAACTATAAACCCTCTTAATCATATCATACATGAAATATATCTTTATAACCTGGGGAAGAAAACATAAAAAGGGGTGAGATCAGATGATCAGTAAGGGTAAAAAGGAAGATATATAAGCATAATCATGAACATAAGGGCATGAGAACGTGATCATGATAATTAGAAGATCATAACTTTGATATCAATTATCATAATCACGAATCATGCCATAAATATTAGAAGTTCATAAGACATTAATCATAATGGAATAAAGAACATAATCCATGAAAGAATAATATAGGAATAATACATGGAATTGTGGCAGACACATAATAATATAATCTTATTTCTATAATATTAAATTAATTTCTAAGAAGGCCATCTTGGTTGTATGGGTTCACTCCCCATACCATACTGGTAGTCGTGGTTCACTCCCACAACCATATTTAATGGATTAGTTCACTCCTCATACCATCTTGGTAGTTATCGTTCACTCCCATGACCATCATAGTAATCAATGTCCACTCCGAAGACCATTTTATTCTGTCTCTGAAGATATAAATCCTTACCAAATTAATTATAGGCAGATATTTGTCTCACCCATATCATAATTAAATCATTCGTTCATGTGCTAAAAATCATAAAAAATAATATCATAACCCATGAAATAAAATTGGTGTCATAAACATGTAATGAAAAGAAATCCTATGGAAAAATACATGTTTTAAAATAATTTCGTGAAAGAATAACCCATTAAAATAATATGGTGTCATTAACATATAACACATAAAATAGAAACTATTTTCATAGACATATAACCCTTGTAAGAGAACGTATTTCATAAACATCATGTCAAAATGTGTAAACCATTTAGTGAAGGAATATCAATGGAGCCCTTAGATCATTTCCTAGAAATGAATGAGTTATGTGAATGAAAGTCATATTATATGAAAAATAATTTTGAAAGATCCTATAAAAAGAGTTCTTGAAGAAAATATCCTTTCCTCTTTGAATTTCTATTATTAAAACATAAATACTTTATAAAACTATTTTTATGAAAATAATATTGAAATATTATAAAGGAAGCTTTGAAAACATTTTAAAAACCACTTCCCTTAAAATCTTCTGGAGAACATATAATGAAAACATGAAAAAAAAATTGTAAATATTTTTCATGGAAAATATGTAAAGATACCATTTTAAACATAAAACCTTTTTTAAAACCTTTTTCATTAAAAATTTATTTGAAAAACATTTAAGGAAGAATTGATGACCATAAAAAATTTCTAAAAATATTTTTCAATGGAAAACACTTAAAAAAATGAATGACCATATATTATTAATAAAAAAATTTCAATAAAAATATACTTGTAAACGTACAATGGAAGCTTTAAGGAATTTTTTATCATGAAGGTGGGTATATCCGTACCAGATGAACATTCCCCTTTTTCCATAAAATTTCATGAAAGTGTCTTGAACATAGAAGGAGAAGAATATTATTTCCAAAAAAAATCTGTAAAAGTTAAATTATAGGTAAAACATTCCATTGAAATCATAGGATAAAAGTAAAACCAATTAAATCATTTTTAGAAATATCAGTTTTGAAAGAACACTAATTTCCAACTGAAAGGACAAATAAATTAAGACATTCATAGAAAAATTTGATTATCTACCTATGAACCAAAGAGTCTAAAATGGTACTAACACTTGAATATATAAGGTATAAATACTGGATAAGATAATTCATGAGAATTCTTGAGAGATGTATCATAATATTTCAAATATGGAATCATAATCATAAATTGTCTCGAAAAGCTATGATATTGTTTCTATAAAATCTTACCACTTGTTAACTCTGAACCATACTACCCATGTAAGAAAATGAAATTAAATGAATCTGAAAATATCATAAAAATAAGTTTATTCATGATATAACATGTCAATGGTAGTATATATACCTATTAGAAAAATATATGTGCATAACATAACATGAGTCTCAAAGAAGGAAATTTGAGACAAAATTACATTACCGACTTGGTAACTTTTAAAACATAATTTCCATGAAATAATGATAATAAAATGGGTATATAAATAAACATAAATTTAATTATAATAACCATGGAATAGGTAAATGGTATGTATAGACATAAAATATAAGAAATAAGAGGTGAACATGGGTTGTGTGTCTCGAAAAATAAATGTAAAACGAGAAAACCCCTTACCTTGAGTCTAACTTCTCACGTGTGTCTTTATATTACTGAATAGTAAAATTATGTTAATTAATAAAATTTTTAATAAAAATTTACAACTTAAATTTTAATATAAATAAACTTATTTCCATGTATTATACAACTACTTAAATAATTAAGTTTAAGTCAGTTGTTTTGACCAAATTCGGGTCATGTGTCAAAGATGAATTTGGTTGGTCGACTATGGTCAAATTTGTCATTATATAAACATATCCATAATAATAATAATTAAATAATTATCATATTTAAACTTTATATATACTTTTAAAACCAATCATGAATTATGGTTGTGAAAAATGAACCGATGTTACCATCACAGAGGTGGTAGATCTTATGTACACATGAGTAACTTTCCCATTTTTCAATGATCAATACATAAAGATGGTAAGATATACTATATAATTTTAGAATGATACTAATATAATAAATAATATTTTATTTAATCATATATACTTATGTATATAATTATTGTGATGTAAAAGGAATTTCATCACGTTAAGGAGGCCGTAGACCACACATCCATGATCGACATTATCACTATTTGTGTGTGAAAAGGGTAACAAAAAAATTATATATTATATCCACATAAAAGTAATTATGTAATTAATATAATATAGATGTTTTTTATTTAACATATGTATAATTAAAACCATCCTTTATACATTCTATGTATAGAGTAAGGGAATCACATCACATTGATGAGGTCGTAGTACACACATCCATAAACGATGTTATCGTATTTACTCAAAATGGAAAGTATAATTTTATGTTTTATAAATGAATTAAATAATTATAAAGACAAAATAATTATTATATTTAAAATATATTAAAATATTTTCCATCATAATTCTCATCCATGAAAGGTGGAAAAGGAAAAACGAACATTCATCATTTCATGAGGAGGTTGTTCACTGTACAAATAAACAATATGTTTGTTACCATTAGATAAAAGTGTGTGTAAGTGTATGTATAATAATTATTAGAAAAAAATCTCGGTACATTTATGATATTGGTGTTGTTTAATAATCATGGAAGAATTATATTTTATGGGGCGGATAATGGAAATAAATCTAAAGAACATAAGGAAAGATGTTGCATGTTCTTTGGCTAACTCCTTTTGGTTGCACCAAAGGGATTCCTTGTATGGATTTATAAAAAATTAATAGATTCTAGTATGCTTTTTGGGATATTTGGGAGATATTTCTTCAGATATTATTTTTTGATAAAAGGTGTCTTTATATGCGTGATGAAGTGGGAGGAGAGGAGGCCTTTTAGAGTGGTGGATGAGTGCCACTCTTTTAAATTTTGGGAAAGGGAATTACACCCTCATTTTCCCCATGGAAAGCCACTCCCATAATGAAAAAAATTATATCAAAGGGATTATAGTTTCTATATATTACCATATAATGTATTTTGGACATGTTTTTAGGTCATTTCAGGCCTGAAGTTTTGGGTTTAGTCCCTTTTTATGCTTAATTTCACCATAATCATTGTAATTAATTTTAATTACTTTCACTAATATTTTTGGTAAGAAACTATGTTGAAATTATTAGAAATTATGAATTATTATAATTACATATATGGAATCAATTTTTCCAAATTCCATTCATATAAGTGGTAGAAATTAATTTAAATTCAATTCTGTAGACGAGACGAGAATGCAGGTTTTTAAAGTAAAAACGTTCATTTTTTTATGTTTTCATAGTCAATTTCAAAGTGAAATTGTCTCTCATGAGACAAATTGTATTAAATGATAAATAATCGATCAAATTAATCTTATAAATCAATTTAATATATAATTTAACCTTATAAATAAATTAGATGAAAAAGTAGTTTTGATTAAACATTCAGTATTTTCACTATTCCTTAAAAAAGGAAACATCATAGAAAAATTAAAAACATTCACCCTAAAATATTTTTTATGCATCTAATTTATATATGAATTTTAGTTTGAAATATTAAATTTATAAATGTTTATAAAATTAAATTTAAAATATTTTTTCCTTTAAAAGGTGATAAAAATTCCTTTATAAGTAATGTTAATTTTTATGCAAAATATTTGGTTTTTTTATCTTATTCATACCAAATCTATTGAATGAACATAATTTTTTTTATTGAATATATAAATTATATATTTCAATAATATCATTCACTAATAGTAATTAATTTAATTTATTAGGATAATATTCCATTATGATCATAAAACATTTTTTTATAAAAACATTCTCTTTATATTCAATTAGTTCTTATATTCATTTTTATTAAATCATAAAAAAATAATTCAACCATATACATTCATAATTTAGATAATAATATTCAAAAATAATAACATAATGGCTATTTTATATCTTATTATTTTATATAATAATATTTTTAATAATATATTATTTTTCGTTAAAACTTAACCTTGCGTGTTACGTATGCCATCGAGGAAAGTCAATATTTCATGTAATGTAGGATAATGTTAGTGTTCCATATAGATAGTGATAAAATTTATGTTGTGTTTAGTAAATGATTAACTTTGTGTTTCATATAAATCATTCCAAACATAGTTATTTAATATAATATTTTATAGTGTTACATGAAAAGAAAAATATCAAAAATATTAAACTAATTTGAAACAAATATTTCACAAAATATCAGGGTGTTACATTCTATCCCCCATAAAATGAATTTTACAATCAAAGTTCATATGACTTATAAATGTTTTGATACTTGGTAATTTTATTCACAGAAACCCATATCATAAAAATGAATACTAAAACTTTCTTTAAACATAGAACATTTTTACCGTAATAGTTACCCAATGTAACTCACAACTAGTTTTCTCCATAAGAGGATATACTTAGAGTGAATATAGGAAACATATTTAAAAATATTGGTTGACTAAAATATTAAAAATAAAATTTTTCCCATAAAATTAGACTTATAAACTTACAATGTAATTCTGAAGGAACCGATGGTCATGATGGCTGGTATGTCCGTACATGTCAGACAATCATTTTTTACCATAGAAGGTAAGAAAAGTATATTGATCAGAAAATAACAAGAATATTCCTTATTTTTTAATATGTAAAACATGGGTAAAAATTACCTTTAACATCATATTATAATATTAATGCATTTTTTAATGTTTTTAGAAATCATGGTTTTGAATGAACGCAGATTTCAGACTGAAAGGAGAAATAATGCTAGACTTTAATAAAAACATTTTCTTAGATATCATAAGTAAAAAAGAGTGGAAAAAGTTAATAATTCTTGAATATATCATGAAAAAACATAGGATAATATAATTAATTAGTTTTATAGATACATGGATCATGATATTTGAAAAATTAAATCATAATCCTAAAAAGTCTTGAAAGATGAATAAACTGTTTCAATAAACTCTTTACACATGGTAACATTGAACCATACTCCCCATAAAAGAAATTAAAATTACATGAAGCTTAAAATATCATCAAAATAAGGATATTCATGACATAAAATTTCAACATAAGTATATATACCTCTTACGAAAATATAGGTTCATAACATATCATGGGTCTCAAATAAGGAAACTGGAGACAAAATTATGCTACCGATTTGGTAACTATTAAAACATAAATCCCATAAACAAAATATCATAAAATGTGTATTTAAATACCTATTAATTTATATATATGAATAATTGAATACATAAATGAGTATTATACACATAACATATAAGAAATAGGAGGTGAACAGGGCTTGTGTCTCATGAAAAATAAAAGTGAGATGAGAAAACCCCTTACCTTGATTTTGAATGGTCACATGTGTCTTTATATTACTAAATAAAAAACATAATTTAGTTAGTTAAATTATTCATAACCTTATAATATTTTATTATTACTTTTAATTCACTTATTACCATGTTTTATAAAACTACATAAATAATTAATTTTAAAGTGTGTGTTTTCATGAAATTCTGTTCATGTGTTGAAGACTACTTTGGTTGGTTAAATATAGTGAAAGTGGTAATTATATAAAAATTTAAATAATAATAATTAATATATAATTATCATATTTTTAGATTAATTATTCTTTTAAAAACAAATTATGAATTATAGTTGTGAAAAATAAACCAACGTTATAATCATAGAGACGGTAGGTCATATGTATGCATGAATAACATTCCCATTTTCAAATGGTCATTATGGAAAGAAAGTAAGAAAAACTATATCATTAAATAATTACCATTATATCATAAATATAATTTTACTTAATCATATATACTTATATAAATAATTATTGTGACATAAAAGGAATCACACCACATTGAGGAGGAGGTAGTCCACACGTCCACGATTGACGTTAACACTTTTTGTGTGTGAAAAGGGTAATAAAGAAAATTATATATTATATCTCAAGAAATGTAATTATTTATTAAATACAATATATATGTTTTTTATTTAACATATTTTCAATTAAAACCATCCTTTATACATTCCATGTATAGAGTACGTGAATCACATCACTTTGAGGAGGCGATAGTCCACACTTTCACAGATGATGTTATCGTATTTACAAAAAAATGTAATGTAAAGTGGTATGTGTTATAAAATAATTAAAGAATAATAAAGAAATAATAAATTTCATATATAACATATATAAATAGAGTTTCCATCATAATGTCCAACCATAAAAGGTGTTAAAGAAACAACAAACAATCATCATTTCGTGAGGCGGTACTTCGTCGTACACATAAATAGTATGTTCATTACCCATTAGATTAAAGTGTGTGTTATTGTAGGTAAAACAATTGAATAATACCATATAATTATATTTATGATATTTTTTTTTGTTTTATAACAATGTAATACAGAGATTTTAGGGGGTGTATAATGAAAAAACTAAAGAGCATAACAAAATATGTTACCTCTTCTTTGGGTAACTTCTTTTGGCTTGCACCAAAGGGATTCCGTTTTTGGATTTCTACCCAAGGTTAGGTTTATTGGACTAGGGTAGGGTTTTTTGGGAGATATTTATTCTGATATTTTTCTATCCAAAAATTCTTAATATTAGGTAGAAAGTGGGAGAAGATGAGGCCAATTTATAGTGGAGGAGGAGTGGCACTCTTGTAAAGTTTGGAAAAGGGAATTCCACCCACATTTTTTCCATGGAAAGTGGCTCCTATAATAGACTATATTTTATCCAAGGAATTATAGATTCTATATATTTCCATAAAATTTCTTTTGGACAAGTTTATAAGTCATTTTAGTATTTAAATTTATGGATTAGTCCTTTATTAAGCTTAATTTCACCTTAATTGTTGTAAATAATTTTAATTACTTTCACTATTATTTTTGGTAAAAAACTATGTTAAACTTATTATAAAAGACAAATATGATTCTTAAAAATATTTTATCCATTTTTCAAAAATAAAATAATATAAGTAACAAAATTAATTTAAATTTAATCCCACAGATGGGATGATAATGCAGGTTTTTAAGGAAGAACGTTCAAACTTTTCAAACATTTTTATAATCATTTTCAATGTGAATTTTTTTATAATGACCAAAATTGGAATAATTGATAAAAAATTTATCTATGTATACTTTAAAACAAATTTAATATATAATTTAACATTATAAATAAATTATATGCAAAAGTAGTTTTGAATTAAAATTTAGAATTTTACACTATTCATCAAAAAATGAAACGTCATAGAAAATACCAAAAATTCCCCCAAAAATAATTATTATGTTTCAATTTCAATGATTATTTTTATTTTGACATATTAAAATTATAAAATTTCCATAAATTGGAATTCAAATATGTTCTCCATTAAAAGGTAGTAAAATTGACTTTATAAAAAATGTTTATTTTTATGAAAAATATTGGGTTTGTTCTTATCTTATTCTTATCAAATATATTTGATGAAAATAAAAAATGTTTTATTTAATATATAAAATATATATTTAATTAATATCATTCAGGAATAATAATTAATTTAATTTATTAAAATAAACTTCTTTTATGATCATAAAAGTAGTTCTTCTAAATACATTCCATATATATTCAATTGGTTCTTATTTTAAATAATATTTACTTCATGATAAATTAATTCAAACATGTATTTTCATAGTTTATTAGATCTTATTAATAACATCCAACTTAATGGAAAAGTTATATCTTATTATATTAAATAATAATATATTCAATAATAAATTATTTTTCGGTAAAACTTGGTCTTTCATGTTACGTAGCCCATCAAGAAATGTCAATATTGCATTTATTGTATAATAACCTATGTGTTCTATTTAGATAATGATAAAAATTATGTTTCTTTTAGAGCATGATTAACTTGGTGTTGGATATAACATAATCCAAACATAGTTCTTTAATACAAAAAAACATTTTTCAGGGTTGCGTGAGATGAAAAATATCAAAAATATTAAATTAATTCCAAAAACATATTTCCCAAAAAATTTTGTTGTTACACCTATAAACATCTACAATTCTATAAAATGGGTTATGAAATGGTCATTCATATGTACAGATGACTACCACCTTGGGAACCAATGTCATTTTTTTTCTTTTACCATACCTTATGGTTCAGTATGATGATTGATATAATGTGTATATATAATATTTATAATATAATTATACCTATGGAGTAATAATATTATACATAACTTTTAAATTTCCATTCCATAGGGGATACGATAACATCATTTTTCTTTACAGCATACTACCTCATCATGAAGTGATGTGAGGTATCTTTCACTAACACATTAAATGGAATATAATAAGGAAACATTTACTGATTATATGTCATATAAATGACATAATTATGATATTAATGAGATATATATAATTATAAAAAGAGAATATATAATTTTATTTTCACTCACTTAAAGATGATAACATCATTTTTTTCGTGTGGACTGTCGCCTTCATGAAGCAATGTGACTCACTTTTCATATCCAAAAAACATGTATGATATATATAAGTATATTTACAGAAATATTATGATATATATTATATTATTATCATTATGTAAATATAAAATATATCTTACCTTATTTCCATAATTATCATTGTAAAATGGAATTGTTGCTCCTGCGTACATATGAACCACCACCTCTATGATCATATTGTACTATATTTATCAAAACCATATTTCTTGTTTCATATTAAAAGTATAATTTATATATAAATATGATAACTATTTCATGATTTTTATTATGGATATTATGAAACTATATAATATGAACAATAAATATAATTTTCATGACAAAGAACGAATGAGAAGATAAGGCAATTAACACTCGAAATAATTAAAATAATGACTGATTATTAAATAATGGGTGATAAGATGTTAAAAAAGAATCATATTGATATATTAAATATTAATATGGTTATAATGTAAATATTTGACATGTTTAAAAAAACCATAAGGGTGTTTAAAACATGTTCAATAAAAAGGAAGCATGAGGTAATGGATTTCATCCCAATTTACATTCAATTGAGACTTTATTGTTATTATGTAGTAATTCACTTTTACTTTGTGCATATACTACCCCTTTGACATATAATATATTGATTCATTAAAAATTAATTATATTTTATGTTTCATGTTGAATATTTAATCAAAGGGGAATTGACATGAAAATTACATAGTGGTAAAAGTTATTTTCAAATCTGAATGTATTTTATGATTGTTAACTTTATATAGAAACAATAGGTTTCATTTGATTAGTTTTTTTATTAAAAATTACATTTCTCATAAATATATATAAAATTTCATGATTTATATGGTTATTGCATAAATTTTATACAATTTTATATATAGGTTTTTTATTGAATGTTATTTGTTTATCTAGGGAAATATTAAAAACTCTATATCATTTACTCTATACTGATTTTAGTAGATAAGGAACATTTTTCAAGAAATAAATTGGCCATTTGATATATTATTAATTATTTGGACATATATATATTGGTGGGAACTAATTATAGATAGCCCTTTGATGCATAGATATGTCTCATGAGACAAATCTGTTAGCCAAACCAGATGAGTTTGTACCCAGTAATTTTATTTTAGTTGGAAACCAAATTGGTTTGTACCCCATATTTTTAAATTAGTTTTCCAAAATAGATTTGTTTATATCCAATAGATTTAAATTATTTATAAAAAATAGAATTATTTTTACCCAGTATTTCTAAACTGTCTTGAGGATATATCTTGATGGTAGAGGTATCGTGTGGCAAAGACATGGCATCCAATAATTAATCATTTCCTTTATTGAGAACATAATCATTATTATTATCCATGATATTTTCATTGTGATATTATCTATGGATGAAATTCAATATCATATTATTGATTAAATTACATGTGTTCCAGTAATATAACATTCTATATTGATTTTACCTTATCTTACCATGATAGTCATGTTATATAAATGGAATGCATTTTTAGTTATCTCCCTTTCCATTTTTATTATAATTGTTGATTCATGATAGATTCTATTGTACATAAACATTACTAATATTTTGATCTCACCCTCACTTATTTTCCTTTCCCAAGGATATGAAGAATAATTATTGGAATGAGTTTTGAAGGATGCAGATCATTTGTTTTTCAATGTCTTATTTTCTATTAAAAATGTAAAATTGGTATCATGAATGTATCTAGTTCTCTATAACTTCTAAACTGATTCATCATTCGGAATTTGATTCCTTGTATCTAATACAATGTAATAAAATAGTCAATAGCTCCGGGCTATAGGAGTTGGGTCTGTTATATTCTTTATTATGGTTTTTGATTCTGAGTTGTTTTTGAGGTACATAACACTGGTGTGAATATGAATGTGTAGAAGAAAATGGTTACAGGAGGTCCACCATATTACAATTGAGGGCCACCCACCAGCCAGTGGATAACCTATTATAGAGATTTCTAATAGGATGACCACTAGTTAAATGGTGGGTGGCTGAAAAAAGTGGGTTACTATAGGAATCCAATAAGCTAGCGGAGAGGATCCCAATGGACAACCAATGGAACTTCCATTAAGTAGTCATTATTCCAAGAACCACTAGCTAGCCATTGGAACCCAGTGGCTAGACAGTGATGCCAATTGGGTCGAGAAAACCCAGGGTAGTATTCCTATATTGTTTCATCCAATAATCATTATATTTATATAAGAAATAACTCAAACCTAATTTGACCTCCATGACGTTGTAGACTTTTTTAGGTGGTTTTGGATTATCCATCCTTGTTTCTTCATTGATGTAAGTGTCAGTTGATGCATTTATTCTCTTCTAGTAAGTTCTATCTCTATTAGATTATGTATTCCACTTTCCTGATCTCCCTTTAACTTCAAGAGTGGTGGATCCTCATGTCATTTATGGATCAAAATTATGAAGTGATGAATTTTGATTATAGGATTATTCATAGATCACTATTTATATAGACTCTCTTTCTGGATCATATATTGAGTGTTCACAATCAATAATTGATGCATGTGTCTTCATAGGAATTTCCATAAATTTAAACTTTATTACTTATTGATTTTAAATGGATTTCTAATTTTGATTCTAAATTTCTAATTAAGTATCAAAGTAAATTATTTTTAAATTAAGTGGTGAGTTTCCTGAAATCTATTTAAAATGGATTCTAAAAAAAGTATTGATTTCTAAAAAATGATAATAAAACAAAAGGAATGATTTGAACCATGTTTTTGGCAATGAAATTTAATAAAAAAAAGTCATGAAATGTTTTATGATTTGAAATGGATTGAATTTATTTAATATAAATGAGGTTTTTATGAAAACCCTTTGATGCTGGTTTTTTAAATGAAACAAATTTTTCTGAAACATGAAATTGGGACTAATAGAAATGATTATTTAAAAGTATACATGATTTATTGAAATGAATGATATCCCCTTATATGTTTGAATAAATTGATGCAAATGGTAGATGATTTTGTTAGAAAAATATATGTAAACATGAAAAAATTGATTACCTAGAAATGATTTGATGATGATAATGGTACCAAAAAACTATTATAACAAGGATTTCATTCTTTAGGGTGTTCTCCTATTCCCCCTAGACTTGTGGTTCCAGGGAAGTGTGTGCACAAAAGAAGCGATATTTCACCAACATTTTCAGGAAACAGTGTTTCTAATGCTTTAATCAGGGTGTGCCGCCCATGTGTTTATATTGTTATTCGTTAAAGGTGAATTGTACCCCACATTCTTTCTTTCAAATGGTGGCCTGCATTTATCACTTCTTTAGAGATGTATCCTACTTGTTCGAAATAGGATGATGGTATGTCGGTCCCTCGATCTGTGGATCCCTCCAAGGAATTTTTCACTTAGTTTGGGTCTCCCTTATAGATTAAGATATGGTTTGTGAAACTTGTTACTGGTGCCATCTATTTGTGGATGACAATTAATTAAACTGCTTCCATCAAGACATTCAAATGGTTCTAGTCAGGGAATCAAACATTGGTCATGAGAGTAGTCACGTTGGTCACCAGTGGAATGTCATATGTATTCTTCCTTATAAGAGGGATTATCAAGGAAAAAAATCCTAAGGAATACCACATCTATTATGGGGTATGTTTTGTCAAAGGCTTTTCTAAAAATGTTTTCCTTAGGGATCCCATGTTTAAGAAGGGGAAATCTGTGAGTTTAACATTTGGAGGAGATGGAGGTTAGTGAGTTTAATGTCATGTGGATATGGAATGGACTAATTAGAACACTTTTAAAGGTGGATTAGATTTGTATATCCTTAGGAAAGATCACCTAGAAGGTTTACCAGAAAAATGGTCTTGAACACACTATGTGGACAGACTCGAGAGTGGTGTGTCACATAAAGGAAAGGTCTTATAATGTGAAGGAATATTTGGACCCCACTGAGGGTGGATCAAGGAGGTATACCCCACTAAGGGGGAAACCAAGGTTAACCATTGGTAGGGAATAAACCTTGTGGAGGCTTCCTATGTACCCTATTTAGAATTAATGGATAAAAAATTCATGTAGTTTATTGGATGGAGTAGGGATTATACAATGAAACTACCCATCACAAGAGGATTTTTCTTAGTTGGATTGTGTGGGGATTATGCTCTAAGACTATCTAGATACTTCTAGGAGTAGAAATGATGTGGATGAATGGAGATTACACAAAAATAAATCCCATATGGATGATCTGATCCCACCATGATAAGGGTGAGATAATGAAGTAGATGAGTAGGGATTACACATAGTATCTTCCCAGATGAATGACATGGTCCCACTGGGATTTCATGACCTAGGTAAGATTTAGGATGGATATGGTTGAAGTGGGAGAAATTGATGGAATTAAAGGGTTATTAATGGTGTTAGGCTTTAACCATAGAGGGGTTTCATAAGTATACAACTTGGTTGGGAATCAAAGTCCATATATTTCTGATGGGGGGATTGGGGATTACACTTAAGGAGTCCAAAATATGTGGTGTGGGGATTAAAAATCGAAGCTACCCAAAAGGACTCGAAGGAGATGTGACCGCCAGGGGGGGCATGATCCTCCGAATAAATTTTGACTAATGTAAAGACATGTATGGAGATACATGATGGTGGATACTGTGATCTAGGAGGTGCACCCCCAAGAGAAGGGAACTCTGGTTTACCATTGGTTAGGATTGAACCTCAGAGAGGATTCCTACATACCATGCCCAGAATATAAGGATAAATACCTAGGTAGTTGATTAGTTGGAATGGGATTATGCACTAATAAATCCTATAATAATAATAGAAGGGTTTCATGGTCACTAATAACCTCTAAGCCCACGTAATTCATTCCCAGTGTGAGAAACAAGGGGAATCAATAGACCAAATAGTCGTGTCCTGGATGATGTATCACCAAGTGATGGAATGGGTATTATGAATGGAAGAAGCATATGGAGGATGTATTACTATACAAGGAGGATCTAATTCCATGTGAGGAAGATCTCATTCCATGTCGATCGTAAAAATATCACCCGTTCAAATGATTGAAGGGACATACATGGAAACTACTCAAGTTGCACAAGGTGAAAAAGGACAAATATAGAGGGATAGAGAATTGTGACATTGGGAAGTGAAAGATTCTCAGTTCCCATACCCTATATGATTCTTCCGAATATACCACCCATGGGAAAACAACTGTTTAAGGTCATGTGTCGAGAACATTGGTGCAAGGATTTTTAACGTCCCACAACTCAGATAACGAGGAACTCAATCCATGTAAAGACCCGTAAATTTCAAGGAATTTTTTTTCTTAAATTCTTTGGGATTTTATGAGTATGCAGTTTCTGATGGCACCTGATTCTAAGGCCCGGTGTTCCCTGAATCAATTTACAAAGTTTATCTCGGGTACGTTCCGTGAACAAACGAGCTGGTTTTTCTAACTTTTGAACCAGTGCTCGGAATCAAAATCTGAGGGCACCGATGAAACCGCAGTGCTGGTAATCTCTTAAGAAGACTTTCACCGGAGTTGCGTTTTCTCGGGAGGTGTTACTAAAAATGAAGAGGTTTAATTAAAGAGTGAAATAAAATACGTGTTACAATTTTATTTCTACTCTAAGTAATTATAACCTACGTGTGGAAGTTGAGGTGGGACCCACTAAATCCTAACTCCTCTTGATAGGGTATTAGTCAGGTGGTCCCCAAAGGAGCCCCGCCTTTTCAAATTCCTCTAACCTCTCTTAAACTTGGTAAACCCCCCATTAATTTGTATCTCACCCACTCTCCCTCTTTAATTTCATGTCAACTCTCGCATTAAATTGATTGATTAAAGTTATTCAATTAATTAAATTTGAGTTTGAGTTTTTTTAAGATTTGAAAATTCATGGCATGTGTTAATAAAATAATGAAGCCCTTATTTTATTTAGGGGTTGTTTAGTTGTGGAAGGATCTTGGGAGAGAATACTCAAATTCTTGAGGATCGTCATCTTCTTTGTTGGAGAATGTGAAGAACGTCAAGACCTCGACGAAGAACACCGTCACCGCAAGGAGAGATCGACGTGCCGTCTCTTCTCCTCTCCGCAGCCGGTGTGTGACGCCTTTTTCTAAAGAACGACGACACATCCTCTTTCGATCTTCTCCCCACGTCAAAAGAAGGGAGACACCATTTTCTCCTTGGATGTTCACCATCAACATATACAGAGCTTCACCTCGCGACGCCGTTTCCCACGACTATCATCATTCAACAACTTCTTCGAGGTAGGGGTTAAGTTCAAATTTAATCAATTAAATTTGTGATTTATTTGTCGTTGTGATTACTCGTTCTTGTCTGCTTGCTACCGTTATAACGGTAGGAGTTCGGACCGCACAAACACGGCTGAACCTCCTCCCCCTTGTTATTGTTGAACTTCTACGTGGCCTTGAAACAGAGGCGACGCGGTGCCGTTGCACCGCGAGGGAACGAGATAAACCACGAAGATGGAACGCGGCACCGTCGCGCTGTGCCGGTGAGGCCGAAGGAGGCCGCGGCCAGGAGCGGGTCGTGGCAGAGGAGCGCGGCGCCATCGCGCGGCGCCGGAACACCGAGGAGGGCCATGGCCGGGGCGGGCCGTGGTGGTTCGAGGAAACGTCCGGCTGAGCCGTCCACTAGAGACAGCTGGAGGCGGGACCCCGCAGGTCCTGTGGGTTCAGTTAAGGCCAAAAATAAATGGCCGGCCGTTTGTCAATCAAGGGGGCAGCGCCCCCCCCCCCCCCCCCCCTCTGAATTCCGCTCGGCCGAAGGCCGGGCCGCTGTCCATGTGGGCCACACCACTGGGCTAGGCCGCCCCAACCGCGTCGAGCCGTGACCAAATGGGCCGGACCCGGACCCGGGTCGGGTCAACCCAGTACGGGCCGACCCAAGGGGTTTTGGGCTGGGTCGTTCCAGGCCCAAACCCCCCAATTTTGGACAGATCCATTCAAACGCCCATATCTTGGCCTACATACCTCCAATCGACTCACCGTGAGTTGCATAGCGATCCTTGGATTGAGGCGGTCGTTTCAGTATATTACACTCAAGTTTTTTGAGAACTATGGATACGTCCGGGTTGGTTCGAACACGGAACCAATCGAGACCTCGGAGCGGAAACACTTATAACTTGAGCTCCGGACGTCCGATTGACGTGCCATCGACTTAGTTGGATTCCTCTTAGTGAGAGGGTTATTTTGGATTACTCCGCTTGAGATTTGTATGCAGTTGGTGTATGGTCGGGTTGGTTTTGACTTAAAAACCAACCGGGCCCCTGGGATGAAAAAACCAATAACTCTCAGACCGGGCGTCCAATTAACGCGCCGTCTGTCGCGTGGTGTTCCTTTTGACGAAACGGAACATTGGGATACATCAACTACGGACTACATGTTAGTTGATGCATCGACCCACCTTGGATCGTGGAGAGGACCCTCCCGGAATCGAGTATGCTGTGTGCAGGAACCCTAGAGCTGGCTACGACTGCGATGACGATGACGACTGTACTGGGATCCTCTGTGGATTCGGCAGCGGCGACGACCGTACTAGAATCCTCCGTGGGTTCGATGGCGATGACTATTGTTCTTGTATGCTATGTGGGTCCGACAGTACTTGACTACTGTTCTTGTATCCTACATGGGTCTGACAGTATTTGACTCTGTACTTGTATCCTACATGGGTCCGATAGAGTAGCTGGTCTTGTATCCTTTGTGGGTCCGATAGCTTAGATGGTCTTGTATCCTATGTGGGTCCGATAGCTTAGATGAATTAGTGGCTACATCTGATCATCTCTATCTCCTTACGAATAAGTATACCTATGTGAGCTGAGTCTTAACTTACAATCAATATCATCGATATGATTGTGGTCCTTTCTTGTGCGGATTGGGTTGTGCCTTCCTTTGTAGATTGGGTTGTGAATTCCTATGTGGAATGGGTAAGGTTTTCCTGTGTGGACTGGGTTGTACTTGGGATTGTGTGTTGGAGCCAAGCTGGAAATGATGACTTAGGTATATGTATGGGAATATACCTAAGTGGAGTTGGTTGTTACTTCGTGATTGTATATTTCCTTTGTGATTTATCCTTCGTGGATTCTGGGAGACCTTTAGGGGTCTCGGGGTCCCTACGGAATAGCGTATACTCACCCCTACATGGGCTATGCCTGCACTAAGTTGTGTTGAATGCAGATGACAGACAGCGCTGATCGAGGTGGGAGCTCGTGGAGCTGGACGATACATGGAGGTGGATCACTGGATGAGACTTACTCGAAGGGGACGGCTGGAGCCGAGGAGCAGAGGAGGCTATCTATACCCACCCTTCAGGTGGGATTTCCAGAGGACGACTCAGACTCGCTGCTTTATTTTGCTGTTTCTATACTCCCTTTTCAGTTGTACTTTACTTTCAGTAGGGTTTTTATTCTGGCCCATTTACTTTCCAGCACTTACTTTTGTACTCAGTTTACTTAGTGTTTACTCAGCCTGCGTACTCTGTGGTGTTTGTTTTCTTTATAAAGGCAATGCCTTCCCTTTTTATATGGATTTACGCCTTTGGTGCTAGTCACCAGCCCCTGGCCAATGGAAGACGGGCTTGGGGTAGTCACGGCATGGGCCCTGAGGATGGGTCGTGACAAATTGGTATCACAAGCATTCGGTTCTACCGCAGAACTTAGGACTCTGGTCGTTCATCTATGTGAAGCAATAGTGTTAAGGGTATTGAGTGTGGTTATCAATCTAGGGAGTCCAGTGTTGGTGTGGCGGCCGACGTATCCATAATCCAGGACCCTGACTTATGATTTCTGACTCAATGCACGAAAACATTGATGGCATGTGTGTTTCAGAAGTTTTATTTGTGATTGATTGTGTCAGCTCACCAGGTATCCTATATTGACCATGGCACACCTGTCTCTTTTCAGGATGGCCCGAAGACAGAAGCCAGCTAGGGTTCCTAGCTTTGCGCGAGACGACAACCCACCGAGCGATGAGGCCTCGGTGCGGGGCCCTATTACAGCAGAGGCACCGGTGATACCTCTACCCGCTGAGCCACCGATGACACTAGCCCTAGACGCTGAGAGTGCACATTTCCTTAGTGCACTTCATGAGTTTCAGCGTCAGAGACAGCTCAGGTTCCGTGGGGAGATGGACCCTCAGGCAGCTGAGGATTGGCTGGAGGTTGTTGTACAAGTTTTCAGGTTAGTAGGGACACCAGCTGACCTCATGGTGATCCTTGTAGCACGTCTCCTGCACGCAGCTGCAGGTAGATGGTGGAGACTGATTCTCTAGGTTCACGACGAGGAATCTCTCCTTTGGACGGAATTTGAGAGCCTATTCATCTCAAATTTCGTTCCAGCCACCCTCCGTGCGGTGCGCATTTAGGAGTTATTGTAGCTGCGGCAGGGCATCATGTCGGTAGCCCAGTACTCGGTGAGATTTACCTATATCTCGCTCTATTCCATGGAAATTGTACAGGACCCATTCTTCTAGGCCCAGACCTTCAAGCAGGGACTGAGACATGAGATCAGGGCATCGATGATCTCTGTCAGCATTCTGTCATAGGTAGGAGTACTAGAGCGATCCCTTCTCGTAGAGATCTTTCTTACTGAGCCTACACCAGCAGTGAGACCTACCGCAGGGCGGCATATAGCTGAGTCTTCTACAGCTGGCAGTCGACGGATGTCACAGGGGTCCACGCAGACCAGACCATCAGGCGGACGACCTCAAGACAATGGCTCAGAGGTGCGAGGCACATGGCGCAGAGCCAACCTTACGAGTAGTAGACAGTGCTATGCATGCAGCGGGCAGGGCCACATGGCTCGTGACTGCCCGACCCGCCATGCAGAGGAGTAGCAAACGTTTGAGGGACCCCCCAGGCAGAGGCAGAGGTTTGACCGTGGCAGTCTACAGAGAGCAGGTGGACGAGGCAGAAGAGCTGGATGAGAAACATGTGGTGGGCGACGCTTTGCGACTCTACCACCACTACCACCAGGAGGTCCACCCCGACCACAGGGAGCTGGCGGACAGAGGCAGGCTCAGCTTCAGGAAGTGGAGGCTTACGACCACGGCACACCAGATATGATTTGAGGTACTATCTGTGTCTACTCCACCCTTGCTACAGTTCTTATAGACAGAGGAGCGAGTCATTATTTCATTTCCACTACCCTTGTTCAGTGCTCGGATATTCCTACGGAGCCGTTGGCTCGATCCTTACGACTAGAGACTCCTACGGGAGCAGACTCGATGATTACACAATGGTTCCGGCAGTGTGATCTTACTCTAGGAGGCGAGAGCTTCGGCTGAGATCTTCTTGTAGCGGCGTCGAGGCCTTACAACGTCATCTTGGGCATGGATTGGTTATCTACAGTCCATGCTTAGATCGACTGTATTAGGCGCAAGGTGCGGTGTGTTCACACTGATGGGAGCAGGTTCACCTTCACCAGCGTGAAGGGAGCCTTTGTAGTGCAGGATGGACTCACGTAGAGGAGAGGACAACCAATCACTCATTAGTTGGATAGCCTCATCCTAGGATCAATTGACGTGCAGAGTCCGAGTTTCCCTGTAGTGGTGGATCAGTATGAGGACGTTTTTCCTGACGATGTTCCACGACTACCTCCTCATAGAAAGGTATACTTCTATATTAACCTGTACCTTGGGACATACCTGATATCCACTCTAGCATATCAGATGGCTCCCGCTGAACTTCGAGAGATATGGGTACAACCGGAGGACTTGCAGGGCAAGGTATTCATTCGACCTAGTGTTTCACCCTGGGCTTCCCCGATATTGTTCGCCAAGAAGGCAGATGGGATCTTACGATTGTGTATCGATTATCGTCGCCTGAACCAGGTGACCGTGAGGAACAAGTATCCGCTTTCAAGGATTTACGACCTCTTCGATTAGCTCATGGTAGCACGGTGGTTCTCAAAGATAGACCTCAGGTCAAGCTATCATCAGCTCAGAGTTCGAGATGAGGATGTGCAGAAGACGTCTTTCAGATGTCGGTATGGCCACTATGAGTTCTTGGTTATGCCTTTCAGCATAACCAACACTCCAACAGTGTTCACAAGTCTCATGAACATGATCTTCCAGGCTTACCTCTATCGATTTGTCGTAGTCTTCATTGAAGACATATTGATATACTCCACTATTGAGGAGAATCATGCCTACCACTTGCGGGTTGTACTGGACACACTCCAAGAGCACCAAATTTATGGTAAGCTCTCGAAGTGTCAGTTTTGGATACGTGAGGTCCACTTCACGGGACACATCATCTCTGAGGTGGGAGTTGTGGTGGATCTTGCAAAGATCGAGGTAGTGCTAGCTTGGGAGCCACCCAGGAGTGTGACGGAGGTGCGGAGTTTCCTAGGTTTGGCTGGGTACTACCGGAGATTTGTGCCAGAATTCTCCAAAGTTGCGGTACCGCTTTCATCTTTGATGAAGAAGGGTAAACCCTTCGTGTGCTCAGATAGATGTCAGTAGAGCTTCTAGGAGCTGAGACAGAGATTGACCAGTGCACCCATCTTGAGGCTAGCAGAGGATGGAGTAGGGTACGTAGTCTACTGCGATGCATTAGGGACCAGACTCGGAAGTGTCCTGATTCAGGAGAGAGCAGTGATCGCCTGTGGATCACGACAGTTGAGGTAGCATGATCAGAACTATGCTACCCATGACCTGGAGTTAGCAGCAATTGTCTTTTCTCTGAAGATGTGGCGGCACTATCTGATGGGAGAGCGCTTTATAGTCTATTCTGATCACCAGAGTCTTAGGTACATCTTCTCATAGAAGGACCTGAACCTGATACAGTGGAGATGGCTCAAGTTCCTCCATGACTATGACTTTGAGATAGTCTATATTCCTAGAAAAAGGAACATAGTAGCCGATGCCCTCAGCAGGAGGATGGGCATTCAGATTTTGGAGAGGCAATAGAGCAGTTAGCCGCTTTTCAGTTATCCTTCGTGGATAGAGATGGGGCAACCTTCCTTTAGTCGCTCACAGTCACACCTCCACTTCTTCAGCAGGTCAGAGAGGCACAACATGGGGATGTTGACTGTGTGACGTGACATGCACAGATTTCCATAGGACAGGCACCTGATGGATTCTCTTTAGGAGGAGAGCACAAAGTTCTTTTTAGAGGATGTACCATGGTACCAGATGCATTACAAGAGGAGGTGATGAGGGAGTTTCACACTTACCCTTTAGCGGTACATCTGGGAGTGGCGAAGATGTACCAGGATCTCAGAGGACAACACTGGTGGCCGGGTATGAGGAAGGCTGTGGCAGAGTTCTTTTCTTGATGTCTCACTTGCCAGCAGGTGAAGGCGGAGCACCAGGTACCAGAAGTCTTGGTACATCCCTTGGAGGTCCCGGAGTGGAAGTGGGATGAGATATCTATGGATTTCGTGATTGGACATCCACAAACTTCCCGAGGACACGACTCCATTTGGTTGATCGTCGACCGACTCACCAAGTTAGCCCACTTCTTACCCATCAAAGAGTAGGTCTCAATGAAGAGCTTGATACGCCTCTATGTTCATGAGATCGTATGGCTTCATGGTGTACCATCATCTATCGTCTCTTACTGAGATGATCTCTTTACTTCCCGGCTTTGGAAGGGGTTGCAGGAGGCATTCGAGACGCAGCTACGCCTGAGCACCACCTTTCACCCTCAGACGGATGGTCATATGGAGAGAACCATTCAGAATCTCAAGGACATGCTCCGTTCATGTGTCCTCGACTTTGGTGGCAGCTAGGAAGATCACCTACCTTTGGGGGAGTTTGGGTACAACAACAGCTACCACTCCACCATCGGGATGGCACCATACGAGGCATTGTACGACCCACCTTGCAGATCACCTCTGTGCTAGACAGACCCTGGGGAGTCAGCACTTGTGGGACCAGAGATGGTATAGGCCACAACAGAGAAGGTCCAGGTCATCCAGGAGTGGATGAGGACAGCTCAAAGCCGACAGAAGTCTTATGCTGACAGGAGGTGGAGACCACTAGAGTTTGAGGATGGTGACCACGTTTCCTTGTGGGTCTCACCTCAACGTGGATTGCAGAGATTTGGTCGGGGCAGCAAGTTATCTCGGGGCTTCATCAGACCATTCTAGGTTCTCAGCAGGATAGGCGAGGTGGCTTATCGCCTGGCTCTACCACCTCAGTTGTACCGGGTGCACGATGTCTTCCACGTATCTTAGCTGAGGAGATACATGCACGAACCGACACATATCATCGACCATGGAGAGATGGACATAGATGACAGGGCGAATTTTGCGGAGGTCCAAGTGGAGATCGAGGATCAACAGGAGTGGGTCCTATGTGGGTGGTCGATTCCTCTAGTGCGCATCAGGTGGCAGCACGGGAACCTCTAGGAGAGCACTTGGAAACGGGAGGCTCAGATGCGTGCTCAGTACCCCCATTTGTTCCCCTAGTTTGTGATGTATCTTTACGGGGATGTAAATCCCTGAGGTAAGAGTAATGTAAAGACCCATAAATTTCAAGAAATTTTTTTCTTAAATTCTTTGGGATTTTACGAGTATGCAGTTTCTGACGGCACCTGATTCTGAGGCCCAGTGTGCCCAGAATCACTTTCTGAAGTTTATCTCGGGCACGTTCAGTGAACGAATGAGCGGGTTTTTCTAACTTTTGAACCAATGCTCGGAATCGAAATATGAGGGCACCGATGAAACCACAGTGCCATTAATCGCTTAAGAAGACTTTCAATGGAGTTGTGTTTGCTCGAGAGGTGTTATTAAAAATGAAGTGGTTTAATTGAAGAGTGAAATAAAATACGTGTTACAATTTTATTTCTACTCTAAGTAATTATAACCTATGTGTGGAAGTTGAGGTGGGACCCACTAAATCCTAACTCCTCTTGATAGGGTATTAGTGATGTGGGCCCCACACGAGCCCCACCTTTTCAAATTCCTCCATACTCTTTTAATGTTGGCAAACCCCCCCCCCCCCCCCCCCCGTTAATTTGTAACTCACCCACTCTCCCTCTTTAATTTCATGTCAACTCTCACATTAAATTGATTGATAAAAGTTATTCAATTAATTTAATTTGAGTTTGAGTTTTTTGAAGATTTGAAAATGCATGGTATGTGTTAATAAAAAAAGGAATCCCTTATTTTATTTGGGGGTATTTTAGTTTTGGAAGGATCTTGGGAGAGAATACTCAAAGTCTTGAGGATCGTCATCTTCTTTGTTGGAGAACGTGAAGAACGTCAAAACCTCGACGAAGAATGTCGTCACCACAAGGAGAGATCGACATTCTGTCTCTTCTCCTCTCTGTAGCTAGTGTGTGACACCTTTTTACGAAGAACAACGATGCACCCTCTTTCGATCTTCTCCCCGCGTCAAAGGAAGGGAGACGTCGTTTCCTCCTCGGACGTTCTCCGTCAACATATACGGAGCTTCACCTCGCGACGCCGTTTCCCACGATGATCATCATTTGAAAACTTCTTCGAGTTAGGGGTTAAGATCAAATTTAATCAATTAAATTTGCGCTTTATTTTTCATTATGACTGCTCGTTCTTGGCTGCTTGCTATCATTATAACGGGGGGAGGCCGGACCGCACAAACACGGCCGACCCTCCTCCCCCTTGTTGTTGTTGAACTTCTACATGGCTTGGAAATGGAGGCGACGCGCTGACGTTGCACCACGAGGGAACGATATAAACCACGACGATGGAATGCGGCACCGTCGCGCCACGCTGGTGAGGCAGAAGAGGTCGCGGCCAGGAGCGGGCCACGACGGAGGACCGCGGCGCCGGAACACCAAGGAGGGTCGCGGCTGAGGCGGGCCGAGGCGGAGGGGCACGACGCTTTTGCGCCGTGCCGGATGGGGAGGAGCCACAACCTATGGTCGCAGCAGTTCAGGGAAGCAGCCGGCTGAGCCAGCCGCTGGTGCCAGTGGAGGCGGGACCCCGCGGGTCCCAGGGGTTCAGTTAAGGCCAGCCATAAATGGCTGGCCGTTTGTCAATCAAGGGGGGAAGCACCCCCCCTCCGAATTCCGCTCGGCCGAAGGCCGAGCCGCTGGCCACGCGGGCCGCGCCGCTGGGAAAGGCCGCGCCCAAATGGGCCGGACCTAGACCCGGGTCGGGTCGACCCGGTACGGGTCGACCTAGGGGGTTTTGGCCCAGGTCGGTCCGGGCCCAAACCCCCTAATTTCGGACAGATCCGTTCAAACGCCCATATCCTGGGCTACGGACCTCCGATCGAGGCACCGTCAATTGCGTAGAGATCCTTGGATCGAGAAGGTCGTTTTGGTATATATTAAAATCAAGGTTTCAGAGAACTTTGGGTACGGCTGGGTTGGTTCGAAAATGAAACCAACCAGGCCCTCGGAGCGTAAATGCTTATAACTTGAGCTCCGGTCATCCGATTGATGTGCCGTCGACTTAGTTGGATTTCTCATAGTGAGATGGTTCTTTTGGCTTACTCCACTTGAGTTTTGGATGCAGTTGGAGTACGTTCGGGTTGGTTTTGACTTAAAAACCAACCGGGCCCCTAGGACGAAAAAGCCAATAACTCTCAGACCAGGTGTCCGATTGACGTGCCGTTTGTCGCATTGTGTTCCTTTTGACGTGACGGAACATTGGGATACATCAAATTCAGACAACGTGTCAGTTGATGTATCGAATCCCCTTGGCTCATGGAGCGGACCCTCCCGGAATCAAGCATACTTTGTTCGATAGCCCTAGAGCTGTTTGCAACTGCGATGATGATGACGACTGTACTGGGATCCTCCGTGGGTTCGGTAGCGACAACGACCGTACTGGAATCCTCCGTGGGTTCGACGACGATGACTACTGTTCTTGTATCCTATGTGGGTTCGATAGTACTTGACTACTGTTCTTGTATCCCACGTGGGTCCGACAGTATTTGACTCTATACTTGTATCCCACGTGGGTCCGGCAGAGTAGCTGGTCTTGTATCCTATGTGGGTCCGAAAGCTTAGCTGGTCTTGTATCCTATGTGGGTCCGACAACTTAGATGAATCAATGGCTATATTTTATCATCTCTATCGCCTTACGAAGAAGTATACCTGTGTGAGCTGAGTATTAACTTACAATCAATATCATTCAAATGATTGTGGTGCTTTCCTGTGTGGATTGGGTTGTGCCTTCCTGTGTGGATTGGGTTGTGAATTCCTATGTGGAATGGGTTATGTTTTCCTGTGTGGACTGGGTCGTACTTGGGCTTGTGTGTTGGTGCCGAGATGGAAATGATGACTTAGTTATATATATGGTCCTATACCTAAGTGGAGTTGGTTGTTACTTTGAGATTGTATCTTTACTTTGTGGTTTATCCTTCGTGGATTCTGGGAGACCTTCGGGGGTCTCGGGGTCCCTACTGAGTGGCGTATACTCACCCCTACATGGGATATTCCCACACTACGTTGTGTTGGATGCAGACGACGAACAATGCTGATCGATGTGGGAGCTCGTGGAGCTGGACGGTACCTGGAGGTGGATCATTGGATGGGACTTACTCGGAGCAGACGGTTGGAGCCGAGGAGCAGAGGAGGCTATTTGTACCCACCCTTCAGGTGGGATTTCCAGAGGACAGCTCAGACTCACTGCTTTACTTTACTGTTGTTGTACTCTCTTTTGAGTTGTACTTTACTTTCAGTTGGGTTTGTATTCTGGCTCATTTACTTTCCAACACTTACTTTTGTACTCAGTTTAGTTAGTGTTTACTCAGCTTGCACACTCTGTGGTGTTTGTTTTCTTTATAATGGCAATGCCTTCCCTTTTTATCAGAATTTACACCTTTGGTGCTAGTCACCAGCCCCTGGCCTATGAAAGGTGGGATTGGGGTAGTCACAACATGGGCCCCGAGGACCAGTCGTGGCACTCCATGTTCCTTAGAAATACATAACAGACACCAACCCACACTTGGGGAAGGAAATACATTATCAATTCCTGATGGGAGTGGTGTAGCAGAGTTGTATATCATAGGGTCCACGTGAGTGTAACTTTGTGGAAATGATGTAGCTATTAGCATACCTATGATGAAAAGTAGTAGGTAGGGAAGCGAAACAAGGGAAACCTCATTAGGGACCATGAAATTACTATGTACAAGCATGGAGGGCCGCATGATGGATGGTATCATGAAGCAATAGGATTTAGTGAGAGGGCCATTATAAATCTCAGACACTTCATAGAGGATAAGGGCTTCATGAAGGTGTGTAAGAGGGAGACTCTACCTTATCATGAATCTTATATTTAGAAAAGGAAATATTTGAAAAGGCTTAGTGCTTTGTGAAACCTCATGTACCCTGGATGACCTTCTTCCTCCATGAAGGGAATAGGCCTTCATGAAGGGAATACCTACCATAGGAATGGGTTAATAGGAATTAGTGAAAGGGGGTTTGAAGATTCTCTAGTACTTTGGGTGATCTATTTTTCACTCAAGTATTCGTTCCTCAGGTGCTTCATGAAATGGGAGATTGGATGTTAAAAGGTTGGGGTAACCATGATTTTGATGTGAGGTGAGAAAGATATTTAAAGGAAAAGGGGTCTCACAATGCTCGAAGGGGAACCAAAAAGAAAAAATGGTCTTTGCAAAGAGGCATGTATCCATCAGACTCACATAGCCAGCTCTCATTTGGCTTATCTTGGGTGTGGGCCTCATCAAACTCACAGGGGTACCGTCAGTGGCCTTCGCGTGCTCATAATGAATAGGGTTCTCCATGATGGAGCTTCATCAAGAAGAATCCTTTGATGATTTTTTAGACCATTTGAGACCAAATTGGATAGAAACCATATGTGGCCTCCCTAATTTCTCTAGTAGAACACATTTTGTCACCAAAATATTCCCCCCTTAGAATGGGAGACCACAGGTAATGGAGGGTTGGATTCTGTGGGTAAATTTGTGAACAATGGTTGATTTTAAAGTGGTCTCACGATGCATGTGGGGCATATGGTGCCACAAAACTCCAGGACATGATGGCCAACATGAAGTTCGATCATCCCCATGCCTATAAATAATATGTAGGGGTCTATTATCCGACCTGGATCAACAAAAATCACTTCATATGATCTCAAATTTTGCGAAGCTTCCTTTCCCTCATGAATAAACCTTTACAAAACAGTTTCTTAGTCTCTTGCTCTATGAATTATTTATAGCAAACCAGACATCACGATTTGTTACGCCTTTGTAACCCTCATTGAGAAAAAGGATGGTCTAGGAACTGGTGCTCTGAGAACATTCTTCACGAACTAGCTCTATTAACAGGTTTAGAAAGTTTCCTATATCTGGGATCTATGGACACTCAAGAAGCCTCTAGGGAGGTTCCTATAGATGTTTCCCAGAGAGAAGCAATGATGAAAAATATTATGATTGGGGAGTATACTTGAAGCCACTCCGACCAAAATTCATTGTTGGAAATATTGTTAGAAACATATAAGGACTTTAACTTATGCAAGAGGTTTTTATTTTGTGGATTTAATCTGAGAGAATATGTTTTTATAATACTAGCGAGTAGAGACAAACTGACCTACTAGTTTAAAGGTGCACCAGGGTAGTACCAGTGGTATAAGACTATTGATTACCACATATGGAAGGATCATTCTCCCATAATATCACAATTTATAAAAAACCACTCTAATGAAATTGGTGGAAATCCATTGGTGGATAAGTACATACAACATAATACAAAACACTCATTAAGGCTGGCATGGGAAACATGGAGATGGGGTGGACAGATGATTGGGATCTGCACCAGGGTGGAAACTTCCCAGATGAATGGTCCTAGGCCTACTAGGTGTGCACTTCCTAGGAAGATTTTTGGGTAGATCTATGGTAGGTACATCTTCATGAAGTAGATGTTAGAGTTGGTGGCTTAGAACCAACTACTTTGTACTTTACTCATCAATAAAATCCTTATCACATCTTGATTGTTCTTCTGCGTGACAATACATGTGATAATGTCCCAAGGACAGCTATTGCATTAAAGGGTCATAGTGGATCCCTGCTATGATGAGAACCCAGAAATGCTATAACACTGTTCTTGAATATATGTTCTATGGCCGGATGATGTTATTTTAGGGACACAAATAATACAGGCCATTAGAGGTGAGGAATCATAAAACTTTGAGGCACCTTTTCATGGTGTGCGCCCTTGGTAATATCCAAGAGGATATTATCAGAACGAGACCCTCCAGTATAAAATACACATTTCATAGTGCCATTGGATGTTCCTATCTGCGGATGTGTGTATTGATTCTTAGAATTTAAGATTATTACTAATGGGTATTACAACTCGTGCACTTAGATGTATTGACAAAAACTTTGATGACACAATATTTGCAGCGAGGTAGGATACGTTGGGTGTGTCACGAGTAATACTGAATTAATATATAATGCAAGAAAGGATTTGTCCTTTTCGGTTCCATAATGGATGTAGATATCTCAGGCCCTTTGATGGAATTGATATAGCCTAAATAAATCCATGTCCATGGTAAGGTATGGGTGAGTTCAATTCCGGGAAGTCAAAGAAAGAATAATCGAGCACATGGGTTGATGGAACTAGCATGCAACTCGCTTGATTAGAGATATCGATACAATGAGATTACATTACACAGTAATCATTTGTGGGAGGTGAATCACCATTGAAGCATCAACTTCTTTCTCTATGGGTGCCTTGGTGTGTTGCTAGACGCTATCCTTGGACTTTAAGTAGGCTCCGCCTAATGCCAATGAGAAAGAGGCCTAGAGGGTCACACACTTAGCGTGTCTGTGTATCTCTATTAAATATTAATTCAATAAGTTGAATAAAGATTATTCCTGATTGTGGTTTAATAATTATTAAAGGATTCCTGATCACATTTATGGTGGAGAAAATAAATAAAATGGAAAAATAAAATTTCACACTGTGTATATTTATATATACACGCTCTGTAGTTTTTTTTAGGATTTGTGAGGAATAATTTTGTTTATTTAATTAAATATATTAAGTGTAATTCGTTTGGTGCATGTCAAGTAATAATAATAGTCAACTATTATTTTTAGACATGGGGTATTACTAAGAATTAAATAAAATGATTAAATTCATTTGGGTAATTAATTCATTTTATTATTATATGTATTATAAATCCCAATTAAATTATTCTCATTGAGACTAGTCATTTTTGGTGTTGTTCACAATGTATTTGGAAACACTCTCAAGAAAAGAGAGAATTTATTTTCCACCAAGAACTCTCTCACCCTAAGAGAGCGAAATCCACCTCCACCGGATCAGGGCGATCGAAGGCGTACATCACAAACGAAGGTTCTTCCACGCTAGCACCCAGATATCCCTTCAGCGATGTCCCGAGATACGTGGTGCATGTGTGGATCACTGCTAGAGGAATCCTACACTTGGATTCTATGACGCAACGACGGATCACATCAGATCGTGACATGAGACATCGATGAAGATATAATTTCATCAAGGTAATTCTTGTGAATTAATTAAATTAATTATAACCAACGTATGATTATCCTATATCTATAGTTCCGGGACTCCCTCTTTTGATTTTCTTTTTTCATTCTATTCTGAATATCTGGCATTTTACATCATGACGGATCTTGGATTGATCATTTTTAATGCTAAAATCAAAGTTGGGAAAACCCACCAAAGCGCTTCCACTGTTCCGGGAACCTAAAAGTTGTATCAGAGGGGTCATATTGATTATTATAATTATTTAGTTTTTTTTTGATGATTTACGCATTAAATTATTCAGTTGTTTCAATTCATGTTAATCATTCTTTAATTCTGAATCTCGTGATCTATTCCTCCTCTCTAATTTCTCATTCATCTTACATAAACAACCTTTTCTTTTAATTTTTGATTAAAATAAAATAGAGGATCTCATCCAGAGGAGCCAAAAGTTTCTGGCCTTACAACACCAGAATACACGACCTGTGTTCAGAAGTACACACCGTGTAGTCTAGGATCAATGCATTAGACTGGTCCGCCAAATCAGGCCATGTATTGGATCCTATCTAAGTCATTTATGACACATTGTGTTGACCAAGAAAAATTGGCACACGGTTTCTGGATTACACACCGTGTGGTCCATTGAACACGCCATGTAGTCCCTTCAGGTTAGGGATAGAACGTGTACCCCGTACACAGCTTTCCCGGCTGGAAACCCTGTAACGCGGAAACTACACGGCGTGTGTCCCCCTGAACACGCCGTGTAATCTGAAAATTTCCGAAGTACATCAACACGCCATGTCCCGGGGCGTGTACTAAGTATGGACAGTGAACAAAAGTACACGCCGTGTACTCATCCAAATTACGCATATTTATTAAAATTTATTATTATATTATACAAACCCTTGATACGTGTACCATAGTGCAGGCGTAAAGCTGAGGCACAACACATGACAGGTGTTTTATATATATGTGTTTAATTTAACAATATGTGTAATGTCTATTTTACTCATTGAGAAGTTATGAATGGGAATTCACTAGGTTGCCTCCAAGGTACAAGTTATGTATAAAGATAACTTTAAAAAAATTTATTTATTTAAAATTAGGATGGATGAGAATCTCAAGGAAATTCAGAAAAGGGTTTAAGATAAAATAATAGATTTATTAAATATAATTAATTTATTCGAGCATGATTTATCTTAAAAAATAATGATTAAGTAATTGAATTCTTGTTTTATTTATGTGAAAATATCATTGCATGTATGGATGATCATTAGATAGACCAAGACATTTGTATGTGAATGGTTTCTTTTAATTAATTTATTTAAATTAAATTTGTTGGCCTTCTCCTCATTAATATGTAGGGCCTGCAAACCCAAGGATAGTTTTATGTAAAACCCCTTTTTACCCCTCACCTGTTTGTGAGATAAATGAATATGTAATGGATGGAGCTCCCAAGATAGTGGAGGTGGCTCAAGTCAGGATCCAAGGTGAAACCAATCCATGGAGATACAAAGGTGGAAAGGTGTAAAGCTATAAGCATGAACCCGCAAGGTTCATGGTGTTTCTCCCCTATGTCTTTGGTTAGTTTATCAACCGCTAAACAAATTAACCAATAGAACTAGCTCATTATCATACCATTTATTTTATTTCTGTTATTTTCATGGTTTATTTATTGTGGGTGTGTTGTCACGATCACACAATTACTGAATTAAAAAAGCATTCAAGATTGAACTAAAATAAGACCGGATTATGCGTAAATATTATATTGACATGGTTAATCACATAAGTTTATCCCACTTAATATTAACAAGCATGTGATCAATGATAATAAAATGTCAATTTACGTATAAGGATAAATACCTCAAAGAAATATTAAGTCGGTATAGCCTTCCATAATCTTGGTTAGAATCGAGCCATAGTTCAAAGTGCTTGACCAACCCTAGTTGGGGTGCTTTAAATTATTGGGAAATTCTAATTCAAGGTTTTGGGTTGACTTGACATAGTTCGCATCAAGGGTTGACTACCACAACAGTAATTGGTGTGACCAAGAGGCAAAGGTTGAGGAAATCCAAAATAAAAGGATTTTAGGATTGGGAAGTCCACTCAACAGATCGAGGAGAAGTGATTTAATGCAGTTGGCATTTGGAATGCCTACCTAAAACCCTTAATGTTTCTTGACCAACCCTATTTGGGGTAATATGAATGGAAATATGGATCCTTGCCACTAGAATATTCAGGAAACCGAATATTCCAAAGTCAATAGTGAGGGCTATTGGATTTTGATAAAATAGTGGGAGACTAATAAGTATTAATTTATTTATTTGTCTCAATTTTGTAATAAAGTACTAAGCCATTTCTCATCTTAATTGGTAGAAACGACAAGAAAATGAATTCAAACATATCATTGTGAACCATACTCGAGAAGGAAAACCTTCTCACCGGCACCAATTTCCAAGAGTGGCAGAGGCGTTTACTCATCATCCTTCGCCATGAAATGAAATTGTATATGCTGGAAGATCTTATTCCAGTTTCACTTGGGAAAGAGTTTAGTGATGAGGAAATATTTATCTATGCAAAACATATGAATGATGCCACATATGTCCAATGTTTGATGCTATTGGCCATGTCTAATGAGATTTTAAAGCAACATGAAAACATGGACGTGTATAGCATAATGTCTCACCTTAAGGATCTCTACCAAGATAAGGCGAGCCAATAGAGATATGATATCTCCAATGCTTTGTTTACAACTAAGATTGGAGAGTCTGTGCTAGCTGGGCCTCATGTAGTCAAGCTTATTGGCTACATTGAACGCCTGGACATCTTAGGGATTAAATTCCTAGATGAGTTGCATACAGATCTCATCCTATCATCACTACCCAAGACCTTCTCTAGATTTATTGTCAATTATAACATGAGAAGTAATGAGAAGAGTCTATCATAACTTCTGACCTTGATTCGCCAGGAAGATAAGGACATGGGTTGTGACAAACCCACAATCCATATAGTGAATAAGAAAAAGAAGGACAAGGAAAAGGGGCAAAGGACTTATAAATGGGTTTAAGCCCCCGATCACCGTCCCTCTAAGAAGTGGAAGATTCAGAGGGATTGAAATGAATGGGAGGCCGTGTGTTTTTCATGTGGTAAGCAAGGCCACTGGAAGAGGAATTTCTCCCAGAAGCATGGGGATGCTAAAGGTTCATTCGTTATCAAGTGTAATCTTTCTATTTATACACATTGGGTAATAGATACAACTTGTGGGTCTTACATCTATATTCAAATATATGAACCAAGTAGATTTATAAAGATTTCCAGAGGAGAGGTGGATCTTCGAGCTACCAATGGCGCAAGGCTGGCTGCGTTGGCTATTAGTGATTACCACCTCTCTTTGTCGACTGGGATGATTTTGGTTTTACATAACTATTATTATGTTCCTATTGTTACTAAGAACATAATTTATAAATCTTGTTTGGATATGGATGGATTTATTTTCAAGTTTGGAAATAAGGGTTGTCGTTTTATAAGAACAACGTATGTTATGGTATGGAACTTCTAAATAATGGTTTGTATGTATTAAATTATGAAAACAATGTTTTGGAAATCGATAACAAAATAAACTCACATGACTCATACATCACCCAATTGTGGAATCACCGACTCGATCATGTAAATGAGAAGTGCTTGACAAAGCTCTGCCAAGATGGATATTTAGACTCTACTGAGCTAAAACCACTTGATAGATGTCTCTCTTGTTTACAAGGTAAAATTACCGAGCCGCATTTCGGTGGACAGGGTGAAAGGGCCACATAGCTTCTGGGATTTGTGTACATGGATGTTTGTGAACCATTTCCAGTAGAAGCTAGAGGTGGATATTTTTACTTCATTACTTTTACTGATGATTTGTTTAGATATGGCTATGTCTAGTTAATGAGGTATAAGTCAGAGTCCTTAGTGAAATTTAAGGAATTCAAGAATGAAGCAGAGAACTAGCTTGGTAAGAAGATAAGGAATCATTGATCGGATCGAGGTGGAGAATATCTGAACCAAGAGTTCATTGACCTTCTACGGGAGTCTGGGATTCCATCTCAGCTCACTCCTCCTTATACACCATAGTTTAATGGCATTAGTGAAAGGAATAACCAGACCTCATTAGACATGGTGAGGTCAATGATTAGTCATGAAGATCTTCTATTATCCTTTTGGGGATATGCATTACAAACTGCAGCGTACACATTAAACCGAGTACCAACTAAAGAAAAAAAATGGAATTCCCCCTGAGTTATGGAATGGAATGAAACCCATTTTGGCACATACATGTTTATGGGGTTTTGAGGAGTTTGTTAAGGCCTTCTCATGCAACAAACTAGCATCTAGGGGCACGAGGTGAATCTTTATAAGATATCCCAAGGAAACGAAAGGATATTACCTATACAACCCTTAAGACAACAAAGTGACTTTCTCCAGACAAGCCGTCTTTCTTGAGAGGGAGAACATCCTCAAATAGAATAGTGGTAGAAGGATTGGCTTTGACGAAGTTGATGCTCAAGATACACATGAGTTGGTACAAGAACAAGTTCCACAAGTCCCCATGGAAAAGGTTCCAAAAACACAAGTACTACATAGGAGATCAAGAGAGGTAAGGGAACCAGAGAGATTTGGTTTTCTATTCACCAAGGATGGTGAATTATTATTGTTGGAAAATGATGAACCTCTCTCCTACAAGGAATCAGTGGAAGGCTCAGAAGCTTTAAGATGGCTAGAAGCTATGAATTCTGAGATGGAATCTATGTATCTGAACCAAGTCTGGGTTCTTGTCGATGATCCATTTGATGTAAAGATTGTTGAATGAAAATGGGTATTCAAGAGAAAACTGGACATGGAAGGTCAAGTTAGCACCAATAAATCAAGGCTAGTGGCTAAAGGATTCAGACAGTGTCATTGAATTGACTAAGATGAAACCTTCTCGCCAGTTTCCATGTTTAAATCCATAAGAATCATACTTTCCATTGCATCTTACCATGACTGTGAGATTTGGAAAATGGATGTCAAAATAGCATTCCTTGACAGGAACCTTTAGGAAGATGTCGATATGATACAACTGGAAGGGTTTGTGACACCAGGTGAAGCCAAATGGGTTTTCAAGTTGCAGAAACATATTTATGGATTCAAGAAAGAATCCAGGTCATGGAACATTCGATTTGATGAAGCCTTAGAGGAATTTGGTTTCATTAATAACGAATGTGAGCCATATGTTTATAAGAAGTTTAATGGGAATGTAGTCGTTATCCTAGTAGTATATGTTGATGACATATTACTTATTGGAAACTATATACTAGTCTTACAGTCAGTTAAGGACTGGTTGAACAAGTGTTTCTCCATGAAGGACTTAGGTGAAGCAGCCTACATTCAAGGGATCAAGATCATTCGTGATAGATCCAATCGTCTGCTTAGACTATGTCAGGGTACATACATTGACGTGATACTAAAGATATTTAGTATGAAACAATATAAGAGGGGATTGGTTCCAGTGTCACATGGCTTACATCTTTCTATGAAAATGTGTCCTTAAACAAAACATGATAAATATAGAATGAGTAAGATCCCATACGCTTCGGCTATATGATCCATCATGTATGCCATGTTATGTACCATGTTTGATGTTGCCTATGCACTAAGCACAGTAGGAAGATATCAAGCAGATCTAGGAGAACAACATTGGACTACTATTAAGACTATCCTTAAGTATCTCAGAAGAACTAAGGATATGTTCCTGGTGTATGGAAGAGACGAGGATCTTATCATCAGAGGGTATGTTGATCCTGGTTTTCAGACAGATCAGAATAATCTAAATTCTCAATTTAGATATGTTTTATGTCTCAATGGAGGAGTTGTGAGCTGGAAGAGTTCAAAGAAGCCAGTTTTTTCTGATTCTACAGTAGAGTCCAAATATATAGCGACTTCTAATGCAGCCAAGGAATCTATCTGGATTCAGAACTTTGTCCAGGATCTTGATGTGGTTCCTAGTAGAAAAGATCCTATCACATTGTATTGTGATAATAATGCAGCGGTGGATCTTGAAAAAATTCCAAGGTCACATCAATAGACAAAGCACATACTCCGAAAGTATCACCACTTTAGGGATTTATATCAAAGGGGTGAAGTTGTAGTGAGTAGAGTGTCCATGGAAGAGAACGTGGTGAACCCCATGACTAAAGTCCTATCTCAACAAAAACGTGAATATCATGTGAGATCTACCAGGTTAAAGGTTATTAGCAGTTGGCTCTAGTCCAAGTGGGAGTCTGTTGGAGTTTGTCGCCTAGAACCAATTACTTTGTACTTTATTCATCAATAAAAGACTTATCACATCTTGATTGTTCTTCCGTGTGACAATGCATGTGATAATGTCCCATGGACAATCGTTTCATTAAAGGGTAATAGAAGATCCCTGCTATGATGAGAACTCGGAAGTGCCATAACACTATTCTTGAATACATGTTCTATGGCCGGATGATGTTATTTGAGGGACACAAATAATATAGGCCATTAGGGGTGAGGACTCATAATACTTTGAGGCACCTTCTCATGGTGTGATCACTTGTTAATATTCAAGAGGATATTATGAGAACAATCCCCTCCAGTAGGAAATCCACATTTCATAGAGTAATTGGATGTACCTATTTGCAGATGTTTGTATTGGTCCTTAGACTTGAAGATTATTATTAATGGGTATTACAACTCATTCACATAGATGTATTGATGAAAACTATGATGACACACTATTCACAGCGAGGTAGGATACGTTGGTTGCATCACGAGTAATACTACATTAATAGATAACGCGAGAAAGGATTTTTCCCTTATATTCCATAAAATAAGTAGATATATCAGGTCCTTTGATGGAATTGATATAGCCTAAATAAATCCATGGCCATGGTAAGGTATGGGTGAGTTCAATTCCAGAAAGTCAAAGAAAGAATAGTCGAGCACATGGGTTGATGGAACTAGCATGCAACCCGCTTGATTAGAGATATCGAGACAAAGGGATTACATTACACTGTAAGAGTTCGTAGGAGGTGACACATCATTGCGGCATTAACTTCTTTCTCTATGGGTGACTTGGCGTGTTGCTAGACCCTAACCTTGGACTTTAGGCAGGCTCCGCCTAATGCCACCGAGAAAGAGGCCTAGAGGGTCACACACACAGTGTGTCCATGTATCTCGGTTAAATATTAATTTAACAAGTTGAATAAAGATTATTCCCGGTTTTGGTTTAATAATTATTCAAGGATTCCTAATCACATTTATGGTGGAGGAAATAAATAAAATTGAAAATAAAAGTACACGCCGTGTATATTTATATATACACATCGTGTAGTTTTTTTTCGGGATTCGTGAGAAATAATATATATTATTTAATTAAATGATATTAAGTGTAATTCGTTGGGCGCATGTAGAGTAATAATAATTGTAAAAATTTATTATTAGACATGGGGTATTACTATGAATTAAACGAAATGATTAAATTCTTTCAGGTAATTAATTCATTTTGTTATTCTAAGTATTATAAAACCAAATTAAATTATTGTCATTGAGACTAGACATTTTTGGTGTAGTGCACAACGGATTTGGAAACACTCTAAAGCCAAGATAGAATTCATTTTCCACCAAGAACGCTCTCAAGCTACGAGAGCGAGATCCACCTCCACCGGATCAATGCGATCGAAGGCGGACATCGCAAACGAAGGTTCTTCCACGCTAGCACCTGGAGATCCCTTCAGCGACATCCAGAGATACGTGGCGCACATGTGGATCACCGCTAGAGGAATCCTAAACTTGGATTCTATGATGTAATAATGGATCACATAAGATCGTGATCAGAGACATCAACGAAGAAATTATTCCATCCAGGTAATTCTTGTGAATTAATTAAATTAATTATAAATAACATATAATGATCCTATCTCTATGGTTCCAGGACTCCCTCTTTTGTTTTTCATTCTTCATTCTATTCTGAAGATTCGACGTTTTACATCGTGATAGATATTGGACTGATCATTGTTAATGCTAAAATTAAAGTTTGGAAAAACCCCCCAATGCGCTTTCGCTACACTCAGAACCTACAGTAGCATGGGGCTCCTAGTTAAACGTCTACCCACCAAAATATATCATGTTGAAACTAATGAACAAATGGTCACCACAGACAAACACATTCCACTTGCATCATAGGAGGTCAATATCAGCCTTTGGGACCTCCATCATACTTCGAGGTCCCTTATACTAGGAGTGATTTAAGATGAATTCCTCCCTAAAGAGAATTCATGGGAAGATAATGAGTAGATTCCACATCTGGAGAGGGCATTGTTGGATCCATTACCATGCACTGTGAAGGATGAACATGAAACAAGGGACATCGATTCCAAATAGTGGTTTGTCCACATTTGGACTTCCTTGTAGAGGTTCCTGATGAGGGGGAATAATCACACACAAAACAACCAACAAGTCCCCACACTGATCCAAGGGGAGTTTAACAAGGCAAGGAAAACTCCTACAGGGATATTTTGGTGGAAAACCAGTGGCGATTATGGGGGTTCAATATCAAGACTGAGCTTCAATGGATAGTTATGTTGGGTGGCTTTATCACTACCTTAATTAGTGGATGGATGTATCCTATAATAGATGAACATATGGGGGTGGGTCTAAGAACTTTCAGCATGGTGGAGAAGATAGAATGTGGGCAGCACATCAACTTAGGGATTCATGTACTAGCAATGTTGTACGATGTGTTGCGGCATATCTGTGAGGGGAAGAAGACACTCCATGTGTGCGTACCACTTCATTTTATATATGGATAAGTGGGTGCACACATTGGAGGCTATGAATTACTAAATCCCATATCTCCTCCCTATAATAACTTACATCTAGAAATTTTTAACGTTGCAGGGAGTTTTCATTCAATCTAGGCTTGTCGGACATGATGAGCAGGGTCTGTCGGGCAGATAGATTCACATTCCACCCATTTCTTCTGTTGAAGGGGGTGATAACTAATGTTGGAATAGGGAATGTGAAGAAGTGGTCATATATCCCTAAATCATGAGGAGTTCTAGTGGTGAGAGTGGAATGTGAACCAATTTTCAAACTATACAACCCGCATCGTTTCACGAGGTAGTATAAGTGTCTTCAGAGGCTGACTCCAAAGGTATATCTTAGAGTACGACATGAAGATCACTTGTGTGTGGTGAGGCATCATCGGGTTATGTTCACACTAGAATATGGGAATATTCATAATGAACAATGATATACACTGTTGTATATGGGTTGGTTTATGAGTATGCGAAGAGCTGGGAAGTTTCCTACCCAAGAGAGATGTTGAGGCAGCAGACCATTCGAGCCAATGAGGCAATGTCTCTTCAACATCAGGGCCAATAATGGATAGTGATAAAGGAGCATTGTGTGGGAAGGGGTGATTCATATCATGGAAGCTGAGCTACAATAGCGGAGCCAGATGTTCAGAGACTAGAATTGACCAGGGATGAAAGAGGGGTGGTAGAGCCAGTCATATAGAATAAGTAAGAATGGTGGCCATTAATAGGATTCCTCATGATACTTACCCAAGCTCATGGGAATTGAATATGATACATGGAAATTCTTGAGGATGATATCTATCATGAGGCATGTAAAACCTATAATTTCAACCAATAGTTCCTTGACATCAGTATAATGTCGGACCACATCAAAAGGTACAAGATGGGTATGGTCAGGATTGGTCTTTCCAAGGATGGTTTTGTCATGTCTTAGGAAGAGGGGGTGTGGTATGTGGTGAAGTTGGATGACCTGGTGAACTCTCAGGGTACATCACCTCCAATGAAAGATCAAGTGAGGGTACTTCTGGACGTGAACTCTACTCCAAATTTGTCAGCTTCTAGGATAGCGGAGCACTATCCCTTGCCCGAAAAATTGAATGGATCATGGGGGGAAATTTTAAATGAAGGGACCCACTAGAGAAAGTCAAGGTCATAGCCTAAGATGAGTCATATCCAGATGGATTAATTGAATCTCTAGAAGTAAGCATTAACTCATTTAGTGTAGCCTGATACTCTTTCGTACTGTTGGTGCAGCCTTCTGAAAACAAGAAAGAATATGGAAGAAAAACCAATGTAGGCATAATAAATATGATCCACATGCCTACTCCATTGAGTGTTGGATCATTGAACCTTCTATCGAGTTTTCTCTAGGAGTAACCATCAAAATGAATCTTACAACACTATAGAGTATGATCCACTAAGAGGATGGGCTGATCTAGAAAATCAAGATTCATAGACTAGTCTATTGGAGTCAGATGGGTGGCCAAAAAATATGTATACACCTGACCCTTAACAACCATCTATGACATGAAAATGATTTCAAACTATTGAGGAATCACTACAAAAAGATCTATATATTCAGTCAACATGGGGACATTTAGAATATAAATTATATGTTTCACATTAGACGCCAACTATATCTTGTGATACTGTAGATAAATCCGCAACTTCTTCACTGTAAAAACCAATATGATGCAACCCTTCTTGACATGACAATATCTGAGATAAATGTCATGGAGTATATGACTGAGATAGTATAAACTATTCTCTATCCCTTCGTTGTTCTTCTGAGTGAGTAAGGTGTTGATAGATCATTCTTGGGTAGTCAAATAGAGGACCAAAGGATTACTAGAGATGGGTGAAATCAGGACTAGATTTTGTAGAAGATACTACATGATTAACTCAAATTTGGTCTTACACTCTTCATCCCATAGGTATACGACACCTTTCTTCACGATCCTGTAAAGGGTTTTCCACATTCCAGCCATATTCTAGATGAATTGGATTATGTAGGCTAAGTGGACATGAGATCCTTAGAGCTGTTGGAGGTTAATAGAATGAGTAATCTGGATGATATCCTTGATCATATCTATATTTATCTTGATGCCTATGTATTCAATGATGAATCAGAGAAACTTCCCAAAAGAAACCCTGAAAGAACATTTAAAAGGGATCATTTTTAGATGGTGGGAGTGGAGGAAGCCGAACACTTTATCTAGATCTCGAATATGGTCTTGATGCTGAAAGTATTTGACCACTAATTAATCCATGTAGAATTCCACTAGCATCCAAAATATTGGTTTGAATATGCGGTTAATTGTACACTGATAGGTGGATCATGTATTCTTCAAACTGAGGGGAATAATCTTATAAGAGAGGGTTCCGTGTAGTTCCCTAAGAAAAGTGGACTCTTCATCTTTAGGGGACATACATATTTGATTGTATCCAAAATACCCATCCATGAATGAAAGATCCTAGAGCCTAGTGGTGTCATCAACCAAGAACGCGTTCATGGGAAAGAGAAAATCATCCCTCAGACAATGGAAGTTGAGATTCCAGAAATCGATACAGACTCTGATCTTGATGTTCCATATTCTAAGGATAATGATGTTGTCTAACCAGCTAGGGTACTGAGCATCTTTAATGAAGCAGGATTTCATGAGATTGTCAATACTGACCTCGACCATGGAACTATGAGAGTGGTTCATCTTCATGGGAGACTGTCTGAATCTATGATTTCTTACCTGGAGGCCAAGAGAGTGGATGGATACTTGAGGATCTAGTGCTAGTATCTTTTCATAACTCCTAGATATTACATCACATTTATGATTTTGGAAATACATGTACTATTTTTGTTCCTCTATATACATGGATGCACTGATCAACATTGGCCTTGGATCTGTCTTGGGGCTATTATTCAAAAGAACCAGCTAATAAAAAGTGGTGGAAACTCCTTCTTCAAATGTAGTAGGGGAATACTCCAAAACCACTTCATAATTTGACATATGGGAATCAATGGGGGGATATGGTTCATTCAAGATACCTGATTTTGTAGGGACACTGGTGACTACGTGGGTGGATGTGGAATATTCACCCGGATACTCTTGAAATGCTGAAAACCTGGAGAAAAAGGATGTTGTCTTGATCCCATTGGGACTTCGACTGAAGAGTCTATGCATGATGATGTCAAAGCAGTGGTGATGGGTTGGCCTATGTTGGAACAACCCAACTTGGTGGAATTTACATGTGTGGTTTACTATTTTAGTGATGGGGCAAACATCCTGATACCTCATGGGGTAAGGGGTTCTAGTATCACTCAAGCCTAACATTCATAGGAGTATGAGGAAATCGTTCGGCATTCCTTATACTTGGGAACATTTTTTCCCCTCTTATTGGAGAAAACCAAAGAGTGTCCCATGTCTGTGGTTGTGAACTCCAAACGGTGAATCAGGAGGTTGAAAGCCTCTTCCAATTCCATCCATGGGTCAAACATAGTGGTGGTATGCTCATCCTCATTAGTCTAAACCTGGTTGTCCTTGACCTTGTAATAGTTGGAATCTGGATAATAGGCTTCACAAGAGGCAAAGGGAGATGTGTCACCTTGGAGTATATCTACTCAAGCATTTAGGAAGTACATGAGGAATCTGTGATATGAGGATGGGAACACCACAAGTAGATGGATCCAAGGTCTACCCATCAGCTTGTTTCAAGAAGTATCCCATGAGAGAACCATGAAATAAGTGATTATAATAAGGACACAAAAATAGGTCCTAGAGAAGATTCAACCACATGGTCTCTACTATTTTCTATCATATCCTAGAATCTTTAAGTCATAAGGACTGACTGAACTAACTGAAATGTTTAATTTTTATTAGAATAGGAAAATGTAATAATATTCAAGGAGGCCTGCAATGATGTAGACCAAGGGAATCGCTTTCTGAGGGACTCAAATATTCTTTTGTCAAGAATATATTGTGGAGCATCCGAATTGGTATAAGGTTGATACCAAGAACTATTTCAATGAAACAATGAAATAATTCCATTCCATTGAGATGAACAGAGATGTATAGTACGTGGATGAACTTCTGTATAGTAGATCCTTAATTATCTCATGAGAATGAGATGATGTGTTGGCAATACACTCTCTCAAATTCTTCAGCACGGAAGTCCTCTAAGACTGGTACCTTTGTCTCAAAAAAGAGGTGGGTCTTCAAGGACTCTTCAAGGGATTCATGTATCTCTTATAATATTTAGAGGTCCTTGAGAATAACGATTAATAGAAATAATTATGGCATGGTTCTAGAGCACATCATACTTCTATGCCAGACACACATTTCTACCAGCAAGGGGATGCTCTTTGGTAGGGGTATGATGGGTGTTGCTAGCCGAACTGGGGCATTCTGACTGGTGTTGGGGATGTCCAATTTATCACTACTTGAGCCCTAATAGATCACTACTGGATGACTATGAGATAGTAGATGCCTTTCTAAAGAAGAATGTGGCTGATCAGGATGTGGTCACAGAGGCTCTTTCTGGTTAAGTAGCATGAATGGTGGTGGTATTGAATATGATAAGATAGGATGGGAGGACAGTGTATGTTGAGATCTATACCGAGCCTACTCTCTGGTCTCAGTAGCATGCTTGGTTTGTCTTCATGCACTACCCTAATCATTCCATCAATTAACATATCCACAACCACGTCAACAGTGGCGTTGACCGGGGTAATTACGAAGATATTCCTATTACTCCTATCCATCAAGAACCATGTAGTGGTCCACTACCTTCACAATATTAGCAAAAGTGTACTCCTGTCCATTATCAGTTTAATATTCAAGTGATGGACAGATTCCGGGGGTGATTTCTATATCCGAGGACATGAAATCTCCTATAGTGTGAGGTGGTCTCGACACTGGTGGGGGAATTTTTTCCCCTTGTGCCATCAGTGCCTGCTCTTCTATGAAATATAAAGCTAAGATGTGGATGTAGAATTGGTAGATGTAAGAGGTGTAGAAACATCAGGAAGCATGGGCCAATTCAAATGAGCATAAATGACGCAATGGGCATGAGAAACTTCCCTGTGAGCCAACCAGTCATCACACTTCTAAGACTTGCGGTTGGAGACCTTCTATCATTGGCCTTCATTTTCACTATTAAGCTTTGTAGAGACGCATGCTACCTATTATAGTGTAGGACCCAATTTGACTACATTCCTATCAACCTGGTCCTTAATCCAATTATTGAACACATGTCATCATTTTATGGTATGTCCAGGGATTTAGTGAGAAGGGAAATAATTGGGCTCATCTATGAGATTAGGCTCCTCAGGCTTCCTACATTTTGAAAACATCATAATTCATTTATCCAAGGATATTTGGAAATAAACAGTAACCTGAGCCTAATTAAATGAGTAGGTTCAATTCCTCATATCTAGGAATGGAACTCTCAAAAACCTGGCCCTGATGAGGGGATTGATCATGATGAGGTGCTAGAACCTGATTGTATCCCCTAGGCGGCAGTTCATTATGTGGTGGTTCCTTCCAAGGGTGATGTCACACATGAGGATGTAAATAAGTCTATTTTCCTCAATGAGGATAGCGTGATCCTCCACTACTAACAACTCTAGTGGATTGGGGGCCTCTATCTATATGACAACATCAATCTCTTCCTTGGAGGCTATTCTTGCAAGAGATGTAGGAGGCAACATTCAGGCCTGCTTAGTTTGCTACAAGGATTCCTCTACGCACTTATCCATGCAATAGAAATCATAGAAACTACCTGGGAAATTCCGAGTGATGAGGGAGGGAACCAATTCAGTATTAAAATCCCCCAAACACATTTTCAATAGATGTTCTTAAACTAGTTGCTTGTCGAGTGAATATGTGGGTCCCATACACTTGGTGACAATGTATGAAACTCGCTCATCTATCCATTTGTTTCACTTGAAGAGGTAAAAAATACGGGTCTTTCACATGGTGGAGCTGAAATTATAGAGAAACTACCTTTGAATATGATCCCAACCTACAATGGACCCAATGGGTAATTGGTTGTACCACATGAATGTAGCCCCTTCCAATGTTTTTATGAAACACTAGAACATGGAAGCCTCCTACTGTGCAGGATTCCCTAGCATGGGTCGACACCTTGAAATAATGTTTTCTAGATGCTATAGTGGGTCACCCATTACATTGAATAGGGAAAAGGTAGGTTTCACAAAATATGGGGGTGATTGCATGTCTTCCACCCATGCTAGATATGACTTGCTATCATGTGGGATTTCCACCTTCCTAATCTCAAGGGACTTGAGGCAAGCAATGAAAGTGGACATATGATCTTCGTGAAGATGATTTATGTATTGATGAGGTTACCTGATTACCAATGCATTGATAGGCTCACCAACACAACTAACATTATGGGCGGGCTTGACGGATCATGGAGCGGCTGGTGGAGCAGGTGGACAAACAATTGGAGGAACAACCCAAGTGGTGGCTTGAAACACATCCCAAGGAGGGAAATTATGTCACTTGGGTGGATTTTGTGATAGGTATTGTGGTGGTGTCAAATATGTCCTCTACCATTTCAGGACGCATGAGATTATCAAGATTGATTAGAGGGAAGTGGAAAAGGAGGTCTTATGGTTGTCCCTACTGCCCTTATGGAGGAGGGACATGATTGTATTGAGGATGTAAGAACCTGGACCTTCTTTTCAGGTATGTTTTTCCTTTTCTGGTGTTTTTGAGAAAAAGAGGAAATTCTGGATATTTTTGAAATGCACGATGTGTACATTATGAGTACATGCCATGTAATGCTTTGCTGCAGGAGGTCGTGTAATGGCCACACACACGGCTATGTGGGGGTGAGTCGGAGGCTACCTAAAGAAGAGTACAGAAAAGTAGAGTACACACCGTATACATCAAAAGTACATGTCGTGTACTTTCTTTTTTATTAAACAGACCAGGGTCTTGTATAATGTCCAAAATCATCTTCTTCTATAGCTTCTTCAACTGAGAGCGTCTGTATGGCACCGAAACAACTCCGAGCCCCTGACCCTCTGTCCGTTCACCGAGTCTACTGTCGTTGATTGCGTTGGAACCGAAGCGGTAAGCTCTTTCTTCTTCTAGAGCCTTTTTTTCCAATTCCTCCTCTTTTCCAAGTTATCGTGGGTTGAAAATTTTAGACATTTTTGTATATATTTGGTGTTTCAAGATGATTCAAGCTTCTCAGTTCATGTATAGAGCTCTCTTAATGTCGAGGTAGATGGTTTGTGCCTTTCTGTTGAAACTTGTTGAATTTTATGTGAAATTGTGCCAATACCCTTGAACGGGGTATTGTGTGTTTACTGTTTTACCCCTGTGTCTTTCTTGCCATACTAGTATGCTTGTGTAGAGGTTAATTGGTTATGAATAGGGTTGATTGTGCTATTATTTGTATGTTTTTCCCATGCATGTTCCATTTATGACCTATTTGGTCTCGTTTTGCCTATTAGGCTATTGCCATGTTTTTCCCATGCCTAGTTGTAGGATGGAGTGTTGCTTCTGACATGCTTGTTATGTGTAGACTAGTTATACATGTATCCCTATAGGTTTACTTTGGCCATATTACACTATTATACTTGTTTACTTACACAGGGCTATGAGAACCTGGTGTAGTAGAATATAAGGGGATAGACCGAGCGATCTTCCCCAGAGAGTCCTTGAGAATTATAGACTATATGGGGATAGACCGAGTGAGCTTCCTCAGAGAGTCTTTGAACATTATAGACTCTACGGGGATAGACTGAGTGAGCTTCCTCAGAGAGTCTTTGGCCATTATAGACTATATGGGGATAGACCGTGTGAGCTTCCTCAGAGAGTCTTTGGACATTATAGACTATAAGGGGATAAACCAAGTGAGAAACCTCAGAGAGACTTTGGATATTGTAGACTATGAGGGGATAGAATGAGTGAGATTCCTCAGAGAGTCATTGTTTTACTTTTAATTACTATGAACCATCCTAGACTATATGAGGAATTGATAGAGTTTTCTTCCCCAGAGAGTCTTTGTACAACCTGGTCTATAAGAGGAATTGACTGAGTGTGATTCCTCAGAGAGTCTTTTGACCTTAGGACTATAATGGGAATTGACCTTGTGTGCTTCCTCAGAGAGTCCTTGACTACCTTAGACTATAAGGGGAATCAACTGTGAGTTCTTCTTTAGAGAGTCTTATTGAATTCTTATGACCAAACCAGAGGTGTTAGGCTGAGTGAGCTGCCCAGAGGGTTGCTTGTACTTGTAGGTAGGACCAGAGGGAATGGATGTGAGTACTTCCCAAAGGGTTACCTATTCGTGTTTAGCTATTTCGTGATATTAAACTGTGGATTGTTTACTGCTGAGTATTTTTCCCTCTTTACCGCTTTCTGTACATTACCTTCCATATATTCACTAACTAGTAGGCACCGATCTTTGGGTGGTTGCATACTGAGATTTAGTCTCACACCCTGTTTGGGTCAAGCTTTTGGGCACAAACAGATTATATTGCTACAGGTATAGATAAGGACGAGCGCCCTTCCACTTCAGGTACTTGATATGCTGTGGAGCTAGAGAGCACGGGACCAAGCTGAGGCATGCGATGATGAGGAGCTATTTATATTGTTTTATCTTTTACTTTGGTTTAGTACTGTTGTATTCTATAATTGTGGTTTGTTTGGATGCTTTCTTAGACATATATGTACCATGCATCATTGTTATATATATGTGTGCTTCAGTTTATTTCTTTCAGTCTTCCACTGTTTACTTTCGTATGGATTATTACTACTTCCGCTATTGTATGTTGTTTACTTCCGCTGTGTACTCTTCCAATGAGGGAATAGTTTCCCCACTATCACGCCCAAGCCCCTCGCTGCTAGTCGGCAGCCTCTGGCATTAGTGGAAATGCGCTTGAGGCCATGTGACCAATTGGGTACGGGGTGCCTCTGGGTGGCACCTGGAACCGGGACATTACAAAGTGGTATCAAAGGAATTATTTTCTTCTTGACTTAATGTTTGGAGACTTTAGTCTGGGATAGGATGGAATAGGTAATTATTAATAAACAGTGTGCGGTAATATCTAACCTGTTTACAGGGAGAAGATAATTTACCTCGATTATTGAATTTTTTTTGTTTTTTAATTTTACAGTTGATTTGATTTCACCTTTGGGTGGTTCACATGTATTGTGTTGTTAATATTGATATCATTGAGGTTCTATTTCTGTTGCAACCCAATGAGATGAGGTTATACCATCTCATGCATCATATAGGCACTTGCTATAACAACATGTCATGTATTCATGGCATGCCATTTAGGGTGCATCAATTATTCCATGTTATTGTTATATAATTTGAGTTAGATATGCATGCTGTTGTGATAGTTTCTTTGATAAAATACATTCAGTTTGATAGGTATTGCTTTGTGTAAGGTCTTTTTTGAATGAATGCTAAATTTTGGTTCTTGAGGTGTATGAGCCCTCATTAACCAGAACTTGGTGGATCATTGACTTTTTGGTCTTGTGTATAACATGTATAAGATTCCAAGATTTGATTCACGGGGAGTATGGGCCCTCACGGATCGAAATTTGGCTCTTCAATTTTAGTTTTTTATGTTTTCTAGGACCCAAAGCAGTTTCTGAGGCCACTATCCAGAAAAACCAAGAATACATGACGTGTACATTATGAATACACACCATGTAGTCTGTAACCGTGTCACTAACTATGTGGGCAGGGGCACGGGGTTGTGAAAAATCATGCATATAAAAATGATGTCATGATTGAACACGCCATGTCACGCTACTTATGTATCAGACCGTGTAACAAACAACACAGTTTGGAGAAAATTCTTCAAGTACATTCCATGTCCATCTGGAACACACTGTGTAGAGTGAGCCGCGTACCCGACCATGTCACTAGCAACACGAGTTGGGGAAGCTCGTGTAATATATGTTGTGATGGTTACAAACACGCAATGTAGTTTTGTCCTGAGTGAGCTGTGTAGCAGACCGTGTAACTAACAACATGGGTCATTGAAACTTGTTTAGTACAAGATGTGTCCGAACCAAACACACCATGTAGTCTTGGGTTAATAGGACCGTGTGGGTTATCCATGTAAGGGGACTTGGGCAGGGGAATAGAGTTAAAGTACACGCTGTGTGTATGGATTAAACACCGTGTCTTTGGGGTGTTACATGACTAGTTCTGGAAGGAGTACACACCCATGTGAATGGCTTAAGCGAACACCCAGTGTAGGATATATACACGCCGTTTAGTCATGTTTTGTAGAAATTGAACTCCTTTCTTCTCTTGTTCCTTTCTTGTACTTCTATGTTTCAGTTCAAGGTACGATTCTAGTTGTCTCAGTTTAAACTTCATCTCTTTTCGATATAGGGCTTCCTATAGTTTCATATCAGTAGTTTTCATGGAGATCCTTGGGCTCTGTATTCTTTCTTCTGCCGATATCATGACCCTAGACACTCCTGTGGGGATGAGAACATCTAGTGTACGTTAGTGCAAGGAGTTCCCCTTGAGGTTAATGGGTGTCACTTCCTTTGAGAAATGTATGTCCTAGAGATGACTAACTGTGATGTCATTCTTGGGATGGACTGGTTAGTTCCCTTTCAAGTAGTTGTTGATTACTATCACCGTAGGGTGAGTTTTATATCACCAGAGGGCACATCGTTTCTTCATAAGGGAAAATGGGATGTCCAAGCGAGCAGAGCGGGACTATAGCATCATGGGTTAGGAGGAGTTATAACCTAGATTTCTAGTCTGTATCTAGATGATCAGGGGACATCACAGTTATAATTTCCTCCAGTGGTGGATCATTACAAATATGTCTTTCTAGAGGACTTCTTAGGTCTGCCTCTAGAGTGAGAGGTGGAATTTTCTATTGAGCTCGTTCCAGGAGCGGCACTGGTGTCCATTCCTCCTTATAGGATAGATACACTAGAGTTGAAGGATATAAAGAAAAAGTTGGAGGAGTTACAGGAAAAGGGTTTCATCCGACCTAGTAATTATCCTTGGGGTTTGCCTGTCCTTTTTGCGAAAAAGGAAGACGGTACTCTCAGGCTTTGTGTGGATTATCAGAATCTGAACCAATTGACGGTCAAGAACCGATATCCCTTACCGAGGATTGATGATCTCATTGATCAAATTTGAGGATACCGGGTGTTCTCGAAGATTGATTTGAGGTCCGGTTACCATCATTTTCACATTAGACCATTAGATATACCTCCTACAGCCTTCCGGAGTAGGTATGGTCTATACGAGTACTTGGTTATGCCATTCGGTCGCACGAACGCACCTGCAGTTTTCATGGCACTGATGAACCGAGTGTTCCATCCATAGTTGGATTCTTTTGTGATGATATTCATGGATGATATATTGGTGTACTCTCACACTCGACACGACTATGCCACACATCTTGCGATCATTCTGAGTACACTGAGAGAGCATCAGTTATATGCTAAGCTCTCAAAATGCCAATTTTGGATGGATCAGATTCACTTAGTGGGTCATGTTATCTCTGAGACTGGAGAGTTAGTATACGTAGAGAATGTGAGAGAATTAGTTTTCTGGGAGCATACAAAAAACGTCTTTGAGGTACGATGTTTTCTAGGGCTGGCTAGATACTACAGACGTTTCATATAGGACTTTTCACGCTTAGCACCACCACTGACGGGCCTGACTAAGAAGGGTGTGAAGTTCTTGTGGAAAGATTCTTGTGAGTTATCCTTTCAGGAGCTGAAGGGGAGGTTGACTTCAACACCGATAATATTATTTCCAGAGCTAGACAAGAGTTATACCGTGTACTGTGATGCATCAGGTATCGGTTTGGGAGTTGTGCTTATGCATGGAGATTGAGTCATTGCGTATGGGTCTCGGCAGTTGAGGCCACATGAGAGGAACTACCCGATGCATGATATTGAGTGGGCAGTAGTTGTTCATGACTTATACTGTTGGAGACATTACCTTCTGGGAGAGCGTTTTGTGGTTTTCACCGACCATAAAACTCTCAAGTACATTTTCACTCAGCGTGATCTAAATTTGAGCCAGTGAAGGTGGTTTGAGTACCAATAGTCATTCGACTTTGAGCTCACCTACACTCCTGGGAAAGGAAATGTAGGGGCTGATGCACTGAGCAGGAGGATGTAGATTCAGGATGTTCAGGAGTCCAGCTGTGAGTGGAAGCTCATGGATTTGTTTTCTAAGATGCATTTGGAGGTGCACGACAGATAGGGGAAGAATTTCCTTTATTCTATAGCTGTTACCTCTACCCTTATTGATCGAGTAAAAATGAGGTAGCTATCAGACTCTAAAGGCCTAGTCCTATAGGAAAGCGTGTCAGGAGAGGACCCTCTTCCTGGTTTGACCATAGGCGAAGATGATGTCTTGCATTTCCAGGGATGCGTATGGGTGTCAGCAGACATACACGAGGAGATGATGAGGGACTTTCATTCCTCAGTTTGGGAAGTTTATCCTGGCATCACTAAGATGTATCGTGATCTAAACCATCAGTATTGGTGGTCAGGTATGAAGATAGATGTTACTGGGTTTATCATGAGGTGTTCCACCTGTCAGCAGGTGAAGGCGGAGCATCAATGACCAGCATGGCCTCTACAATATTTACCCATTCCGGAGTGGAAATGGAATGATGTCACGATGGATTTCGTGACCGGGTTTCTGAGGTCGCCTCGAGGGAATGATGCAGTATGGGAAGTCATTGACAGACTCAAGAAGGTTTCTCACTTCTTACCGATCAAGGAGACCTTCATTGTTGATCAGCTGGGACAGTTGTACATTCGGTAGATGTAAACCCCCATGGTGGGGTGAATGTAATGTCTAGAATATTCCATGAAACACTTTTTAAATATTATATTAAATTAATTCGAGTCCAGGTGCTAAAACGATATTCAATTATATGGCCCAGTTTTCCGAGAATAAATGTTTGAAATATATTAAATATATAAAATAGTACACACATGTAGTTTTAATAAAAAGGTGGAATAACCACTGAATGGGATCACATATTATAAATATGAGGGAAATATTGTGTTTAGAGTAACATATTTACACCAGAAGCGACCTATCATTCATCAGCCGTGAAAAGTAGTTTTCAGTGTTTTTATGGAATAAAATAAATTGAAATTTTGGTTTTATTTTTTCTCTTTCATCAACGCAATGATGCAGTGATGTTAATTTTAAATAAACATTTAGTTTGGGATCTATGGTTAGGTTCATAACCCTAGAATACCTAGGAGGATCTGGGGAGTAAACCCTAAAGGTTTCACTCAGCAGGTGGTGTTAGGACATTGGATCGAAGATGAACGGATGCCATTCTTTATAGAGTTAACCAATGGAAATGATTAGATAATCGATCTTCTTTGGTGAGGGATACAACATCATGGTAGGATTAATTATTTGGTATTTATTTCCTCATTCTTAGAATCAATGATGAACATGTTCCAATCAATGAATATGTTGATTCATGGATTGATCGTTCTTGCGGTATGGGTTTTAATTGCAGGATTTATCGGGGTTGATTATTTGAGAATTGATTTCACTTGTTGATCATTCTTATAAGAATGGATTGAGGCTAGAATGAACAATGATCAAGGTCTATTCCTCAAGTTTCTTCCTTGTGCGTATTCTTCTCCCCCGTTTTCTATGTGTTCTTTATTATTCGACAGGGTACGAACGATTGATTGTTACACCTTCATTATTTTGATAAATGATCTGAAATTGAAGATTCAACATTGGGATGACCTAAAAGAGGTGTGACGATGATAGAGGAAGACAAATCATAGAGAATTGGGAATACCTATTCTTTCAATGATTTATGCATGGATGAAAAAAATCAGATTTTTAAGTCAATTGAAGGTCCAAAACTAATAAATTTGACGTTGTGATGATGGGAAAACCATGGATCTAATGTTTTTTAGGTGAAAAGCCCACTAGAACAAGATTGGGTGCACTATTTGAGGAAAGTGGAGGAAGAATGTAAGATTCTAGAAAACCCCAAAAAATACAACATGTAATCCGTGATTACATGGTGTGTGGCCTCTAATGAGAAGATTCTATGGTTTTGAGGGATAGTCAAATACCACACAATGTGTGACTGATAAATACACAACATGTGGGCCCTTCCTAGAGACTCGGCGTATATCTTGGGTGATACATGGATAGGTGGTGGGGTACATGGGTTTCATATATGGTGTGTAATACCCCACATGGCATTGTCTAAACTTATTAAACAGACTACCGAGTGTACATGTACACAAGAAGAGATACATGGGTTGAAACAATGTACTAGAACATGGCCAAATCACACGAATGGACCCCATATGGAAGGACATGAAGTGAGACTCCTTCTAACAACCATTTACCCATCTTTTACATAACATAGTTGGAATGACATGGGACGTTGTAGATGGGAAGTACCCATGTTCGAGATAAATGGCATGTGACCCTACTACACATCATGTACCCATTTATATAAGGATTAAATATTCTACACACCATATCTTGTACAAGATTTATTTGGTTTATTTACCTTGATCAATTCCCTAATGGTTGGTGTGTATGATTTCCTAATCATAGGAGTATGATCAATTTTTAAGGAATTCTAGAAGAGATTAGTTGGAATCCACCGAGAGGCCCAATGAGGGATCATCTATTCATTATTTATAACATAGGTAGAGTCTTTGGTATTGATATGACCAACTTCACCGGGCGTCGATCCTATGCTTAGTAGGTTAATTCAGATGGAGTTTTGGTATCACACCACCACCCTACCTGTGACCCTTATCTGTGTATAATATCTTATTCCCTTGATATTTATTAATGTATCTCTCTTATGATAGTTCTCTATGAACTTTACTTCTCATATGGACGTTATCAGTGATATCGGACTCAAGAGTGTGTTCTCCAGGATGAGTTTTTTTGTGCAATCTTCAAGATGAATCCCTAGTGTCAGTATGCAGTAGTTGTGACTTACCTATAGACTATGTGTCTTTATTTGAGTATATATGGATATTGTAGTTACATGTTTTGTAGAAATATACTATGTAGAGATGACCATATCATTCTTCTGTGTATTTTTTTTGTAGTTTTAGGGTGTCCTAATGAGTATTTTTCATACTCACCCTTACACAAGATTTTCCCAAATGTGTTGTATCTTGTACAGATGAGCGACCTTTTGATGAAGTCTTAGGTGGATCAGGACCAGATAGATCTTTGTGAGATTAGACAGGCCAATGTGTTCCTTTGGATACATACAATAATCATAATACTTTTGATTATAGGTTGTAATTTGTGTTTTATAGACTCTTTTTGGTGGACTTGCATTCTAGTCCAAATTACTTTACATTCTTTACCTTCTGTCATACTCTATTAGTCGAGATATGGTGGTATTCATGCATTAATTTCTTATTGGTTTTAACATTTTAGTGTTTTTGTGGACATGGATATTTGTGTGTGCATATAGGTACATATGAAATTCCTCCCATATCAATGATATGCCTACTCGGTGCAAGTCACTATCCCTTGGAATTTTGGAGGCAGGCTTGGGGAGTCAAGACATGGGCCTCTCTGGGATGGGTTGTGACAATATATATGTGTCAAAATATAATATATATATATATATATTAATGTTTTCTCAAAATCCAATCGATATTCAATCATCCATATCTTATTTATGTAAACATAGAAAAACATATCATCTATGGTGTTGGGACCATATCGAACCCCAATTTCCAAATTTAAGAAAATTTAATCCAAATTTTAATTTAAATAATTACATGATCACTCTGATACCACTGAAGGGATAAATAATGTAGTGGAAGTGCCAAATAAGGTGTGATTTATTTTTTATCATCAAATACATCATAAACTTAATGAATCAGTATAGTGGTTTCAATTCGTAGAAAGTATATCTTGAAAATTAATTTATGTAGGAAAATAAAACCATAACGGTGCCTTTGTAGAACACTATGTTGTCGGTGATATTATCTTTCTCCAGATCATCATATCTTCAATACACCAATTAAGATGTATTTTATATTGTCTATACACGTATAAAGGCTCTATGAATGTCTTGTTTTTTTCCCTAGGGTTTGGAGTGGATATTGGGATGCTTTATAATTCTTGTACGATCTCCAAATTATCACACAATTGATCCATACATATGAATTAATCCATTCTTGATATTTCAACCTAAAAATCTTGAGTGAGGGGAGGAGTAGGGAGAGTGAAAAATAAATTCACATAAATTCCTTCAAACATAGTTAATGGAAAAAATTACTATAAAGTGTATGGATAAACACTCAAAAATTATCATTATTCTATTGGACAAGTAAACCCACTTAAACTAGCCCAAAATTACATGAATAACCATACAAAAGATTCATACATACCATGTTAAATACACAAATTACTATTAATAATAATAATATTCAAGTAATTAACTATATTTCATAAACTCAATTAATTCATACTATGATTATATAACAAAATTTTAACTTTTTTATGCACATTCAAAAAATAATATGTTTTCATATACATGTTTTTAAAATAATTAAACTTGTGAATACCTTTAGAAATAAATTCAATTCTATTTATTTCACACAATATAAATATAATTTAATTAGTTTAAATTAAATAATTCACTTGGATTCTTTCATATCCCAAAACATGTTGGCTACTTCACCCTAAACACCAATGCAACTGAAATGGAAAATTCTTTAAATACACTTTTTTTGTGACTGATAGGCCCAAAGGCTGTCGTTAATTCCCAACGGTTCTATGATTTTGTTATAAAACTCAATATATGTTAATTAATTAATTAAATGGGTATAACATTAGTTCAAGTTTGATCTACAGAGATGATAAAATTAGTTTTATTATATTTTTAAACTATTTAATTTTATTAATTTGGATATAGCAGTGAGGATGATTGGTTTGATTTTATTTGAGAAAAAAATGAAGAATGTACTGTGAAACAAATTGATTGGTTTGTAAATAGATTTGACAAGCATGTGAGGGTATTTTATAATTAGGGTTTATGTGATATTATATATTATAAAATATGTTTATTGATTCATTATTGGTGTTATAGTTGAGATGAGGAAGATATAATGGTTACGATATCAACTCCTCAACACGGAAATACCCTATTTTCCATGGTCCATTAATTTAGGGTTTCAACGAATCAAGTTTTCCTCGATAATATATTTAAACCCGATTTACCCTAATGTTTTAAATGGTAATTCTTTATTTAGGGTTGTTATTTTTCCAATATTAATTTTTCTTTGAGATTCAAATATCAATGTTCATGATAAATGAAAAATAATGGGATTGGAAGTAGAATATTTTAATTGAGGAAAACCAAAATTAATGAATAAAGAATAATAAATATATCCAACAATAACTCCCCCTTCTATTTACATATCCCTAATAGAATGTGAGTTTAACCCATCATCTTAGTGATGAGAGGATTTGAGAAAATGAAATAAGAAAATGAAAGAATAAAGAAAGGGGGGATGGACTCGAGGAGGGACTAAGATAAAGTAGCTTCTCACTCCAATCTTTGGTATCCAAAAATATCCAATAGCAGTTGGATATTCCCAATTTATAGGCACTATATGGGCTATTATATTAATGTATTTAATAATGTAATGGTCCAACAATTGTCCAAGGTAGGTCCCATGTTAACAATGTTTTCAAAAATCAATGATATACAGAATTTGGGAAATTTAAAATCATCCCAAAACTTTTCATGTTGTGTAAATTATTAAACCACATGTATATTTCCACGATGATTTTATTCACTTGATTATTTGTCCCTATTTTCACTACCAAAAGTGGTATACAATGTGTAACTATTAGGAGACATGTAATTTCATTTTTATGCTTCAGAAGCCTTATTTTTCCTCTTTTCTATAGTTATGCACCTTAGAAGTTCTTCTGGATCATCCTAAATATTCTAGTGTTGCACTGTGAGTAAAGCGCACGTTTCAAATTGTGTTTCTACTAATTTTTCAATTATTTATTGTATCCTTCCAAATAAAAAACAAAATGGGTGAAACCATACACAAATTTTGAAGATTGATCTTTTCAATATAGAAATCATTTTAAAAATACACCATAAAATGTATGCATGAAATATAGAAATAATTGACCCTCTAGGACATCATCTTGATACAGTTGGTCTTAAATAATAGAAAAAGTGTGTTATTTAGTAATACATGAAGGCCCTTAAAAATTATTATATGTCAAATATATGATTTCCTCTTATGATTTCTTACCATGTAATATAATCCCATTGTCTTGATATCTCATTAAAATAAGTTGCATTGCTTGTTCCATCACCTATATGATCAAAATATAATTATTTTACATTTTCCAATTTATATCATCAATAAATCCATCATTTCCTTGGGTTATTTCAAAAGTATAATATTTATGAAATGGAAAGAGATATCAACCTATATTAAAGAAAAAAAGGGGAAAATCATTAGTTAACTCATTTTTTATCACCATATCAGTGATGACACATCAAACATACAAGAATTAACCAGGAAAATATATCATAATGGTTTATTTAAATATGGAAAATTATTACGCTTAGAATATGAATTAACAATGAAATCAAATTCTAAGGATCTTTACATAAATTAGTATATAGGGAAATCTTATGACACAATGAACATATAGATTTCTTATCGTTGTGTCTGTTCTAACAATACTCTTATCTTAAAGATTTCCAAGGGATAAATTCATGAAAATAATTATCAAGGTGTTATGAGACCACTATCCAAAATAATCATTATAATATATATCCAATTAGATAATTTCACCCATATATAGAACATGTATTTTAGAAAACTGACATATACCTTCGAAGTTCTCACCATCGCAAGGAACTACTATGACCTGTATTTGTGAGAAATACTCTAATGACATCATAACGATAATGTAATGTAGAATAATACTCATCATGTGGTATGCTATATATAATATTCAATAAAATGAATTTGTTGTTAAATATAAAGTATTATGTATTTGGTTATAGTGCACCAAATCCAACATCTTAGAATGGATGCAAAAAAAGAAGTAGCATTGTTCATGTGTGGGAATATGGATATAATATAATCATGATGAATTTTATTAGTAAGAAATCACATTCTATACGAAGTTTGTTCTTGGGGAAGTGGTAATTTCAATGATAACTATTTCTAGATAAATGTGAATTCATGTAGCTGCCAAGGACATACATAAGATTTTTCAAAAGAATATGTAAGGATAAACTCATTGAGTTTTTAGATATGTTCATTGTTCATTGGAAGGACCCATTAAGGTGATATATTCATTTAACATAGTGGAGGGATTCCCATGATTATTGAACGTAAGGGGCATATCCTCTAAGGCCATCATGTGGTGAAATATAAATCAACTAACTTGATTACATGGAGATCACTTAAAAGGATGGGATGAGGACACATATTCTAGGTGTGCTAAAGATATTTTGATAAATAATCTATGTTTCTAAGGCTTCATTCCATGGGAGGAAAGGTTAGAGTATTAAGGGGTGGTAAACCAAAAGGTATAAGAGGGAGAGATAGCATCCATCCCCATTTGGGAATTTCGTAAGTGGAGATTCTGGTATGAGTTATTTATGGAGAGGTTTTGGTATGATTAATTGATTAGGGTATCCAAATGGACCTCCATGTAGCATGATATGGGTAGGGATTTGGGAGGGAGCCTACCTTGTGACTTTTTTTGTTACCTAATGCAGATGAATTATGTTCCCCCATGGAGTGGGAATTTTGTCTAAAACATATAATTTATGTGTGTTGTGTTTGTTTTTGTTGTTGTGTGTTTGTTATTTGTTTCTCATTGAATTAGAAGATCTTCTCAAAGACCATGATGTTATAATAGTTGGGATGATTGTGAATTTATGTGGTGTCTAGGGTGCTTTGCCTTTATAGATTCATCAAGTGACTATGATGTATTTTGTTGGGGATCTTGGACCCTTTTTGATTCCCTATTTAAAATGATATGATCTTGAAGATAAATTATAGTTATAGGAATATTGGGTGTTTTGATTCACAAATTATAGACCCTAGATGTTGTATGTGATTCTTGGGTTTAGGAGGTTGCAAGTTGTTGGGAAATTCCCCAAGGGGTATTAGGTTCTATCATATATTTATTTTTTATTCCTCCATTTCCCAACACATTTACAATAATTTGATCCAAATTTAGTTTAAGAGGGTATTAGACATAAAAAATAATGAAATTTCAAAATTGAGGATCTAGATCTAATTAAAAAAATATTAATTGGTACCTTTTCTCTATATTAAAAGTAATGAATATTATTCATACCAAATACATATTCTGGAATAATTTTAATTTCGAATGTGATGTTTTGAGGAAGAAGGATAAATTGGTATGAAAATACTATTAACAAGATGAACGAGTAAATGTTAATGAAATATTTCCTCATCTTTCAATAGATGAGAATGAATGTTTTTTTTAAATTATATCTTAAAGTAAATTAAAAGTTTATAAAATGGATATTAAATATTCATTTCATATATGATGAGTTAGAATAATATTTTTACATTGAAAAACCTATGTGACCTATCCTTGATTAAGATTGACAAAACATTTCCTAGTTAAATATGTTTTTATAGGGATTAAAATAAACCCCACGGGCCTGACATTTTATGTTAAACAACTATTTAAAAAATTATATTTCATGAGAGACACTGTGGAAAAATATATGTGTGTGATATAGAAGAGACAAAGTTATCTCTACTTGGTAGATTTTTGAGGGTACAATATAATGAAACACACACACACACACACAAATATGTCGGATGGATGGGTCACATCCCCCTCAGGGATACCCCAACCAACCAACCAAAAACTTTATAACATTATTATTTGGGCTGAAAGCCATAGTTGGAATGAAACCAATTACATGGCCCAAAGGACCAACTGATGGATAAAAGGACTAATGTTGCATCATGTATATATTATCTTTCTTGTATCACTAGGCATGCATACTATTTGTGACACCACTTTCCTACATCATCATCATCTCCATCATTGAATGTATATTATTGAAATAGTGCATGTTTAGATGAAGACTTGAACCCAAGATGTCCTATATGTGGAGGACAACAATTGATTACCACATAAGTAGATGACTGTAAAAAGAAGTAGTAAAATCATTATAATTTTTTATGCTCATTGCATAATTTTTATAGGACCCAAGGAGTAAATTCATGATAATATTTTATTATGAACATAAAATATACATAATGAAATCAATTTGAAAAATATAAGAGAAGAAGAATTAAAAAATTAATAAAATAGGGATTCGATAAAATACAAATATTTACATGGTTTTGGAAGAATACCAACATATATAGAGTGGTAGAATATTTTAAATATTTTTAGAAGGAAATAATTAAATATCAAAAGATGAATAATGAAACTATGGGAAATTGGGATACCATAAGTGGAGCAATGAATTATGGTTTTAGAAGAATTAAATTTTTTCCTCTATGATCCTTTCTTCAGGATCAAGTGCCCTTATTAAAAGGGACACAATTCAACCTATTTTATCCACAAATTCATCTAAATAAAATAAAATGTAAATTAAAAATAATAAAATGAAATATAAATGATGATTTTTACTTGGTTCACCAAAAAAAGGATACTCCAAGGAGAATACACTCAGCATTGTGTTGATGAACCATAATCCACTCTGACCCACTATTTGGTGGATATAAGATTTTATTCAAGGTCACTACTTATCAAGGACCACTACATGTAATAGTTTCAGGGATAGACTCACTACCTCCCAAGGCATACTACTTATTGATGGTTTTGGGTGAAATCACTTCTTCCAAAGGGTCACACCCTCTTTTTCTCCTTAGTGAACAACTTTGAGGATTGTATATATTTATATATTTTTAGTTCTATCCTCAGTTTAATGACATGATGATCACTCCATGTTTTTTATTGAATATTTCATCCTTCATTTACATAACAATTCTCTAGTGAATTTAAAATGATTCTCCCAATACTATGTCCTAATATAAAAAATCCATATATGAAACGTTTGAATATTTATATTAAATCAAACTCTACATGACATCAATAATATATATTTAATAATTACATTATGTAATTTTCCATAAATGTATAATTTTTTCACTTTAATTCAATTATGTAGAGGTATCTAATAGAATCATTTGTTTTTTGTTTCTTCAGAAAACCGGATACATTATTCAATGTATTATATTTTTAATTTCATCTTCTTAAATACTATGTTCAATAACTCTACACCATAAAATAATAACATAAATGATTATTCTATTCAATAGAGATACATCCTTTTAGAAGTAATAATTCATTAAAATCATATTTGTTTCACTTCACGCTTCTAGAAACACAAATTTCATATTCTCTTACCTTATATATAATTTTTTATATTTAAAAAATTATATATTTTTTCTTTCAATTATGTATAGTATAATATAAATTATAATGATTTGAATTTCAATTTTTGAATTGAAATATCAAGAAAACTGCTAATTTTTCTTGGTTAAATTTCATCCTTTGGATATTATTCCAAAATATCTCCAACATTGAATTATAATGGGAAGTTAATAAAGAATAGAAAACTGTAAAACAACTATGAAATTGTAATGTCCTCATGGCAGTATGAATTCCCTAAGCTACTACTATCATAGTGTGACAATGTGTTTAATATAATGACCAAGTAGTTTCTTCATAAGTTATCTCTAACTTCTTGAAGACTCAAAGTGTGTACCATATATTATAGAATAAGGGTATAAATATTTATAGAACCACCAAAAGTCATCTAGATAATCATTATATAATAGTATCTTATCTTGCAGATTGAACATCCTTCCCATGAATTATTTTAGTAGAATCATTTATTCATAGTTTAGACATCCTGAATTTTCTTGTCATATAGAAATTCACTTAAACATCCTAGATGAATTCATTAAAAATTTGTTTCATGAGAACATGCTCTCATGAAATACCATATTATTTCCAACCATCCATCGCAGTAAGGATTATCTATCCAAGGTGTGAGATCATAGTCTCCAGAAGTATCCAATCATCCCAAAACATCTTCATAGTGCAATACTCTATGATACAACAATGAATATCCAACCCAAGGATTCATAATTACATTAAAATAATCTTTCAAATAACAATAATTTATTCATGGAATGAGTGAATATTATTGAGGTCCATATTTATCCTCACAAAGTTGTTTTTTGGTGAGGTTTCTTGTGTCACACTACAACATATTCTACTACCAGATTTTTCAAAAACACTTCTATACTTCATTGAATGGTATAGTAGTCCACAACTTAAAAATTATAAAACAATAGGAATCATTTGAATTATTCATACTAAATAAATAAATTATAATAACACCATATTAACTTCTAGAATAATCAATTCTTTTAAAAGATAAAACATTTCCCAACTTCACTCTTCATCATTAAACTTACAATATTTAGAAAACCTACTCGTATTTCATGCATACTACATCCAATATGTTCAATAATCCTCACAAATTCTTTTCAGAAAATCATTCATCAACATCAATCAAAACTATCAATCCTTCATTAGATTCATCTTCTCTTATGGATCAACCACCAAAAAACATCATCATATAATGGTTTTCTTCCACAACCTTTATCCATTCATCAAAGATAGTCATCTAAAAATGACTCACATAATACACAACACGACTATTGTTAGCACATAAATTGATCAAAATCATAAACTATTGGTTATTATAAAAAAAATATGTCGGACAACCTCTTGGATATAAGGGAAACCCTAGATTGAACTGTGCTCATAAATAAAAAAACATAGTTATCATGACCTATATTGTAATGGTTCTCAAATTTATGAAGTGTCCAATGGTTCTATATTACATCTAAATCAGTGAATATTGTAATCTTTTTTATGATATTAAAACCTTATAAATTTAACTACTATCAATATAAACCTCACTAAATAGTATTATCCATGAAATTCACAAGACCAATGTTTAGTATAGACATTTAATAAATGCCATAACTCTATAAAACTGGTCTTTCTCAATATATCCAAAAATCACTAATATTGAAATTTAACTTGAACCAGGTATAATTCCATAATCACTATAGTATATAAAATTTTTTATACCCCTCATCACTCATTCTCCATTGAAGACCACAATAGGAATAATAATGATTTAAATTCCAATTAAAAATAATCTTTTTCAAAATACCTGTCTGATTGATTATTCAAGGGATATTTTTTAGTATCATCAACACAACCAATATAAAACCATTGATGAAGTGGTAAATCATCACAATATTATTCTTTCATTTTTAGGACCAATTTTAATATAAAAACCTTAAGAGGGGGTGAATCATGTTGTGCTGTGAAAGAAAAAATTTCTTCTTCAATGTACCTTGAAAGTAATGACCTTATTCCCTCCTTGTAATGAAAATGTTTAATATCTAAAACCATTAATGGAATCCTCACCAAATAATTTTACATATATACATATTTTTAATACATGCAAATGATATAATAATTTTATATGCTTCACCACTATGGGAAAATCCCAGGAGCATACACATAGAGATGTGTTGGTGTACTGAAATACACTATAATAACATATGATGGATATGCGCTTTTGGCTATGGATACTACAAAAAAAAGAAATAACACTAAAATGGTTTTTTAAAAATGCATTTTCAATCCAAGGGCCACTTTCTCTTCATCTCATCTATTCACTACTTCGGAGAATGAAAAGTCTGTTTATAAACATTAATGCCTCTCTATAACCAAAAAAAATAATTGAATCTCTTTGAAAAATATCTCTAAAATTGATTTTATATTGAAATACATATTTATTTCACTCATACACTTCAAATATATATGACAGTAACATCTTAATCTGAGTATTTAATCTTTTTCTTCCATACAAACAAAGAAGGGGAAAATCCCACTAGATGAATAATAATTCACATTTAAATTATATCTTTTTCTCTCTTTATTCAATAATAATATTTTATAGTGGTTCCCCTTATATATTTTCTTCTTATCTGAAATAACTATATGTGAAATATGTAACAACTAGATATTTTATTATTCTTTTCTCTTTAAATAAATTTGATTTCTTTGAGAGCATTCATTATATGAAACACCAATTTCAATCCATCCATGAAATAATATTGAAATATCATAATTTAATATTAAATCTATTTCCTAGAAATTATATTAGTCATTTTTAATAGAACTAATTAAAATATTAAAAACAATTTTTACCCATGTAAAAAATAAATTCATTGGATATGAAGTGAAAATAAATGAAATAAAATTATTTGAAAGTAAAAGAGATATTTTTCTAAGAAACTTGTTTTACATGAAAAATGTGTATTTAACATAATAAATAAAATTAATATACTTTGATGAATTATTTTAGTTTTATTTTTATCATTTATATTCAGTTAAATTTTTACCATTTAACAAATGGTTTGTACTCAGAACAGATTAAGAATAAATACAGTTTTTTTAAACGTGCATTTTTTAAAAATGATTTTTTTTTTGAGTATTGTGACAAAGTTTTAAAATTTATTTCTTTCAATTTTCCTAATTTTTTTAATCCAAAATATTAAATTTTACAAGATTTACTTTTTAAATTTTTTCTAAAATAGTTTATTTGTGAATGGTGAAAATATAGAGTTTTCAAATATTATTAAATTTATGAAATTATTATAATGTAGGAATGAAATAATAACTTATTATAACCATTTTACCAACTTATATATGTTAATGGAGTTACAAATTTTATATCAAGAAATTAATTTGAATTTGGAAACCCAAGCCTTACTTTTATGAACATAATTTAGATTTTATTCAAATTTAAAACTATTTTTGGGTTTTTTCATTTTATAAATTTGGTAGAATATTATATTAATGTTTGGATTTATTAAAAATGTTAAAAATATTAACTTTTTTTATTATTTAACCCAAAAAATTGTGTAATCCAATTTATTACTTAATTTCAAGTTGAAATGATTTTACACATAAATCAGGTATTTTCCTAAAAATAGTTTTCCATGCATTATTTATTCTTATATTTAAAGTATTTTATTACAACTTATGAAATTAAGTATGATAAAATTTATTATAAATCTTTAATTATAATTTCCAAAAAAAATAGAAGGCCCCTTTTATTATTGCTCAGCTAATCATTTTATCATGGGAAAAAGTTAAGTCATCAGAGATAATATTAAAAAAAATTAATTTGGTTTAACTAGGAGACAATGGATAAAATGTATAAAACAATTATATGAATATGACTATATGAGTTTATATTGACCCTATAACATCTTATCATATAATTTGGAGTTCATTTGTTCCACATCACATGATTATGATATTTATATTCTTTAATACTTCATCTAATTTTACGTGTTTCATTTCATTAACTTATTAAAGGGAACCTCCTGTCCTCCATTATTCACAATGATTTAGTCTTATAAATAATCCAAGACCAAATATAATACCATAAAATCTTACTTCCCCAAATATTTGTGTATATTGTATTACCAAAAAACCTTCCTTTCAAGTCTTATTGTGTAATTAAAAAGAGGTTTCTCAATGAAGAGTTATAAATCTTAACCAATTACATTCAATTTTATTTTTCTTTCTATATCCCTAAATATTTTGTATCCATTCCAAATTAATTCAATTATTTACATTTTATAAGATTATTTTTCATATAGCTATTTAACAACCATTATCCACCTAATTTCTATTCTATACGACAAGAAGACAGCACTCACACGTATGTGTTGACTACCACCATCATAAAAAGGAGTGTTCTTTTTTTCTTCACCACTTCAAATTGATGGTTATAATGATGGATTTTCTGAATTTTTATTATTATTATAGTTATTTAATAGTTAATTATTATTTAACTTTCTATCATTCCATCCATTGAAAATTGGAAACGGCACTCATGCCTATTTATAGACTACCGTCTACAGAAAATGATGTGTTTCATTTTTATTCATTGATGTATATTAATAGTTATAAAATTATATATAATGATAAATATGAAAATAATGAATTGATTAATTTTTTTTATTTTGGAACCATGATAAAATTACATGGTTGAGGACTGCTAAACTAAAACAAACATGAAAAACGATGTAGTAATCACCTAGAACAACGCTTTTAATAAATATCTAATAATAAATGCGTGAATACATGTAGTAATAAAATAATATATGGTATTGTATATATTATTACAATATTGGAATATATTTTCAATAAATATAAATTTTTTATATCGGATGTTTGATCCTTAACGACATAAGATGTGATTTGATGTAAGGTTTTATGATACAATCTCTTTTATTTTTTGGATTTTATATGAAAAATTTATATTGAAGTAAATATTAATGATATTGTCAATTAAATCCAATATAATTTTTTCTATAATTAATATTATTTTTATTTTTATGTATTATTTCAATTTTTTCTACTTTTTAATAAAATTGATCAAGATTTTTAATCTATTAAAAGTCAAACATCTTTCCTATACAGTTAGTGAACTATTTCTTCCATGTTCATAATCTTAAAAATTATTTTACTACTGTTTTTAACAATACATAAAATGTTTTATGAACCAATTTTTACAAAATTTAACTTCAATTAAAATGATTTTAAAAGGAATCATTTTAATGAAGTTGTCTAGAAACACATCATTTTATTCTTTTTATTAAAGTGTGAAATGAATGTTCTATTTTAATGAATACGACATGAAAAAAATTTACTCTATCATGGCTATTAATTTATTTTAAGATTAATTTATGATTATATAAGATAATATTCAAATAAATGTATTTTATTAGTGTTTGGTGAAATTTTAGTCCAAATCTTATCAATGGAAATGATATTTTATCATGTTTTCAATGAAATGATTAAATGAAATATAATAGATTTTTATCATATATGTCATCATAAATTTAGGAATATTATGATTCACTTCAGTTATGATCATATGATACAATCCAAATAATTTGGATTGATTATAATTATGGAGGTTCTATAAAACTTATTTCATTCCCATGAGCTAACTATATTATAATTAGATCTTTATGAAACCTATTTTTTTCCATGGCTTATGATATGTTGAAGTGATAAATAGATTTTTGATCTTGAAGGATGCATTTATATTATTTTCATTATGTGATGGGTGGGTCAATTATAAAACACATATACATTGGGTAAAGCTCTATATCTCATGAGACAATTTTGCATAAGGAGTTAATGTGGTCTATCCACTATGGGAAACATGTGGTGATGCATGATCAACAATGTTGTGGGAAATATGTGGTGATTTCTAATATACAATGATATGGGAAACATGTTTGATGTTTTATCCACTATGATATTATTTTTATAGTTGGAAATGTTGAAAAATTATATGGTTTCTACAAATATGGTGGTGCAATATACTTTTGACTTGTTTTATGTGATTATGATTTGAACTCATGGATCATGATTGATTTATGATGATTACTCACTCTTATGAATCATCTAATTTTAAAGGAAAATGTTTTATTTAATGGATCTTGTTTACGATATATGATAGATTGGGTATGAACTTTTTAATTTATTTTCACAATCACATACCCTAATTCTTACCATATTATTGCATATAATCATCGTTTTATATCTCCCGTGTTAACCATTACTGAGAATATGATCTCACCATTTACTATGTTTTATTTACCTTGGTTATAATAAAAGATTTTAAGTATTGTATGATCCAAGAAGGATATTATGTGAGAAGATCTTAATGGGAGATGTTTAAGATCTTTCCTGAGAAAAGTTTTTTATGTATGTAGTCTCAAATTACATAAATAAATTTATTATTCTGGGGACTGTAATATTATTATAGGTTTTGACTATTAATATAAAATATGTAATATTAGTATTTAAAATTATTGGGCTTCTTCAGTTAGTATCATATCAAGGAATAGTTTTTTTAATGTTCAGGATTAGATAACTTTTATGAAAACCAAGGGGATAATTCTATGCATTGGATAATATCATAATATCTTAATAAAGTATGGATTGTGTAGTTTTCCTAGAAATAACATCCTTATCAAGATACTATAATGTTGATGTGGCTATGGAATAATTAAAACTAGGAATAACGACTCTAAAAGGGGTGGATAGTGTATTATATAGATTACCACTAACTCAAGATGAGTGGGCCTAAGACTACACTATCGGCTTGATACTCATGGGGATATTCTTGGATTAATTCACATTTCCTATAAAAACCATTAGAAAGGATTTGAATATATACTGATGATGGGTGTCCTTATTTAATCCTATGGTGCCATATATTGAAAACAAGGTCGAGTGATGTAGACATCAATTGAATTATTTTACATTAATATATGATTTATCACTCTAATTAATGTAGATTTATGCTTATAAAATAATTATTTATTTTAGTCAATGGATGTATTGAAAAATAATTATGCTAAAAATCAATGTCATGGAATATAAATTGATTTTCATTCAAAAATATTGAATGCTATTATATATAGAATATTGAATATTGTTTATACACTAAAAGAAAACATTGTTTTAACAGCGGTTTTTTCGCATCGGTTTTCAAAACCGCCGCGAAAAAAACATCGCTACTTTTTATTTAATTTTTATTTAATTTCTTCTAAAAATTTTCTTTTTTTTTAACGACGAGATTTTAAAAAAACCACCGCGAAATAGAGGTTGTTTTTTGAAAACCGCTGCAAATTTTATGAAAAAAAAATTATGAAAAATTAAGAACATTATTAATTTATTATTAATTATTAATTATTTATTATTTTTTGTATTATTTACAATCAAATATGGTGTATTATAGATAATTTTATATATTTATAATTTTTCAATTAATTAATATTTATAATTATTAGTCGATAATATTTTTAAACTGAAAACAATCATCAATAAGTAGAACAACAGAATTCATCATCAAATGACCATAACATCTGATCTGAAAGTCTATTTCAGCTCCACAACCGATTTCTTAAAATTCAAACCATTATAACTATCAATCGAGGTGTCTGTTCGACCTGTACTAGATATCATATTGAAGCTCATTTCACGATCTTCGATTTGACTGGTTGTGGCACTAAAAATGGAGTCTCAGATCATTTTTATGGCCTTTTCAGTGTTTTTAGGGTTTTCAGAGGTTCATAACATTTTATGATTTAATTAATTAATTAATTATTTTTAATTTATTTAATAATAATTATTATTTATTTATTATTTATTTATTATTTATTTATTTAATATTTATTATTTATTTATTATTTTTTTATGTACACATTAGTTAAAAATTTATTTTTAATTTCTTAATTAATTAATAATTATTAATTAATTATTAGTTAATTATTCATTATTTATTTATTTATTTATTATTTATTGATTATTTATTTATTCATTTGTTATTCATTATTTATTAATTTATTATTAATTATTAATTACTTAAATAATTTACGAATTTATTATTAATTATTAAATAATTAGTTATTATTTATTAATTATATATTATTAATTATTAGTAATTAGTTATTAATAATTTCTAATTACTAATTATTTACTAATCTATTTATGTATTTATGGGTTTATTTATTCATTATATATTATATATTATTTATTATTTATTATTTATTATTTATTATTTATTATTTATTATTTATTATATATTATTTTTTTTAATTTACTAAATATTAATTTACCATTAGTTTCTTATTCATTTATTATTTGTTTATTTATTATTTATTGATTATTTATTGATTATGAACTAATTAAATATTAATTAAATATTAATTAAATATTAATTATTAATTAATAATTGTTAATTTTATAATTATCAATTATTAAATATTAGTTATTAGTAATTAGTAATTAGTAATTAATTGATTCATTAATTATTTATTTATCTATTTATTTAGGTATTTATTTATTTATTTATTTATTATTTATTATTTATTAATTTATTTTTAGTTTACAAAATATTAATTTATTATTATCTTATTATTCATTTATTTATTCAATATTCAATATTTATTAATTAATTGTTAATAACATATTAATAATTTATTAATAATTTATTAATAATTTATTAATTTTAAATATTAAAGATTAAATATTAATTCTTAATTATTAACGATCAATTATTAAATATTAGTTATTAGTTATTATTTATTATTTATTATTTATTATTTATTATTTATTATTTATTATTTATTTATTTATCTATTATTTATTTATTTATTATTAATTTGTTATTTATTTATTAAATACTAAATTATTTTTTAATTAATTTATTATTTATACATTACTTATATATTATCGGTTATATATTATATATTATCTATTATCTATTATGTATTATGTATTATGTATTATGTATTATACATTATGTATTAGATAATAGATAATATATAATATATAATATATAATAGATATTATATATTATATATAATATATAATAGATATTATATATTATATATAATATATAATATATTATCTATTATCTATTATGTATTATATATTATGTCATGTATTTCATGTTATATATTATATGTTATATTTTATATATTATATATTATTAATTATTAATTATTGGTTATTGGTTATTGATTAATCATTCCTAATTAATAATTATTATTTCATAATTATTGATTAATTATTATTGATTAATAATTATTTAGTGTCTATCTATTTGTTATGTATTACTTGTTTTTTCAATTAATATATATATGTATATGTATATTAAATTTAACGTATTGACCACATTAAGAGCCTGCTGGAATGGTAAAGTCTTTGTAGAATAAGCAAGAGGTGAGGGGTTCAAATCTCACCCAACGTAGAATTTCGATATATGGCATGGGCATGTGCATGAGTATGTGAGTGGTAATAAAGGAATAAATAAATAAATAAATAAATAGATAAATAATTTACGAAAATAAAAAAATAAATAAATAAATAAATAAATAAATAAATAAATAAATTTAAAATAAATAAATTAAGAAAATAATAAATAAATAAATAATTTATAAAAAAATAAAAAATTAATAACGATTTAGTGACGGTTTAAACCACCACTAATTATTTCCCGACACACAATTTAGCGACGGTTTTCCAAAACTGCCACAGAATGATTTAGCGACGGTTTAAACCGCTGCGAAACGAAAAAAACACTTCTAAATACAAATTTTGGCTTAGTGATAGGATCACAAAAGCTTCAGAGGACATGAATAATATTGAGCTTCAAAATGATCAATGGATGGAACAACATACTGTTGATTCCTTCTTGATGAAATATTAATCTCATGTTATTGAATCATCTAAAAATTTTGTGGCATAAAAACTAATATATTCCACTGTGAAAATATTTTCTATTATTTAATATTTAGAACATGAAAAAGTTTTCCAATTCATTTATCATTTGAAAGGAGAAACTGACCATTCCTGGAATCTTATAAAAAATATAAGGAAATGGAAGAAGTTAAATCCATGGTATCATATGAGGATATGAGGTTCTATTTTAGTATGTACTTACCTTATGTCTTGCATATAAAAAAGGATATGGAATTATATGAGATTAAGAAAAAGGATGTTGAATCCATCAGCCCTTAAGTGGTTGATTCTACGGGACTTTCAAGGTGCGCTTCTAGTTTAATCATCCTCCCTAAAAGAAAAATTGATCAATTATTTTGTGGCTTCAACTATGTATCTAAAAGGTGTTATCTTTTTTATTCATTATTATCTATGAAGAAATTGTTTGATATGCTCCCAATGTAGAAATGGAAATAGAAGATTCCAAACCTTCCAATGATTTTCATAAGAAAACTAAGATTTATTCTCATGTAAACTCAAATAAATCACATAGTGGGAAGAAATTTCACTCACCTAAATTCCCTATCTCTGGGAAGAATAATTAGGGGAATTTATTTAATGGATCTGGGAGGCACTATAAATATGAGAGGGATGGTCATAAAAGCCATGAATATTTAATGGTTATAAAGTTGTCTATAAATACAATGGAGGAAAGGAAGATTCCAACTAATGCACCAGTCACACTCTAATGCTTAAAATTCAAGGCGTCTGGGAATTACACCTATAAGTGCATGGATCTCAAGGATTACGATGATGATCAAAATTAGAAATATAGTAAGAGAAAATTTAATGGGAAATCACATGTGATCACAACTATTGAAGTAGATTTGTATAATGACCTGGTGAACGGTACAATGACCTTTCAATCTTCAATAGCTTATGTCTTATTTGATTCTAGATCTACCCACTATTTTAAATCTAATGAATTTTCTAAGGGTATCACATTATGAACTCAATTATTTGATTTTGATTTAGCGATGATAAAACCAAACAGAATGATGATCACATCTCAAGGTTATAGTTCCTCTGTGATTTATTTTTACGGAAATGTTCTTCCTAAAAATCCTATGATTCTCACCCAGGTTAAATTTGATGGGATTATAGGCATGCATTGGATTTATTTATACATAGCCTATATTATGAGGAAGGGATGGAAAATTTTATATTCTAAATGAACCTATGATCCCTTTTCTGTTCAAGGGTAAATACGAAATTTAATTAAAATTTACATTGATCTTATGTGTATAATTTTTTATCCATGAATCATTATCTCATATGGTTAGATAGAAACTAAAAATTTAGGATATTCCTATTTTATGGGAGTTTTTATGTCTTTATAGATAATATTCCTATTCTACCAATGAATTGTGAAGTTATATTTTTAATAGAACTTATCTCTAGTTCTACACATATTCTAAAGACTCAATATATAATGGATGTAATTGAGTGGAATGAATTCAAGAAGAAGCTCCATGAAAATTATGAAAATGGATTCATTCACTCAAATGCATCACCTTGAGGTTCACCTGATCTATTTGATAGAACATAAGATTGGATATGGAATATTTATATTGGTTATAGGGGACCTAACAAGATCAATACCAAGAGGAAGTATCCTCTACCCCATATCGATGATTAACTTGATCAATTATGAGGAGCTCAATAATTATCCATGATTGTCCTTGGTTTAAGATATTGTCAATTGACTGTTAATTATGAGGATATTCCCAATATAACCTTCCATATGAGGTATCTAAAATTTGAATTTATAATAATTCCGTTTATTCTTACTAATTCCACTGTTATATTTATGAATTTAATTAATCAACTCTTTAGATATTACATTGATCAATTCTTTATAAATGGAATTATAATATATTCATAGATATAGAAAGAGCATGAATATCATTTTATAATTATGATTAATACCTTAAGGAAGGATATTTTTTATGTGAAGTTTACTAAGTGTCAGTTTTTCATTCATTATGATTAATTCTTAGGACATATAATCTCATGTGAGGGTATGTCGCTGGATCCTTCAATGATAGAATATTATGAGAACTAGCCTAAATAAACTATAGTTACTAATATCTATAGTTATCTTGGGTTGGTTGGATACAACTAAATATTTTTGACATATTTCACCTGACAATCCAATCCACCTTCAAGCTGACTAGGAAGGTGGTTATGTTCTTAGGGATAGATGAATGTGAAGAGAATTTAATGGAGATGAAGAGATGGTAGGTTAGTGCACATATGATCGCACTAACAAACAACAGAGAAGGGTTTTGGATCCATAGTGATTACTAAATGATAGGAGGAGGACATTCCCATAAGTATAATGACATGGTTATAACTTATGAATCTGACCAATTGAAAATACATGAGAAAACATACGTGGCCAAAGATTTGGATCATGCAGCAGTAATTTATTCATTAAAGATATGGAGGAATTATCTTAATTATTTAAGGTGTTAAAGATATATATTTCATTAATGATTAATGTATATATTCACATATAATGAGTTTAATTAATGGTAGAGAACAATTTTTAGGGTAATTAAAGATAATGACTACTCAATACATTACAACCCTATGAAGGAGAATATGTTGGTTAATGCTTAGAGTTGAAAGAACCATTCTAGTTTCACCATGATAAGGAATCAAATAGATCCAATATTAATGTATTTTCAAAATATGGATGTTGAAATATTTAGAAAATGGGGAATATCCTATATTATTTAGATAAATTTTTAACCATTCATCCATGTGAAGATTAATGTAGCGCAAAAGGAAGATGTAAAACATCAAAAGAGAGGGAGGAATTTTCCTGAGTTCAACCATGATTGTGATGGATGTATATTGTTTATAAATAGACCATGAATCAAATAAACACTTTAATTGAATTTGGAACTACTATATGAATCTCAAAGTTCATTGTTCCCTATTTATCTTAGAATTATGAAGATATATAGTTATATTAAAAAATATTTCTGGTAGAACTTCATGAATAGAGATATAAAAGAGTATGTATCTTGATTCAGGTTCTGTTTGGATGTTAAGGCTATGAGATAAATGAAAAATTAAATGATACTACCTTCACCCATATATGAATTGAAATGAGAATACATTACATGTTGTTTCATTATCATATTCTACCAAACATTTAAAGGGGACTATTCAATTTGGGCTGTAGTCGATGACCATTTGATATCATTGAATTTAATTTCTTTTATGGAGATATATCCCTTTATCATAATTCTAGGATATACAATAAGAAAATCGTGAGATTTCACAGAGTACCACTCTCAATCATATCTGGCCAGGATGTCAGGTTTACCTAAAAGTTCTAGAGAATTCTTCAATTGTATAAGGATATAGAGTTGAGTATCGGTAATTTATATCATACTTAGATAGAAGGCCAATTTTAGAGCACCATGGAAACTATATATTAAATATTGGGAGATTTTTTATGGATTTCAAATATTCTTTGTACAAAACCATCCTTCCATTGAATTGTCATACAACAATAGCCTTCAGTTTATCCTTTAGATGGCTCATTATGAATCCCTATATGAAAATAAGTGTAGAACACCAATGTTCTAAGATGATGATATAGGTAAGACCTATTAGGATCTAATCTATTTTAGGAAATTTGAGATAATATTAGATACATTCAGTATCACTTAATGAGAGCTTAAACTCAATAGAATAGTTAAGATAAAAACAATTTATTTGATCTAGAGTTCAAATTTTATGATAAGGTAATAATATGAATATCTCTTTATATTAAGTTTATGAGATGTTGATGTAATGGAAAGTTGAGCACTAGATATATCAGATTCTTTGAAATCCTTCATCGCATCAGGATGGTAGTTATCACTTCGTACTTCCATCAAATCTATTTGAAGTTCAGAATGTGTTCTATGTATCTATCATGTGAAATTATATACTTAATCATTCATGTTTACTAAAATAATAGGCCATACTTCTATTGAAAGATCTTTTATATGATGAAAACCTAGGGAGATTATAGATTATAGAGTTAATGTTCTACAAAACAAGACCACTCAACTCGTCAAAGTTCAGTGGTGAAACAATAAATTTGAGGAAGCTACATGGGAACATGAGTATGTGATGAGGCAGAGGTATCCTAATTTTTTTGTATGTAAGTAAATAGATTTTTTAAATTAAATTATTAAAATGTGATAGAATATAACACCCTTAGATATTATTATGTTTCCCTTTAAATTTTTATTCTTTGATTGCTTACTTTAAATGAGACACTGAGTTTAAACGAACCATGATACACATTGGAAAAAATATTATTTAATGTGGTAGTTATCTCGAAGATATTTATTTGATGGGGTTTGAATATAGATTACATATTTATAAAAAATAATTTTTTACCGATGTACAAAATAAATTAATTGGTTATCAATTGATTTGAAATAAAAACAAGATCCTCTGAAAATAAAATAGTGGTTTTGCTGAAAAAATATTTTTATGTATACAATTTGTTTAACTTAATAAATTAAATTAATCTAAATTTATTAATTATTTTATTGAAATTTTATATTATATATTAAATAAATATTTTTAACATTTTTATAATTATTTATATTAGTTATAGGGTAAGAATAAATCCTGTTTTATTCTCAAATATACATTTGTCTAAAAACAATTTTGTTGTGTTCTTCCAAATTGTTGATAACAAATTTTTATGAATTTTATTGTTTTTTTTGTGAAAAAATAAAAATCAATTTTTGATTCATCATTTCAAAATTATCATAGAGTGAAATTTCATGATTTTTCAAAAAAATTTGATTTTGGGTTAACACTGAAAATATTAATTTTTTTAAATAATTTCACATGTTTGAAATGATTATGATGTGATCATGAATTAATTAATTATTATAATATTTTTCTTAAAAAATGGTATGTTAATGGATTTAAATAATGTATTTCGAAATGTTATTTCGAATTTGAAAACTAAATATTGACTTTTGTGAGCATAAGTTTTGTGTTATTGAAAGTTAAAACAATTTTGGGTTTTTACATTTAATAGAAATTTTGAAATATCCCATTCTATTTTGGATTCATCCAAAAGTCTAAAAATATTTAATTTTTAATAAATAAACATAAAAAATATTTAAACCAACTTATTACTTTATTTTAAGGTGAAATCATTTTTATGATTAAATAAGGTATTTTAATAAAAACTTTTTTACATTCATTTTTTGTTCCTTTATTAAAATTATATTATTCACCCTATAGAAATTGAATCTGAAAAAATGGGTTCCAAATTTTTAATCCTAATATCCAAAAAATTTCAAAATCACCATTTTATTTTTTATCAAACAATTCTGTTGTCATTTAAAATGTTATCTTATAACGGTTATGTTAAATATATAATTAAAGTTGGTTAATAAGGACAAAAGGAATATGATATATAAGAAAGATGACTAAATGTCATTGGTTGAGTTTATCTAGACACTATATCATCTTATCTTTTAATATGTAGTTACTTTCTACCACATTACATAAATATGATATATATATATTTTAATATTTTATGTAATTTCTAGTCAGTCCTTTCCTTCAATTATTAAAGGGATCTTCCTCTCTTACCTTACTCATAATGTCTGAGCCATTAAAATTATAAAATACTAGTTCTACTACTATACAATATTCCTTCCCCACATACTATATCTTCCAGTCTTTCCAAAATACCATCCTCTCAACAATTAAGGTGTATGATGAATGAGTTTTCCCAATGAAAATGTGTAACTCTTAACTGAGTACATTGAATATTATTTCTTCTTTGACAACCCTAAATATGTGTAATCCTTTATAATATAATGAATTTTGTAACAGAAATTTACTTAACTGTTATATGGATAATAGAAAAAACCATTTTCAACCTCATTTCCATCATATGGAAAAATTAAACATCATTCGTGTGTACACGTGGACCACCACCCCCGTGAAGCGATGTGTATCATTTTTCTTCACCACATCACATTGATGGTAACAATGATGTATTTTTTAAATATAAATGATATTTATTAGATTATTATATCTCTAAAATTATTAATTATTTATTAATATTCTTTCATTCCATCCATCCAAATGTGGAAACATCACTCATGTGTGTGTATGGAATACCATTTATAGAAAGTGATGTAATTTATTTCTTATCACCGCAGTATATATATACTAATAAAAGGGTATAAATTGATTAAATATCAGGAAATTATTTAAATTTTTAAATGATGGAACCATTATCAATGTAAATGTAAAGGAACTACTAAACTAAATAGTCATGAAAAATGAACCTGTTATACCCAGAATGATGATTTTAACAATGAATTTTTAATAAATGGGTGATAAGATATGATAATATAATCATATATTAATTTAAATCCTGAAGGGCATGTATTTTCTTATTTATTTTTGGTTAAACCCACTTTTTTAATGGATTGTGGGGGATCCATTTTACATAAACCAAAGGCCAAGAGGCACAATGCATAAATCATGACATGAGGCCGAAGGATAATATACTTAGAAAAAACCACACCCTAGATCATTAATTCTCTGAATTTTATATTCTCCCAACCTAGTACTAGATGGAAATCATTTCCCCTTTCTTGTCTCATACTTTAATCCTACTCATCTGGACCTCCACCCAGGAATCTGGTATTCCCATGGTCCTTCCCATTAAATCATGGCCCATGTACGACTGCATCGATCCCCTTATTCATACACCCACTGTTATGACACTGATCACCACCGTATCCCTTTTCCACCATGCCCGATGTTGAAGCCCACCGCGATGCAATTTTGGACTCCTTGATACTGTTATAGTCTTCATGTAGGATTACAATGTTCTTTGGACACTAATCTGAACCATAATATAGAATTTAATCTTATATTGAATGATATATAATATTGATATTCTAGAATATATTTATAATAATTCTATATTTATTATATTGAATGTTTTGACATTAACAATTAAAGATGAGACTTTGGGTAAGTGTTTATGTTGCAATCTTATCTGATTTCAAGATTTTCTATGAAAAAATTCCTTTGGGAATTTTTTTATAGATATAATCCTTTAATCCCAAACTATTTTCTTATCATATTATTATTCATATTTTTTATATGTATTAGTAACATGTTCCACTATTTGGTACAAAAACAATTGAGATTATTACCTTAAAGAAAAGTAAACAATGTATCCTATTTGGCCAACAAACTTTTTCTTCTAGGTCAATACACTTAAATTTTTTCTAATAATGTTATTAACTATAATCCAAATAATTTTAAAGTTTAGTTTTTTCTATTTTTGAATTTATTTATAAATTTTTAAAAAGACAAATTTTTAAATATTATTTTCAAACAAGTCATTTTTTACTTTCTACAATGGTGTGAAAGGAATTTTCTCTCTTAGACTATATATCAGGAATGGATTTAATACAATCATGAATGTTGTTTTTATTTAATCTTACATTACAAGTAACATGATAATTTTCATATAAATGTTTTTTTCAATATTTCTTTAATTTATATTTAAAATTTTATCAATTGAGAATGATGTATTCTTATGTTTCAGAAAAAATGCTTGAATGAAATTTTAAAGGTATTTATTATCTTTTTCATTATCCTTTAGGGATATTATATGGTTTATTAGGGATATTATATTTTTATACCATATAATTTCTTTATGGAACTTATGATTATGATTATTCTATGAAATCCATTTCATTACAAATAGTTAATTTTGTTATGATGAGATATTTACAAAACCCATTTATTTTCCATCAGTAATAATATATTGAGTAATGAATGATTTATAATCTTATTGAACACATATTTATGGTTATAATTAGGTGATAGGTGGGCATGATATATCCCTCCATTAAATATGGTAAATCCCTATATCTCATGTGATAATTATCTTCAATGAGTTGATGTCATTGATCTACTATGGGTAATAGGTTGGGATTCATAATCTACTATGATATGGTAAACAAGTGGTGATTAGTCATCTGCTATGATATAGGAAATATGTGTTGATGCCTGATATAATATTATATGGTGTTATATGTTGTTAACCATGTTATATTATATTATTTCTTTTCCTATAATGGTGAAAAAATATTTTGACTTGTTTTTATATATGTTATTTGATCACATTGATCATGATTTATTTATGATGACTTTTTACTCTAATGATTTAGGTCTTATGAAATGAAAAGTTTTTATGCCATGACACATGTTGATGATCTATTATTGATTGGGTATGAACGTTTTATGTTTTGATCATGATATTATACCAATATTTGTATCTTATTCTAACATATGATCATCGATTGGTATCTCTCATGTCTTCCCTTACCAAGAATCTCTGCTCACCCTTTATTCTTACTCCTTTCCCCAAGTTATGGAGAATTGTTTTTATTAGGGTATGATCAAAATAATTTTAAAATTTGAGAAGAACATTATGGGATATGTTGATGGCCTTTCAATTAATAATTTGTTTTTATGTGTATTATCAGTGTAAACTAATCCTTTTAAGGATCCACGGATTGTAATGTTGTTAGATGTATTGAATATCCATCTAAAAGGATGTCTTATATTTGTATGAAATTATTGGGTCACTATATTTGAAATTAAAATAGGGTGTAGTTATTTATGGATATTATGAAGAGGGAACATTAGTAGGTACCCTAGGGATATATCTAAGTATTGGATAATATCATAATGTTTTTTTAAATGTATAGATTTCGTAGTTTTGATATAAGAATTATTATTTTCTAGATAATATAATGTGGATGTTGTTGTTGAATAGATTCACCAATGGGTAAAAAATCTAAAATGGGTGGATTTAGTATTAACTTGATCATAACTGGTTCATTATGACAAGGCTAAATACAAAAAACCTAGCTAAGAAATATTAGAAAATATTCTTGGGTTAATTAATTTGTTTACAAACCATTGTTAATGATTTGAATAGATAATGACCATGAAAGGACATTGTTAATCCTAATCTTTCATAGAGTTAAAATAAGCGGCATTTATTTTTACATCCAACATTTTTTCTAAATAATATGATTTATCATTATGATTATAATATATTGATGATTAAACTATTATTTTTTGGTTTTAATTAATGGATTGAACTTGAATTACTTGTTTTAACAATGAATGTGATGGAAAATAAAATTATTGTCCTTATAAGAAACTAAATTATATTTGAGATGGAATATACAATATTGTTTCTATTCTCACAAAACTTTATCAATAAATGAATCATGTTGAGAATCAATACAATCAATGGAGGGAAAATGTTTTCGGATAAAACATCCAAATTATATTAATGGGTATTATAATCCTATAGTGGATAAACATTGGATTATTATAAATGGGAAAGTATTTTAGATTCTAGAGTTTTTCAAACATGAAAATGTTGTCCAAGACATTAATCATTTTGAAGGAAAAACAAATCAAAGGTGGAATCATGTTAAGAATATGAGGCAAGAGGAATAAATTGATGATTTGGAATTTCATAAGTTTAATAGGATAATTTACAACAAATACTTCCCTTTAATTCAATATAAAAACTAGAGAATGCATTTATTGAGATTAAGAAAATGGTGGAGCATCTATTAGTACTTATGAGGAAAATATTACCAGATGTAAAAGGTATATTTTTAGTTTAATTATTATCCCTAAAAGAAAAATTTATCGATTCTTTAGAGGATTAAAACCAAGACTTTGGGATTAATTAGGTATAAAATAATTTAGTATATATAACGAAACCCTTTGATGTTCTATTAATGTAAGAATGGAAGTCGGTGATTTTCATCATTCCCATGGTTTTGATGAGAAAATGAAGTTAGAGTATCATGAAAACTTGATTAAATCACCTAGAAGAACGAAATTTTAGTCACATACAGGGAAAAATGAGGGATGTAAAATCAACATAATTTATTGAAAGGAACTGGTAGGTTATTTAAATTTGTAAGGTTTATCCATAAAACTTAAGAACATGGAATAGGGATAAAGAGACCAGCTGATACATTGGAGGAATGGAAGAAGCCAACTAATTCACCACTCACTCTCCGTAGCTCCAAATAAAAGGTGTATGGTAATTATAATAACTGTTGAATTGATACAAAGGTTTATGATGATGATCAGACCCGAAAACATACTAAGGATAATGATAAATAGAAATCTCAAGCAATCACGACTATTGGAGTGGGTTGCAGGAATGAAGGGGATAATGTTTCAATAATCATACACTCATGAGTATCTAATCTCTTATTTGATTATTGATCTTTCAAATATTTTATATAAAAGAGGTTATTCTAGGGTATGAAATTACCTTCTCAATTATTAGATGTTGTGTCTAAGGAGAATACTACTAATGGTATTATAGTTTTATATCAAGTTTATAGTTCATCTCTTATTGATGTATGTGTGAATAATCTTCCTATAAATCTTGAGATTCACCCTAAATTTTAATTTAATGAAATTCTAGGATTTTATGGATTTATTTATATGTATCCCATAATAATTTCTAGGGAATGGATAGAACATATCATAATCTAAATGATCCTATGGTCATTTATTGGTTTGATGAATACGAAATTCCAATGGAAATTACTTCTACCTTATGTTTCTTAAATCCTTTTTATGAAGTGTATTTATCTTAGATTATTGGGGAGAAACTAAAATTTGAATATGTGCCTTTTGTACTGGGTTTTTTTATGTGTCTCAAAAAACCATCCCAGTATTCTTAAGAATCATGATGTTATTTTTTAAATAGAACTCATATCTGGTGTAATTCATATTTCAGAGGGTAATATTGAGTAGGCTTGATTAAGTAAAAAAATCTGAAAATAAACTCCAAGAGAATCTAGAGAATGGATTTGTAATCATTGGTACATCACCTTGGGGGGAACCTATTCTTTGTATTAATAAGAATGATGGGTCAATGCGTCATAACATTGATTATCGATAACTTATCAAGATCATTATCAAGAAAAACATATCACAAACCCCACATTAATGATTTATTTGGGCAATACAAGGAGACCAATATATTTCCAAGATTGAACTTTATTCAGGATATCAACAATTGAGGGTTAAGAAGTAGGATATGCAGAAGATAGCCTTCCGCATGAAGTATGGGAATTATGAATTTATAGTGATTCAATTTTTACTTACTATTGACATTTCTATCTTTAGGTATTTCATTAATAGAGTCTTTGGAGACTACCTTGTTCAATTAGTGGTTCCATTTATAGATGATATTTTTATATATTCAAAGAAAATGCAATATCATGAAGATCATTTGAGTATTATGGTGATAACCTTGAGTATGGAGAACTTGTATTCTAAATTTACATAGTGTGAATTTTTTCTTCATAAAGTTTCATTATTGGGGAATATAATCTCATGTGAGGCTATATCATTGGATTATTCCAATAAAAAAGTTATTAATAAATGAGATAGAATAACCATAGTAACCTAGTTTTTTAGATTTATTAGTTTGTATTGATACTACCGACACATTGTGAGATATTTCTCATGACTATATAATCTACTCAAAATGTTGAATCATAAGAGGGTTAAGTTCTTATGAATATAAAAATGTAAAGAAAATATCAAGGTTGTAAAGTGATTTTAGGTCTGTTAACCTTTCCATACACTACCCTACAATAGAGAATGATTGGTGTTTTATAGTGATGCATCAATGAATTTATTAGGATGTGTCCATAGGTATAATGACATAGTGGAAACATATCCATCTAAATAATTGATAATACATATAAACAATTACCTGAATCATGATTTTGATCTCACAATTTTGATTTTACCATTTATGATTTCAAGGAATTATATATGTGGTGAAATTTGTAACATATATACTGATCATAAAATCTTGAAGAATATATTCACACTAATGGAGTTAAATAAGAAACATAGAATATGGTTAGAGCTAACTAATTATTATGAATTCTTAATACATTACCACCCTATGAAAGAGAATAAGGCAACATATACTATAAGTTGAAAGAGATATAATATATTTTCTTTTATTAGGATTAAATTAGATCCAACACATATGGATTTAAAAAATAAAGAACATGAAATTATATCAAAAGTGGAAATATGCTATCTTTATCATATGAATGTTCAACCTTAAATCCATTTGAGGATTAAAGATACACAAAATGATGATGTAGAACTTTAGAAGAGAGTGAGTACATCTCTTATTCTTAACCAAGATGGTGAAAAAAATGATAAGGTTAAATAATAGAGTATGTGTTACATAAATACCAAAATTAAAGAATTAGCTGTTAGATGAGTATCGTAGTTCAACATTCTCTTTGAATCTTGGAAGTATAAAGATGTATGGAGATCTAAAAGAATATTTTTTGGTGGTAAAAAATGAACAGGGATATTTTAGTATGTGTATATTGAGTCCTTTTATATCAATAAGTTAAGGCTAGGAGACATAACTCCAAGGTAATTTCACAACAATTTACCACACTAGAATAGAAATTGGAAAACATTTCCATGGATTTCATCATTCAAATCTCAAAAAAATCTATCGGGAATAATATTATTTGGGTTTTACTTTACTATATTATGAAATATGTGAATGTTATTATAGTTAATGTTGATTTATATCATGAATATCTTTTTAGGATACACAATAAGGATGTTTTGATATTTCATGGATCTCCACTATCAATCATATTAGATCATAATTTGAGCTTTACCATGTTGTTATAGAGAAGTATTCAGATGTATTTGGCTATAGAGTTGAGTATTAGTACTACATATCATCCATATAAATATGGTTTTTCTAAGAGCTCTATTCAAACTCTACAAGAACCATTGAGATTATTCTCAATGTATTTCATATGGGGTTAGGATTAGAACATTTCATTGGTATAATTTTATTACATCAATAGCTTTAACTAGTGAATTCAAATGGATTCTTATGATTCCATATATATATAGAAGTGCAGAACTCCAACGTGTTGGGATGAAGTTAGAGAAAGAAATATATTAGTAAATAATCTTACTGAGTAAACATGAGTGAATGTTAGATCTATTCGATACCACATAAGGTTACATCATAGTAAATAGAATAGATATTATAACTATAATCAGTGAGATCTAGAGTTCAATGTTATATAGAATTTATTACTTCGAATATATCCATGGAAATAAATTATGATATTTGGAAGAAAGGTAATAGTTTTTCTAGATATGTAAGTACTTTTGAAATTATTGATCGTATCATGATGGTATCTTATCACTTGGTGCTTCCACTAAATCTATCTTAATTCCACATTATGTTCTATGTATATCTCCCAAGGAATAACATACCTAGTCCTTATCATCTTCAAAACATAGAGGTAATTTGGTTGGAGAATGATATATCTTATAAGGAACACCTAGTGTTGATTCTGGATCATGTAGAGAAATTTATGAAAAAAAGACCAGTCACCATGTCAATGTTTCTGCTGAAACTATAAATTTAAAAAACTTATGTGGGAACAATATATTGTGAGAAGGAATATGACTCATTTGTGGGTTTTATCGACATGATAAAATTTTGAGGGAAAAATATTATGATGGGGTGGAATGTAACTCCCAAATAAACTATGATATTTTATCATTAAAGATATCTAATCTCTTTGGTATCTTGTGATACATGAAAAATAGAGTTCAAAAGAACCACAATATAATATTTGAATATTGTTATTTAATGTGATTGATATCACCAAGACAATGGATTGTAGAGTATGAATAAGGCTATCAAAATTAAGAAAAATTATCTTCCACACATTTAAAAAATGAATGCATTGGTTATCCAGTGATTGTAAATGAAAATAAAGGTATTTTAAAGTAAAAGAAATTATTTGTTGGAAATATATTTTTATCCATGTAATGTGTTTTTATATTAATAAATTAAAATATTCTCTATTGATGATTTATTTTAATTAAATTTATTACTTATAGATTCAATAATTATTTTAAAAATTAATATAATTTTTTTAAAATGAAATCAACAATAATAAATCCAATTTTATTCCAAAATATGGGTTTTTCTAAAAATGATTGTGTTATGATTTATGCAATTATTGTAAAATAAAATTTTACCACTATTAAAAATTGTATTCAAATAAATTTATATCATAATTATATTTATCATATGTAATTTATCTTTGAGATAATATTTGATATTTTTCCAAAATAGTTGATTTTTGGGTAAATAGTGAAAATTCCTATTTTTAAAATATTGTCATTTTGATGCCTATATTATGATTTAATCATGATATAATAAACTATGATATGATTTTTCATGACCTGATATATGTTAATTTAGTTTTTTAATATTTTAAACCATTATTTTGAATTTGGGAACCCAACCATGAATTTTTTGAACATAATTAATATTATTTTCAAATAATTTTATTTGGATCATTACATTTAATGGAATTATTATATGATAACATTTCATTTTGGATTCATAAAAATATATAAAAAATAATCCTTTTTTATTATTCAACAAAAAAATCAGAAACTAGATTATTATTCTATTTTAAGAAGAAATGATTTTTTCTCTTGAATCTAGTATTTTCTTTTAAAAAATTCATGAATTTAGTATTCTTATTTTATAAGTAATTTATGAAACCTATAGAAATTTAATCTGATATAGAGTATTGCAAATTTGTATTCATAATTTACTAATTTTGTTAAAATTTTCATATTATTTTTTGTCATGTAATTATGATAGCTTAGTAAATATTTAAGTTATCATGGTTATGGTTAAAATAGTTTTAAAGTTGTTTAACTAGAATATAATTATTAAAATTTTGGACAAACTTTTATAAATGGGATTTTTAGAGTTTATTTGTACCCTATATCATCTAATATTTACAAAATGGGTCCCTTGGTTCCAGTTGACATAATTTTGATATATATTAATTATTTAATCTTTTAAATAACTCCAAGTTTGTCCTTTGCCTCACTGTAAAAAGGCCATATCCTCTCATACCTTATTCAAATCATTTAATCCGCTTTGGGAAAAAATTCTTCAAGGTAGCATTGACGTATTTTCAAGTTTACTGTGATTGTTGAAAAAGAATGTTTCCTATGTATGTTATGGAGTTCTAGAGAGTTGGTTGACATCATATGTGAAAAAAACCAAGACAGAGGAATGGATGCCCTTGAAGTAGTATAGAAAATTATTTACAAAAGGTGAAGCCATTTCCCAATGTTTGCCAAGTTTTTGGGGTTCGAATTTTAGAGGATGGCTATCATCAGTATAGATGGATTTCCATGAAGTCCTTATACAAATATTACAAAGGAATGATTATTTATCATTATGGGTTTCATGAAGGTGGTTTCATGAATGAAAAAATGTTTTATAATAATCTCTGTGGTTATGTGAAGATTCAAAAATTCTAAAATTTCCTTGGAGATTTGTGAGATAGGGAGTATCATGAACTAAATGGGAGATCCTCATGAGATGGTGATGATTATGATGGAAGAATCTATAATCGGTGGAAACACCTATAATAGTCCTTTACCCCATTTAAAAATTTATCAAGACGTAATGAAGATTAAAATGTTCTGGATTTTTGAAGGTGGTTTACAAATGTGTTTCTAGAAAAAATGTTTCTGAAGTCTATGAAAGGCAACCGAATGTTTGTAGAAGAAATATATTAATTAATTTCGAAAATGCTATACAAATCCATCAGAAATTTGTGAACCTTTCGAAGGCTAACTGATCTTTCCAAATTGATGTTTCTTCATTAGGTTGTTTGAGATTTGCGAAAGAGGTATGCTTCGGGAAAGTAGTGAACATAGCAGAATTGATGAATAAGGATTTCTTGGTAAAACCATGGAAAAGTGATATTCATCAATTGGATGAAAGTATGACTTCAATAGAGCATCTATCTACTAAGGAGGATGTATTCGTTAGAGATAATGAAGTGAACTACATTTCCAAAAACTGCTTGGGAATACCTTCCAAGCGAAGTGTTGTAAAGAAGGGGAAGAAGTCGATGCTTTCCACTAGAAGTGAGCCAGTGAAAGAGACTCATGAAGTTACCCTTGGAAAAGAAATGATATGAACGTAAAAATTTTAAAGGAAGTAATCCTAGGAATAGAAGTGATATAACCTGAACAATATTTTGTAAGTGTTCATTGAGGATTTGGTACATTGGCACATTATTGTTTTATGCTTTTTTGACATAGCCTAGTGAGTGTGAACCAACAAAAATTGATATGTCTCATGCATGATTTATTTTTTATTCATGCGTTACAATGTGAAAGGGAGAGTTGAGTATTTTATTTTTCAAAATAACATGTATTGAAGGGGCTTTTTTTTAATCTGTCATACCATGATTCACCCCCTGATTAGGGTATTAATCCTATTTCGGATAATAATTTAGTATCATAGGTAAATGAAAAAAGTTATTGGTTCTATCGTAGTAGAAGAATTTTAGGTTTTAAATAAAAAAGGGATTCACATATTTGATGAAAAAATGTTCAATTATGGAATAATTTAATTATCACTGCATCTGATCATTAGAAATGGATATCTTTATAGTAGTGATGCATGAAATTTTGGCCAATATCGATAGTGGTGCTTTATGAGAAGCTGACCGAAGGGAATTAGATGATGGTTATAAAGTAATCAGTGATTTAAATTGATAATTTTCAAATTCAATATATATGATTTTAATTTCATGTAATTCATCACATTCTATGTGGCAAAATTTTCTGAATGTTTAAGAGGGTGACTCAAAAGTCAGAGAAGCAAAATTGTATGTTCTATGGAACAACTATGGGGATCTCAGAAGCATCCTAATGAGTTTGTAGATGCATTCACATATCAGGTGAATTTTTTAGTGGAATAAATGTGTGTTATAAGATAAATTATTGTATTTGTAATAATTTTCAAGAAAATCTTGAGAATACATCCACCTCCGTTCAATCCGAATGTTTGTGTTTTGGAATATAAACATCCATTGGAGATTACATTGGTTAGCATTCATAGTAAAATTGTTTCATTTGAGATGAAAAATTATGATAATGAGTCTGTTGAAAATGTTATATCCAAATTAGTGGCACTCAAATACCTAAAGAAGCTCACCTTTGAAGAATTTTAGGAAGAAGAAGAGAGAGATAAGGTAATGTCATTCCTTTCTTAAAATATCCAAAGAGGCAAAGGAAAGTTCAATGGTAAACAACCACTTGTAGGTTTTCAATGTAGAAAGGTTAGACATCTTGTAAAAAGATGGCCCTAGAGGATTTAAGAAGATGATGATGATGAAGTTGAAATCCCTACAATGAATCCATCATCCTATATGAAAGGAAAAGAAAATTTTAAGAGAAATTTATTCATAAAGAAGAATCTGATTTCAAAAGGAGATAATAGTTTAGAAGAATATGATTCATAAGAGTTAGAGGACTTCAAGGATGATTAAATAGATTATATGGTGGTTTTGTCATAAATTCTCAAACAAATTAATAAAGAGACAATGATTATGAATAAGTTGATGGAAGAGTGGATATGTAAATTGAATTAGATGCCTCTCTTAAGAAGATAAATGATTGGATATCCATGATGTAGAAATCCAAAAAATTGGATCATGATTCCATACATTATATGTAGCAGTAGGAATAAGTGAAGTCTTATCTGAATGAATAAGTTGAAAAATTAAGGTCTTCAATGTTAGAGAGACCAGAAAAGATTATTGTGTACTAGCTAAAAACTGAAGAATAGAAAAGGGAAATTGATAGTTTGACTACCAATAGAAAAGATCAAATAAAACATGTCACAGATCACGATGAGGAAGTCATAATTTTACAATGACGTTTTATGTATCATGAAAAACATCTAACTCCCAGTATGACCTTGGGACGTAAGATCAATCAGGAATGAATGAATATGGTAGCGGATCATAGAGGTCCCGTAGAATAGATGAAACAATCAAATCCAAATGATAAGACTGGTATACGGCTTGATAAAAAATACTAAGCAGTGATGGTTTATTTTAGACCACAAGAACCTTATATGAGATTAATGATTTTTTTGGGTATGAATCTGAACCTAATGATTCGGAGAACCCAAGGGAAACCCAATAGTGAAGTCATGTCACACAGGAACACACCCCGCATATTTTATTTTTGTGGAATTATGGGACATGAAAAAAATAAATTTTCTATATCCAAAAGGTATCAAAGGGAACAATACCAACCAAGAAAACCATACAAAACTCAATATTATATGATATAATTTGATGGTAAATTTTTTAGGTTTGGGGGATTTAGACACAATGAAAGATATTGATCATCAACAATGTAGAGGAATGTTCCAAAGCAGACTATATATGGTCATAAGAAGCAAATAAATGTATCATCAAATGAGATGAAAATGAAAAATTGATTTGAAGCTTTGTAGGATGAAGATATGAAATCATATTTTTAGGAAGATCATGATTATTAGTTTGTATTAGGTATGAAGTAAAAAACATGGATCAAAAGGAAGGGAGATAAATAATAAGTGGTTATAAAGATTTTATTCGAAGCATCAATTCATACAAGAATATAGATCATTGATAGTGAATACACTCACCCTATTACTAGAAAGAAAGAGATGGTGACATGAATCAACAACGATAAGGAAGGTATCTTATGATTTGGTAATGTTGAAGGCCTAAAGATTTATGGATCAGCAAAAACCATGTTTAGTGGAAGAGACATGAGAAGCTCTGATGTCTTAGCTGTTGAATGTCTAAGTCACAAATTTCATAGTTTTATTCACATATGTGACTCAAGGAATTCCATGATAATCTCAAAAAAAATGTATCATTAAGAAAAATGACATATCGATTCTTTTTTGAGGAAAGAATACAAAGGAGAATCTAAACCTTCTAAGTGGAGAGAAAGTTATGTGCATTTTTTCTAAATAAGAAGAAAAAAACTTATGGCATAAATTCCTTGGTCATTTGTTCAAAACATTTCAGAAATATCAAGTAAAATTTTCTTCTACATGAGACCTCTATATATTATCACATGATCGTACCCATATGTGCGATGCTTTTTAATAACAAAAGTTCATTGGAAAGATATATAAGGAAAAAAGACAAAATTTTAACAAAATTTATTGAGTTGGTTCATATTGATGTGTTCGAACCTATTTCATGAAGAGATATTTATATAAAAAGATATAATATTCCATTTATTGATGATTTTAGACTAATGACATGGGTTTCAATCATCAATCACAAATATATGGTGTTCAGTTTCATAAAAACGTATGAAAGGGATGATGAGAAGATGTTGGGTTAATGAATCTAGAATATCTGAATAGGGAAGGGAAAATAGTTCTCATATAGCCAAGTAGAGTATTATCTTGAGAAACATGTGATAAGGTACCATGTTTCAGTAGTAAGAACCCCATAGGGGAATCGATTAGTTTTGTAATGAAATCGAATTATTGACAACATGGATAGAACTATGCTCATTGATAAAGACCATCCGGAGAGGTTTTTGAAGGAAGAAGTGATGAAATTAGTCTACACATCAAATAGAGAGTTATTATGTTCAAAAGAGGAGAAGACCTCATATGATGTATGATATATAAGAAAGCCATCAATGAAGTACTTTCTAGTCTTCAGAAGTAAGTGTTTCATTCTTAATATAGAGAAACACATGATGTTTGAATCTAGTGAAAATGAAGGGATATTTATTGGCTACTGAATAAAGATCAAAGTATATAAATGGTTCAATAAGAATACGAGAAATATAGTATAATGAAATGATGTAACTACAGTAGAGAATGACCAGAATCTTAATAAAATACATGATCATTCTTAGGATGATAGTAATGAAGAGATAATCAGATCATGGGTTTATCTAGTTTTAGGTGCTGATTCAAAATAAGATTCAAATAATTGAATGGATGCACATAAACCAGGATCTATATAAAGACCAAAGAGTAGATTCATAATTAATTGGCATAAAATAATTGGATATCAGGGAGCGCTAATGAAGACAAGGAGGATGAAGATTCTACAAAAAGAATCTTACATATCAAAAGTAGAGACTAAATGTTTTGAGAATAATTCTATAGATTACAACTGGATTCAGGCTACGAATGAAGATCTTCAAAATATTGAGAAAAATAAAACATGGGAGATTTTTTTGAGTCCAACATATAATAATGTCATTAGGGATAAATGGTTCTTTTACAATAATATGAACGAAGATGGTGTTGTGATTCGAAAAAATGAATTACTAGTGTGCAAAGGGTACTCACTGATATAACACATCAATGTTGAGGAAACATTTTCACCTTTTCTAAGGCTAGAGACAATCAGACTATTCGTAGCTATGTTAGTGAAAAGAAATTTCAATGTTTTTTAGATGGAATTCAAGTCACCATTTTTCAATGGGGTTTTATAAGAAGAATTTTATATTGAACATCCTGATGGTTTTCTCAGTCATGAATATCATAACATATCTTTTCGGCTAAGAAATGTTCAATATGGGTTGAAGCATGCACCATGAGCATGGTATTCCAGGATCGATCTTGTTTTGAAGAAGCTCATTTTTCAGTATGGTGGATTTGATTACAATTTTTTTATAATTAATGATATAAATAATGATGGTGATAGTGTATATCAATGACATAATACTTGGTGGATTAGATAAATCTATGTTCAAACAGTTCAGTGAATTCATGAAAATTGAATTTTAAATGACAATGATTGATGAACTGATGTTTTTACTTGGATTATAGGTGACACACAGAATGAATGGAACATTTATTTCTCAATAAAAATGCCAAGGAGGTGTTGATAATATTAGGAATGGATATTTCCAAGGAGATGAGAACTCCAGTGGATTCCCATATGAAACTATTATGGGCTGATAACGGTAATGAAGTTAGTGAAACTAAATATAGGAAAACCGTTGGAAGTATATTGTACATGATAGAAAAAAGACCTAATATTTTATTTTCCACATGCCAATAAGCACATTGTAAATGTAATCTCTATGAAATACAATTACATTTAGAGAAAAGAATAGTTCGGTATATCAAGGGCATGGTAGATTTTGGTTCTCTATACAATGAAAAATCACAGCTAGAGTTATTGGGCTATACAGATTCAGATTGGGCAAGATCAGAAGATGATAGGAAATCAACATCAGTTGGTGCATCCTATCTTAGTGGATTTTGTATCTAATGGGTAAGAAAGAAACGTGAATTCATTTCATTAAGCACTATATAATCTAAATATATTGGGTCTACTCAAGATTTCATACAGTTACTATGGATGAAACAACAACATGATGATATGGGAACTCAATTGAAGTCTCCAATCAGAATCCATTGTGATTATTGATGTGCTATAAATCAAGTAAAAAATACAGTCCATCACTCATGGAAAAATCACATTGAAATTAAGTATCATTTTATCAAGGTGAAGGTGGATCATGGGAATGTGAAGTTATAGAATGTTCCTATGGAACTATAGGTTGTAGACATTCTGATGAAGACCTTACCCAAAGAATATTCTGAATGGATTTGAATGTATCAAGAGGTTTAGTCGACTCCACTCACATTAGAAAGTATAGATGTGGTACCCCTACCCCTGAGGTATGAAGTCTTTTCCCCAAATGTGCTGATATGTGTTCTTTTCCCTATTGCAGGCTATAATGCAGTGACCTTCAGGTTCATTGACAAATGATGTTAAATTGAGGATAAAAAATGGAAAAAGATGTATTTAATCAAGATATGGGGAAAATATAATAGGGGTTGTATTAAATCTGATGATGATAAAGATGAACAATCACACCTTATATATCATGAAATATGAGGTTCATGATGAATGCAGATAAGTGGTTTTAGAATGAAGTGATTCTCTGATGAAATTTTAATGATACTCTTTTTTATCACACAGAGAAATGCTATTGTGGGCATGGAGTATATGTTGATTAAATATTGGATCACAATATGAATTAAAAGAAGAAAATACTGATATAATATGGAAGAAGATTCATTATGGTATCAAAATGTGAAGAGTTTTCAACAAACCCAAAGGGGGATATTATTGTTAAAAAATACATCATGTTTACATTGATGTATTTTTGGGTTGATTATGTGTGTTGGAAAAGTATGTTTCCAAGCTATGTGGTGGAGTTACAGAGAGTTTTTTGACCTTATATGTTGAAAACAATGAAAGAAAGAAGAATGGATTCCCTGGAAGTAGTAATACAAATTTTGTATACAAGGTGACACCGTTTCCCAATGTTTTCCAAATTATTTGGGTCCAAATTATAGAGCATTTATAGCATTGTGAGAGATGGATTTAGATGAAGGCCATGTAAAAATATGGGAAAATATTTAGTTTCATGAAGAATGGGTTTCACAAAGGTGGTTTCGCAAAGGCAAAAAATTTACCATGGTAATCTCTGCGATTTTTAGAAGCCTCAGGAAGGAAAAATTTTCCTAGAGCATTGTGATATAGAGAGAATCTTGAATGAAAGGGAAATGATATAAAAAATAGTGATGATGTGGATGGAAGCTTCTAGAATTGGTTAAAATTTCTATAAATAGGCCTCTTCCACCTTTACACAAGTAGCTAGACTTAATGAAGATTCTAAGTCTACAAATATGTGAAGATGGTTTTCAAAGGTATCTCTAGAAAAAAAGATTGACAAGGAATGAAATCCAACTTAATATTTTGATCATATCAAAGGTAATGAATTTTGATAATTTTATAAAAATATAATTGAAATATGAGAGCTTTGTGAAGGATAAGTGAGCTTTGCAAAAGGATGTTTCTTCACAAAGGTTATTTGAGCTTCGTGAAATAGGTGTGCTTCACAAAATCAGTGAGCATTGCGAATGTGTTGAAAATGTATTTCCTAGTAAAACTATGGTAAATAGATATTCATCAAGAGGATGAAAGTGGTACTTTAATGTAACATCTATCTAAAACTAAGGATGTATTCATTAGATATAGTGGAGGGACTTACATGTCCTTAAACTGTGTGGAAATCCTCTCCTATAATAGTGAGAAAAGGAAGAGGAAGAAAGTGATCCTTTCCACTGAAAGTGATCTAGAAAAAGAGACTCAGGTAGTGACCATTGTGAAAGCAGTGACATGATGCTAAACCTTGTAAAGGTAGTGATCCATGGAATATAAGTTATCCAGACCAAACATTATTTTGGCAGTAAGCCTTAGTGGATTTGGTACATTGGTTCATTTCCACTAAATAATCCCTGGAAACATCATAGTGAGGGTGAACTAAATAATATTTCATTGTCTCATGCATGCTTTAATCTCAATTCATACTTTTTTGTGGGAAAGGGTGAGAAAAGTGATTTGTTTAATGATGGAATAAGATCTGAAGGGGTAGTTGTTTAAATCTTTCACACCCAAATTCAACCCCCAATCAAGGTATTTAAACTAGTTGGGATAACTATCCTTATATATCAACCGATAATTACCCTAATATTATTCTGGATTACTTCCCACCTTCGTAGATATTTTTTTTATGTCCACCAGACAATCCTTTCATGGCTGAAAGTGTAATCTAAAAGTGGTTTCTCAAGGAAGTGGAAAAAGTATTTACATAGTATTTAAAATTTTATTTACTCTTCTACCACCCTAACTCTATAATAACCAATCTAAAACAAATAATTTATTATCTTTAAAATAATTTTTTATTAATATCATGGAATAAATATTGTCAACCTTCTTTTCATCTAATGGAAAAAGATAACATTTCTTATGCGTATGTGTGAAATAATAGCTCCAAGAAGTGATGCGGTTTTTAACCACATCATCAAATTTATTGTTATAATAATGGATATATAGAATAAATGGAAAAAATATTATCAACCCCTTTTAATCCCATTGTAGTAGATAACTTCTCTCATGCTTATGTGTGGAATACCATCTCCACAAAGCATTGTGTTTCATTTTTATTCACCTCTTCATATAGATGGTTATAATGATGGATTAAATCAATATATATGATATTTAAATAATTATTATAGTTTTTTAAAAGTTTAATTAATATTTATTTTCCTTTCATTCCATCCATCAAAAAGGGGAAACATCACCCACATATACGTACAGACTATTGTCTTCGTGAATTGATATAATTCATTCTTCATCACTAATTTAAATGAGTAGATATAAAAGTGTATAAAATGATTACATGTGATACACATTAAATGAATAAAAATGTATATGTGATGATACCATGATAAATTACAAGGACTTGGACTACTGAATATAATCTGACATGAAAAATGGTTCAGCTATCAATAGTAACCGCGATTTTTATCGAAATATTAACAATAAAATGGCGATAATATGATATAAGTTAAACGTATATGGTATAAAATATATAATTATAGTTTCATATTAGATTTATAATATCAAAATATTTATTATAAAATTTTTTTGAATGTGAATAATGCATGATGTGACATGAGTTAAGGGTTTATGTTACAATCTCATTTCTTATTAGAACTTTTTATGGAAAATTTCAATTTGAGGAAGATTTTATAGAAAATATACAATAAAACCGATATATTTTCTTATCCTTTGGGTATTCTGAAAATTTATATTTATTAATACAATTTTCCTCACTTTTATATTAAAATTGATCAAGAAAATGTCTAAGGAAAATTCATCTTTATTTCCTCTTTGGCCGACAAACATTTTCATCCATGTTCACACTCTTAGAAAACAAATTATGTTTATGAAATATATATAAATGTTTTCTAAATACTAATTTTAACTACCTTTGAATTAATTCAAATAAGTTTAAAAATGTATCATTTTAAAGAAAGTTTTTCTAAATAGGCTATTTTTTACTTTTTATAGTGGTGTGAAGGGAATATGTTTTTAATGTATATAACATGATTAGAATTCCATGATTTCATGAATATTATTTTCTTTTTAGTTTCCTTTAAATGTATCCAAAATTATTTTTAAATACAATTATATTTTCATTATTCATTTTTAGTTAAAAAATTATCAATGGAAAATGATATTTTCTCATTATTTCAGTGAAATGATTATATGAACTTTAAAAAAAGTTTTTCATTTATATCATAATACTTTAATGATTTTCATGCATCACTGGGATAAAGATCTTATGATACCATCCTATTTCTTTAGATGTCTTAATGCGATGATGATTATATGAAAACATTTTCTTTCCCCCAATTTAATTATTTTATGATTAGATATTTATGGAAACAATTTGTTTCTATTGGTTATGATATGTTGAAGTGACGAATGTTTGTTGACACTATTTTTTTCACGGGAGTATGTTATGATTAAAATAAGAGTACCTAAAGTAATAAATAAGTTAATGGATATAAGGAAAATCAAGGAACTTACCTAGGTCTACATATGTGCACCCAACTTGCATACCCATAGGCTTACACAGGCCGAGTTTGTGCAGAATAGAAGGAACAACCACACAAACACGAGGAACCTTTATAAGGAACCTACATGATGGACTTTTGTGGGGGAATTCCTTCACCAAGGGCCCTGAAAATGAATATAAATAGGACCCTAGAGATACACATTTGATATGAATGTTTTATCATAAGAATCCCTAAATATATTCTCTCTCAAGTCCTTCATTTAGGCCCCTAAAACCACACTGGGAGCTCTCCAAAACTTGATAGAAATGGGAACTAATGGGAATAGTGGGATTAAACATCCTATAGTTTGGGAAACACAAGAATAATATGCGAGGAGAAACATCCCCTAGTTGACATGTACATGCATGGAGGTATCCTCACAAACATGGGACTTATGTGAGACCCTTCTAGAGAAACATCAGGAAACAGTTGGATCTATGAGAAATGAGTCTCCCAAGTCTTTTTTCCAAGGCTATCCATTATCCATAATTCACCTCTAGATATCTTAGGTACACCTTGTGTAAATAAAATCTAGTCTTCCCATATCCACCCTACGAGAGTTCCCATTATATCACCCAGGTTTACCATACATGAGTCCTCTTATAATCTCCAAATTCCATCTTTCATGATACAAATTCTACTCTCCCAAGTCTCACCCTATGGGATCCACCCTTACACATCTCTTTTCCATGATATCAATGGAAGGGAACATCTATCCCTAGGACTCCCATCCAAGGGATACCAAATTAGAACAACTATTGTGGCCTCCTTATTACCACAATCATGGATAAAGACACACTAGTGTGTATCCCATTAAATTTTTAGTTCACCCAATATGATTTTTATCGAACTTGTCCAACCTAATAGGTATTTTCCTAGGGGTGTTTGAAATTTTTTTCCACTCGGTAATGAGGATCCCAACCTTGGAGGTAGTGATAGGGACCTTCCCGTTCTAGAGAGTGAGGGAAACACTTTATCTTCCATTTTATGATAGCCAGTAGTCTATCATTATATCATCATCTTTGAAATTGGGAAGATGTTTTACCTCCTAGACTAAGAAATTAGTCTTTTTTACATGTTGTGTCTTTATGGGTGTGTAAGTCCTAACTATGGGTCTTGAAAACAAGAGAGGATATAGACCCATCATATCACCTTCTCTCTTCCATATCCATGGCCTCATATACCATCACATAAAAGATATTGTGTGTTTTTATATCTATTATCATTCATATTGTTTTTCAAACCATGGATGAATCAAATGTTATTAGAAATTAGTGATGACAATGAAATCTACACAATCAAATACATGTCTTGGTAGAAAATCCATTCCCATATTTTTTCCCTCACATTCTCAGACACCCTCTATATGCATGGATACTCAAACATATGTATCCTTCTCAAACGACCTTATCCTTTATAGGAAAATAATTAAGAGGTTCTCCATAGGTTTGGGTACTCAAATCTTTGTATATATATCAAAGGTCCATATCTCCATTGAGAAAAAACCTCAAAGGCCCTCCTATTGGGTTTATGACCCAACCTTCTCACCTATGTGGGATTTGATCCCCATCCAACTACATTACATAGTAATCATCCATGAGGATCAAACCCATCATCCAAAATTCACCCTAATATTTTCTAGGCCACATTCTTAGTAGTTTCATATCTATACTAGGATGCCACATCCATTCTAGGTCCTTTGGGCCGCTTCTACATAAGTCCTACACTATCTTATAATAAGAAACTTCTGTATAGATGTCCTTAAAACCTGATTTTAAACTATACAATTTGTTCCTCATCACATGATCTTTAATTGTATGATGTATCCTATTAAGTGGAATTGACCTACATGGTTTCTGATACCTTTAAAAATGATGTTTAGAAAGACCATTTCATGGGCCATATGATGAAATAAAAAACCCATCTTCCTGGATGATGATAAATTATAGATCACCCCACAGTGAGGCTTAAAACTATAATCATGATAATAAACAAAATATGAATCACAATTCCATTTATGAATTGTAACATCAATGGAGATCCTCAGATACACACATATATCCCCATCGATGGAGAAACTCTGATACATATAGATGATTCTAAAGGAATTCCATGCTAATAATTTATTATCAATATATGGGAGACCTATTTTATATTTGGGAGTTGAAAAAGGATTCATGAACATGTATTAAACACATAAGAGTGTCCCGATGTAGGAAATAATGCCCCTAAAAAAGGTTTGAAGAGCTCAACCTCCCATACTATCGATCAATGCAGGTTCCTAATTGTGGCACTGATGATGACTGGAAGGAGACCCCATCCCTTTTCAAGTTGTTTGTACAGAAAAATGTGGCTCAGAGGTCAGCCACCAGGAAATCTGGGCACTGGGTTCGGTGGTGTCCTCCAGAAGCTGGCTTTAAATTGAATATCAACAGTTCTTGCGTGCTGGGTGAGATGCGTGGTGGTAGCGTGGTCCGAGATCCTAGGGGAAGTGTGGCCTTGGACTTTTCAGCGCATTATGGTTATGGTAATTCTATGCAGGCTGAGGCGAAAGTGGTTTTCATAGGTATCAGTATTTGCAGACAACAGATGCTTGACATCTTGCAAGTTGAGACTTATTCTATGGTTATTCACGATGTAGTGCATGGTAAAGGTATCATCCCCTATTATATTACATACACTATTCGGAAATGAAAAGCTCTCTTGGATAGTAGAGCCAGAATCACTCACACGTGGAGAGAGGGAAACAAGGTGTCAGATCACTTGACCTCTACGGAAACCCCTGGTAGCATGGTCAGTTGTCTAACTCACGTCTCTCACTTTAAACCTGAGGGGGGTGAACTTGATTCAAGGTGATTCCCTTGGTCTCCATTACATCAGGACTCCCTAGAAATTGGTCATCTTTTATCTATCACTCTTTTGAATAAAAATGGTAATGTAATAGTGGTGGTATGTGTTATTGGAAACATCCCCCACTGACCACATTCCTATGGAAATAAGGTTTGTGAAACATCTAGAAGAAGGGAACTATTGGGTGTTTTGAGATCAATGAACAAAACCCATTCGATGCCACCCAAAAACGGTAAAATCGATGTGAATAATTTTACATCCATTAATCCTCCCAATAAATCATCATGACCAACCGATTTTCATCAGAAATAATAATGGTGAACCCAATGTGAATCCTTATCAAAAATTATTGTGTCACCAACATATTAGGCCCGTTTTCCACTCTCACAAAATCCAGACAGACCAAACAAGTATCCAAAACAATTTATTACACATGTGGTCATTTCTTTATATGTCTCCTTAATAGGGTTCTCTGGTTTGTGTTTGTTACATATATTCCAGGAACCTTCAACTGAAACTCACTTCGATCCAAATAACATATTACCAGTTCAAGAAGACGTGTGATTAGGATACTAGACAACCTAGGTCCTCATTTAAACCAAGGACACCATTTCCAACCCATAATCTTTAATGTTGGTTGTCAAATGGTCGGATTCAGTAGTTCCACCTCAATGGTACTATCCCAATCGTAGAGGCCACCTGATAGGCCTTCCATCTCATACATCACCACCAACTGTCTTCTCAATGAAATTTAGTAGCATAGAAGTAGATGAAGATAATTACAATCTCAAAACATTTGGGGAGCCTATCCCTAGAATGTAACAACATTCTCCTCCATTATCAGAGGGAGGTAGAATAAGAGGTCACTAAAGACCTCATCCTAGAAACAAAGGGGTCCCTCCAAAGGGATTATACCAGCAACCACCTCCACCAATGACGCATGAGAACACACCTTCATCATGATGTTGGTGTTCCCCTACGATGTCCGAACTAGGTCACCAAGAAATGGGAACCAATGATAGCCTACTGAGGGAATAATATGGTTAACCTAGAATAAGAATCTACCTCTATTACCTTAAGAGAAGTCTGCCAACCGATTACAACATCAAACTGTGAGTAGGAACACACACCTTCTTGCATCTACAATAATTCCATCATAGATTACTATCATTTATAAAATCTCTCAAACCAAATATGGAAAAAAAATTACTAGCATGCAAAAAAACCTTCCCATATATATCTATCCTATCAACCTTATATGGAAGCTTCTGGAGAAACCAGCTGACAGATCCTGACATCATGTAGGGGTAACAATATATCACTTCCCCTGTACCTAATTAATGTTAGTATAAACTAAACAAATTGCTAATGGGATACGGAACACACCACTAGTCCAACCATGGAATGGGAATATATCCCCATTCCAGACACTAAAGTAACACATCATATATTTTAAAATGGTGAAAGTGGAGACCAAAATTCCTCCAAACAACTTACACACCTACTATGATATAATAACGATCATGGATGTTTTTTTGGGGAAGGAACAAAACTCCATACCCATAATTGGGGTGACTCAACATCACAATACGAGGGTGACTCTAGAGTATATTTATATCAATTGTCTATTCTAGGAGGGTCATAGGCCAATCCCCATGATATATGGACAACTAGATCGTTCCATACCTCTGATCCAACTAGAGGACATCAGTCCATCAGTGTGGACACTCCAGGGATGGAAATTATATATTCAATAATTCTAGAGACCTACCAAAATATTAAATTAATTGAGTAGGTTTTTATCAAAAAAAATTACATATGTGAATGTTGTTATCCACAAAAATTGGTCTTGATCTCCAGTAAGAGAGAATCCAAAAACAAGTCTCACCAAAGGTGGTCGGGAAATTATTATTCGATATACAATCCCACCTTTCTTAATACCAAATTTCATAATCCTTTTGACATATACCTATGGGATCTCAGGATCCCACTAATTTATTACCATATTATAGAAAATTTATTTTTAATTGCAAGGTTCCTTCCTACAACTTTCCTACCAGTAATTCCAAAGTTCCTCCCCAAACATCTTACCATGAAGGTTTACATTATCTCTAAAATCCGATCGATCATGAGAGCCCATATCTTGATGAGAACTATGATATCCCTCCACATGTCTATAAGATCAAATAGTAATGATTTCCTCCCTATACTATCATATTCTCTAAAGGTCCTTCCTTTGGTATACACTACATGAAATCTCCTTGTATTCACACGTTATGATGTGATGGTAGTCTTCTCCATGATGATATTCACTATGAATGTTCTCACATCCTTAACATTTCATTTAATCATGAGCGTAATAACCTTGATGAAATAACTATGAGGAAGACCTCCTATATCGTGGAACATGGGAAAATGAGGCTTCTCATTCCTGATGTATCATAACTGAAAAGTGACTTCCTTTCCCAACCGAAAGACATCCCAATGAAATAATCATTCTCTATACCACCATTGGATTTCCTACCTTCTAATATGACATAGGAAGTCCTTTGAAATACTTTTTTAGATAATAAATAAATGTGTAAAAACCCATTTTTTCCATGCGTGTTTGAATAGACTCTTACAAAATATGAAGAATACATGTTGCTCATGAGGAGACAGTTGGTAAAACAAAATATACTAGTCATGTTTTGGACATTAGTTTCTCCACATTACAACATTACAGTGGTGTTGTTACATGATTATGGTCATGAAATGTTAAAAGATATATGTACCAATTTTCATCACATAGAAACAAAAGTATCTCCTTATGATGAATATCCAAGAAACATCAATGTAATATAAGGTATACACCGTTAAATTACCTTGGATGCTCTCCTAGCAGCACGACACCCAAAATTAGGAAAATAAAAAAAATGTCAATACGCACATCTCAACACATTAAAAATGTTTTGTTAGATGATTACTAATTCCCATTCCATGTTTATATTGGGGAATGGGTCGAAATGGGGTGTTTTATTTCACCTCACTCTCTAATCCAAAAAGTTCATTGAAAGTGAGGTTATGCAATGTTGTAAACTCATAACAGCTACTTGAAACAAGATCTACTCATAAAAGATGTTATGATCAATATGATGAATATCTCAATGACTATTAGAGACATTGGTCTAGAAGATATAGATCCATTGAATGAATCCTCCATTAAGAAACTGAATATATTGAGCAAAGCCTCACAGTTAAGGGAGGCCAATTACTAAGCATTTAAAATATCATTGGATATAAGAGTCTCACGGGAAAATTATACAATGTACCCATCCCATGTTCTAAAAATTATCTATGAGATCCTGAGATCATCCATGGAAGAAACAAAAAGAAAAATATAGGCGAAACCCAATCCTGTTGTGATGTGGGACTTTTTAACACAACATTGAAGGCAAAAAAATCGAGCTCGAATATATGTGAAAAGAAAACAATAGTATACCAATCCAAAATATCCTGGTTGTTTTTAAGATCAAAATCCTCCTTAATGAATGTTAGTGTTTTTTAGTTTAGGGATAGCACAACAAAATGAATCATCCAAGATTAATTTATCATGTGATCTGAATTCCTCACATAGAACATGCAAGATGAAATTATCGGTAGATTGCCTTTAGATTTTACTTATCTTGATGACTCTAACAGGACCAGTGAAAGAGTGTAAGAGACCTCATGGAATAGAAAAAAGAAAAGAAATACCTCGGGGGTACGATTTATTTTGACAATCACTATTTATTTGGTAGATATTCATGAGACAATTGGACCTCTTCTTTTTCAGAGGCTAGTGAAATTCTAGCATTCATTACATGTCAGTGAATATTGTGGGTACTAGATCTGTAGATTCTATATAATAGGAAGCTGATATAGAGGAATATGAGGAGGATGTATCAGTTCATAATATAGTCCACACCAATTTTATTGTAGAATACATGCATACCAGATACCATAAGATTGCAAAATATTTGGGAAATCCTTAAAATTCCCCATTACCTCCCCATCAATGGGAATCATCAAAGGAAAAGGTTAAGGATATGGTTCAGCCCCAAATATTACCCAAGAGTGTTGAACCCCTAACACTCGAGGAAATATTTTCCTATTAGGAGGACGATAAGGATGATCTGAGAAAACTCAATGCATAACTACTTCAAGGATATATCTATGCTGGATTTCTTCTACAATAAGATCCTTAAATCACACTCCCTGACAATGTACCTAAAAAATTAGGGATCTTAGTATAATTTTTAATAGATATATGACATCTAAACAACATGGGGCAATGAAAGAAAAATATTTAGATCCCATTGAATTGAGATATTAGGATTTCTCTCCATCATGTACATGACCAAAGCTGGGCCAGAAGCATCCACATAGGCTATCTTATATAGTTTACCAATCTTAGAAACAAGAAGAACAACCATGGTTGGACCTACCTATTCATTACCCCATTCAAGATTCTATTCAGCCAAAAATACCTCTTGGGATCCTCAATACTATTGAGTTACTAATAACTTGATTGGAATCCATAGAAGAATAGAATACCCCTGGACATATCGAAAGGAAGCCTTACCATGAATGGGTGGATCCAACCCCTCCGCCAACAAACATTGGGAAGCTTAAATTTCTAAAATTCAATGTATTTAGGGACCTAGATTAGAAATTGATGTATTGATTTTCCCATTGTGATCCCATCATGGGAACCCCCACACAACAAGAAGCAGTGAAACTTAGTTGTTTCATGTAGAAACTATATGTACCAACCATCATAAGGTACACTAGTTTGACAACATAGTCAATAGAGGGATGAGAAGGTTCCTATTAGTAGTTTCTCTTTCAATTCATCTCTACAGTATAAAAGGTAAAAACCCTTGACCCCTATAACATAAAATAGAGGGATATTGAGAGGGTTTTAGATTTCAGTACTCATTGGAAGGTGTTTAACGACTCTCTAATCCTCCATCTTCCCTAAGAATATTTATTATCTATCTGTATAGGGAGTCTTCATGATGAGTATCACACACATCTCATTACAAAAAAATACACATGTAGGTTTTGAGATCATTCCATGGTTTCACAATGATTGGATGAGTCTATCTCACTAACCAAGGCCATGCCCTGATTAATTCCATCATATTAAGGGGAAATCATAAGAAATGAAGAGGCTATAACTGTAACACTTAATCCAACCCCTACACTAACTCTTGCTCCAAATCCTACACCATACCATGAAATACCCCCTCATGAGTTTCCTCAATAACACTTTCCCCATCATGAAGAGTTAAAGGAGTAGAGGAAAACCAATATGAGTAACTAAAGGTTAGATCTTATTCATTCTGATATAAAAACAATCCTATCCTACTTCATCACAGCTTTGAATAACAACTAACACAAGTTTCCAAAACCCAAGAGGCCTGATCACACTGGTCTCAAAAATATCTTTAACTATTTCTCGTTCTATTAAACATTAGGTTACACTATCCAGGAATTCTTTTATTCAACGAAAACCAACAAAAAAAGGTTGACTAATGACTTGTGAAGCTTTGAAGGCCACCTGTGAATGTATCATATGTTTCTTCCTCTAATACAGTGGAAGAGGGTTAATGACAGGAGGTCACCAGAAGGAATGTGTAGAAGGTAAATAATTAGATGACTATAAAAATCATCCAAGCTCATGTTATACCCTGCACACAGTCAAAACATACAACTATTTCCCAGCCAGTTACACTACGGTGCAGGCGACTCCATCGACATCATAGTCCTCTAAAGGCTAGTATTATAAAACATGGAATTGATTGAAGGTAATGAACTAAACCTATAAAATCAAGCTTTGCTAAGGCCAAACATAGATTATAATCTTAGACTTCATGCCTTTATAAAATAATAGGAACTACCACAACCAAATTCTACTACAATAGATGGACCATGAGAGAATATCCCGATTAAATGAAGAATTAAAAATTGGTTCCATTAATATCATTAACTTGATGGATCCATTATCTAATAAATAATTTTTTTCATGAACCAATGTTAGCTACACTAGATTGGGGAACTCGAGTATGAGGCTGTTGGGGTCAAGGGTAGAGTGGAATATGTAGTCGTTGAATAACTCAACACCCAGACCGTATCCCAAATCGTATCATCTATGTTATGAATACTCATGGAAAATACCTCCAGCATGACATGAAGGGAATGAATGATCCCCCATATCTACCATGATTCAACCAAACATTATTATCCTAGAATATCAACTTGAGGGGATACAATTATATGATATATGTCAGTGAGAAGGAAGACATGTTCATTCTAACCCAATAAGGATATGAGTTCTTTCAACTAATATTCCAAGAGATTATTTTCATATGTAAACAGATTTAGTTCTTAAACAACCTTAAAAATTTCATCCTCATAATGGGATGTAAAGAACTATGTCCTAAAAGTATGAAATTTTAAAAAATTATACATTTTTTCATCCCAGTTGTTGATCATGAATACTTTAAGTATATCGAATGACCAATGTGAAGAACTACTTGAGGCTTTGCTGATCCCTCATGAGTTTGCAGTAGAGGATTCCAATGTTGAAATATATCATGAAAATATGAATCCCACATAATACAACATGATCATCTCTTCCATAGATCATAAAAATTATTTTATTATACAAGTACACATAAAACCCATTTATGTTTCTAGCCAGATAGATGATGTTCATATCAGATTGGATTTCATTGAGAATGGTTCCAGAGTCATAATCATTCTAGTATGAACACTTCAGTAAATAGGTTACAATGAACCACACATTCCCCATCCAGTCTAATATTATATAGTTAAGAAAAAGGAAAACCAAATAACTTCAATATGATCAATATTAGTTCTTATTTTGGGTGCCTTGTATCTGACACAATAGTTCTATTTGTCCAAAAATACATGACCTTAGATGATCTTATAGGAAGGCCAATGATTACTTGTTACATGGTTGTCCCCTCATCATACCATAAATTCCTCAAATATTTAATTAATGTTAAAATAGGGAAATTTCATAGTGATAACTCCCTATTTGAATCATTATAATCTCAATCTCTCAATATCTGATTCTATTAGAAGTAAGTAGAAAAAACTATAATTGAGATATTTTCTCGATTCAATGCCTTAAATGGCTTAGAAATGACCCTGGTCAAAACATTTAACTAAGTCAGTGAAGATTATGCACTTCCCATCAATTAGATCAAAATCATGGATCCAAATTCGATAACATATTTAGAAAATTTCATTATATCATCCAATATAACTGATCCTGACAGTGCTAAAGAAGTCATCAAATCTCTGAACAATGGTAAAATCTCAGGTTAAAATTCCCTCATTCCATCCCCTGAGCTCTAACATATCTCTACCTCATTAGCTAATACATTATAGGTTTTAATTACACTATGAGAGAGTGAAGATACTCATTCACTATCTCTTTTTCCCTCTAGAGCTTCAAAGAAACCCCAAATTGTTACATGGATCATAAGAATCGATTTCAACTTCCAAATATCAAAAAATTGTGTCCTATACTTATTTTATTTTATAAAATACTTCACCTAAGAGTATGATAGAAGAAAACCCAGAATATGAAGAGGAAAAGGAAGAGTATATATACTTTAGATATTCCCCTCCATCATTTGAAAAATGTATCTCTAGCACCATTCTCTTGATCAGGTCATTAGATGTGGTTACAAAAGTGTACCTGTGACCCATATTTATTAGTGTGAGCATGTATTCTAAATAAGAAGTGGTATATACCTATTTTATAAAGAATCATCTAGATGTGTTTGGATATAATTACATGAAAATTATAGTCCTATATCCAAAGGGATCCACTCACCACCGGGACTTACCAAAAAATGATAGAGGATATAAATTGGAAGCCATAAGGATGTACACAACTCATGCTCTGAAAATTGATGGTAAAGTCTACAAGTTAATCAAGTCCAATTTAATTCAGTAACTCTCGTATTCAATATGACTTGATAAAATTTTCCTGGTGATGAAAATGAATGTGAAAATCAGGGTCTACATCATCTTCAGATATCTCCACTCGAACTGTCTGAAATTTTACTTCCCAATACTGATTATGGAACTAATGATTGATTTTTTAGCTATATGTCAACCCATCATCTTAATGGATGACTATTCAAGGTATAAAGAAATACAAATTTCCCAAGAAGATGAAGAAATTATGACCTTCAGGGAACCGATGGAGTATTCTGCTACTCGGTGATTCCCTTTGACATGAAAAATGCTGATGTTATATATTAATGTGCCATGTGTTGCATCTTCAAACAATTATTTTGGTGTTCTATTGAATAATAAATTGAAAATATATTGGTTAATACGAGAAACTGTTTTAACCACCTCTTGGATCTTCAAACAATCTTAAAGAAGCTATGATAACATAACTTAAAGATGAACCCCATAAAATGTGCTTTTGGAGTTACCTCATGAATATTCTCAAATTATTCACACACCATCATGGTATAAAAGTCAAACATAATAATATCAATTCAGTTCTTGGTATGTGTCTTTCTTGAAACCTCATAAAGTTGAGAATGCGTCAGGGAAACCTTTCTTATAGTCAGTGCATTATAGAGAACCATGTCTGCATGTGTTTTCCCATCCCCATGTTGATGAAAAATGGGGTCACATGTTAGTGAGATGATGAATTTCATGAAGCATTTTAAAACCTTTGGAAATATATCTTTATCCCTCCAATGTTAATGCCACATATTGAGGGGTAATTTCGAATTTTGTATGTGATATCCTTAGAATGATCACTCTATAATTTCCATGACCAAAATAATGACACTTGGAATGAAAAAAATTATCTATTATATTTGTCAAACCATTCTCAACACTATTCCCCATTATCCATATATCAAGAAGAGATTCCTGGAACTAATTTTCACAATTTATAAGTTGAGGCACTATAGGCAGTACCACAAGGTTCATTTCGTCTCTCCAAAAAACCTAGTCAAATACATCCTCAGACATCCTATGTTTACTGGACATTTGGCATGGTGTGTGGTGGTCGTGTGGCAATTTGACATCCGAGTTTTCCTTAGAAAGTGGTATAAGTTTATAGTTTCGTATATTTCATTGTAAAACACCCATCTATAAAAATGATGTTGTTAGACACAAAATTTCAAAATGAAGAGATCTTCTCTATTCCATAGGGTCCCCATATATATTATATATTTTGATAGCACATCCAGATGCATTACATCAAAGATAATGGAAGAACCCAAGCTCAAAAATGTTAGGTTGGTAGTCATGATCATATCTATAAAAAAGGAAAACATTCCTTACTCCTTCATTTTGTTAGAATTCATTATAAAAAATGTTGTGGAATATCAGGCCATCATCAAAGGGATATTATTAGCACAAAAAATTCTAGTGGACCAATTTATGGTTAAAGGTGGATTAGAGTTGGTAATAAAGTATATCAATGGTTATTATTCCATTATAATGGAAGAGTTAATCCCTTGATTTACTATGTTCACAGACAATTAGAATAATTTCCCTTAGAGAAAATATTTACATACATTCAATGTTCAAATAATTCCCATGAATATTTCTTGGAAAACTTTTCTACATCATTGGATTCATATCAGGATGAAATAGTCATCAGCATTGAACACCATGGATTATTGTCACCTTTTTCTTATGTAGACATGGAGGGAATAAAAAAGTTTAATTCCATTCCTGAACAAGATAGTCCTAAAACTAGTTGGATGATGCACATTATAAAATACCTTTAAAATGAAGTGATCTTCTTCGAAAAAACACGAAAAGATAAAACCTCCCCACGAGTGAAAAAATTTACTCTTTATGATGGCCAAAATCACTAGAAGGGACTATATAAATATGGATTTTATGGTGTCCTTCTCAGGTGAATCCATGGAGAAGAGGTAGTTTTTGTTAAGTGAGAAGTGAATATAGGCGCCTCAAGTGCACCCTAATCATGTTTCATGCATTCCCATCTAAACATGGATATTTATGGCCTTCAATGATGAATGATTTAAAAAAAATTAACCATGATGTTTCATTAATACCATGTTCATGACAACATCATCCATAAACACCCCACATTTCCCATAGATAACAAAATTCTCTTGACCATTTTTTATTTGGGGAATCGATGATGGATGGTCATATCATAAAGATATGACCAAGAAATATGAATTAATCGTTAATATAACCCACTGATTCTCCAAATGATCTGAGTTAATACCCCTCAAAAAATTAAGGATGAAAATATTTATCATATTTGTGAAATCCAATATCATTATTTGATTTAGTGTCCGTCATACGATACTAATGGAAAATGGCACTAATTTTTGTTCTGCTATGTTTAGATGTTGTATCAGGAGTATAATTTCAAATCCAACCATTTTTCTCTGCATCATGTAGTGTCTAATGGATTGGTAGAGTCCTTAAATAAGTACCTATAAAAAATAATCCAAATGATGGTGGATAAATGAAAAAAATTCTTGGCCTGAAAAATTCCTGAATTCCTTATTGGATTACCAGACTACAACCCAAATATCCTCACGGGTGACCCCATAATCACTTGTATATGGGACATAATAAGTCCTACCCATTGAGGTCCAATTTCCCTCACTTCACATTTCCATATGAGACCAACTATCCATTGACAAGAAATACCAAAAATAGAAGGAAGTGTTGGAGTGACATGATGAGAAAGAGTATGTGAATTTCATCACTTGGAGGTTAATAAAAATAGAATAGCATGATATTTTAACAAGAATTTTCTCCTACACTCATTCCCCTAAGGAGTACTGGTACTGGTCCTCAATATCCCTATGAAACTAGGGAATAAGCCTCTAAATCATGAGCTAATGTTGGAGGGACCTTATGCCACACATAATGTCCACTCTAATGGATCTTATTCATTGATTTCAATGTATGTAGAGATTATTATGACCCAATATAATATGATATTTCATAATAAATACTTCAAGTGATAAAGCCACACCTATCATCTGAGATGAAAAATGTTAAACCATATATCATCATTCGTCCTGTGTGCATGAACTTAAAAAGAACATACTTTTTCCTGGTCACATGATGATAAACTGCAGGAAATATGTTCATGGATGCAATACCACAAAGGAACACCAAAAGGTGTTTTTCGCATGACATAAAAGGCATGATTCATGGACCAATTCATATGACCTAAAACTGAAAATTTACTTTCATCCTTACAATACAACATTAAAATGAATTCTTAATATCCATACAATTTTAATATAGGATTCCCCTATAACTATGTATTGATTAATTCTTAGCCCTATGATATTCGTAGAGATACCATGATTCTATGTTATGGTATAGAAATCACATGATTCCAATATCCCAGTCTTTCCTTCTAGTCACCTCTGTGTGGTGAAAGAATCCTTTTTTACTCCTTTTTTCCCACACTGGGCATAGATTATGTGGGATTAAATGTTTTGGTAAATGTCTCTGACAATATCAAGGTAAAATGATTCACATCAGTGTTAACATCATCCTTATCACATAAAAATAATTTTAATGACAGATGGTCCAAGCCATATGACCTAAAACTACAAAACACCAAAGTCCCAACTCTGTGATATTAGACTACATATCCTAAAATCCTGACCATATGATGTAAAAATGTATTATTAACTACTTTTTTGCATGATATAAAATAAAATAACATTTCAATATATTCTTGGGTGGATCATAATCCTTGGTGTGGGTATCTCACTGCACCACCATTCCAAAACTATGTGTGGATTTATTCTTTTCTCAATGGGATTTGTAGTGATTCATAGAACTCATTTCCTAGGCCCAACCATGAAGTAAATAAAATTACACCTTTTCAATATATAAACAAAATTATATGATCGAGACTCCACACTCCATATATAATACTAGTCCAAATTCTTCCATTGTGCTCAGATACACTCCTCGCACACATCATACTCCATGTCCTAGGTAATTTCTGATCTTTATAACATTTCATTGTCCATCAGTTATAGAATCTATAATTCCCAAGAACACATTTCTATTTACTATTAATTGATACTCCCCCATGCATATTTTTATATGTTGACTACAAAAGGGCCTGTGAACCAGAGGGATATTCTTCCACCGGAGAAACTTTTGATACCTTCATAAACCTCGACAATATTTTGTTAGAAACTACATTTCAAATATAGTTCACAATCAATCCTTGTGTAATTGTATCATGTCAATTATCTTGGTCCATTAACCCCAATGATCATGGTTTTAAAATTTCCTTCCTCACATTCAAATTATACTAGAACATCCATGGTTTGGTCAACATTATATCACATTTTAATGACATATGGTCCAAGTTGTGTGACCTAAAATTAAAATAAAACATCATCTTAGATATAACAGATTAAACTGCATGGATTTTATGAACTACCTATAGTTGGATTCTCATTCAAGTGAGATAAATAGAAATGCATGGATCCTAAGTCGTAGTCCAACCACAAGAACACAAAAAATACCCAACTCTCCTATGTACTAGCACGATCAATATAGGTGGGATTTTTATGGTTTCTCACGACATTCATGAACTAGTATTCATTGAAATATTCCCTCTTTATATATAAGAGTGTAGTCAATGTGGAGAATCTATTTCCATAACTATATGTGGTTTGATTATTTCCTTTATGAAATACTTAGTGATGCCCAGAACCTATGTCTTGGGCTAAGCTGAAATCACCTTTCCCTGTGTATGAGTCAAACCTATGTAGAAATTATTTTCCCCCATTATTGGGTAATTTTGGCATGAAATGCTCCTTCCATATTCAGGAAACTTCATAACAAAAACTAAACTCACTATTTGGGGAAATATGAATCTCCATAAGAATTCCATGGCCATTAGTGGTGGGATTTCTGATGCCTAAGGAAATATTTTTTTGGATATCATTGATATGCCCCAGTCTTTATTTTCTTAATTCAACCACAAAAGGTCCTATCAAGTAGAGGAATAAACTTCTTGACTGTGGATTTATGTACACCATTTTGGCTTGGAATAAGTCAAACACCTAATGGGTTTTTCAACTAGAGGTACATTTTCCATTAGAAGAAACCAATACTATATTCGTAATACCCAAAAAAAAATTTCTAGACACCAGTTTTATAACATGGTCCATGTGCATGCCTTAAATAGATGGCCCGTATCACTTTTTAGATCAAGAAACTCATAGATATCAACTTATAACCATCCCTCTTCTATCCTGAAAATTATGGAACATTATGAGGCAGATCACAGTGAAAAGGAATATAGAAATCCTTTAGTTGAAACTAAACGACCTTATATTGTGGATCTCAATTTACATATCATTAGATGTTAAACTGTATACTCCACATCCTGACCAAAAGAAATTATAATGCATGATTCTTCATCCCTCGTCGGGAGGAGCCTTTTCTCCTCTTGTTGATCATCCACCACATCACCCTAAAGAACTACACATGACTTGATTATCATTACATCAAGAGATGTAGTGATTCCTGGATCCTCTATTATAGTTCAAGATTTTCAAGAATCCAAAAAATATTTATTGCACCATTAATGGACACAACCCTCATATAGGAGGGATATTTAATATTTATCCTAGGATGCCTACTTTTCAATCTTGTGGCCAAATTATAATTACCTCTCCTTTACATAGAAAACAATTTGTATATGAGTTTTTCATCATTCATGGCTAGTTCCAACCCTGATGATCCATTAATTATAAAACACATTCCATTCAGAAACCACCCTCCATGATCTTGAAATATATGGATCCTCACAAACCCACCTTTTCCATCGGAAATAGAATTTATAATACTATAAGACACCTTTTTTTGACTATGCATTAATATGCCCTAGTCTAGATTTGCATAAATCCCCCCCAAAAGGTTTTTCATCTAGAAGAACTTTCAAACTCTATGGAAGCCTCATATTTCTCTATAATCCATGAAAATATTTTACTGAAAATACTTTTTTAACATGGTATGTGGTCATTCCTTACATACATGTCTCATATCACATTTTAGATTCAGAAATTAAAAAATCATGAACCAAATTCCCCTTTTGTGTATGTATGAATTTGGGAACATTCTAGGTTGGCATGACCCACTTTGGCCATAATCCCGCAACTCATGGTCAAATATGTTCATTCTAAAACACCAGTTGCATTAGTCCATCATTAATGAATCTAAATTTCACAAGAAAAGAGATATAGCACTCATCGGGATAAAAAACCGGCAAATGGAACACGGAGTAAAAGTAGATTCTCGATTTTATAGACATTCACTTTGCATGGTTTAGGAAAAAAATTGGGCAAAGAAAATAAAGAGGCATAAAAATTATTCTTTTGAGAACCTGTAAAGGGATTCTTAATAGAAATCAAAGTCTCTCTCACAAATTCTTTTTCATATTTGACATAAAAACATAGTAGGGAACTCACAAAAAAGACAGATAATTTATAGGGTCTATAATATGACCCTATAAGTAGTCAAACATCTCTATATATATCTAAAGATACATGAAAAAATTTAAGCACTCTCACTATTATCATAGTAATTATAAAACTTTATGATGATTGAATTTAATAAAATGATTCATTTTAAATTTTATATTATGACTAAAATGGAGGAAAAGACATAGAAATTTATTATTGAGAATATAATCCATTTCATTCATATTTCAATATGTAAAGGAACTTCTACATGCTAGAGTCTCTCTACCATGTTATACAACTATTCCTTGACATAAGAATTGATCCATTGAACTGCGGGTTAAGAATTATCGACAATTTTCCAAACCCCATCCAATTGTGTGTCGAAAACATGTTCTGCATGATGAAGATTCTCATTCTCCATAGTAACATAATATCCTCCATGGTTGGATACCATATTCATGGATTGATGGAGTCTGACCATATATTCTTTCATGGGGTCAAATTTTTCTTCATAACATACCATTTGGAGTGAGTTTTCATCAATACAATGCTGATATTCACCCACCTCCATAGAATTGATGAGCTCTACCTAGGATACAATACCTCTAATATATTAAAACTACCCCAATAACTATACCTCATCCTTTGGTGATCTTTTCTCATGTTCCCATCACTGAATGATTTACATCACAACATTTGGGATAGTGTGATAGTAAAATCCACCATAACCCAAAAATAGATAACATGGTTGGAATTCAGTGAAGTTGGTATTGTAAATAAATGAGAGGTGTTTCTATGATTATCATCCAGATTCCTATCTAGACCAAACAACATGTGGAGTTAAATAAATCCTATGCATTCATGTCTGACTGAAGGTATCTTTTAGTGGGAGCGATGTAAAAAGGAACAAATTCTCTTAGTGAGTCACACTGATCTACTCCCTTTGAAGTAGTATCAGTGACCCCTTATGTTGGTGGATAAATTGGCATGGAGTCATCCCACGTAGTTTTTCCTCCTGATGTCAATGTACCTAGATAGTAGATGGAACCCCCATTAGAATTATAATGTTAACAGATAGAAAAAATAGTGAAACGCCTAGAGCCTTTAATAATGATCACCATTTACTGGGTCATATGATTGGATTGATTCCTCTCTAACACCCCCAGTCTCAATGCTTTGAGTAAGGATCTACTAATGAGGAAAAAACTACCATTTTTACTATAAACTGAGATAGATTAATATCAATAATCTACCACATTAGGGATATCGGTTGTTTTCCCCTTTGAATTTAGATCGGGATGTACTTCGATTCACTGGAAATGCATTTATACTGCAAAGTTTTCTATAGATAGAGCCACAAAAACCAATTAGTAATGATTATAACATAATGCATAATGTTTGTTTGTGTGAGAATAAAGTCTCAAATCCATTCAAATCCTTTTTAAATTCCTCAAAATCTTCTAGTGATCTAGGAATATTAATTTTTTGTGATCATGTCGACAATTTACGTTCCATGGTTTCCCATTTAATGAATTAATACCCCAAGAATCATGGTTCCCTCACTCAGGGGGAGATTTGAGACATCAGGATTGGGACTAAGTGGATAATCCCACTTCGTATACTTGAGACACATAACAACTTGCTCTGAGAAGGATATATGGTGATAGTCATTCTCCATAGGGTCCTCATGTGTATGAAATATCATGATGAAGAAATTCAACGATTGGTTGATTCCAACTTATGATGTTTATATTAAATTACCATGACCCTCCTCCCACTCTAGAATATCAAGATCAGATGATAAATTGTCTCTCAACACTTCTTCTGTGAATGGGACAGAGTCTCCATTATGAACATGTGCCCCCTCTAGAATGACTCCCTCAGTCATTGAAGAATCAATTATAGAACCCATGAGGGTAGGAATAAATCCATGCAATAGCATACCTAGAGGTCAACCTAATGGATTCAACCGACATAGGTATCCAGATAAACACTTGGGACACCTCTAGGGACACGTGGATCCAAAATATTTAGGACACCATTCGATGTTTCTCAAACCAAACATGTGTGGGAGCAGAGATGTTTTCCCATTATAGAAAATGCATGTTTTGGGAGAATCTAAATGGAGCATCGCCTTCATAGATGATCACTCTGTCAATACTAGCCTCTAGTACATTATCTATCAATATGATTATATACGTCCTTTATTTTTTATCCCTTGGTCCATTATCAAAAAAAATTCTGGTAGGTGGGTCACCATATAGGACACTGTTAAAATATCTCAATAGATTTATAATTTTTAGGTATTTTCCATAATTAAGTGATAATGGCCGAATAACATAGACATCCTAAATTAATGGATGAAGATAGACTTCAGGGACTTTGACCCCACTCAGCACAGTCTAGGAACTGAGGTTTCTTACAACCAACACCCACAACACATGAAATATCCCTAATATTTGATATGGGGAATCACTTATATACACATGTTATATACATTGATAAATAATTTCCAGAATTGGAGAGACCATCCCTATGTGGTTCCCTTTTTCAAATTTGGGCTTAATAAAGAATGTTCATGGCCCCATGGTTCTGTTTGATTCACATAGTAGAAGCAGTTAGGAACTCAAACACATTATAGGAATGCTAGTGAGATGGGTACTTATATATATTTTGGACATGACTTTGTAGAGCCATTGGAAAAATTGGCCTTATACCAATGATGAATGGAATTTTCCAAGATTTCTCTGATTCTCTAATGAAGGTAATCTCATTTGAATATGGAAATTAGGACCTTCTCTTTTTGTATCGATGAATTCCATCTTCCATGTTTCAGGATGGATGTTTCTCCTTGGGTGAGGGATACCCTCCTTAATCTTTGGGTCCACATTCAATAGATCATAATCTAAAAATTATTTCCGTTTAACATTGTCTAAGGTAGATGTAATTGGAATGAACTCATCATACATCTCCACAGGAATTTTTTCCCCTGAGATCAAGTAGAGATCCCACAAACTGATGATGACATCCCCTTGAATTAGATTAAAGCTATTCGTGTACAGGCTCTATCGACTCAACCATATGAGGATGATGTTAGTGTTCTTGTAAATATACTTATGTTCCACCCAGGAAACCTCATAAATGACGATGATTTTAATTTCAATCTTAAATTCTATATAGTTTTTGCACACCCTGTATGCCCACATAAATTTAGGCTCAACTCCCACCCTTGAACGGATGTCCCAATCCTCCTTTTAGCCTTATAAATGGTCTATCATGGAAGCATGGATGATCAATTAGAAGTAGTGAGGATTAAATTACCATGTGCGAGGATTCATATTTGGGTAACACATGTCATGGTTCATGACCCATGTAGTAGGAATAATTCCTCCATTGACAAATGTTCCATTAGAAGTGAGGTTGGAAGTGGGACAATTTGTGCATTCAATGAACTAATACCTCAAAAAATAGCTATAATGCTTCATGATGAGTGTATCTCTTAGAAGTTTGTGATTATAAAAAAGGTAGATAATATCTTCTCAAGTACTCATGTTGGCACATATTTTAGTGTTTCTCTATGTCCAAGAGGATGGAGTCATAAATCCCAAAATAATTCAGCCCTTCGAATTTAAGATGTCCAGAAACACGAGTTATGGGTTGTTCATATAAATCCCTTGGATCATCCACTGGAAACATAAAAAGAGATATTGAGATTTCCATTAATAATAAATTTTTTTAAATTATTAAATTTTAGAAAAATCTATACCTTACATAGGTCACTATGACAAGTGACATTATGTATGTCACTCTCTTAGGGTTATATGTTGTGATAAAAAATTCAAACCATGTTCTTGGATGAGAGGATTCTCTGGATGGACTAAGGGAAAAATATTGGTGATTAGAGAAAAGCATCATGAAAAACTATAATGATGGGAGAAAAATATGAGTGGAGGGGAAGAATTATTTGAATTGGAATCCCTATTAATAGACACCTAATCACAATCATGTCTATGTGGTTGACCAACATAGTTGACATGCATTGTCCACCTATGTGGAAAACTTTCACAATGATATGAGCAGTGGACATCCTTATCCCTTTACCATAAGAAAATACCATATACATCTGATAGGATTCAATACTATGGGGCTTGGTATTGTTGACACCTATTTTGGTTATGTTAGGGTGAGATGATTAAATGTATATGAACTCATGGAATAAAGAGGTGAAGGGCACTAAAGAGAATAAAGAAAATCACCCTGGTTGACCAGTGCACACCTAGACTGTGCTCCAATAGGATCACACCAGACCAACCTACTTGGACCAGAAGGAATAGCCACACCTACATGAGGAACCTCTGTGAGGAACCTGTGTGATGGACCTACACGGGTGACTTCCTTTGTCCAGGTTCTAGAAGTTTCCTAAAAATAGAACCCTTTGGCTCCTCATTTGAAATGGTTGTATCATCTGAAATATCTCTGATGCTCTTATCTCCATATTCCTTTTCTAAAGACCAGTAAATCATATATGTAACTCTTTGAAACAAGAAAGAAGAGAGAATTAAGGGGAATAATGGGATTAAAGTTCTTCTAGTGTGTGAAACACATGGCACCAGCATGAGGATCCACATCCCCATAGTGGAAAGGAACTATCATGAAGGTCTCTACACATACTTGGGACCTACGTGAGACCCTTCCAGAGGTACACGAGGAATCCCTTGAAGACTAGATCAAGGCCTCACGTATGCATTGTTTCCCATACTCTTTGTTATCGAGAAGTTACCTATACATTGCGCAGGTCCACCCTACATGAAAAAATTTCAATCCACCTAGATCCACCCTCTATGAGCCCCCTTAATCTCACCCTAGTCTACCCTATGTGATACATTTCCATCACAACTAGGTATATATTGCACAAGATACCTTCAAATTTACCAAGTATCACCCTTCATGATTAACCCCTTTTCCCCTCGTTTTCATTCCACCAATGGTAGGTCACCTCTCTCTTTACGACTCCCATCTAAGGGATGCCAAATCAAAACCACCACAAAGGTCTACAGATTTACAAAATCATGGAGAGGGAAACATAATCATTTCTCTCATTAGATTGTGCATTACCTTAGAATATGTTTTCTAGATCCTTTCCTACCAGGGTATTGTCCTAGGTATGTTTTCAATTTTCCATCTCCTCTATAATGAGGAACCCATCCATGGAATTAGTGCTAGTGAATATCCCATTTTTGATAGTGAGGGGAAACACTTTATTTTACCTTTTCTGAGGAATATTGTCTTGTAATTATCTCATCCTCTATGAAAGATGGAATAGGGAATCCCTCTTAGATTAATCTTTTAGTATTTCATTCTATCTGTATCTATATGGGCATGTATATCCCAACTTCATAGCATGGAAACAAGAGAGTATACTAGAACATCAGAGACCTTTATATTTTCTATATCTCTAGAATCATCAACCGAAGGATAAAAGTTATTGCATGTGTTTCCAGATCATCCACTTCCTATTGTTTCTCATGCTGATCATGAATCAAATCGTCTTAGAGATTAATTATGATCATGACATCTGCATGATAAAGTATATTTATATCTATATAATGCTTTTCTAGAATTTTTTATCTCACTTTCTCAAATGGCCTCCATATTCATGGTTTTTAAAAGAAATATATCCAACTGAAAGGGAAATATCCCATACAAGAAAAAAATTTATAGGCCCTCTATAGGTGTGGGTCCTCGAAGCTAGGTACGCATCTGAAAGAACCATATCCCATGAGAGAAAAATATTAGAGGGCCTCATATTCAGTATAATCCCAAAACATCTGAAAAAATTTGGATTTTATTCCCATCCAAATTGGTTATGTACAAAGCCTCCATGAGTTCCAAACCCATCACCCAAAATTTGACCAGATTTTCTATTGGCCACCTTCCCAGTAGGGTTATATCCAACCCAAGAGACCACATCCCTTCTAGGCCATTCAGTCTACTTTATTATAAGTCCCACACCATCATTGACTAGGAACCTATTTTCTAGACATCTTTTTCATATGAAATTATACTATATTTTTTTCTCTTCACAAAATGACCTTAAACGGTATACAGTGTCTTATTCGGTGGCACTGAAGTACAAGGGGTATTATTCCCTTTATAAGGACACATAGGAATCACATTTCATGGGCCCGATAAAAACATCAAAACAACCCATATCTTCCTTGATTTTAATAATTTATAGAGAACCCCACTATGTGGCTCATGATAATAAATTACATATAAATATCTTAACCATTTATGAATGGAACCATCCATGGAAAACCTTAGATACACAAAGATTCCCCAATCAACAGAGAACCTCATATACATATAGATGATTCTAAAAATAATTCACACTAAAAGTGGATTATTAATATGTAGGAGGCCTATTTCATATATTGGATTTTATAAACTATCCATGAACATTTCTTAAATCTATAAGATATTTATGTAGTAGGTAATAAATCCTTTAAATAAGGTGTGATGAGCCTGACCTCCCATACTCTTGACCAATATAAGTCCCTAAGTGTTATTGGAATGATTACATATTGACTACATTCCTTTTGAAATAAGGTTCATGAAAACTACCAAATAAGGGACCCATTGGGTGTTTCCAGCTCCATGATCAAAACTTGTTGGAAACAACCTGAAAATGGTGAAACATGCTAGAATAATTGTGAAACATTTAAATCCCCATAATAAATATTTGACCCCCAATGAGTTTTTTTGGAAACAATGGTTTATGATCTTTTTGAACAAATATTTATAGATTTAATTATGAGAGGGGTGGGTTTTTTATATCCCAACAATGCGTTGGGTAAATCATTATATCTAATGAGATAATTATGGGAACCAATTTGATGTGCTCAATACACTGTGGGAAAAGTTTTTTATGCCTAACTCACTATCATATGGGATACATGTGGTGATTACTGATATTATATGACATGGTAAAATGGAATTGATGCCTAATCAACTGTGATATGATTTTCTCAGAAGTTAACCTTGACATATTATATGGTTTTTATGTCAATGATAGTTAGAAACACTTTTGACATATTTGTATGCTTATGATTTCAACTCATGTATGTTGACTGATTTATGATCAAACCACAATATTATAACTCATGTCTTTACAAAGGGTAATGTTTAAATTCAAGACCCATGTTTATGACCTATGATAGAATAGGTAGAAGCATTTTATGATATGACCATGATCTTATACCCATATCCTTATCATATTCATGTATATGATCATCAATTTATAACTCGTATGTCTATCCTTATCGAGATTCTGATCCGACCCTTTATTATGTTTCTTTTCCCTAGGTTATGAAGAATTGTATTGCATAGGGTATGATCAGATAATGGTAAATTACGAGGACAACATTATAGGATATGTTGAAGATATCGCATGAAATAAGTTTTTCATTTATATAGTCTCTAAGTACACTAATGATTTTATAGTTATGGGGAGTCAAATGTTATTAAATGTTTTAAATAGTTATCTAATATAATATATCATTTATTTATGAAATGGTTGGGTCACCTCAAAATTGAAACATGTGAATATTTCTATTGAAAGAAGAAATGTTAATATGTTCTTGCCCACTAATTTTTTCAAAATCATATGTCAGTAGTTTAATATATTTCTAAAAAACCTATCACATTGAAATAAATATTATTATTTTTATATTATCTTCAATTCTTTAAGATCATCCGATGTGTCCAAAAAATTAGTGTAATCAAAGTATTCAAAATAAGTTAGGAATATCATTCAAAATTCATGAAATATAATCTTATTTTAAAATATAAACAATATATATAAGATATTATTGAAAAAAAACTATATCATGGTATGTTTACATGAATTGTTTCTTATCAAGAAAAAAATTATACATGATAATAATGATATTTACATCTTCAAATCATGGTTCCTAGTAGAAAACCAAATAAAACAATTTGGTGTATATTCATTTAAAATTCATCTAAAAAAAGTAATGTGATCTTCCAAATATACTATACTCTTTTCTAATCTTGAAAATTTTGTATCATTGATCTTTGAAAGACGACACATGTGCATGAATCCTCCTGAAACCAAAATCTATACTATTATAAAAAACTACATACTTTTTTGTAAAACTAATATGTTTTTGTAGAGACCCGATGCTTGAGGTACATGAACATTACATTACTTTTGCGGAATACTTAGTACATAACAAAAACACACACACAAGGATCGTGATAGTTTAGTGTCTTTGGAAACTCGGAATAAAATCTTCTAATCGTGGTGAAAGATCTTCAACATCTCCCATAAAGATCTTCCCTTTTTTTTACCTAAAAACCTTTCTTTATATCCTGGGGAAAAGAAAACATAAAAGGGTGAGCTCAAATGCTCAGTAAGGGTAAACAAAAGAAATATCAATCACATCATATACATAAGAACATAGCCTTTGGAAATCTTAACCTGCAAAAGAGCTCATAATATCATAACATGGGATAAATCATAGAAGTGAAAATGAGATCACCATAATCATAACATGAAACTTAAAACTTTGTGGCATGCACACATAATCATGGAAAATCATTTCTTGTTAGTCATGACTCATTGCCAAGACTATCTTAGTGGACAAAGTCCCTTTCTGAATCGAGTAACCCTCGTTTCAGTCCTGTTTCACTGAACCGGTATAACCTACCATTTCAGCCATGTCTATCTCATGAGATATAAAATCTTTACCCAATGCATTGGAGGGAGATATAGGTCCCACCCATCTTATAATGAATCTTTTCTTATGTGTGCCACATAATCATAAATCATACATCATCGCATAACCCATGTAATAAAAATGGGATTCTTGAAACATCATGACATCATAAAAAAAACCATATAAGGTAAATGACTTCATAAAAATAATTCCCTCAAAACATAATCAAATCAATGTAATAATAGGGATAAAAGTAGAACCCAATATTATCTTAGATGGAAAATAATTTTGATAAAACATTTGAACTCCATTCTTGAGGAAAATATCCTTTCTACTTCAAAAACACTTTTCTTTTCTTAACATGTCATACAATTATAAACTAAAAGAAGTTGATTAAAAATAAACTTGAAAACTTATAAAGTAATATTCTTGGAAATAATGTTTTAAAAATCCATTCTTGTCGTATAAGTTAAAAAAAACATTCTTCGTACTTTTTTCGGAAAAGTCAAGAAGTACCTCATACGAAAAAACGACAAAAGATTCCTTTCATATTCTTTACTAAAAACTAACCAAAGGGTAAAATTGGATTTAAACTATTGTAAGTGGATGGAAAAATATTACATATTGAGGGAACATGGATGTGGATGATAAAATACACCCCAGTAAATACTTACGAATAAACAATCTCGGATAAAAATGAGATTGTGATATTTCCCTTACCTTAGGTCCAATTTGCTTCGTATGTGTCCGAACCTCCTGTATAATGATTTAAATAATGTCATTGACTTATTAAAGAATCATATTAATTGTTATGATATCATATATGGTTCACTTATGACATTATATTACCCGTTCTTTTGTAAATTCCATGTTAAAGAAGCGTTTTGGGTAAAATCGTTTCATTTATCGTAGGTGTTTTGACTTGTTGTTCTTGACATCATTATTACTTATATCATGATTTACTTACTTCCAGAATATAAAATATGATTTATATATCATATATATTCAGTATATATATATATATAATAGATAGATAAATAAAATGAAAAACACCGTTCATGGAGACGGTAGTCCGTACGTACGCATGAACGCTGTTTTCCTTTCCTTATTGTCTTGAAATGGAAGTAAGTAGATGACATACATATGTATATATATACATAAATCCAGTAGCTTTATAATTTCATATATTTCATTATTATTTCTTATATATACTTTATAATCATTCTTAAATGGTTAACATGGAGAATGAATCTCATCGCGTCGTGGAGACGGTAGTCCGTACGTACGCACGAGCGATGATATCATTTCTATAAATATTGAATTGAATTGGAGTGGATTATACAATATATCAGAATCAATATGATGTTGTAATAACTATGTATAGTTATTCTTTACACCATTATACCCATCCATGTAAGGTGGTGGTGGAAAATAGATTACACCACGGTGTGGAGACGGTATTCCGTACGTACGCACGCGCGGTGATTTCTTTTTCCGTAGGATGGATAGATGGTGAAATAGGGTTGTTTCATACTTATAATAACATATCAATATATGAGTGATACTGATGTTATTACTTTATAATGAAACAACCTAAGAAGAAGAAGTGGAAGAAGAAATAAAGATGAAAGAATTGGTAACGGTAATTACCTCTTCTTTGAAGTGCCTCTTTGAGACCTCCTCTTAGGGCACTAAAATTGGTCTTTGAGGAAGACCAGAACCTCTAGGATGTTTCTAGGGAAGTGGAGAAGAGATTTTGGCAGGGGTTGGCCGATCTTGAGTGATCAAATTGGTGTGAGGAGGAGGGGGAGGAGGTGTCCTTTTATAAGGGAGGAGAGGGGCACCTTAGGAATATCTCAAAATATTATTTTATATTAATGTCAAAATCGGTTTATAATGGTTCCAAAGGGTCTTATTTCGAAGCTAAAGTGGGGATGGGTCGAAATCCTATCAACCAATAAGATTTAGGCAAGTTTAGGGTATTATTTTAACCTTATCAGTTAGATTTAACTCTAAGTTAAATAATTTAACTTTTACCGTGTCTTTTTGTTTTCTTTCACTATATGGTTAATACACTTACTATAACATGCCAAACGAACCCCAAATTGTTTATTATTAATATATATATCCTTATCTAAGTTATTTGGCCGAACCTTAGATTTTTAGGAATAAAATAACAATTAATAATATAATATTTGATTTAAAAACTATTTTGTGTCAATTTTGAAACTATTTGATATATGATTTTTGTGAAAGTCATAACAGAATTATATGTTCGAACCAAGTTGCTTAAATCAACACTAATATATCATAGTAACCTAGAAAATTAGTGGAATTCATAAAAAGTCTCAAATTTCATTCATTTGATCATTTATAACATCAATTATGTTAATATTTCCTTAAAAGGGTAATTACTGCATCATCATTGTGTCATAAATAAATTAATTTATTTAAAGTCTAAAAATTATAAATAAAATACCATTATGTAGGAAATCTTTTTAGATTTCTAATGAATATTTACAATCGAATTTATCTTATGTACAACCCTATATAAAAAATGTTTTAGTAAATAAACTTTGATTTTAACTCTTTTAACTCTTCTTTGAATTAAATAATAATAAATGTCCTAATCTAATCCAAGTGGGCCTAAATGATAATATTTTACACTTAAGGTTATTTTTGGTCGAAATAAACTTGTCCAATAGAATTAGGACATGTGTTAGGGTAATATTAATATCATTTTTACCCTTAATTACCCTATTTACTTTTAACCGTGGTAAATAAAAGTAAAAAGTTACTATTCACCAAAAATTATTTTCATCTCATTGAACCACATTTTACTTACTGACATCAACCGTGTCTCTCGGATTTTTGAAATTCCATTCACAGAAGCGGTAAAATTAAGTTTTATGAAAAATTCAGTTTTTTTTTAACTACCACTTAGTAGTTTCACTATTCATCAAAAATTGATGTTTTTCAGATTAATGCCAAAATTTCATCCTAAGCTATATTTCACATTCCGAATTCAAAAATGAAGTCTATTTTACCAAATTCATAACATAGAAGATTCATTAATTAATTTTATAATTAAATCCCGCTGTTAAAATAAATAGCGTGTTTTTAGGAAACAATATATACTAAAAGATTGACACTTGATTATGTCTGGTTTAAATGTGAAATTACAACCAATGACCAACATTGTATTAAATTGTAAAAATATATTCTAAATATACTTTAAAACCACTCAAATTAATAATTTATCACTATTAATTATTTCGATTAAAAAAGTTGTTTTTAATTATAATTTAGTAATTTTCACTATTCATCTGAATATGAAAGTTATCCGAAAAGTACCAAAATTTCACCTTAGGCTAAATTCGATACTCCGAATCCAAAAAATGAAGTCCATTTTGAGAGACAAAATTTCTAAAATTTAAAAAGTGGTTATTACTATTCATAACGGCTAGTTTTAATAATATTTTAATAGCATATCGTTGTTTCGTGAAACTCAGTATTGCGTACTACACACGCTATCGAGGAAGGTTGTGATTGCATGTAATACAAGGCAAGTCAAAGATGCGTGTTTTGCAAGCCCCTTTTGGTGTAGCGTACAACACAAGACATTAGTGAAATTAACAAGAATATTTAAAATTTCGGGGTGTTACATTCTACCCCCCTTAAAATGAATTTCGCCCTCGAAATTCGTCGGGGTTATAAATGGTTTACTATTCGAAATTTTCTTTAATAGAAACCCACATCGTAAAAAGGAATACCAAAACCAATCTTTATAAACAAAGGTATGAAACGTAACGGTTACCCAAATAAACTAATCACTGGGTTTCCACATAGGTGAAAATATGGATATGGAAGAGAAATCTAACCATCATGTTCTGATGGAGAGTGGTAGAGAACATGGCTATGAAATAGCCAACAATCACAAAGCCATAGATTTGTGACGATCTAAGGTACCATCTGATTCATCAGATATAAGAGCACTAGGACAACATTTTTTGGTTTTCAAGATCGTTTCCCTAAAGTTAAAGAATTTGAATTAGAATAAATACTTACTTTATTTTGGTACAATCTCACTGTTGTTCGTGCCTTTAACAATTTCCACTTCATCTCTTAAATAAATGAAGTTGAATTTGTTATTCGTGAAGTGTTAGCAGATCATGTGATAGAATGACGGGTCATTCGATCTGTCTCAAACAAAAGGTTAGAAAAAATTATATACATAAGTCGATCTATAGTGATATTAATCACATATGGTTCCTAAAATGGACTTATACTTCATATATCATACTGCTTAATATAGTAAAACTAGTTTCTACTAAACAGGGACTTCCTGTAGGCCAGTGGTAGGCGATAAAGGCCATTCGCACTTCGGTTGTGGGTTCGATTCCCACATCCTTGTCCGACGCGATGGGCTGTCGCCCCTTCCTGCAGGTTGTCCTTTTTCTAAAACTATATTAATATAATATCCCATCAATAATATCGAGAAAACTTCTATCCTTAAACAATACTAACTTATGTCCAACATAATCCATTCCAATCTTTAGGCTTATCCATAATACTGCAGTTCACTCTCATAACATAGTGAAAACGATTACCAGAGATTTAACACCATCGTCGATCCCCATATATCATAAGATATGTTTTTTTTTTGTCACATTCCAAACATTCAAAGTACTTAATCATGTATTCTCTTGAATACCTTAGTGAAAACATGAATGCAGTTAAAATTTAACACTTTCCACATACCAAAATCCTCAAAATTCTATATACTCAAACCATGATATCACTTAGTCCTTATATCAATCATGAGCTCATGAATACAATCAAACATCTCATTATCTTCTTATCCCTTCATTATGCTCATATCATCTGTTTACCAAAAATGTCTCAATAACTTTTCATGGTTACCGGTACCATAAAATTATTTAAAACCACAATAGACCAAAACATAAATATTTCAGTACACCATAAAAGTACCTCAACAACATTATTCTTGAATACCAATACATAAACACTTCAGTCCATCCACTTCAATGATTGTCCTGGAATAAGTCCTTCCTTGATTTAGAAGTAACTTTTCAGGTCAGGGCATTGAGTTGGGTAATGCCCATGTTCTCCACAAATAAGACATTGAACTCCATAACAATCTGTCACTCTATGACCCTTTTCTCCACACAGATAACATCGGTCCCTCCATTTGAGGTATTCTTCAAGGTTATTCTTCCCTTCTTTAGAAATCTCAATCTTCCTTTCTTTATGCTGCTCAACATACGAACATGCATAATAGTCTATCTTCCTCTTCTTTGATGAATTAGGTATACCACTAAATTTCACCTTGTTAATCATATATCGCGATGACTGATTCGGCATAATCACAATATCTTTCTCTCTAAGCATTACATAATTTTGTTGCTTATAGTCACTAATTTGTCCATTGGATTCAATGTTAACCGAATTCCGTCTGGTTCCCTCCATTAACTAAAACACAAAAAGAATTCTATGAGAGGCAAAAATCATGCTAGAGAAAACACCATAGTAAAGGGGGAGTACCTTCAATATCTAACATCTTAGGTTTAATTCTATGATCGTTAGCGTAATTCTAGTACTATAACCTATACGTATACTTAACCTTAGGGAAATCCCTAGACATACCTTAGAAATATCTCTAGGGATCTCACTAAAGTTCTCGCATCCTAGTTTCCAAAGGTTGACTAAACCTTTCCTCTGATACCAACTGTAGAGACCCGATGCTTGACGTACATGAACATTACATTACTTTTGTAGAATACTTAGTACATAACAAAAACACACACACAAGGATCGTAATAGTTTAGTGTCTTTGGAAACTCAGAATAAAATCTTCTAATCGTGGTGAAAGATCTTCAACATCTCCCATAAAGATCTTCCCTTTTTTTTTACCTAAAAACCTTTCTTTATATCCTGGGGAAAAGAAAACATAAAAGGGTGAGCTCAAATGCTCAGTAAGGGTAAACAAAAGAAATATCAATCACATCATATACATAATAATATAGCCTTTGGAAATCTTAACCTGCAAAAGAGCTCATAATATCATAACATGGGATAAATCATAGAAGTGAAAATGAGATCACCATAATCATAACATGAAACTTAAAACTTTGTGGCATGCACACATAATCATGGAAAATCATTTCTTGTTAGTCATGACTCATTTCCAAGACTATCTTAGTGGACAAAGTCCCTTTCTGAATCGAGTAACCCTCGTTTCAGTCCTGTTTCACTGAACCGGTATAACCTACCATTTCAGCCATGTCTATCTCATGAGATATAAAATCTTTACCCAATGCATTGGAGGGAGATATAGGTCCCACCCATCTTATAATGAATCCTTTCTTATGTGTGCCACATAATCATAAATCATACATCATCGCATAACCCATGTAATAAAAATGGGATTCTTGAAACATCATGACATCATAAAAAAAACCATATAAGGTAAATGACTTCATAAAAATAATTCCCTCAAAACATAATCAAATCAATGTAATAATAGGGATAAAAGTAGAACCCAATATTATCTTAGATGGAAAATAATTTTGATAAAACATTTGAACTCCATTCTTGAGGAAAATATCCTTTCTACTTCAAAAACACTTTTCTTTTCTTAACATGTCATACAATTATAAACTAAAAGAAGTTGATTAAAAATAAACTTGAAAACTTATAAAGTAATATTCTTGGAAATAATGTTTTAAAAATCCATTCTTGTCGTATAAGTTAAAAAAAACATTCTTCGTACTTTTGTCGGAAAAGTCAAGAAGTACCTCATACGAAAAAACGACAAAAGATTCTTTTCATATTCTTTACTAAAAACTCACCAAAAAGTAAAATTGGATTTAAACTATTGTAAGTGGATGGAAAAATATTACATATTGAGGGAACATGGATGTGGATGATAAAATACACCCCAGTAAATACTTACGAATAAACAATCTCGGATAAAAATGAGATTGTGATATTTCCCTTACCTTAGGTCCAATTTGCTTCGTATGTGTCCGAACCTCATGTATAATGATTTAAATAATGTCATTGACTTATTAAAGAATCATATTCATTGTTATGATATCATATATGGTTCACTTATGACATTATATTACCCGTTCTTTTGTAAATTCCATGTTAAAGAAGCGTTTTGGGTAAAATCGTTTCATTTATCGTAGGTGTTTTGACTTGTTGTTCTTGACATCATTATTACTTATATCATGATTTACTTACTTCCAGAATATAAAATATGATTTATATATCATATATATTCAGTATATATATATATATAATAGATAGATAAATAAAATGAAAAACACCGTTCATGGAGACGGTAGTCCGTACGTACGCATGAACGCTATTTTCCTTTCCTTATTGTCTTGAAATGGAAGTAAGTAGATGACATACATATGTATATATATACATAAATCCAGTAGCTTTATAATGTCATATATTTCATTATTATTTCTTATATATACTTTATAATCATTCTTAAATGGTTAACATGGAGAATGAATCTCATCGCGTCGTGGAGACGGTAGTCCGTACGTACGCACGAGCGATGATATCATTTCTATAAATATTGAATTGAATTGGAGTGGATTATACAATATATCAGAATCAATATGATGTTGTAATAACTATGTATATTTATTCTTTACACCATTATACCCATCCATGTAAGGTGGTGGTGGAAAATAGATTACACCACGGCGTGGAGACGGTATTCCGTACGTACGCACGCGCGGTGATTTCTTTTTCCGTAGGATGGATAGATGGTGAAATAGGGTTGTTTCATACTTATAATAACATATCAGTATATGAGTGATACTGATGTTATTACTTTATAATGAAACAACCTAAGAAGAAGAAGTGGAAGAAGAAATAAAGATGAAAGAATTGGTAACGGTAATTACCTCTTCTTTGAAGTGCCTCTTTGAGACCTCCTCTTAGGGCACTAAAATTGGTCTTTGAGGAAGACCAGAACCTCTAGGATGTTTCTAGGGAAGTGGAGAAGATATTTTGGCAGGGGTTGGCCGATCTTGAGTGATCAAATTGGTGTGAGGAGGAGGGGGAGGAGGTGTCCTTTTATAAGGGAGGAGAGGGGCACCTTAGGAATATCTCAAAATATTATTTTATATTAATGTCAAAATCGGTTTATAATGGTTCCAAAGGGTCTTATTTCGAATCTAAAGTGGGGATGGGTCGAAATCCTATCAACCAATAAGATTTAGGCAAGTTTAGGGTATTATTTTAACCTTATCAGTTAGATTTAACTCTAAGTTAAATAATTTAACTTTTACCGTGTCTTTTTGTTTTCTTTCACTATATGGTTAATACACTTACTATAACATGCCAAACGAACCCCAAATTGTTTATTATTAATATATATATCCTTATCTAAGTTATTTTGCCGAACCTTAGATTTTTAGGAATAAAATAACAATTAATAATATAATATTTGATTTAAAAACTATTTTGTGTCAATTTTGAAACTATTTGATATATGATTTTTGTGAAAGTCATAACAGAATTATATGTTCGAACCAAGTTGATTAAATCAACACTAATATATCATAGTAACCTAGAAAATTAGTGGAATTCATAAAAAGTCTCAAATTACATTCATTTGAGCATTTATAACATCAATTATGTTAATATTTCCTTAAAAGGGTAATTACTGCATCATCGTTGTGTCATAAATAAATTAATTTATTTAAAGTCTAAAAATTATAAATAAAATACCATTATGTAGGAAATATTTTTATCTTTCTAATGAATATTTACAATCGAATTTATCTTATGTACAACCCTATATAAAAAATGTTTTAGTAAATAAACTTTGATTTTAACTCTTTTAACTCTTCTTTGAATTAAATAATAATAAATGTCCTAATCTAATCCAAGTGGGCCTAAATGATAATATTTTACACTTAAGGTTGTTGTTGGTCGAAATACACTTGTCCAATAGAATTAGGACATGTGTTAGGGTAATATTAATATCATCTTTACCCTTAATTACCCTATTTACTTTTAACCGTGGTAAATAAAAGTAAAAAGTTACTATTCACCAAAAATTATTTTCATCTCATTGAACCACATTTTACTTACTGACATCAACCGTGTCTCTCGGATTTTTGAAATTCCATTCACAGAAGCGGTAAAATTAAGTTTTATGAAAAATTCAGTTTTTTTTAACTACCACTTAGTAGTTTCACTATTCATCAAAAATTGATGTTTTTCAGATTAATGCCAAAATTTCATCCTAAGCTATATTTCACATTCCGAATTCAAAAATGAAGTCTATTTTACCAAATTCATAACATAGAAGATTCATTAATTAATTTTATAATTAAATCCCGCTCTTAAAATAAATAGCGTGTTTTTAGGAAACAATATATACCAAAAGATTGACACTTGATTATGTCTGGTTTAAATGTGAAATTACAACCAATGACCAACATTGTATTAAATTGTAAAAATATATTCTAAATATACTTTAAAACCACTCAAATTAATAATTTATCACTATTAATTATTTCGATTAAAAAAGTTGTTTTTAATTATAATTTAGTAATTTTCACTATTCATCTGAATATGAAAGTTATCCGAAAAGTACCAAAATTTCACCTTAGGCTAAATTCGATACTCCGAATCCAAAAATGAAGTCCATTTTGAGAGATAAAATTTCTAAAATTTAAAAAGTGGTTATTACTATTCATAACGGCTAGTTTTAATAATATTTTAATAGCATATCGTTGTTTCGTGAAACTCAGTATTGCGTACTACACACGCTATCGAGGAAGGTTGTGATTGCGTGAAATACAAGGCAAGTCAAAGATGCGTGTTGTGCAAGCCCCTTTTGGTGTAGCGTACAACACAAGACATTAGTGAAATTAACAAGAATATTTAAAATTTCGGGGTGTTACAGTTTTGGTGTTGTACTTCTTATCAATATAATGGTTGTGGATTCATATATTTATATTTTATTTATTTGTTAAACATACCTGAAACAGTGCTACACGTTGTTCTCAAGGCCAGGTGTTATGACACGATTGCATCCCATGTTGTTTAAATTATCATTTACATTAATATTCTTAATGATTTATTTTGGTGTTGTCCTCATAATCATAACACCACACTTAGGAAACCTCCATGGTCTGATTCTATGTTACTAATATGGGCCCTACTGGTTAATCTTACATAACATTCAAACATTTCAGATAATGCCAATGTGATATCCCATTACAGAATTGTATAGTACTTCAGGGGGAAAACACTTCCATCCCTCCTAATTTATCTTACACACCATATTAATTATCATAAATGATACATATAATCATGTTCCCCATCATTCTAAAGTGAATTTATTAAATTAATACATCAAGATGAAACTTATATAGCTCCTCATTATAGTGTGAGAACCACCATTGTTTCATGATATACATAGTTTTGTAGATAACATAAATGGTTATTAGTATTGAGTGGGGTGTTAATAATAAAATATAGAATATTCATTAACCCTCTGAATATCATACTTGTTCAATGGTGTTCTCTCAAAAATCATAGTGAGGCACCAAATAAGTGGACACAAATCATTTGTTAATGACACCCGCCTCTTTTAAGGATGACTACATCCTTGGTTTGACTTGGTTGTATCCTAGTGACATATCTCTCATATAATTATAAGAAGAACATGCAAAAGGGTTTTACTATATACCTATTAAAATGGATACTTTAAACAAGTTACAAACACACAGTGACAAAACCAATCAGTTCCTTTTCATGAATGATCACTACTGAATGCTTGAGACTCCACACATCCCAAAATGATTTTGATCACATTATCACTACTATAAAATGTGTGATATTAATCACGACCTATTATAAATATTAAAAAATCATGGATAAAGGTGGAGTCTTTATCATTTCTATCAAAAATCACTAATAAAGGGTACCTTTCAATGCACTAAATGAGTGATAAAGATTGTGGCCCTTTATCAGCACTTTATTTAGCACCGATAAAGGAAACATTTATAAATGATATACTAGCACTAATGAAAGGTGTATTTTCGAAAAAAAATTATAACTTATTAAAATAATATAATAATATTAAAATAAATTGATATTGACATAAATATGATATATTTAATAAAATATAATTTACATAATATTATATTTGTAATTAAACTTAATATATAAAATATTTTGTGTAATTTGATTATCAAATAATTAAAATTTTATACTAATTAAAAATTTCATAATTATAATTAATTATAAGTCATTTAAAAAATATTTAATAATATAAAATTTCTAGAAAGTAATGAACAATCTAAAATAAGATTAAAACACGAATTGAACTTCAAACGACTATAACATATGATATGAGTGTCTGTTTAGGCTCTACCATATATCAAATATAATATTTATAAATGAAATATGACTGTCAAATGGGCGGGTTGTAATTATGTTTATTAAAAGTTTAAAAACGGCTTCAAAAAATATTTATTTTTCCAAGGTACCCATATTTTTTAACATTTGATATAATTTCAATCTTGTTGAAGGGGGACTTACTTTCCTTTTTATGGTGACTGAATTAATTAAAAAAAATTAGGCTAGATATGTTGATGGTAGAATGAATAGAGAGGGTTAATATTCCTTAATTAATATTATCAAAGTTAGTAAATATTTATAGAATATTTGTATGGTTTAAAAGTATTAAATGATACACTCATAAGTGAATAATAATAATGGATGTACTAAGAGTGTATCTAGAAAATTATAGGGAATAAAAAAAGGAATTTTTATACTAGTTATGTCTAATTTCATTAGTCCATTCTTCACACACCAACTGATGGAGTATAAAACCCACTATGAAAGAGAAAGAGAGACTCTTACACTAGATAAATCTAAATCCATAAGTTTTAGATAGGATTAATCCCAACCAAGGGCTTTGTGATTATAAGACCCAACACTACACACAACCCTTTATAGTAGTAGATAAAAACCTAGGCTTTTTATAGGGAACATCTCCAACCAAAGTGTACTTATTTTTAGACAGGTAAATATAACCAATGACTGCCCTTTTATGGTTTCATAACATGTTGTGTGAAAGATATATTTGTAAACAACTCCACCCAACCTAGAAGAAAAAATAAAACAATTACATATCCACTGGGGAGATTTAGAAGTATTTTATATATGAATGAGTTGATGTATGCCCATTGAACGGATTTGGATGCTGATTTTAACGAGTTCTAGAATAGGTATAGTACACCACATCATAGAGAATGTAGTTATGTATTATTTGTTTTTTCCATGAGAGTTCTTCAAAAAGGATGTAAACAATTGATCACCAGATCACTTGATTGGCATAAGATTATAAACTTATGTGATTTTCTATTATGTTTGTGAAAATTCATAAGGAATCTCTGTTCCACTTTCAAGAATCCTTGAGTCCACTAAATATAATTTTAGTTGAATTAATCACGCAAGAAAATGGTTTCAATGATCTAATAAATAAAACCAGATTATCAAAAAGTGAGAGAAATTATCACATAATAATAATTGAGAAAATCACAAAAAAAATAAAAAAAATGAAAAATAGTTCAAACAAATTTGAAATCAATTGATAAATAATTGAAGCAGTCTCCACAATAATTTTTCATTGAATCATACCATGTAAATAACAATATTTTTTTTGAAATACATAATTCAAAACATTCCATTTAAAACGAGACGTTAACATGTTGAGAATTTTTAAACATAATAAAAACACATTAAAAATAATAAAACAAGGTTTAATGAGTTCAATATCAACTAATTTTAATTTAATAATAATATAATTGATGAAAGAAATATAACACAATAAAAAATAATTTTTGGGTTTCTTACTTGAAAAATAAAAAAGCCTACATACATCATAAAAACATGTTTAAATCAGTTAAAAACACATTTCAGAGAAACTTCATAAATAATATTAATTTATAAATTCATTATAAATATTAAAAAATAATAATAATTATGAAGAGAATTAGAATATTAAATAAAACATAAAATATAACATTACTTTTATTGGAATATGATTATAATATGTATCCAAATTCACATATGAGTTTTCATGTAACTGTTTTTCTATATCTAAGAAAACTGATCACATATAAAAATATACACATGGGATTCAATATGTTGGAGAATTCATCTAGTATGAAATTTATATAATGGATTTTCACAAACGAGTTTTTCTCTAAGTAGGAGAATTATCCATATAACAAAATCTTCATAAAATATTCACATAATATATTATACACATAAGGGATTCATGTAAGTTAATTACTCATGTATGATATTTTCTCACATATCCAAATTTTTCACGTAAGCAAATTGCTCTCGTAAATGATTCTAGAAAATAGTAAAAAGATTATTTTCTCAAAACAATAAACTAAAAGAGACATACAAAAAGGAATTAACCACTTTCTATCTATTTGATTTATATTTATAAAAATTTAATATATTTCCATGGAATACAGAATGACATTATTCTAAATTATATATCACAATTATGGTCAAATAATTGAACAAAAATGTTCTGGAAAATAATATAAAAAGACTGAAAATATTTATTATATTTAAACCTAATTTAGATCATGATACTGATAAAGTTATAATATTAAGTATTACAATGAAATTTACATAGTCTTATTATCTCTAATAAAATATCACTCAATTTTGAGACGTTTATCTAATGATATTTTTAAAATACATAAGGAAACTGAAACATGAAAAACAGCTACATGGATAACAAACCATCTAAAATAATATACCATTGATCTATATGGATAACAAAATTTTTATATGGCAGACATTTTATTTTTTATAATATAAAAATATAGAACATATTAAAATGATATACTAAGGTCCCAAATTACCTATTTATTCTATAACCCCAATATAAAACATGTAGAACATGTTATGAAAATTCAAAACAAGAAATATAAACAAATTTTAAGTGAATAAAAATTATGATATGATCTAAGATAAACTTACATTAATAAATATTAATTTCTATATAATAGAAAAGTTAATTAAATAAAACATTGATATTATTGTGATTATCAAAACATAAAGTTGATCAAGGATCCACTAAAAATTCTCCAACTTTTGATGAACCCAATGTTGAAATTATCAAAAAGAATAAGATTTAAAAAATTAAAAATTGTATATAATAGTCTTAAACATTCATATTTCAAAACATGTAATTGTTTAAATAAGTATCAAGGATCCATGATGATTTCCTCAACTATTCATTCTTATATTTAGATGTGATGGGAAGAATTTTTAAAAGATGTTTTATGAGAGAAAAGAAAGAGAATTTTTTTATAAAATAATATTCTAGGAATACTATATGTTTAAATAGTAAATGAACATAATATAGTTTGAATTAGTGGTTTTAAATTGGTAATATAAAAAAATTATTTTTACCTAAAATTAAACAACAATTATATAAAAAATTATTCCTTATTTCACATATTTCACATACTTCTTAAAATTTATAAATACAGACACACACAATATCACTCTTAACAGGTACATAAAAAACTATAAAGAATATTCTATAGATAATAAATAAATATTAAATAACCCCTAAAAGGAATAAAAAATTAGTTAATAGAAGGGCACCCCTAAATTTATGCTTTAGTTCAAAAAATTCAACATGTATAGAATAGTTAGAGAAAATATTTTAAATACTCCTAGTATCTCAAAGAAATGTAACATAATTTATATAGTGTCCACTATTTGAATAAACATTAATATATATGTGGGCGATTCCCATAGGAAAGAAGCATAAAAACATGTTGGTACCCATGCTATTTTGGGTCCAATTGGGTTAGTTACAAAATTATTTGGTACCCAAGTAGAATTAAGACATTTATTATAAGGTACATAAGAAGATAAATTCTTATAAATATAAAGTCTAGTAATACTGAAATATTTGGGGAACATGACTAAACATTCATCAGTATAACACCCTTATAGCTGACATTTAAAGCATGTGACTGTTGTAACCTTCCCCATAGATGTCCTTACAAAATAAGTCTTATAAGTCATTGAAATTTGTGATTATAACCTAAAAAGAGTTATATTTATTTGGTTTCATCATAGATAACATCTTATAATATTTTTATTTTCCTTGAAAAATAAAGATAAAATTTATTCCAAATTTACAATTTCCTTTTCGAGATTAACATTTTCAATCTGGATAGTATCAATGTCATCACAAACATTATGTTTTTTAGATGAAGAAATAATTTAAAAATATAATTATCCTTTTCATTCATAGAACAATATTTACCATAGTCTTCATTTTATCATTATATTTATCAAATCAAGAATAGTATTTTCCATCTTTTCATTTTCAAAAATATGATTTTTCATTTATTTAGAAACATTCTTTTGATCCTTAGTCATATTTTCAATAATTTTTACAATAATTTCAATTTACACATGAAATTCATCACATAAATTATATGATTCAATAAAATTATAATTATCCTGATCAAAACTAGAAGATAATTCATAGTTTGATCATAATTATTGGAATTAATAACCTTTCATGAATCATCTATAATCCACAAATTAGTGGTCCTTACCCACATTTAAATGGATATGTAACATTATAGTGTTTTACCATCAGAGATAGGTTAATAGTTTGTTTTTCACTTCTTGATTCATCACTGGTGTCTGATTCTTCAATGCTGCTCTAATAATCACGTAAAGAACAATTGATTCCCTTTTTATATTTCTTATATTTACCTTATTGTTTCAAATTTGCACAGTCATGTTTAATATTGCCGGGATATAAGAATTTGTAAAAAATTATTTTAGATTTACATTTCTTACCACTCAATCTCAAAATTCAATTTTTATTATGTGATAGAAGATTAAAAAATCCCCACCTAAGGTGAGTGAAAATAGTTAATACCAAGTGAATCATTAATGACAATGAGTAAACAGTCATTTAGTAAGGGTATCATGCAAGAATAGTTGATAAGGCCTTCACTAAGCATATATTACTGGCCAAACAATCATTTTCACAGTTACCATCCCTCCATATGTGACCGATAATAATTCCCATAGTGATTAATGTCATGAATTTTATTACCATATATCCTTGATGTCAGTGACCTCCCTCATTGCCAAGAATCATTCCCATGAGAACACGCGAATCTGATTCCACCTCATTGACCCTAAGGCCATACAATTAGTAGATAGATATATCAGTGTGAAATGATCAAACTTCCACTTCCATGGAATTTACCTTTATTACATATTAATTCGAAATTATTCTTAAATCTATTTCTTTAACCTTCATCCATTTTGGAAGTATGATTTTTCTTAATGAGACCTTAGATCCATTTTGAAACTTGAATTAGATCATCACCTTTCTTAGATTTAGAAGAATCCGAGGAATCACTAGAAGAGTTTTAGTAAACATATATTTAATTAAAAGCAACTCTTTTTTTAGATGAATCATTATTTTTTTCATCAATTAAATTCCATATTGTAATAAAGATCCAATTAGCTAGTATATATGTTATTATTAAAAACCATTTCTTTCATCAATAGGTACTTTATTTGAATTCCAAATATTTTTTAAGGATTGAAGTATCATTTCAATCAATACTTTTTTTCATTATTGTTTCACCAAGTGTAATAGTGTTGTTTACAATATTAATGATTATATTGAACATCTGAGTGACACTTTCATGACTAGAAATTAAAAATTTTTAAATTCAACCCTATTAATACAAATGTTAGTTCTATATAATTTTTCAGTTCTTTATTGATAGAATTTTAAGGTTCTCCCAACGTCAGACACAATTTTACAAGATAATATATGACTACTAACACTTCTACTGAAATATTAGTAAATATAATTCATTAATTTTTAATTGAAGAGATATTTATCATAATCATTTACAGTTTAAAATTCAAGTCCATCTTCAGTTATTTTTTGGAGGTATATCCATGATTATCCAATATTCATTACATATATTTTTCAAAAATATTCCTATTCTATCATTCTGATATCCCCAACCAATTCTATTGAAATGAGGTGGTCTCATCAGATTCTCGAATTCAATATCACATGTTTCTATCAAATAAATAGAACATTACTAAGTCTTTTTAAGGACTAGGATACATTTTAGCATAAAACTAATGTATTTATGTAATCCTTATGAGGGATGAAATCTGAAACCAATTGTTATCTATCTGATTAGAACCATTAAAGAAAATAAATATCATTTTTGGAATGACCCACTAATACGAATATTTTGGTATTAAGAAAATGAATAACATGGGTAAAATACCCTTAACCGAGGCCCACCCATAAATTCAAATTATTAGTTATGATAAGATGGTGGAATTAGGACTTATGGGGGATAGGTATTTATTAAAATTATCAATGTTATTAAATATTTGTAATTGAATTTGGTGGTTTAAAATTATTAAAAAATTATTTCTCAAATGAATAAGAAAAGGGGATGCGTGGAGAGTGTATGTAAAGAAAAGATCCTATGGAGTTTTTATATTGGTTTAGTATAATTGACTTAGTCCAGTCTTTACACCCCAGGAAATAGAGTATGAAACCCACTATGAAAGATATAGAGAATTTAACATGGGAGAAATCTAAAACTAAAACTTTTACACTGGATAAATGAAAACCTAGTATATTGTGAGGAGAAATTGAAAACCTACAAACAACCCTTTATAGAATTATAAATACGCAAAGGATTTAAACAATTTGATCCTAAATCTATGTTTACTTCTATTTAGTCAGGTAACTATTACCAAAAAAATAATTTTTAAAGGTGGTATAGCTTGTTTTGTGAAAGATATAAGTGCAGAAAATTATACCCCACCCATAAGGAAAAATAAAACAATTATAGAACAAATGGAGAGTTGAATAAAGTAATCACAATATCAAATAGTTGATAAATTCCATTTAAATGGATTTTAATGATGAAGTTCGGACCTTCCATAAAATGTACAATATGTATCTTCTCGGAGAATGAAGTTTAATATGATTTTTTCTTTCCCTGGGAGTTACTCACTGTGTATTTAAATAGTCGAGCATTGAATCCCTTGGTTGACGTAAGAGTACGAATGTATGAGATCAACTATTCTTCTTGATTATAGCCGTATGTAATATATTTTTTCACTTCCAATCATCATCGAGTCCTTCAAATACAATGTTATTTGAACTAGACACATGAGAAAATAGTTAGAATAATGAAACAACTAAAACAAAATTATCAGAAAGAGAGAGAACTTATCATTGAATAATAACAAAAAAACTCACGAAAGAAATTGAAAATAATGACTAATAATTTAATTTTTTTGGAAATCCTCTGATAAATAATTAAGTTACAGTCCATAATAATTTGATAATGAATGTTCCCAAGAAAATAGAAAGATTGAAATTGAAATAATAAGTTCAAAAAATTTTGTATAAAATGATCATTAAACATTTAAGTAAATTAAAAACACAACAATAATGCATTAAAAATAATAAAACAATTTTTTTGATTTTAATATCAAAAAATATTAATTTATAAATAATAGAATCAATGAAAATAACAGAAAATATTAAAAATAAATTTTTCAGTTTCATAATGTTTGATTATTACATGAAAAGTATAAAATTAATATATATTCATAAAAATATGTTTAAATTAGTTAAAAAATATTTCTTAGGTTCTAAATAAATAATATGAATTTATAAATTCATTAAAATAATTTATACATAAGAAATAAACATGCAGAAAATTGGAATATGAATGAAAATGTAAAATGGAGAATTATTTTCTATATGAATTTCAACAATCTATGTTTCCAAATTCATGTATTAGATTTTGATATAATAATTGTTTTTCTATTCAAAAAAATTGATATTTTAGATAAATTGACGTATGGGATCCACTGCGTAGGGGAATTCCTCATGTGTTCAATTCATATAAAGGATTTTCACATAGATGTTTCTCTCATTTTAAGTGAATTATCCATAAAAGGGAATCGACATAGGTCATTTAAAAAAATTATTTACTTTTCAAGGGATTCATATAAGATAATTCATCACATATTTTATCTTCTCATGTATCCTAATTTACCGCATAAAAGGATTTCTTATGTAACTGATTCTATAAAATTGTAAACATATTGATATCTCAAAATTAAAAACAAAATATGGCATACAAAAAACATAATAAGATTTTTTCCATTTGAATTATATTTTGAAAATTTTAATATCATTCAAAATAATAATGAATCACTTTAATCATAATTATATAAAACACGTTATGATAAAAAAGCATCAGCACAACAGTTCTGAAAAATAGAAAAAAAACTGACTAAAAATTCAAAATGAACTAAAAACTAATTTTGAATATGATGGAGAACAATTCAGAAGTTTATGTATTCAAATTAAATTTATATAATATTTTCATATTTACAAAAAATGTAACCACTCAATTTTGAGTTTTTTATCTCATGATATAGTAAAAATATAGTAGCAAAATGAAACTGAAACAACGGTTTTGTGGCTAACAAATCGGCTACATGAATTTCTAATTGGCTATATGGATAACAAAATAAAGATGTGGTAAACAATGTATATGCTGCAAGGGAACAATATAAGACATATATAAATCATATATTAACGTCCCAAATGACTTATTTATCCTAAACACTTAAAATAAATCATGTAGATCATGTTATTAAAAATCTAAAACAAGAAATCTAAATAGATTTTAAGTAAAGAAATATATTAATAGTATCTATCAAAAAATAATTTAATCTACATAAAATTAAAAGTATCAAGACAACTAAAGGATATAAAATATAGATGATATTGTAATTATCAAAACATAAAGTGGTTCAAGGAGTCACTCAATTGGGGGGACCACATGGTGGCAAGGCAGAGATAATGGGGTTGACTTTCATGCTGGAAGTTTGGGAGGACCACAGACCACTTGGTGGTGAGGTAGGGGTGCAATGGGGTCAACATTCATGCTGCATGTTTTGGAGGACCACATGGTGGCTAGGAAATCTCTGGCGGAGGAGGAGTTAGTGATGGAGTTCGATGGAATGAGAGATTAAGGGAGTGGTACTATAGAGGATGTGGCGTTTGGGGGAGGGTGCAGCACCTGTAATGATATTTTGAAAACATCATCAAATTTTGGGAATTATTTTTCAACAATGGGTCCAACATCTAAAGTTTGAAGAATAAGTTGCTTCGACCGGGGGGGGGTGTATAGGGAATGACCGACTCATCTAGTGAACAAGATGTCCTTAGCGTCATTGGTTCGATGGAAGGGGGTGGCCAGGGGGGTTCATATATATATATTATAAATAAAAATATGTTTTAATCAGTTCTATCTATAGGGGGTTATGGAATTCATTACTCTACTGGTGTGTGTGCGCATGTGTGTTTCTTTGTAATTATACCCTTATCGGATACTATATATGTGTGTGTGTGTGTGTGTGTGTGTGGGTGTATGTGTGTGTGTGTTTATAAATATGTGAGTGTATGTGTGTGTCAATATTATATATATATATATATATATATCATATATAAATGTGTTTTTATAAATATATCATTATCATTAAATGTACTGTATAAATGTGTTAAGATAAATTATTATAATTATAATATAAAACATTAATATCTAAATATAAAATTATATATAAATATGTATAAATATATTTATAAATATATATACATATAAAAATATGTGTAAATATGTATAAAATTTATACCTAGATATACAGTTTAAAGACATATTGTAAAAATGAATTAAAAAATAATTATACAAATCATATTGAAATTATTATTATCCATTTTATTTAAAACAACATCTAACCATTTCTCTTCCTAATAAAAATATATTAATGTATATAAATATAATTATAGTATATTTATATAAAAATATTTATTTGTATATTAATAAAAAGATATTCATATATATATATATATATATATATTCTAATATATGTAAATGAATATTAATATATAATATATATAAGGGACCAACCTTAAACATTACTTAATCTTGAGTTAAATTAAGAATTCACATTGAGGATCATTTCAGGTTTAGAGTTTTAGAGAACGAGGCCATAACTATTACATTACATTTCAAATATAACAAATTAGACAAAACTACTCAGTTTCCATTATTTTCATAAAATAAAAACTCTTTAAAAAAAATAATCATATCTTGTTCCATGTTTTAGAAAACATGAATTTTCATTGATCCCATCCTTGACCCTATTAATCTTTGAGCCATGTGAAAAACATTTCAAAACATGGGATGGCATAAAAAGCCCAGTAAGGGATACACAAAGAAGGAAAACTGTTAGATTTTGGAAAAAACAAGTAAACCATGAATACATTATAATAAGTCACAATTTTCACCTTTATGAAGTAGTAAATACTATTCACTGAATAAAAGATCATTACTTACCCATTTATAACCAAAAGATTACCATAAAACCCATATAAATCATACATATCATATATATAGGTAGCATGGGACACAAATTTACTTAAATGGAATAACCATATAGTCGACTTCCACATATGTCACTAAATGGAATAGCCATACAGCCGACTTCCATATGCAACGCATTGGAGGTTATAACGTAACCACACATCAGGGTTTATCACGACACCACCCGTCATTTGGTTTATCACATAACCACTCGTCAAATATAAAAGTACCATTATAAATCATAACACATAAAACACGCATGATGGAAAGATAAAATTTTCACATCGCAATCAAAATATATCATTTAAAGATATTGACGTAATCAATTCTTTATCAAAACTATTTTCAAAACCATTTAAAACATTTATTAAAGAGATTTTTGATTTAAAGTGTTCCATACCACTTTGAATCTTTTAAAGGAATTGAAATTTTAAAACATTAATGTCTATATCAATTAATCCTTAAAACCATTTTGAAAACACGGAAATTAATGAGGAATATTTATAATAATAAATCATTAGATCTTTTAAAACAATGTTTTAGTTAAAGAGTCTCGTAACACTTGAGAAACACTTGAATAAACATAATAAAAAACAAAAAAACATATAATATAATGATAATAATGATATTCCTGATATAATATTTCAAAGGGAAGCATATACACCATATAAAAGTGAATTGATGCATAACAACAAATAAGTCTCAATGGGATGTAAATGGAGATGAAATCCCTTACAAAGATCGTACCATTAGATTAAAGATACATCAATGACATAATTATATGTGAAAAATATATATACACCCAATATAAGTGGATATTATGTGTAAAACAATCAGAGGTACTTCACACATATTTATTTCATGACATAATCAAGTTGTATATGTTTAACCCAAAGAATTCCAATTGGGTTAAAAAGTAGCCTTACAGAAATTTGACAGCCTAACGACGTCACTTTAAAATTAGGAAAATGATTTTATGAGAGAGAAAATGGTATCTCATCACTTGGACATAAAATTTATCATATTAAGGATATATAAGAACATATCCCAACATAAGAAAATGGAAATTTAAAATACATAACAAAAATAAGTCTTTGACTAAAAGAGGAAGGTGAAAATTTCCCTTATCGATTTGGTAACTTACGAAACAGACACCCCATGAAAGAGGGATCAAACAATGAATATTTAAATACCCATAAATTAAATTATATTACAAAAATAATACAATAATGGTCAGTACATAAAAGAAACAAAAGGAAATAGTGTCAAATATAGCATGAATCTCACGGGAATAAAAAGTGATATGAAAACCCCTTACCATGTAGCAATCAATCGAGTTATATGAAACAAATAACCACCAAATGATTCAAATAATACCATGAATATTAATAGAATCATGATAATATATATCAAAATTCAGTACACAATACACCACATGCAATAAATAAGTGGTGAAGAAAGAAATCTCATGGAATTAAAAGTGAGATAAGAAACCCCTTACCTCATGTCCAACTTGACTCATTTTTTCCTTGTTATTCTAGAATAATAAAATTAAGTTGATTTCTACTTCATTAAGAACCTTTTTCAAATTTATCATTCCTTTTATATCACTAATTACCTTTCTATAACAATTAGTTAATTATTTGAGTTTATATCAGACATTTTGTCAATGCTTGGAACTTGAGTCAAAAATGAACTTGTTATAATTACAAATTGTCCATGTGGTTGAAATTATATTATCTATAGAATCATTTTAATGATTTAAATATCAGATATATCATATATATCCAGTGTATATATGTTTTTATAATAGTACATAACATTTGGAGATAAGGAATGAAATGCACTGTTCATGGAGACGGTAAGTTGTACGTACACATGAACGCTGCTTTAATTTTTTTCCATTTTTAAAAGGAATGGAAACTGAATGATACATAGGTATATTGTAATTCTGGTATAATTTCATATGATATATATGTTATGTCACGACCCGACCCTACTGGTCTTGAGCCGTAACTACCACAGGCCCGCCTACATAGGTTAGGGGCTGGTGACAAGCGCTGATGGCGTAACGATCTCGGGGAGGACTTCACCTAAGTACCTATACACACACACACACACACTCAAACCACTAGATGCAGAAGTGAAGAGTAAAAATAAAAACAAAGGATAACAACCATAACACAACCATATTCATGCATCAACCTATAAATCAGAACAAGTAGAGTGCTGAAAAGTAGACTGAAAAGTAAAAAGGGGAAACACACGACCAACTAGAAAAGTGCCACAACCCAGCAACAGGTAAACAATGTAAGTAGCAAGTGGCCTACCACCTGAAAGTGCTACTATGACTGTTGAACACTGCCCAAGCTCTGGCATGCACTACTCTCCTCCGTAGTCTCTATCGACCTGTCCATCATCTGCAAGGGCACACCAAGTGTGGGAAAAGCCCAATCAGGGGTGAGTACAAAGATACTCAGTAGGATGCCTTGAAAACTTTACGGAGCAACAAAGGAGGTACCAAAACGATGAGCAGTAGAAAAAACAAGGAACAGTGATAGAGTACAATAAATAGGATGCACCTCAACCCAACAGGAGAAAAGAAGTAGGCTCGTCCTACCAAGAGGAGCTAGACACGGAATGCACGTGGCATACCCCGCGTGTCTTCGCCCCTCCTAGAAGGATAGTAACTGAACCCAAGGAGTGGGAACGAAATTAGGGTGTATATGTATATATATATTCTCAACAAGAAACCCGAACGAGTGTGTAAGGAGATCTCCATATCCAATATCATCCCAGGATAAGTCGATAATAGTTCTAAGGGTAGCCATCACAGATGCCCAACAGTCCCATGCGTCAAAGCTTCCTCAACTCTAAACCGTACCACCAAAAGTCTCACTCTGTTAATCACAGAGAAAGGCCACTGACTAGCCACATCGAAAGGGCTGCATCTGAAATGCCAACGGGTGACCCACTGCCCAGCCCTACTGGAGGGTAAACCCCACTAAGTTGACGGTGACCCACCACCCAGCCCTTCTGGATGGTAGACCTTGATAAGAAATCATGTGACCCACTGCCCAGCCCCGCTGAAGTGTAGACACTAATAAGACGTCCGGTGACCCACTTCCCATCCCCACTAGAGGGTAGACCCTAATAAGACGTCGAGTGACCCACTGCCCAACCCTGGTGGAGGGTAGACCCTAATAAGACATCGGGTGACCCACTGCCCAGCCTCGCTGGAGGGAAGACCCTAATAAGACGTCAGGTGAACCACTGCCCATCCCCACTAGAGGGTAGACCCTAATAAGTTTTCAGGTGACCCACTACCTAGCCCCATTGGAAGGTAGACCCTAATAAGTCGTCAGATGACCCACTGCCCAATCCGGCTGGAGGGTAGACCCGGAATCGGTCCGATAACTCCGTAGTGAAACTGACATCACCGGATGTAACCAACATCACTACCGTGTATTGGTTCGGAGTGCGTAAAAGGGTCCTCTCTCTAACACCCTTTTATGTTTCCACATTTAATGAGTTCTTGAAATAAGCTCTGCTCACCTGAACAGAATTCACCATTTTAATCCTCACAGAAAAAACACGAGATAGACTACTCATTCACCTAGAACGGACCCCCTGACGGAAAAGTTGTTCACCACTACTTTTGGCCTGCATGGTGTCTCATGGGGCCCACTCTCGGTCCCAAAAGTGGTTGGGAGGATTGCGCCATTGCAATGGTTTCGTAAAATCATGTCAAATCATCTATTTATCCACACTGAACGGACGCCTAAAGAAAACGTCATAAAATGTTGCAAGTCGCTTAAAGGACATCCCATAGGGCCCACATCTCAACTCTGACCTCAACGCCTGAAACCATACTGGAAATCTCCACCTTGACTCCAGGGTTGGAACGCCACTGACGGCGCTCAAATCGGACATTGGATGTGTCCCCTCCATCCAAAACTTGAACCCCTAGAAAAAACACCAATCCACTTAATGGGCATGCCATGCCATTGAGGCCCCCATATCCAGAATTAAAAACCCCCAAAACCATCTCAAAATGTTCTTCTCGATTTCAGGAACGTGTCTCCATAGACGACATGCGATTCCAACACCTGTCCTGAGTTTTATGGCCTTTTTAATTTTTAATGGACCGGACGGGTTGGCATGGCCGGTTCGGCCAGCCCACCATATACCTGAACCGGCCCGCGGTTCACCGCGTGGCCCGACCCGCCTCGCTTGGACCGGCTTAAGCCAGTCCGGCTATACCTCCATGGTACTTGCATATTCTGGGTCCCTGTTTTCTAGCCGGGGTCTGAAGAACCTGGTCTCCCTCGCGTGCCAGCCGACAAAAGCCGGTCTGGCCGCGTCGTCGTGCCCCGCTGGCGCCCCTTTCTCACTTGCTCGGTCGCTCTCCGCCTCGCCCGGTCGACGCCGCCTCACCCAATCGAAGTGTGCTACCATTTGGGATCCCCCCGCGCCATTTCCGCTGAAGACCGCCACCGCCCAGAGAGCCGTCGGACCATCCAGGACCGCCGAAAAAACACCCATATCCTCCCAAAACTTCGTCGGATCACTACGGTCTCATGGGGACTCGGATGTTCAATCCGAAGCATGAGTTGGAAAGAATAGAATGAGACCTACTCCCATAAGGGATTCTCTCGATAATTTAATAGAGATTTCATGCTGTAACTCAATCTCTAAGTAAATGTGGTAATTACAAAAAATAAACACACGATCCTACCACGGGGGCTTAGCCCGTCGCTTCGAGACGATCCGTCGGCCACAACACATTGGAGAGGAGGAAGAGATGTAGAGATTGGTGTTGAGAGGGGATCATAGGTTGAGTTCTTCTAGAGGATTCAAATGGGAGTGATGAGAGGGGTTATGACTTAAGTAGAGAATTAGTTCAATTTTAAATTAATTAACTTTAATCCCCCCATTAGGCATGTTCCCAAACACTCAGTGGGGTCGATATTAAGTCTCTCTTAGGGTATTATCCATGCCCCTATCGCAATGGCGGTCTCAGAATTTTAATCCAAGCATCTGTTCTGATGTTATAATATTTGATGCTCGTGGCCTCAAAATTACGAAAATGCCCCTGGTGGCATTTTCCATAGAAGGGCCGCGCCGGAAAAAGTTACATCCCTCTTAGGGAAAACAGCATTTATTGGACTCAAAGGTGCCCTCAGGTTTCCAATCTAAGATACTATTTAAGAGTTATTCTGTTTATTTGGCGTGTCCAGTGTGAACACACTTAAAATTTAATTAATGCCACACCGGGGCTCGGAATCACACGTCATCTGAACGCCCTTCTCTGAAATAACATCAAGAAACATTCAAAGTCTTACAGGCTCAAAACCCTGGTTCTTACATCAATCAATCCTTCATGTTTTTAATCCCCGAAAAAAAACTAAAAAAACAACTTGGGATACTGAGCCCGCATATGGCTCTCCCATTCCCAGGTGCTCTCCTGCACCATACCATGCTACCGCAGCACACGAACCAAAGGAATGGTCCAATCCCGAAGGGTTTTCTCCAACCGTTCCTCAATCACCACCGGGTGATCCATAAAGGTTTCTCATTCCTCAATGTATAGCTCTCCCCAGTCGATAACGTGTGTGGGTTCGTGCACGTATTTTCTCAGCTGCAACACGTGGAAGACGTCATGCACCCTCTCCAGCTACGGGGGTAGAGAAAGATGGTAGGAAACCTCACCAATGCTACAAACGATCTCAAAGGGCCCGATGAACCTTAGTGAGAGCTTGCCTCCCCAGCCGAACCTCCATGTACCACGCCGCGGAGAGACCCTAAAAAAGACATGGTCCCCCCGCTTGAACTCCAAAAGGCCTGCGACGACGATCTTCATAGCACATCTGCCTGCTCTGAGCTGTCCTCATCTGGTCACGAATGACCTGCACCTTATCCGACAACACATGCACCAACTCTAGGCCCATGAGGGAGGTCTCCCCAACCTCTGTCCAGCACAACAGTGACCTGCAGGGTCTCCGATAGAGGGCCTCAAAAGGTATAATGCTAATACTAGAGTGGTAACTATTGTTGTACATGAACACTACCAAGGGCAGGTAATCCTCCCAGCTCAGGCCAAAGTCTAACATGCATGCCCTGAGAATATCCTCCAACACCTGGATAGTGAGCTCAGTGTGCCTGTCCATATGGGGGTGAAAAGTTGTACTCATCCGTAGTTGGGTCCCGAATGCCTCCTTCAGGCCTCGCCATAATCGCGACATAAACCACGCGTCATGATCGGAGATGATTGTCGAGGGAGATCCATGAAGGCGGACGTTCTCCCGAACATATAACTGCCCCAGACTCTCCACCGAGCTCTGCTCCCTACTAGTAAGGAAGGGCGCCAACTTCGTGAGTCAGTCCACTATCACCCAAAAGGAGTCGTGGCCCTTCGCTATGCGCGAAAGCCCTGTGATGAAGTCCATAGAAATGCCATCCCACTTACACTCTGGGATATCAAGGGGCTACAACAACCCTTCCAGAACCTGATGCTCTGCCTTCACCAGTTGACAGGTAAGACACCGAGAAATGAACCCGGCTATGCTCTTCTTCATTCCAGACCACCAAAACTGCCGCTGAAGGTCTCTGTAAAACTTCCATACACCGGGATGTATGACCATGTGAGTTGTTTGGAATTCCCACATCACCTCCTCCCGCATCTCCACCAGTACTACAGATTGTCCCTGGAACCGGATCTCATGATTCCCTCCTTCAGAATACCCATCGGGTGCGTCGCCTGTAGATATCTGATCACGTAGTATCTTGCTGTTGATGTCCCCCAACTACGACTCTCTCACACACTCAAGGAGCGAAGGAGTCAGCGTCATCGACTGCAAATAAGGTGTACCCTCCTGCTCCTCCAAGGTCAGTTTCAGGGAAGCTAACTACTCCGAAGCTTCCCTCACAAGACAAGACTTGGAATTCCTGCTAAGGGAATCTGCTAATACGTTTTCTTTCCATGGAGTGTAGACTATCTCGAAATCATAGTCCTTTAAAAACTCCAGCCAGTGCCTCTGCCTCATATTCAGATCCCTATGAGTAAAGACCTACATGAGGCTCTGATGGTCTAAGTAGACCACGAAACACTCACTCGGAAGGTAGTGTCTCCATAACCTCAAAGCGAAGACGAATGCTGCCAGCTCTATGTCGTGAGGCTCATAATTCTGTTCATGGGGACTCAACTACCTCGACCCATACACAATCACTACGCATTGCTGCATCAGCACGCACCCGAGCCCAGCTCTTAAAGCGTCTCAGTACACCATGAACTCAATTTGCTCCTCTGGAAACCTCAACATTGGATCACTTGTTAGCCTCTGTCTCAACTTTTCCAAGGCCTCCTAACACAAATTAGTCCAGGTGAACGGTTTTCCCATATGATTCAATGCGGTCCAAGGGGAAACAATCATGGAGAAATCTTCCAAAAATATCCTGTAGTACCCAGCCTAACCAAGGAAGCTCCGCACCTCTGACACATTCTTATGTGGCTCCTAAGAAAGCACTGACTCTATCTTTGTGGGATCCACAACCAATCCATGTTCCCTAATGACGTTCCCCAAATAGTGAACCTTGTGAATCCATAACTGGAACTTCGAGAGCTTCCCCTACAGCTGGTGCGATCGAAGTAATTCTAGGACCAACCTCAAATGCTCTGTGTTCTCCTTCTCTATTGTAGAGTAGATGAGTATGTTGTCAATAAAGACAAACAAAAACTGGTCCAAGTACGGCTGGAAGATCTGGTCCATCAAAGCCGTGAAGATGGTGTGGTAATTCAATACACCAAAGGGAATCACAAGAAACTCATAATGCCCATATCGACAATGGAAATCCAACATCGGGATGTCAGCCTCACGAACCCGCAACTGGTGGTAGCCAGATCGAAGATCAATATTGGAAAACCACTTCGCACCTATCAACTGGTCGAAGAGGTCATCAATCCTTGGGAAAGGGTACTTGTTCTTTATCATGGTCTGATTTAGGCAATGATAATCCACACAAAGCTGCAGACTCCCATCTTCCTTTATCACAAACAAAATCGGAGCTACCCAGGGGGACACAGTAGGCCCAATGAATCTCTTCTCATGAAGGTCATCCAGCTGAGGTCATCACTCCTGAAGCTCTGTGGGTGCCATCTGATAAGCCGCACATGATATCAGGGAAGTCCCCAACTGAAAATCAATGCAGAACTCCATCTCTCACCTCGGAGGTAGTCCCGAAACATCCTCGGGAAAGACGTCCATGTAGTCCTATACAATGATAGGGATCTAGGTGCCTATAGAATCTACTGCTCTGAGAGCCATGCTCACCAAATGGTGTGAAAAAGGTTTGGGTCTCCTACTAAATGTAACTATATGCTTTTCCATGAGGTCTCATACACCAAGGATGGTGAACCTCGTCCCATCGGAAGACACACCTCTGACTCATCTATGACGACAGCCGATCTGGGCGTGAACCATAGAAATCCTATACATGCCCAATATGAAATCATAAGGTTACATTGTGATGATGAGTAGGTCCCATGGGAAACTCCCTCCTCCGAACGAAAGATCGCACTTTCTGTATATAAAGGTCACCAATGAGGCACTTCCAATAAGAAACTCGAGGCTAAGTGCAGGTTTCAGTGGCTCTACTGGTAGCTCCAACTCCCGTACCAAAAGTCGTGATATAAATGAGTGGTTGTCTCTTGTTTCTACTAGTAGAAAAGAAAGTGTAGAGTAATCACAAAGCGTACCTTGAACCATCTCGTGTGCTGGGGGTCGCGAACACCCATACCCTGAAGCTACCCGTAGCCCCTACTGCCAGCTCCCTGAGCCTGGTGTGGGCCGCCCAGTAGTGGGAGTTTAAGGACCTCGAAACACCGTCCCAGACCTCCAGGTACTGCCGCTCTGCCTGCGGCGCCTCCCTGAGGACCACCTTGTCCTCGCCTGGGGGATCCCTTATCAAGTCACTGCCTCTGCCGTTGTGGTGTGCCCCTGCCTGCCACGGCTGCCCGGTACACCTGGTTGGGCAGTACCGTTCTAGGTGACCTAGTATGTCACATGTATAGCACCCACTCTCTCCTGCCTGCCTCGGTGCTCCATGGTGCCACTGTGGTGTACGACCCTGCCCCTGAGCCTGCCCATAGAAGGGTATCTTCGACTAAGGCCCCAATCTCTGATGCCTGCCTCTCATCGAAGACTCTACTCTGAATAGGCCACTTCTAGGCTCTACCAGCTGGCGCCCATTAGACAAGACACTCTCTATCACGAACGCCCGCTCTAGAACCTCGTCATAAGTAGGGATGCACATGGGTTCTACACTAGCACGGATCTCCCTGCGAAGACCCTACTCAAACTTCCGTGCCTGAAAGTAACTGTCGCGGATCAGATCTTGTGAGTAGTGTGTCAGATTGGTAAACCGGTCCGAGTACTGCACCATAGTCACCCCCTGCTTCAGCTCCAGAAGCTTCTGATTCCAAACAGAGCATAAACAAGAGGGTGAGTACTCCTCCCGGAAGAGCAGTTGGAAGCTATCCCACGTGAGAGACGACTCGTCGTGGGTCTGTGTAAACAACCCCCACCAACGCCCGGCCATCTCGAGGAAAAGGCTAGAAGCTAGAGCCACCATCTAGTCCACTAGTGTCATTACCGGCCTAAAAAGTTGGTCCACTGACTCTAGCCAATCTTACGCTACCTAGGGATCTGGGTCTCCATGGAACTTCTGCGGTCGCTGACGCTGGAAGTATCAGAGCACACTCAGCCTGTGCTCAACCTCAGTCAATACTGCCAGTACTAACTGTTGCTCCTCAAGTGGAGGGATACTGTTGAAGCACTGGGTGGAAGGGGATCATGTGAGGGTCCCTGAACTAACGCTTCATCCCTCCCCAGGTTGTCGTCACGAGCTGGGGAGGGTAACCTAGCTAGCTGCTATCGTGGGGGCATCATGAAAATTATCAAGGATTACCGCTTTCAGATGATTATATATATATATACATTTATATATAACAGTAATCACAAAGGGGAGATGACTCAATAAAGACAGTCAAAGACTCAATCCTACCGGATGCATGTTTCAAAGCTCCCAGAAACAAGTATATCAGTGTGCCGAGTCGACAAGAGGGTTATCCGGGTCCTGGTCAATGGATACGTCGGCTGCCTGTACCATCACTGGACTCCCTAGCCTGAGAGCCGCTCTCGAGACATGTTGAAAATATTTCCCTAAATCCCAACCAATTCATTTTTAGGGAAGTCCGAACAATGCCCCAAGGAACGAATGAACTCTGATACCACTTTGTCAAGACTCAACCCTACCAGTCTCGAGCCGCAACTACCCCAGGCCCGCCACCATAGGCCAGGGGCTGGCGACAAGCACCGAAGGCATAACGATCTCGGGGAGGCCTTCGCCTATGTACCTGTACACACACACACTCAACCCACTCGATGCCGAAGTGAAGAGTAAAAAAGAAAACCAAAGTTCAACAACCACAACCCAACGATAGTCATGCATCAACCTCAAAAGCTGAACAACTAAAGTGCTGAAAAGTAGACTGAACAGTAAAAAGGGAAAACACGCACCCAACTAGAAAAGTTCCACAACCCCGCAATAGGTAAATAATGTAAGAAGAAAGTGTCCTCCCACCTGAAAGTGCTACTACGACTATTGAACACTTCCCAAGCTCTGGTGTCCGCTACGCTCCTCTGTAGTCTCGATCGACCTATCCGTCGTCAGTAAGGGAACACCAAGTGTGGGAAAAGCCCAAGAAATGGTGACTATAAAGATACTCAGTAGGATGCACCTAAATCTTGAGGGAGAAATAAAGGGGGTACCAAAATGGTGAGCAGTATACAAAATAGGGAATAGTTAAAGAGTATAGTAAACAAGATGCAGCTCAACCCAACAAGAGAAAAGAAGTAGCCTCGTCCTACCAAGAGGAGATAGACACAGAAAGCACGTGGCATACCCCACGTGTCTTCTCCCCTCCTATATGGAGAGTAACTGAACCCAATGAGTGGGAATGAAAGTAGGGTGTATATGTATATAAATATGCTCAACATGAAACCCGAACAAGTGCGTAATGGGATCTCTCTCTCCAAGCTCATCCCTGGATAAGTTGCTAAAAGTTCTAAGGGTAGCCATCATTGATGCCCAACAGTCCCGCACATCAAAGCTTCCTCAACGCTAAACCATACCACCAAAATTATCACTCCGTTAATCACAGAGAATGAACACTGACTAGCCACATCGGAAGGGCTGCGTCAAAAATGTCAACGGGTGACCCACTGCCCAGCCCTGCTGGAGGTTAAACCCCACTAAGTCGACGGTGACCTACTGCCCAGCCCTGCTAGAGGGTAGACCTTTATAAGATGTCAGGTGACCCACTTCCCAGGCCCGCTAGAGGGTAGACCCTAATAAGACTTCGGGTGACCCATTGCCCAGCCCTGCTAGAGGGTAGACCCTAATAAGACATCGTGTGACCCACTCCCATCCCTGCTGACCTGTACTATCATTGAAGTTGGTCAAAGTATAAAATTTATATTCCTAAAAACTATTGTATATGTGGCAAGTAGGGTCGAACTCCCAGGGAAGGAAAATTGGCCATAACTCAACTAAAAACATTGAAAACTCCACTATTGTCAGCAGTGGAATTGAGTTCCTATTTTTTTATTATTTCTTTTAAATGTTGTTGTTTATTAAAAAGAGAAAATGAAAAAACACATCTTTTATGGTTTTCTTCACACTGTATCAAAACAAGGAACAAGCTAAAGCAGTAACACAGAGATAAAATGCTAAGAGTGAACAATCGAGAGAATAATGTTCGAGGAAAACATCAACTCTACTAGTTTTGAAAACATCCCTTCTCACAATAGTGTTTACAACTAATACCACTGAAAAGGAGTGATTTATTTTCCTCTATAGGTGATAAATCACTCATGCTGACAAATCTTGGAGTTCGCCACTCCTCGGTTAATCAACTTGAGAAATCTAGTTTGAAAAGATCACAGAACTAACTCGTCGTATGTCATGTAGTCTTTTATTTCCATTTAAATGTTCAATAAAATTAATCCACATTCAAACTCACCGTATGAATGTGGAAATATGATATTATGAACTGGTGGTACGTTGCGATTGAATGTAATCAGATTTTACCTCGCCGATCAATTCCAATAACATGAAAATGATAGTGAGAAAAGAAAAGAATGATAACCAGTAGACTCGATTTTTACCCCGAACTGTAAGTATTTATCCAATCATCATCTCTATTTCATAAAATATTTTTAATTAATTATAGAGGAAGAAAATTGAAAGTGAACATAGGAATAAAAACTCCCTCTGCTCGCATGAATTACTACTCCTGGCCCTTTGAACTCCGAAGAGCGGCTGGTTCTCTGCTCTGCTCTGAGACTGGTGTGTTTGTCGAATGAGTGTCCGCCCCAAATTATTCTACTTGCTTTGTTTTAATACCTTTTTGTCATCTACTGCATGTCACTGCTCGATTTCCACCGACCTGGAATGTCCTTCATGAGTGCACCGTACATGTGCGTTTTATCCGTAACCAGCATGCCGCACTAATTGTTTCTCAAATAACTAACTCCTGCTGAGTTAGTTGAATGCACCTGGATGTATTTAAGGCCTTGGTGTGAACCTGCATAAGAAAAAAAAACAAAATAATTAAAACTCTAAGGAAATAAAGAATTAATGTTTAAGAAAATAAAAATCCTTTCAGAATAATTAATAACTCCTATGTGATGTTGTTAAATAAATTACTTTATTAGCGTTACTAACAATTATTAAATATATTTTAATTAATTATAATGAAATAAAATGAATAAAAGGTAAATAATGATAAATAATGTATTATAAGCTGAATGAATTTGTTAATTAAAGAGTTATTATTATTATAAGAAGTTTTATTAATTATTAAATTTTATGTTAAATAGTTTATAAGTTATTATTTTTTAATTAGTTAACATTATTAAAGTAAATTATAAACATTAAGTTTATAATTATTATTAAAGTGTACATTAGTAACATTTTAAAATAACTAGTTTAATTATAATTAAATTTATAACTTAGTATTTGTATTTTATTTTATGCACAAAATTTTATCTAAAAATAATGATACATAAAATTAAATTATAAATAATAAGCTTTTAAAGAATCTATTCTTACTTGATTTTAGAAATTACTATCAATTAAACATTAATTTAATAAAGCTTTAATTATGTACAATAATTTTGGTTTATTAAATAACATATGTTAATTGTTTATTTATAATTATCATAGTTTATTATTTTTTAAGTTTAAGTTTTTATTTTGACTTTGTTTTTAATTATTTAGTTTAGTTTTAGTTTTTTTCCTTTGTTGTTTTTTTTAAAAACTTCATCTCCTTCCCCCAAATCAGCACAAAGCAGGGGGAAGGGTTTCTTGGTTCTTCTTCGGCGCCACATCTAGGGGGTGATGACTTCTTCTTCACCAAGAAACAGGGTGCAGTGCCTTCTCAGCTCAGATCGGCTCCTCCATGGTCCAAATAGCTCATCCACTCGCTGCTTATCGAAAACTTGGAATAGGCAGCACAGACCTCCTCCGCAGTGGCTCACCAGTGATTATTCTCAATGGATTCAACTAGTGTGGCATCGAACATGGTTTGGAAGGCCTCGTGTGGCTTAATCTCCTAGAAACGATGCGGCGTCGCAAATATACTCCTCTATTGGTAGCGGCTTCCTCGGATTGGACTCAAGTCGGCGGCAGAAAGGTCCGGTTCACATAGCAGCATCATGATCCTCTTCTTTCAGCGGTATGGTTTGATCTCCTACACCAAGTCACCAAGGTAGTAACAATGGATCGCCTCTGGTGTGGAGGCTTCAGGTAAGAGGTGCGACATCCCGGCTTGGCATCGGATCCAGCAGGAAAGAACTCTTCATCATCCAGTGGCGGAAGTAAACAGTTTAACCAGCATCTCAAACTCCCATCACCAGCAACAAAGGGTAGCGGCAGCTTGGGTTCTTCTTCAGAGTTGGACCGCGTGGCTCCTGCTCATCACCCCAATAGTGCAACAGACTCCCTTCTCGACATCCTCATATAAAAAGCACGACTCAGATCAGACTCCTCCCTAAAATGTGCTGCGGCTTCGAACCAGGTGCAGCAATTTGGAGGTGATCTGTTAATTGAATCTTATATGAAAATTCTTGTCCGAGTCTAAAATGTTGAGGAGTTATGATGATTCTTTGGTATTGAGCCACTGTGGATCAATTCCGTGGAAATTTTGGTGACTGTGTGAAGATGATGTGTATTTCAAGGGTGTAGATGCTTTCGGTGAGAATATGAAACCAATGGATCGGTAGGTGAAAGGATGGAAAGGATCGGTGAGTGAAAAAATTGTGTGAGACTGAAAGTTATATCTGTAGCAAGAAGAGGATCGGATTGGCGTCTGTGAGACCGAATATGTAGGGAAATGAAACCGATCGTGAGGGTTTGAATCGGTGAGTCAAGACTCACCGATAAAAGAAAATGAGCAGAGGAGAAACGGTGAAACTGATCAGTGCATCGGTAGAAGTGCAAATGGGGGAGACCGACACCATTAGTTGAAATGAAAACATATCAGTGTCCGAAAAAACCAATGGAATAAAATAACGACTCACTGAAAATTAAAATAATAAAAAGTAATTGACGCGACGTAAAATCGATGATGATTCGGTATATCGGGGAGTGAAAGACTCACTGATAGATGAAAATAATATAATACGCCGAAGAAAAGAGAGACTGAAACCGATGAAAGAATCGGTGTGACAACAGCATCGATGCGTCACTCACCGATAGTACAAAATTAAAAACGTTAACAATGAAAATTAATTTAAAACAAATATTAGAATGAATAAAACATTAATTAATTAAATTAAAAGTAAAATTAATTAAATTTTAAGACTAATTTATTTACTGTAACTAAAAACTAACCAAATTATTTAACAAACTAAAAATAAAAGCGAATAATTAATTACTAAGTAAATAAAAGTTAAAATTCATTTAATTTAGGTCTAAAAAAATGGAGAACACCAACAATTAATACACTGCAAACATATAATTAAAATAATTAGAATTAACTAGATTTATTAAACAAAAAATTTAATTAGTTAGATTCTAAAATGAAACTTAACATTAAAAACATATTATTTTATTAAGCTTTAACTTAAACTTATTTACTTAGCAGAATAATTGTACCAGTTAAAAAGTAAGGTTAATTTATTAAATAAATCAGAATTAAATGGTAAAGATTTGATTAAAAATTTCATTAAATTAATGCAAATGAAAATGAAAAATAATTAAATAATAAACATTTAAAATTACTAAAAATTAAACCAAATTAAGATTATAAATCTAAAAATTAAGTTGATAAATTTGGAATACTTAGAAAGACTATAATAAGGGACTTAAAAAACATATTTAATTATAAAAAATAATTAATTAATAAATTTAGTGATAAAATTACAAAAGTGCCAATATTAATAAAAACGTGTTAAAAATAAGTAATTAAATTGATTAAAATTAAATAAAAGATGTGGCAAAACAATGTAAAAATAGAGCCACATCAAATTCCCCCACACTTAAGCATTGTTTGTCCTCAAACAATCCCATGTCTTATTTCCTTTGAAAAACATTAAAGTGTTTTATGGTTATGATCACACTATAACATGTCCAACACTCAAAACAATAGACAAAACATAACAACAGGCTTAGAAAATGAATTACTCATATGAATCTTGCCCTTAAAAAAATACTCAAGGGTAATTAAGAAAGCTATAAATCATCAAGAAATGAAGATGTCATGACTCATATTTGATACTACTTAATGACTAACTTCAATCCAGGCTTATGTTCTAAGTCCAAGAATGACATGAGGTAAAACATCAATGGAATTAAGATCTTAACCAAGGAACTTTGTACTATGACTTTTCACCTTGGTCCCAAAAATAATTAATTCTTTTGTGAATCACCTCAATGAAACAACCTAAAATATTTTCACATAAACCAATTGACCCCTTCTTCATCTGGCGTTCATCATTCCCCTCACCTTAATGAGCTCATTTTTTACCCTAGACAGTTTATTTATTTTTTTTCCCAAGCCATGTATCATTGTGCTGAGCACTGTGCAATATGAACTTATTCAAGGTGAACAGAGGGCTTATAGTAAACAGAAACACACCCAGCATCTAGGGTCACAGAGACTCACCGTGGGATCCAGGATGCGCATACTACTCCAGTTTCAAAATTTTTAAATAGAAACAATTTACATTGGATCATTAAAGCAATTAATTTTAATAATTTAAAGATAAAAGAGGCCCTTATAATCATAATCAAATTTCCAGTTCCAAAGGGTATGATCATAATCCCATTAACATGTGACCCATAACACATATAAAAATAGTTCCTAAACCAAGGTATTCATCAAATCACTAAACAAGATCACTAAAAAATCATCCAAACTCATTAATTTCAGGCTCTAATAAGTTCTTAACTACCATCAAGGAACTTGTCCTACGGCAAGACCAAATTGAGTACAATATAAAGCCTAAAATTATGCAATAATTTTAAAAACAAATTAACAATTTTTTTACAAGAAGTTTGAAATTTCAGTGGGAATTGATGGGATTTCAATTAAGCACAACTTAGCATAGTCAAGAATTGACCCCCTCCCCCACACTTAAAACCCAACTTTGTCCCCAAAGTTGACTTCTAAGTATTGAGAACAACAATTAAACAATTAAGGTTCAAAATAGATTTTCAATTAAGTAGATTGATGACATGTATAAAGGTCACAGTGGAGTTCAAAAAACATTGTTTGCCACAATGAATAAATAATCAGCAGGTTCTTCCAAAAGTACAAACAATAACATTAAAGTACAGTGACAAAAATTTTCAATTAAAGTTCCAACAAGGCATGCAACCTATGGGTGTAGAGTGGATAGGGTGTAGTAATCTGAAATTTTTGGTTCAATAGAATGTTCAATATAACAGAAAAATGCATTATAACACCTCTTAACAAAGATATTTTAATGAAAAACACACTAACCAGTAAGCATGTACCCCTACACTTAATTTCAAGCAGTGAAAAGATTTTAATAACAATGAAATTCAGTTTTTTCAGCAAGGAAACACATGCAGAATTTATGCACAACATAGTGACATGTAACATGATTTTCTAAAACAAGCAGATTTTGTTAGGAAGCAGAATTTTATTAACAAAAACAGGAGCAGAAATACGTGTTGAAAGTTGAAATACTTCCCTGACTAGTTCTTATCCAAAAATGATCATGGGAATTCCACTCCATCACCAACACAATGAGCAACATCCTAAAAACACAAAGCATGAAAACCAGGAACCAAAATCTAGTAGAGATATATTTCATCTAGGAGACAACAAAGCATCACTTTATTAAACACTAAACAATACAAAATTGTAAACAAATAAAGAGCATGGGTTGACTCCCATGAAGCATTGATTTTAAAGTCATCAGTGAGAATTTATTTAATCAAAATTTTTTAATTTATTAACACATCAAAAACCATGGGTTGCCTCCCATGTAGTGCTAGATTTATTGTCTTTATACAGACATTATTCAGAATCATCTTTCAAGAATAGTGAAAGCAACCAATCCCTTTGGCTGCCCCTCAAAATACAGTTTCACTCTCTTCCCATTGACTAACATGGGTTTATTTTCTTCACGTAAAATCTCTAAAGCACCATTCCTTAGCACTCTCAAAACAGTAAATGGTCCAAACCACTTGGACGTCAGCTTTCCTGGAAAGATTTTGAGTCTAGAATTAAAAAGAAGGATATTTTGTTTAGGTTTGAACCCTTTGTTTTGAATGATAGAATCATGAAAGATTTTAGTTCGTTCTTTATAAATCCTTGAATTATCATAACTCTCTCTCCTAATCTCATCATGTTCACTCAACTCAAGTAATATCCTCTCACTAGCAATCTTAAAATCAAAATTCAGAGCCTTAACTTCCCAATAAGACTTATGTTGCAACTCCACAGGTAAATGACAACATTTCCCAAACAACAACCTATAAGGATACATACCTATTGGGGTCTTAAAAGAAGTTCTATATGCCCATAAAGCTTCATCTAGTTTAAGATACCAGTATTTCCTAGATTATGACACAGTTTTCTCAAGAATTTGTTTTAGTTCCCTATTTGAAATTTCCACCTGTCCACTGGACTGTGGATGATAAGGTGTTCCAGTTTAATGAACACAACCATACTTTTCCATTAAAGCTTTAAATTTACAGTTCATAAAATGTGTTCCATTATTAGTGATAAAAGCACTTGGGACTCCAAATCTTGTAAAAATGTTCTTCTTGACAAATTTTATTACACTATTGGCTTGATTGTTGGGAAATGCCACTACCTCAACCCATTTTGAAACATATTCAATAGCAAAAAGAATATACTCATTCTCATGAGATGATGGAAATGGAACCATGAAATCTAGACCCAGACATCAAAAATTTCAACTTCCCGAATACCCTTTTGGGGTAACTCTTGCTTTCTTCGAACATTACCTAACCTTTGGAACCTATAACAGCTAACCACCAAACTCCAACCATCCTTAAAAAGAGTATTCCAATAAAAACTAGATAGTAATACTTTTGGAGATGTCCTTTCTCCGCCACGGTGACCTCCCCAATGTGAGGAGTGATAACTTTCAAGAATCGGGAGCATCTCTTCCTCAGGTGGGGACATCATAAGGATACCATCAACACACCTCCTAAATAATAGAGGATCATCCCAAAGGTAGTACTTAAGTGCAGAAACGAATTTATTTCTTTGGTTATTAGAAAGATTTGTTGGAAAGAAACCTACTACTAGAAAGTTGGAAAAATTTAGAAACCCAGCAGATTGCCTGATTGACACAATAATAAGCTTTTCATCCAGAAAGGAAGAGTTAATCTCCCTAGAATTTTCAGATTCAAATTGAGTAAGAGGAAGCCTAGAAAGGTGGTCAGCAACTAAAGTTTTAGCTCCCTTCTTATCCTTAATTTCTAAATCAAATTCTTGTAACAATAGAATCTATCTAATCAGCCTATGTTTAGTTTCTTTCTTAGACATCAAGTATTTTAAAGCTGAATGATCAATGAAAATGAGGACTTTAAAACCTAACAGATATTTTCTAAACTTTTCCAAAACAAACACAACAGCTAACAATTCTTTTTCAGTGGTGGTGTAATTCTTTTGGGCATCATCTAGTAGTCTACTAGCATATTACACCACATGTAACTTCCTATCCCTACTCTGTCCAAGGAAAGCACTGACAACCATGTCACTAGCATCACACATAAGCTCTAAAGAGAGTTTCCAATCATGTGTATTAATGATTGGTGATGTAGTGAGTTTCTCCTTAAGCAGATTAAATGATTTCACATGGTTTTTATCAAAATTGAAAGGTGCATCCTTGACTAGAAAAGAACACAAGTGCTTAGTTATTTTGGAAAAATCTTTTATGAATCTCTGGTAGAAATTGGAATGCCCAAGAAAACTTCTAACACCTTTGACATTAAAAGGAGGTGGCAGTTTCTGAATAACATCAATCTTAGCAGTGTCAACGTCTAAACCTCTCTTTGACACTTTATGTCCAAGAACAATACCCTCTGTAACCATAAATTTACATTTCTCCCAACTAAGAACAAGGTTGGTTTCAATGCATCTCTCCAAGACCAATTCAAGATTTCTTAAACAAGTTTCAAGAGTACTCCCCACAATAGAAAAGTCATCCATGAAAACCTCAATAATTCTCTCCTTCATATCCGAAAATATAGCCATTGTACACCTTTGAAAGGTGGATGAGGCTCCACAAAACCCAAAGGGAATCCGCCTATAGGCAAGTGTTCTAAAGGGGCATGTGAAAGTGGTCGTTTCTTGATCCTATTGATCGGTCAGAATCTGCTTGTAACCAGAATACCCATCCAGAAAATAGAAAAACTCATTTCCCGCAAGCCTCTCAAGCATTTGATCGATGAAGAGCATTGGAAAATGGTCCTTCCTGGTGGCTGCATTTAGCTTCCTATAATCAATACAGACTCTCCATTTTGTGGTTTTCTTAACTTGGACTTCTTCATTATTTTAATTTTTAATAATAGTGAATCCTCCCTTCTTGGAAAAAACCTGGACAGGGCTGACCCAAGGACTATCAGAAATGGGATAAATCATTCCAGTGTCCAGCAGTTTGATTACTTCCTCTCTCACGACTTCTTTCATGTTAGGATTTAACCTTCTTTGTCACTCTACCCTAGGCTTATGATCTGGCTCCATATGAATCTTGTGCATACAAAATGAAGGACTAATACCCTTGATATCTGCTATTGTCTAGCCTATGGCAGATTTAAACTTTTTCAAAACATTCAACAATCTTTCTTCTTGATTTTCATTCAGTTCAGCATAAATTATTACAGGAAAAGTGGAGTTCTCACCCAAAAATGAATATTTAAGATGAGCAGGGATGGGCTTCAGTTCAAGATCAGGTTGTTCTACACTAGAAGGAAGAATCTTAGGCATGGGAGGTCAAAGATCTTCAACATATTTCTTGTAAGGAGTATTTAAAGATGAAATATTTTCAATTTAATGCCTAGAATTAGAATAACAGTGTTACTGTCCATGGTGGACAACTCACTGTCAAGACCTTCCAAATCGGAATTCAGAAAGTTAATCAAAGAAGAATCATCTAATTGTCTTATAAGTTCTCCCTCAATAATATCAAAGTTCTCAGAAGTGTTGGTGCTTACAGAAACACCCTCAAATTCACTCATAAAGGTGCTATGTTCAAAAATAGAGTACTCTCCTATAACAGAAACTGGACAGTTGTCCAGTTCTGGAAGATTTTCCAGATTGGTTGTTACAGCAGAATTTTCAGTTTCTAAAACAGATTGAATAGGATTTCCAGCTTCACAAATTTTTTCTTTAGCAGAGAATTTATTTTCAGATTCTTCAATGATTCCAAATAAGTTCTCATTCTCTAAATCCTCTACCTTTGAACATCTTTTAGAAAAAATTGGTCCTTTAACATTTTTAAACACATTGAACTCCTCTTGTTGTTCTCTAATTTTAAAAATAAGTTAACCCTTAGAGATATCAATGATAGCACCACCTGTGGCAAAAAACGACCTACCCATGATGATGGGCACCTCTTGATCACACTTCATATCTAAGACAAGAAAGTCAGCAGGTAAAAACATATTCCCAACACCAACTAACAAATCATCTTCCCTTCCCACAGGATGAGTGAAAGATCTATCAGCCAACTTGAGAATAACCATGGTGGGTTGAAGATCACCCATCCTCAACTGTCAAAACAGTGAGTAAGGGAGTAGATTTATGCTAGCACTAAGATCACACAAACATTTAAGCTAACCATAATTTCCTAGAGTACAAGGGATTACAAAGCTACTTGGGTCTTTCAATTTTGGTGGGATTTTCTTTTGAAGCACATCACTACACTCTTCAGTGAGGCTATAGGTAGAAAATTATTCAAGGGTATTTTTGTTTGAAACTATTTTATTTAAGGATTTCAGATAAGATGGTATTTGAATTAATGCTTGTATGAATGGAATGATCACTTGAAGTTTAGATAGAAGACCAAGGAACTAAATAAGTTCAGCCCTAGTGTTACATTGAGGTTTCGGCTTCTCATGGAAATGGATAGGTGGTGAATTTTTTTTTCAAAACAATAGCCATATCATTCACCTATTCCTCAAATTTTTCTTTTCCTTTATTCTTTTGATTTTTAGAAGAAGTTATTGCTTGAGATTCAGGTGACAAGTTCAGATTTTTATCATTCCCATTACTTTTCTGTGAATTTCCTAAATATGAATACAGCAGATTTTTATTTACTGATTGGAGAAGATTTTCATTTTGGGAACTTTCAGTGAGTTTTTCAACAATAGTTTGAGTATTAAGACCACTGAAAGTTACTACAGCCATGGAATTCTCTCTAGGGTTTAGTTTAGTGGTACTTTGAAGTCTACCTTTTTCCCTAGATGAAAAATCCCTAGCAAGTTGACGATGTTGTGTTTCCATGTTCTGCATTCTCACATCAGTTCACAATTTGTCAGACTCATATTTATTTTGATGTTTGGAAAGTTGATTCATGTATCATTGTTCTTGAGAGTTTATTTTATTCAAGATTTGATCTAGTTTAGATAACATTTGATTATCATTATTTCCTTGAGTGTTTGAAGACTCCCCAATTTGTTGATTTTGAAAATTTGGTCTTGGTTGGTTAGAGTAGTTAGGGACATTTTTTTGTTTAATGACTCCTTTATCTTTCCATGACAGATTAGGATGGTTCCTATTGCCTTGATTATAATTGTTTGAAAATGGATCTTCTTTTGGAGGCATCCTAGGACCATAATTGACAAAGTTTAAATTTTCAGGTTGTTGGGAAGTTGAATCAGTATTGGGGAAAAAAATTTCAGAGTGCCCAAACATACCACAGTGTGTGCACTGTTGTTTAAGAGATTGTTACTGATTCTGGTTTTCATCTTGGTTAACAGTTTGTTTTGAATTCTGGTTCATTCATGTTTGATGTTGGTTGGTGATTTCAGCCAATTGATTTTGAGTATCTATTTCAGAACCAGTGTTATCACTCTTATTCAATCTCTTTATTCTTGAATTTTTATGTTGAGAACTAAGGGTCAGATTGTAAAATATTTGTCTCAACTCATCATCTATTTTATCATTGTAACTACCCCTGCACCTTGATCCACTATGTTCTGACCTGAGGAGGAAAATAATCATAGAAGGTACCCATGAGGAGATGATATGGGAGTTGATGATGAGGACACAACCTGAACAGGTCCCTAAATCTATCCCATGCTTCATGAAAATCTTTTCCATCCTCTTGATAAAAACTAGTGAATTTTGTTCTATGTTTTCCTTTTAATCTTTGAGGATATAATTTCATAATGAAGGAATTATACACTTGATCCCAGTTTTCAAAAATGTTCTTATCTTGACTCTGAAACCAATTCCTAGAATTACCTTTAAGGAAAAAGAGAAAGGCTCTCATTCTAAGTTCATTTTCTATGAGTCCTAGAAGAGGTAATTGTTTCACAGTCTTATAGAAGTCTCTAATAAAGGCCAGTGAGTCCTCATTAGAGAGTCCATTAAATGCAGGTAGTAGTGAAATGTGTGATTTTTTCAATTCATAGTTTCTGGCTCTAGGAGATAACCTAATGGATGATGGATTGCTTGAAACTTGAGGAAGTTGGAACTCCCTCATCCCAGGGATTTCATTTTCATCTATGAGTTTTGGTTGATTTTGAAAGTTGTTATGCTCAGGAACTCTATTATCTATGTTTTCCATTTCATATGTGTTTTTCTTTCTTCTAAGAGCAGTTAGATGTTTGTCTATTTCTATGTTCAGTGGTTCTAGACTAACAACAGAGTGTCTTGTGCTCATGCAAAGTAGATCACCAATTCAAATAGCACAACTGTAAATAAAAACAGTAACAGTTCAACAAGAAATGAAACAGATTTGTTTTTTTTTACAATTTGCAAATTTACAAAAAAAATTAAAAGATTTTTATATATGTGATTTTTATAGTGTTTTTTTAGAATTAATGGCTCGTGCGTTCTCCAGAAATGGTGCAAAAAACATGACCTGTACTATCATTGAAGTCGGTCAAAGTTTAAATTTATATTCCAACAAACTACTGTATATGTGGAAAGTAGGGTCGAACCCACAGGGAAGGTAAATTGTCCACTACTCAACTAAAAACATTAAAAACTCCACTGTTGTTAGTAGTGGAATTGAGTTTCTATTTTTTTATTTATTTTAAATGTTGTTGTCTATTAAAAAGAGAAAATGAAACAACACATCTTTTATGTTTTTCTTCACATTGTATCAAAACAAGGAACAAGCTAAAGTAGTGATAGAGAGATAAAATGCTAAGAGTGAACAATCGCGAGAAAAACGTTCGGGGAAAAGAACAACTCTACTGGTTTTGAAATCATCCATTCTCACAATAGTGTTTACAACTAATACCACTGAAAAGGAGTGATTTATTTCCCTATCTAGGAGATAAATCACTCAAGATGACAAATCATGGAGTTCGCAACTCCTCAGTTAATCAACTTGAAAAATCTAGTTTGAAAAGATCACAGAACTAACTCACCGTATGTCCTGTAGTATTTTAATTCCATTTAAATGTTGAAGAAAGTTAATCCACATTAAAACTCACCATATGAATGTGGAAATCTGAAATTAAGCACAGGTGGTATGTTGCAATTGAATGTAATCAAATTTGACCTCGCCGATCAATTCCAATCACATTAAAATGATAGTGAGAAAAGAAAGGAATGATAACCATTAGACTCAATTTTTACCCCGAACTGTAAGTATTTCGCCAATCATCATATCTATTTTGTAAACTATTTTCAATTAATTAAAGGGGAATAAAATTGAAAGCGAACAGAGGAAGAAAAAAACCCTCTTCTCACATGAATTACTGCTCCTGGCCCTTTGAACTCCGTAGAGAGGTTGGTTCTCCGTAGAGAGGTTGGTTCTCTGCTCCAAGATTGGTGTGTTCGTCGAATGAGTGTCCCCCCCAAATTCTGCTGCTTGCTCTATTTTAATACATTTATGTCATCTACTACATGTCACTGCTCGATTTCCACCGACTTGGAATGTCCTTCATGAGGGCACCGTACACGTGCATTTTATCCGTAACCAGCATGCCGCACTAATTTTTCCTCAAATAACTAACTCCTGCTGAGTTAGTTGAATGCACCTGGATGTATTTAAGGCCTTGGTGTGAAGCTGCGTAAGAAAACAAACAATATAATTAAAACACTAAGGAAATAAAGAATTAAAGTTTCAGAAAATAAAAATCCTTTCCTAATATATAAAAACTCTTAAGTAATGTTGTTAAATAAATTACTTTATTATCATTACTAACAATTCGTAAATATATTTTAATTAAATATAAAGAAATAAAATTAATAAAAGATAAATTATGATAAATTATGTATTATAAGCTGAACGAATTTGTTAATAGAAGAGTTATTATTATTATAAGAAGTTTTATTAATTATTAATTTTGATGTTAAATAGTTTATAAGTTATTATTTTTTAATTAGTTAACATTATTAATGTAAATTATAAACATTAAGTTTATAATTATTTTTAAAGTGTACATTATTAACATTTTAAATTAACTAGTTTAATTATAATTAACTTTATAAATTAGTATTTGGATTTTATTTTATGCACAAAATGTAATATAAAAATAATTATACATAAAATTAAATTATCACTAATGATCTTTTAAATAATCTATTCTTGATTTTAGAAATCACTATCAATTAAGCTTTAATTTAATAAAGATTTAATTATGTTCACGAATTCTGTTTTATTGAATAACATATGTTAATTATTTATTTATAATTATCAAAGTTTATTATTTTTTAAGTTTAAGTTTTTATTTTGACTTTGTTTTTAATTCTTTAGTTTAGTTTTAGTTTTTTTCCCTTTGTTGTTTTTTTAAACTTCACCTCCTTCCCCCAAATCGGCGTAAAGCTGGGGGAAGGGTTTCTCAGTTCCTCTTCGACAACGCAAACAGGGGAGCGATGACTTCTTCTTCACCAAGCAATAGGGTGCAGCCCCTTCTCAGCTCGGATCGACTCCTCCATGGCCCGACTAGCTCGTCTACTCCAAGCTGCAGATTAGAAACTCGAAATAGGCAGCACAGACCTCCTCTGCAGCGGCTCAGCAGTGATTCTTCTCAGTGGATTCAACTAGTGTGGCGTCGGACATGGTTTGGAAGGCCTGGTGTGGCTTCAAATCCTCGAAACGATGCATCGTCGCAAAGCTACTCCTCTATTTGCAGCGGCTTCCTTGGATTGGACTCCAGTCAGGGGTGGAAAGGTCCGATTCACATAGTTGCGTCATGATCCTCTTCTTTCAGCAGTAAGGTTTTATCTCCTACAGGTAGTCACCAAGGTAGTAATGGCGGATCGCCTCTGGTGTGGCGGCTTTAGGTAACTAGTGCGGCATCCTAGCTTGGAATCGGCTCCAGTAGGAAATACCTCTTCTTCTTCCAGCAGTGGAAGCAAACGGTTTAACCAGCATCTCGAACTCCCATCACCGGTGACAAAGGGTAGGTGCGGCTTGGGTTCTTCTTCGGAGTCGGACCGCGTGGCTCCATCTCATCACCCCAATGGCGCAATGGACTCCCTGCTTGATATCCTCCAAGAAAAAGTGAGACTCGGATCAGCCACCTCCATGAAACGCGCAGCGGCTTCGAAGCAGGTGCATCAATTCGGAGGAGATCTGTTAATTGAATCTTATATGAAAATTCTACTCTGAGTCTGAAATATTGAGGAGTTATGATGATTCTTTGGTTTTGATCCAATGTGGATCAATTATGTGGAAATTGTGGAGATGGTGTGAAGATGATGGGTATTGCAGGGGTGGAGTGGGTGTCACTGAGAAGATGAAACCAATGCATCGGTAGGTGAAAGGCTGGAAAGGATCGGCGAGTGAAAAAATGGAGTGAAACAAAAGTTATCCATAGCAGGAAGAGGATCAGATCAGTGTCTTTGAGACCGAAGATGTAGGGAAATGATGCGGAGCCATGAATGACACCACGATGTTTATTTTTCCTCTTAAATCACATAGGTTCATGGAGGGATTTCACAAAGGGTGTCTAAATTCCATTTGAACATGATGAAGTAGGATGGAATGTGAATCATAAGTCCACTATTTGGGGTTTCATGGGGGTGGCACTACAATGGAGGATAACTGTTGACTGTGTTCGAGACACAGTACTCACAACTCATTGGCCTGAACTGAGAACAAAAAATGAGGGTTAAACACTCACTATATTTTAAATGAGTAACCTTTCACATAATGTCGTTCAAAACCGTTCGGGACGTTGGCCCAAAGAAGTAGGTGAGGCAAAAGGCTGACCATCCATACAATCTGAGGGTCCTTTTGGATATGAAAGATGATGAAAACTCAAATAAAGGGAGTTGTGAGGCATGGAAATGGATGGAATAATGTCCAAGAAGAATCCAATACTCTATTCCCTAAACCAAATTGCACCTTAGCACCTTTTTGAGGTAGGAAAAGGGTCGAGGGGTCGGTTAAGAGCCGAAAGACTCAAGGAGGTGAAAGGAGGACAAGGGAATGGAGAGCTCTAAAGAGAGAGATACACTACGTGGTTATTGCAAACCCCATGTGAATAGGGATATAAGTCCATGCCACACCACACACTCCCAGGAGGACATAGGCTAAGGGGACAGAAGGAATATAAGTTTTCTGAAAACTAGGGATGGACCCAAAGACAAAATGTTAGTGAATTCTTATATATCCCATAAATATCGGATTCAATCCACACGTAGTTTTAAAACTATCATGCAGTTTAACATCATGCGGTAAGGATAAATGTGGTATCTCAAAGAAAAATGTGTATAGAATAGAAAATAACCCTATGTGAATGAGGACATAAGCCCACATAGGCTACAACATTCATAATTCTAGGAGAGAACTCATGCCAAGTGGCCGATAGAATGAATAGATGAACCCGAGATGGAACTGAAGATGAAATGTACAGAAATTCCTACATATCCCATATAGATGGGAATCAAGAATTACATAGTTATGGAAATGCCTTTCAGTTTAATGTCATGCTGTAAGGACAATCGATGAAGGATTTTCTGGAAAGAGGGGAACATTATGTGTCCATTAAAACCCCAATGTGAATGGGGACTAAAGAAGTCCACATACCACACCATATTAAATCCATCAAAGAGAACTAAAGTCCCAAAGGAGGAGAGTTTTGTTGGGTTGGACCTGAAGATAAAATTTTTGGGAGTTCCTACGTATCCCATAAGGATGACAATCAATACAAACATAGTTCTCAAAATCCGATGCAGTTTAACATAGGAAGGAAGAGTGTCTCAAAGGGGATGTGTGAGGTGTGGAAAAATGAAATCTCCTGATGTGAATGAGGATATAGAGTCCATACCACACCACACGATCCTTGGGACAAAATTGGGAAAAGGTCAAGGGTTCTGGGGCTGGGACACAGATGAAAGGTATGGGCATTTCTTGGTATCCCATAATGATGGGAATCAAGCCATACATAGTTCTGAAAATTCCATGCATTTTAACACCATGTGACAAGGACATAGGAAATATTAGTTTGAGGCTATCGATCTTGGACCATTTATAGTTTAACATCTTTCATGATGAGTATGATCGGTCTAACATTTTCTAGGATAGGGATATGTAGTTTAACATCTTGTCGGAAGGTGATGAGTAGTTTAACATATTCCAAGATGGTAATACAGTTTAACTTAGTGTGGGATAATAATACAGATTAACATCATGTGTGACATAAGGGGTCTTAGTTTATGGTCATAGAACTCATACCATTTTGTAGTTTATTGTCATGTAGGATGAAAGGGTTCTTAGTTTAGGGTTGTAGAACTCAGACCATTTTGTAGTTTATCACCATGCGGGATGAAAGGGATCTTAGTTTAAGGTTGTAGAAAATTGACCATTTTGCTGTTTATCATCATTCGGGAAGAAAGGGGACTTTGTTTAAGGTTGTAGAACACAGATCATTTTTTTGTTTATCCTCATGTGGGAGGAAAGGAGTCTTAGTTTAAGGTCATAGAATTCAGAAAATTTTGAATCTTATCATCATGACGGATGAGTGTTGGGTAGTTTTATTTCCTCCAGCCCGGATAGATCATGTAGTTTAACATCGTGCAAGGAACCGAGGTACAGGAAACCTTAATAGAAATACTTCTTAAGGATTTTATCATTGGTGGGAGGAGTAATACTTTCACCATCCATGGTGACCAAAGAGTATGCACCATTTGGGAAAACCTTGTGAATGATATATGGTCCCTCCCATTTGGGCTCTAGATTTGGTGGATTTTTGCTGGGTATCATTGGAATTCTCAGGGCCAATACCATGTCACCTTGTAGGAAGGAGAAGAGGAAAAAATTATTATTTAAATCCTTATGTTTCTTGTTCTGAGGCCTCTTCATATTTTTCAAGTCCTGAAGCCTATTATATTCAAGCACTTCTAGTTCTACCTGATGGATTTTGGCTACTTTATCTGGTGTCTGCTGATTATAGATGACTGTACATATTGAGGGTAGCTAAATCTCAATGAGAATGACTACCTCTATTCCATACAATAGAGAATATAGAGTCACCTGAGTTGAATTACGAGTCATCTTCCAGTAATCCCAAAGAGCATTGGGGAGATTGTCCAGCTAACTCTTCTTGTTCTAACCAACCATATTATGAAAGATCATAAAGTGTGTTTGGTTGAATGCCTCGATCTACCCATTTCCTTGTTCATGATATTGAGAGGTATTATTAGAATGGATATTTTACATGGAAAACATTTTCTACAGTTTGAATTCATGGAAGTTGGTGTCTTTATCAGTAAGGATAGCGTGAGGGACTCTGAATTGGTAGATGATATTTGATCTCACGAACTCAATGATAGAACATTCCTTGAATTCCTTGATCATAATATCCTATACCCACATGGAAAAGAAATATGTAGCGGTTCAGATGAACCTGCACTATTGAGTTCTTCTCAGTGGATATGGTCCCATGACATCGAGTCCCCATACTGAAAATTCCAAGATAACTTGGTAGTATGGAGAGGATCTTATGACTTATGTGAAAAAATGCAATGTGTCTGGCATGCATGGAAGCTCTTTCCAAACTCGATACAGTCACAGATCATGGTAGGCCAAAAATATCCGAACATTTAGATCTGAGGAGAGTGTTTTGGTGCCATCTGATGAGCCCCACAGGAACTAGCATGAACCACCTGCATAACCTGAGAAATCTAAACTCATTGAATGGAAAAGTGGAGAATCCAATCAAACCCATGTCTATATAGGACCTAATCAATACCCCAACCACTCGATAGGGTAAACTACACTACGCACTGACACACTCGCTCATGATTTTCCTTTTTTATTGGGAGATTACTATGCTTGAGATACTTGATAATGGGAGTCGTCCAGTCAGGGGTCCCATCCAACACCATAGCATGGGGACCTGGAGGTCCTGACATGGAGGAATCAACGATAAGGTGTATTACATATGATCTATCACCATCATATAGAGTGAAGGAGGGTATGACACATTGATGCACCACATGGATAATCATATCATCCGGGTCAATCTCTATAAGAGATGCTGTAAGACTAGCTAGGGTGTTGGATCAATCGTTATGCAATTGAGGGATATGAATTAATTCTATATGAGAAGGGAACTGTGCAATAAGCTGGTGAGTATGCTCTAACAGGGGTGTGATCTCTGGCTTCCAAAATACATAGTCACCTTTGATATGCTTGACTACCTATTTAGAGTCCCCTTTCACACAAAAATGTGGAATTCCAATCTCGATGGCCAGATCAAGAGTAGTGATAAGTTCCTGATACTCTACCTCATTGTTGGTGAAACCTTTTGACAATAGAATGAATATGGAAGAATAGATTTTTTATGAGTGATCAAGATGATACCCGTGCCTACTCTGTTGATTCTGGAATCATTGAGTCTCCTACCTATTGGGTTTTGGGAAGTTCCATCAAAGTGAATTTTACAAAATGATACTACTTGACCCACCTTGATAGACTTTTGGGGGAAAACATGATGTTGAACTATTGATGGATCATTACCCACCAATCTAGTCGGCCTGTCAATATGCGTATGTTCATAATGTTTTTCAGAATATCCACTCTAGACACTAGCTATATATCATGGTGATACAAGTAATGAAGTAATTTCTACACTGTAAATACCAGCATAATGAAACACTTATTGATAGAGGAATACATAGTCTCCATATCAAGGAGCATGTGACTCAGATAGTATAAACTATTCTCTATTCCCTCAATGTTCTTTTTGGAGAAAAAGGAACAAAGGGATCATTCTAGAGTGGTCACACAGAGGACCATCAGATTTACGGAAACATGTGGCATTAGGAACAGAGGTTATAGCGGGTACTGCGAGATTTCCACAAAATCAATCTAACACTCCTCATCCCAATGATAATAGACAAAATTCTCCATGAGCCAGGAAAAAGTCCGACAATTTCCATCTAGATTTATGATGACTCAAAATATATTGGATTTGTGGCCTTAAATACCTCGTAGCTCATGAATATTTCTTGGAGGAGACAATTGACCGATCACCCTGATCTTTTCCGGATTGATATCAATGTCATTGTACCTAAAATAAATCTGATAAAATTTCCAGAGGTGACCCCGAAGGCACACATCATGTGGTTCAACTTCAGTTTGTGGGAATGGAGGAAGCCGATCACTTTTTCATGTTTTTTGAGACGGTCTTTATGCTCACGAGATTTAACCACCATCTTATCTAAGTAGAATTCCACCAATGTCCTAAGTATTGCCTTTAATATGCAATTCATTTCTCGATGATAGGTGGAACCTACATTATTTTTACCAAAAGGCATTACCTGGTAGCATAAATTACCTTGTGGTTCCCGGAAGGCGGTATACTATTCATCCTCATGGACCATTCAGATTTTATTATATCTGAAATACTAATCCATGAATGAGAGAGCCTGGAACCCATTAGTGGTGTCAATCAATTGTTCTGTCGTAGGAAGGGGAACATCGTCCTTTAGGTAGTGACAATTGAGATCTCGAAAGTCTATAAAGACTCTGATCTATCCATTCTTCTTCCTGATGGAAAACATTTTGTCTTACCACCTGGTGTAATCAACCTCCTTGAAGAAATTCACTATGACGAGATTATTAACCTTGGCCTCAACCATGGAACTGTGAGAAGGGTTCATCTTTCTAGGAGGATATTTTAATCAAAGTTGATTAGTGCAAGAATGGTACTTTGGTTGGTGACTTGAGGATCTATCCCTGGAATGTCATCATAACTCCAGGAAAATACATCTTGATACGGCCTTATGAAATCCATGTATCATTGTTTCTCTTCATCATTAATTGTGGCGCTGATCAGTGTTTGTTTAAGATCCATCCTGGTACTGAGGTTCACCTATACCAATTCATCAACAATAGTGGAGACACCCTATTCAAATGTAGGAGGGAAGTATTCCAAATCCTTTTCATTATCCATGGTTGGAGGCTCATCAAAAGGAGTCAATTCATCTAAATTGGTTGATCCTAATAGAACATTGGTACCATCTAGAGAGGTAGTGGAATCCTAATCAGGGGACTCCTGCACTACTGAAATAATAGCGATGAAAGATTTCAACCTAATACCATCTATTCATTGACCAAAGGTTCCACATTTTATGATATCAAATCAATAATGGTGTGTCAGATTGATTCATTTTATCTCAACCTGATGAAACAAGCAAGTATGATGTATTGATGTTGTAATGGGGTGGACATATCGATACCTTATTTAAGTAGGGGGCTTTAAGATCACTCGAGTCTGATTTTTATAAGAATACGAAGTGATCCCGTGGAATTCCCCAGATAGGGAACATGCTTCCCCATTGTTCTGGAGACAAAAAATCATTTCTCAATGTTCGGGTTCGTGACCTTCAATCTGTGAATTGGGAAAATGTATGTGTCATACAAGTCTATCCACGGGTCATTCATAGTCATAGCATTTTCAAACTCATTAGCTTGAATCCTCTTTTCCTTGATCTTGTAATAGTCGGAATCCAAGTAGCGAGCTTCAATGAAAAAAAGGAGATGCATCACCTTTGGGTATTTCTACTCGACCATTAAGAGAGTACTTAAGGCGTTGGTGATATGAGGAAGGGAATTTCACGTGTACATGGAGACATGGACTACCCATAAACATGTTGTAGGCGGTGTATTGTGAGACAACCATGAACTCAGTGCTTGAAACTAGGCCACCAAACTAGGTCTTCAAAAGAATTTTTACAACTAGTGTCTAATCTACCCTATCATGACCTAAAATTATTAGGTCATAGGGACTCAGATCTTCCTCGGATAGTCCTATCATTCGGAGTGTCTAGGCTAGGATAAGGTTGATTCTAGATCCCATGCGGACAAGACAACAATGAACCTTCGTGCTGTTGAAATGGACGGTGATTTATAGTGGGAAGATATGAATCTGTATAGGAGAACCTTCATATTATCCAGAGAATGAGATAATGGCATGACATTTTGCATCCTCGACCACCTCAACATGGAAGGATTATGTGGATACTACCTCTATCTCATACTAGAGGGTGGTTCTTAAATCATTCGCAATGGATTTACGCATATCCACTAATAGGTGGAGAGACTTGAGAAAAGAGAGATTAACAGGAATTATGGCAATAGTGGTTGAGGATATCATACTTTCGTGCAAGGGGTACACTTATACTGATAGGGGTCCGCTCTGTGCAAGCAGGTTTGATGGGCATTGCTGGTTGAATAGGTAGATTCTGGATGGTTCTTGGAATTCCTCGTTGGTCACTAGTCAAACCATTTAAAGTGAAAATCCACTGAGGGATAGATTAATGAGGTCTATCCATGATAGAACATGACTAACAATGGCATGGTTGTGGTGCTCTGCATGATCAAGTAGCACAAATGGTAGTGGAGGCAGATCTGATGAAATGAGATGAGAATGTTGTGCATGCTGAGCTCTATGTTGGGAAAGATGTTCAGTCTAGGTGGCATACACATCTTGGATCGAAGCAATGACCAATGCATTCTGGTTATTCCCATACCCATGGATCTATCGATGCTAGCATCATCTGTGGACTTTGAGAGGGTCCGTACGATGCTCCTTGACATTGGAAATCATGTAGGGGTTTACCAGCTCCATGGTATTGACCGAAGTGTACCCTTGGTCATTACATGAAGAATCATCCCATGTTTTATGGATTCTGGGGTCAATCCTCATCTCAAGGGGAATGATGCTTTCAAGATTATTGGATGGATTTGGCACAGGTGGAGGGTTTTTCTTTCCTTTGCATCATCGGTGCTTGCTCCATTGAGAGGATGATGACTATGTTTTTGATGTAGGGGTAGTAGAAAAAGGAAGCACAATGAATTTTGAAGGCTCAGATCTTTTAAAAAATGCATAGATAATACCATGGGCATGGGTGACTGTCTTACAGGCCACCCGATCTTCATATTATTGAGACCCATAGTTAGAAACCTACAACCATTCACCCTCGTTGTCACTATTAGGCTTGATAAAAAAAATTCAACCTGTGTCGGGGCTGGACCCAACCTAACTGTATTGTTATCAAACTATTATTAGAGCTAGTATTTAATCACATGACACTTCATGAGGTTGTGTCCAAATAATCGATATTAGGGGAAATAGTTGGGATGATCAATAAGTTCTGCCTCTTAGGGGCTCTTGCATTTTTAAAACTGTAGGATTCCCTAATCCATTGCACGTTGGAAATTTCCGGGGACCTAAGCCTCATTAAATGGTTATGTTTGGTTACTTTTATATGAGAAGGTGGCTATGGGATCATAGCCATGATGAGGTGTTGGAGGAGCCTGATGAGAATGAGTGACCTGAATGTCCCACCTGGGTGGCGGTGGTGCGTTATGTGGGGGGCCTGGCGATTTTAAGGATGGCGCTGTTGGGCCGGAGGTTGTGCCTGACGTATTGGGTCTCGATAAAGCTATATAGGTGGCTCTTCAATTAAAAATTCTAGTTACCTGAGGTCATCTATTTGTGCCATTACGGTGGGAACGACCTTAGAAGTGTTTCTTGCGGGAACCATAGGAGGAATTGGACATGCCTTCTTGGCTTTCAACAAGGCTTCCTCAAGACACATGGCTTTGTTAGAGAAATCCTGAATTCCCCATGGTAGTTATGAGTGATGGGAGAAGGGACCAATTCAGTCTTGACATTTCCCACACTCATTTTATGCATCTTCACCTAGGCCAGTGTCATAATAAGGGAATATGTGAGGCCCTTCCACATGAAAACAATGCCTCTGACGCACTCGTTAGGCCTCTTCTTGCTTTTTAAGAGGATAGCATTGATGGTATTCCATGTGGTGGAATTGAAATGGTAGAGAAATTTACTACAAAGGACCTCCCAACTGTCTATTGACCCAATAGGTAATTGGTTGTCCCAAACAAATGTGGGCCCTTCTAGTGTCTATGTGAAACACCAGAGCTTTGAGGCCTCCTGCTATGCTGGAGTTCCTATCATGGGTCCACAACATGAAATAAAGTTTTCTAGATGCTGCAGTGGATCAACCATGCCATTAAAGTGTGACAAGTTATGATTTACAAAACCTAGGGGCGCTAGAATATCATCCACACATGCCAGATACGGTATTCCATCAGGAAGGTTTGACACTTGTCGGGTTCCCAAAGCCTTGAGGTGGGAAATGATAGCATCCATTGTATCATATTGGTCACGGAGATTTCGATCTTGACAAGGATCTCTGGCCACCAGTGCATTGGAAGTATCATCAATATGGTCACCAGTCCCATCAGCTCATGGAGCGGCTGGTGGGTTGACTTGCGGGACTGCCAGGGGAATGACCTGTGGAGTGGCTGGGGGGAACCTGAATTGGGTCCTGAGGAGGTTTATTACGCCACTCAGGTGGATTTGGTGATTCATATCACACACTATTTCCAAAAACTCGATCCTCTACTCTATCTATATGGGCAGGATGGTCAAGTTCATAGGGAGGCAACTTGCTGGGGGAAGCTATACCTGCCCCTGCTACCCCTGTTGAGGATTACCGTAATCTGGTTGTCGTTCTGCAGCATGTTCAATGAGAAGGTCATCGACCATCTTTTTATGTTTCGTGATCTATTTCCAGAATTCATCCTTTTAAGGGTCATCTTCCATTTTTTTAATGATCCAGATAGTTCAAAGGGTTTGATGGTCCTAGTGTACTCTTTACCCTTATTGGGGTCCTGAACGAAGGATAATTACTCGGAAGGTGCATGAAGGCCTTGTAAATTTCTTTGATGGAAAGTAACCCTTCCAAAAGGATACAACTAGTGTGACACCACTAGAGGGGGGATGGTAAGTTCTCATCAATGAGTCAAATCTTGGTTTCTTCCTCTGATAGGTCATCCATGTTAACGACAATTGTACCTGGAGGCATATCCTTAATATCATCTAGAAAGTCAGGCTGGTGCCAGATAAGACTAAAATTATGGGAAGCATACTACCACCAAGCATGGATCTGAACATGGGGGGATATTTAATAATTATTCGCAACACTGAAATGCACTGGATTGATTGTTACCGGAGAGTACGATGATGAACAAGCGTCATAGGGAACTTAGCCACGGGGAGCACAACCAAGTTGACCATGCAGCATTACTGGCCAATGTCGTCGAAGTTTTCCGGGAACTAGGGGTATGATACTTGTCGATGATAGATAAATAAGTGAATTTCCTAAAGAGTTTGGTGGAATCACATAACCTCATCCTGGGTGAGAGATTCAGGAATGCTGAAATCGGTTGTTGCAATGGGCCGAAACATCTTAGGGAGATGATCCGTAGTGAGAAGGTTCCACAAACTTCTCAACCGTGACTCTAGATTTGGCCCTTGTTTACCCCATTCATTTTCTAGGGTGGTTGAGGGACTGATAATGGCATTGAAGTGGACTGTTGTGATGGTAGACTAGATAGTGGAGAGTATGGCGCACTAGCTGATAGGATGTCACATTTTTTTATATCTTTAGACGAATTTACAAATTGCACCACCACATCCCTGTAAGACAGAATAATGACCACTACTTCGTGCGTAGGGGTTGTGGTCATTGAAAGTAGGTCACACTATTTCTCATCCTATATTGTTCCCCAGAACAAATCTCCATGATATCTTGTTGAGATGGAGAATGATCAGGTTGATGATAAAGAGGATTTTATGTTGAGGCCCCGGAATTTTGCCAAATCTTCTGCCTCATATATGTATATTTTGAGGGATGCAGGGACCTACTGAAGCTCACATTCTGGAAGGATGTTCATTATAAACCTTGTTCCTACCCCTACCCATGACATAGAAGATCGAGGTAAGGGTTCTATCACCGAATCGCACTACACCTCAGAATCTGAAAAGTAGACGGTTTGGATTGCGTTTTGAAGCTTCTTAGGATTTTTCCTTTGGCAGCGGTGACCCAAACTCCTACCTCAAGATGGGTCTTCTAGAATGGGTAGGTCTTTGACATGGGGAGGTCCTCAATATATATTTATGTTAGGATGAGGAGGACCTCCACCCTCACAAAGTGGGATATGAGGAGGGCCTTCATATCAGTTATGGCTAAAGCAGGGAGGACCTGTGCTCTGATGAGCTGGGATGATAGGGGAACCAATTAAAATGTCGAATGCAACACAGGGAGGAACTCTATTTTTTATAGTGCTGGAGTGTGGAGGACCTCTGTTGGAGTTGGTAAACACAGGGGGAAGACCTACACAGTCACCATCTCTAGTGTGTGGGGGACCTTCGCCTTGGCTATCCCTGGTAGCACTGGTATGAAGAGGGCCTTCATAATGATTATAGTGTACATGAGAAGGGCCTATGTGTTTGACATTGATGAAGTGGGGAGGACCTCTACTTTGGTGATCACTAGAATGGGGAGGACCACCACCAGAATCAATGAGCACATGGAGAGGGCCTCCATGTAGTTGGGTGACTGGTCAAGGAATACCCTCACATTGAAAACCTGGTATGTGATGAAAAGTTCCATACCTGAGATCGAAGTAATGAGGAAGATCTTCATGCCAAATGTCAACAGCATGGGGAGGGTCTCCGCTTATGCTAATGATAGTGGCATGGTGAAAGGCCCTCATACCGAAGGTCACTATCACATGTTATCTTGTGAAGGGTTCTTCTAGCCTTGGTTGTAGGGAGAGACATTTCAACCTCTTCATAGGGTGACTCATGTCTCAAATTTGGTCAGTCCTGGAAGTTCCCCTGCTTTGTTACTGGGAGGTTCCACTTCCCAATAATGATGGGAGGTTGATAGCTCGTGTCAGGGGTGGATCGAGCCACTGATGTTGGAGACAATAATGCCCCCTGGTGGACATATTCCTGATCTTTCACCATGCTTTAACATCGGGTCATCCCTACTAGGGTTGGCTATGTAGGGGGTGTACCACATGATCTTCGGTTGGTATGACCGACTGGAGATTCTTAGACAGATGGGTGGGAGCCCTCCTCGGCATCTCCCTAGTTGAGATCCTTATCGGGTGCAATCATACATCCCATACATTGTTATCATAAGTGATCAGGTCATATGAGCACTCTGGGGATAGGATCTTGAAGCTGTTGATGGTCAAAGTGGGGAGAAATGACTCCCTACACGACCCTGGGGGGGGGGGGGGGGCGTTGATGGGTGCACCAATGCCTCCATGTCTTGGTGGTCCATGTCCCTCATCAGGATGACCTTTTTGTTTTCATATATTCAAACAAGAGTCTCAATAACACTCCTATGAATAAATTCTGAGGGTGAGAGGGGTCGTCGGCACCCTGCAGCTATGGGCGTAGGTTCCATTATAGTGAAGATGAAGCCTTGGGGAATTTCCGCACTCATACAGCCCCAACCCTATGTCCATGAGAGGGAGGTGATCAGTGTTGTATGGATTGAGCTTTGGTCTTGCAAAGAAAGAAAATTGACTAATTAGTATAGATAATAGGAATGTGATGCCTAGTTCCCCACCGTTGTTTAGTCTTCCATGGGTAGATAGAAAGATCCATGTTGACAATATCGCGGATTGGAATTCCTAACGATTAATTGTCCCAAATGTTAGTGAGTTTTACACCAGGCTCATTATTTTCTTAGAGGGACCTGACGCTGGATTATTGGTTCCAGTGACATACTCATCTGGTGATGTCTTCGATTCTAATAATCTCTACATCAAGGAGAATATTCACGTCGGGTTCAACATTTTCGTTTCAGATGCTTTCATCAGGGTGTTTATCTTTTTGAGAGGATGTGCTACCTATTTCCCCACATTCCTACCTTCTTAGGGTGTGAGGAATCTGTAACTTATTCAGGGACGTATGATACTTGATTTAAACAGGATGATGGGATGTCGGTCTCTCTTTATGTGGATTCCTCCTCATAATTTGTCTCATATTCCGAGTCTCTCTTATCGATATAAAATGTTGTTCGTCAATCCCCTTTTTAATTCCATATCATTGTGGATACTGGTTAATTAAATGTATTCTATAAGGACATCCCAAGTGGTCATGTCAGGGAAACAACCTTCAGTAAGGGGAGTAGTCACATTGCACATCGTTGGCATGTATGGATGCTCAAACACTGGTACATCTGAATTTCTTCCCCTTATGATAGGGATTATAGAGGGTGTGGAAGCACAAGGCATCCCAAATCAAGTATAAGGAATTTTATTCCATATTCATGTATCCAATGTTTTGCATGACTTCTCATGTTTAGAACAAGGTATGGAATGAGTTTGACATCTAGAAGAGATAGATCAGATTGATCAAAAGACCGATGGGAGTGGATCAGATTGGAGGAGTAGTTAAAATGAGTATATCCTTAGTAGGTAGAACATAAGGGGTTTACTGGATTGGAGGATCAAAATGTCCAATGAGTATGGATCTGAGGATTCTTGGGTCCCTACAAAGGGGACACCATAGTTTACCATTGGCTGGGATTGAACCTCGTGGTGGCCTCCTGCATACCATGTATATATGATAGGGATCAAAAACCACATTGTTAGATGGGGTGAATCATGGGATTGGGGTGTAAATAATTGACAACAACCTAAAGTCATGTTGGGGCCTACATGTGGTTAGAGGACCATTGCAAGAGTGTAACTCTTGGTGGGATGGTTACAGATTATGTGGGGCTTATACATGGTTAGATTCCTGAAAACTATCATGATGCCACTAGGATGTGGTGAACTGGGTAAGACCTAGATGGATTATGGATGATTAAATGATGTGAATGAGATGAATAAGAGGGAACCAATGTGAAGATAATGGTGGTGTTGGGATTGAACCTCATGGAGGCTTCCTACGAATCCCAGTGGGTGGGAATCAAAGTCTACATAGTTCAATGGGGAAATGAGTTATGTAAGGAGGTGGCTAGTGAGAATGGATTCATGGATGTGACCCAAAGGAATTATACGTGTTAAGGTATGAAGTCCTCAAAACACAAAGGCCCAAGGGAGAGACCCATATAGGACATGGGTGATGGGATTGAACCTCAGTGAGGATTTCTATGTATCCCAGTGGGTGGTAATCAAAGTCCACATTGTTCGATTGGGTGATGAGTAACCTAAGGGGGTGGCTCATGAAAATGGACACATGGATGGGACCCGAAGAAAGTATACCACTAGGGTTAAGGTATGATCTTCCTAAAACAAAAAGGATCAAGGGAGAGACCAGGATAGGATATGGGTGATGGGATTGAACCTCAGGGAGACTTCTTATGGATCCCTGTGGCAGATAATCAAATTCCATGTAGTTCGTGATGGGGAATAGAACCGGGGTGCACAAGAAGGGCGACAACCCAAATGCATGATGGAGGTTACACATGGTTAGAAACCCATCACAAGATGGACACTCTTGGTTGGAAGATTATGAATTATGTATGGGGGATTACACATGGTTATCTTCCCAGGAACTGATATTACACCACATAAGGGAGGGCCAAGGATGTGGGTCCCAAAAAAGGGCATGCCGAAGTTTACCAGTGTTTGGGGTTGAACCTCAGGGAGGTTTCTTACGTACCTTGTCTAGGAGACATTGATCAAAACACAAATATTTCAAAACAATACAGTTTAACATAATGTGGGATAGAAGAGGTAATATAGTTTAACATCATGTGGGATGAGGGTAAATCGAAGTGAAGTGGTTAGTACTGAAATCTGAGGGGCTTGACCCTCGGGGAGGCTTCCTACGAACCTTTCATAGAAAGGGAAAGGTTCAAAGTCCACGTAGTTAAGTAAGATGGGGTATGGGGATTACACATAAAGGATGAATATAAAGAGTTTCACAGTCTATGCTTACTATAAGACCACGAGAGTCATGCCCGATGTGAAAAACTAGAGGAATTAATGACCTGACGATCACATAGTGAATGGTGCGTCCGTGAAGAATATAGTGAGGCATATGCATGGGTTGTAGCCCAATGTGAAAACAGGGGCTTACGCGTGGTTGGTGTCCCAGATTATAATATTGGTACATACTCTGGGAGGGAGTCTCACTGAGAAAAGAGGGTGTCTAGAAGTACAAGAATGATATGGACATCATACCTAAAACATCCCATCAGAGGGTGTAGGAGCTCAAGTGGAGACTTCCTGAGGTACGCATAGAGAAAAATCTCATAGGAAAATAGAGAGAGGGTCGTAAATCATTCCCATACCCTCTCTAATCCTCTAGGACATACCACACATGTAGTGATCACAGTTTAACATAGTTTGTTGAGGTTGTGGGTGCTTGTTAGTTTAACATTTTACTACTCAGACGGTGAGGATTCACTCTTCACCCCTTGGAAATACATTATCAATGAACTTAAACCCTTGGTGAAGGTAAGGAACTATGATTTAATTATGGAGACAGGGTTGTGAAGTGATCCATTGATGGTCTCACATTAGCATGGATATGTGAAAAAGCAATAGTTGTTAGCATGCCTATGCAATGAAGCATGAGGAAAAGAAACAAAACACGAAGAACATACCAAGGGAAATTAAAATAACTTTTTAAAATCATGGAGGGATGTATGGGTAAAGGTTTGGAAAAGAAATAGGCCTCGTAGAGAGGGGATTGTCAAATATTAATGGGTCGCTGAGCACAGGGCTTCGCACAGGTCAGGGCTTCGCAGAACTCATTAGATCGAAAAGTGTAAGGTCTCACAGAGCACTTGTCTTCGTAGAGAAGATGTATTTTTAGAGCATAAATGATCATAGTTGATATGAATTTTTATATAAAATAACTTTGAGAAGCATAGTCTCTTTGCCTTAGTTTAGAGTACACATGTTTTTGGAGGGTTCTTTGTGGAATTTGGTTACTTCGCGAAGTCCAGTGTACCTAAAGGCATCTCCTTCCTTGGCGATGGACCATAGGCTCCATGAAGGGAATCTCTTCATGAAGAGGGTGTGATCTTGATTAAAGGTAATTATATTTTACCATTCTTATGTAACTAGGTTTAATCATTTTTTCAATTCTTATATTTCACACTATCATATTTTATTTCCAAGATATATCTTGTGTTGTGTTGGTTTATTTATCTTATTGGTTTTATATTTTATTCATGATTGTTCTATTTTTTGGGTATTATTCCATAGTGTTTTTATTTATTTATATTATTTGTGTTAGATTTTTTCATTTGGATTCTCGTATATTTTAGGGAGCTTTCTACCATCCCATGGGGATTAGAAACACCCTTTGGGCATGTCTTTAGCCAGTTCAGGTGTATCGTTCAAGGATGACCCAAGTTGGTCAATTAAAATATTTGTTTCACTATAACATGAAAAAAAATTCTTAACTCAGTAAAATATAGAAAATGATTAAGAAAAATTCACCCACCTTTCCTTTCACTATGTCATTCACTAGAATGTACATTTCATATGATGAACAAAATAAATTAAATCAAAATCCTCTAGGTGGAAAAGAATGAAAATAAATGAATGAATGAAGTGATATTAAATTACTCACTTTAGAAATATTTTAATTTATTTTATATAAAATCAATAATGGTTTATATAATATGATAATTCAAGACCTAAGAAGAAATAAATCGTTGTGGTGAAAATTCATTCAGTTGTGATACATATTATTATTTATTTAATATGAGCAAAATGATTTGCATACAATATCTTTTAGGTTGGTTTTTATATTTAATTTTTATTTCATGAATTTTTACAGTTCTCACTTCACCCTTAAATGTTTATTTCTATAAAAAATATGAAAATGTATTTGAAAGTAAAATAATGTAATGATTTTTAAAAAAAATTGATATAAATATAAAAGATAATATTTTCTTATATTATAAGGAATATATTTAGGTAGAGGTTTCCAATGAAAAGACACACACATATCCAATAGTATAATATTGATCACACCTCATCCTCCTCTATGGGAATATTCACGTTACATTATCCCTTTCTATAATTTTTAAATTTACCCAATGAAATTTATGGTGTGGAATGAACCAAGTGACCATAAATTCAAACATGTTTTTTTGTAAGGGGGTATAAACCCATGTATTAGTCAAGGCACACCCATATGTAATGAATGTAATAAAATCATATCTATCCACAATAAACAACATGCTTTTCTCCCTATGAAGTGATGCATGCTCGCATCCCATTGTACATAATAGATTCTGCAATGACCTATGTTTTCTTACCCACAACCACGATATACACTATAAATGAGAGGAGTACCCCTATACCACTATATGAATCATTTGTTACAGGCTCAATCATGGAAAAATACCATGTCTCACCATTTATGATACCACACAGGTGACAGAAAAATGAGAGTGAAATCAAGAATGCTTATTTCGAATATAACTTTTTTTAAAAGGAAGGCATGTTTTGGACCATTTATTATGGAATTAAATCTCTCTTTAATTTGATTGAGAGTGAAACCTTATGTGATAAAAAAGTTTTTAAATATATATGATGATATTATTTATTATACACATAAATGAACATGTATTTAAAATAATAGACATATATCAATGGTCTTTTATAATAATGTTGATAGTTGTTGCGTATACAAGTCTCATGAAATATTTTGTAAATTTTTTTATTTCATGATGGATTTAATCAAGAATTTTTTTTATTAGAAATAGATTTTTTACTTTTCGAAATATAATTTAAAATAATTTTATTTTAATAATGTTTGAATATAACTATTTTTTTTTATTTTTAGTATATTGCTAGCTTTTTTGAATTTGAAATATCCTTTTTTTATTTCATATTTTTTTCATATCCCTTCCACTTTCAAGATCATTATCACCCAAAAGGTTTTCTTCCTCACACACATCATTCACGACTCCCTACCTTCAATGGGAACCCCTTCTGGGATGTAAATGCGGAAATATATATAATGACATTTGAAGCCAACCTTCAATGGGCCATAAGTTGGAGACAAGCACAGAGGTTATATAATCACACACATGGGATGAATTACCCTCATAATTATTTGAGATATATGAGATAAGATGAGAAAAAACAAACAAAAAAATCCTTCTTATAATACAAAAATAAATTCATTTACATGTTGTAATACCATATAATTGAAACAACAAAAAATGAAAAACAAATGTGGTAATCCTCAGAAGGGACCATAAAATTCCAACAGATCCTGAAAAACTCCTCAAACTAGTAATGTCCATGTAGATCAAAACATTTCTCTTGATAACCTTGAAATAATTTTATATATATAGGGTGAGAAAAAAATATAGTAAGTAGGATCCTCCCTGGATCCTCTTATCCAAAATTTGAAAGAAGTATGCAAAATCCCAAAGAGTAATGAAATGAAACTAACTCGTCACCTAAATAGGATTACTATTGATTTCCCATCCTCATTACGGATCACTCACAAAATAATGCATAGAAGTATAACCATAATATAAAGAATATATATATATATATATATTATAATGGGTACCCAACTAACACTTCCCCACTAGTATACCACTCTCACACCCCAACATCACATGTCATAAGCTCCCATCATTTCCATGATCATAATCCCCAATATGAGTCTGAACTCATCTATACCTACCATTTTATTATGTAGGGACCCACATATCATGTTAGCATCATTACACATATATATCTCATCCTTATAACCATCCTATCTATAACCAATTTTTACTCCAAAAGCTACTACAACACGTGTACATGCATTTTACCTCAAGCCATCAGAGCACATGATTGGACAACCAAGAGAATCCAAATCCATAATGACTAGATACAAGTACACATGATAAGATAAATCCATCAAAACAAAAAATACTCATGTATTATATATGAAACCAATGCATAACTGTACATGATACTACATCCGAAGAGATATTAGGGGATATCTATGTTACCAAGGCTAGTCTTTAATTGTAATGGAGTTTGGTTTGTGTTTTTTGTCAATCCACAATGGGTCGATCAAGGAGTTTGTAAGACAAGCATTCATATAGTACAGGCTAATAATAATGTTTAAGGTGGCGTCGTTTCCCATTGATTGAAAAAATTTTGGCCTCAAATTCATGAAGTTTGGTTTTTAGAAAATGAAATTTTACCTATAAGACATTGTTTCGGTGCTATGAATCATAGTTCATCGATTAAAAATGGAGTACTTAGAATGGAGAAGGAAATTAGAAAAGTAACGATTTCTACATAGCATCAATATACGGACCGTGAAGCATGGTATGCTGATAGTATAGGGAAAATAGTTCACAGGAAGGCTTGTAGTTTGGAAGAGGAAAATAATTCATATAAATCCATCATTTTTAGTCAAGAGATAGTGTTCTGTTTTTGTATGGCATTGGACACTACGAGGAAGTGAAGATGCTATGCATACCATGGAGGGAAAATAGTTCATGAGAGGAACATGGTATGCAGTGAACAATGTATCACATTGAAGATTTAAGTGATTCATATTAGTGGGATTTTCAGATATATTTTCCTATATAAGGACAAATAATCCCATATTTATATGGAGTTATTTATATTTGATATCCGTGATAAATTGGTTGAAGTCTGAAGTGGTTTTCTGGATAAAAACTCCACAAAGGAGAAGAGGTTTGTGAGGAGGATTCTGTGAATGGAAAAGTGATATGTGGATATCATTAGTGGAATGGGTTTTGTGAGGTAATGTATCCTACAAATAAAAATGGTCCATGAATAAGAGTTTGTCCATGGAAGAAAAAATTATCCATAAAGTAGGGATCGTCCATAGAAGAATTGTTTGTCCATGGAAGAAGAATACATTCGAAGAAGAATAATCCATCCACAAAGTAGGGATAGTCCATAGATGAAAAATGTGGTCTGCAAAGAACTCATTCCACACAATGCAACTTAGTTTGTAGAGGAAGAAAGGTTGTTTGCAAAGGATTTAAGAATGTGTGCGAAGGCACTAATAGTTATTTCAAAAGTGGGCTTTATCTTCAGGTGAAAATGGGACTTCAATAGATCATATATCTACATGTGAGTTTGCATGCATTCATTCAAATGAAGGGACCTATAGGTCCATAATGTTTGTGTGGATCCCTCCCATGGTAGTGATCTAGGGGTAGCTGATGGAAGTGTTTCGAGGGACATAGTGAGCTATCACTAGAATCTTGTAATGGTAGTGTCCCTAAAACAATGTGACTGTGTGCTAGCATCTATATTTTAAAACTAGTAAAAATTAGTGGATTTTGATTTGAACACCACAATTTAGGTGTATTATCTATGGACCAACCCTTAGTCATGAATCAAGTAAAATTGCACTGCTTTATCATTGTAAGTGATTATTGGGTTACTGGACGTTATCATCGGATGGTTTTAATAGGATTCTACAAATGTAGGAACATAATCCAGAACATTTAGAAGAAAAAATCAATACTCTGTTTCACCCTCCCATCATAAAGTGTTTATGGGTCCTTCATGTGGTATCAGAGCCTATAGGTTTCTGTTTTTAAATCTATCATTCTTTGTTGTCATGGAGAATTCAGTAAATGTCAAGGGAGTTACCCTCTTAGATGGAAGAAACATCCACATTTTCATGAATATGATTAGATAACATCTAAGATCTCTTAGAATGTTAGTAAAATTATCTACTTAACTAGTGATTTAGGTCACTGATGTGATAAGACCTTCTTTGACTAAAACAAAAAGGAAAATGCATGATACTGACACCAAAGTGAAAAATTCCCTCACTACAGCATTGTCTAGTCAAATATATCTGAAGGTGATGAGATGTACTTCGACCAAGTATACGTGGGAAAAACATGAAAATATATATGAACGTGATAAATAAGTTAAGGAGGATAAACTTCATGTTTTTCACAACAGGTTTTATGATCTGAAGATGCATCATGAAAAAAATGAAGATACAATTTCAATCAAATTACAGGTATAATAACTGAAATTCAAGGGATTAGTCAAGAAATCAAAGACAATGACATTGTAATGAAAATCTTTTGAAGACTTCCACCATGTTACAATCCAAAAATTTCTAACCTTATGGAGAGGGAACATACAAAATTTTATTTGGATGATCTGATAAGAAGTATGGTAGCATATAAATGAGAGTCAAACTAGGGGATGCAACGAATCATGTGAGTAAGGAAATGGTTTTCAAATCCATGGGAAATCTTGATGTTTCTGGAGATACAGTTGATGATGATATTGAGGAAGATGAAATTATTTATCTTTTTTACAAGAAATTCAAGATAGGAAAATTGAGATTTTAATGAAAGCTACCCTTGTCCGGTTTCCATTGTGGTAGTGTTAGGAACATTGCCTCCGAGTGCTCCAGGAAGATCTAAGATGAAGAAAGGGAAGCGGGAAATTTGCAGAATCCTCCGAAAAGGTTTTCCCAAAAGGGATACCTAAAATTTTGAAAGAAATTACAGAGGAAGTGTATTTCTGTAAATAATTAGATGGAGAAAATGAATTCTTTGAGGAAAAAGAAATAGAGATTACATCTGGAACCCAAGAATCTATGATGGAAATATTTGAAAAGTTATAATCATCAAAAGATAAAGCTATAGATAATTAGTAGATTGCTGATAGGGATCTCAAATTGCAACATGAGGATTCTATTGGTAAGATTGAGAATGAAAGTAATATATGAAAAAATGGAGAGCTATTGTAGAAGTGTAATTAGAATATGTTGATTGAAATAAGATTGAAAATGATCGATTATAAGAAGTAGTAAAATTTCATTCAACTATTATTGAAAGCTTAGAAGATGTAGTTTAATTAAATCTAAAGATTGAGGAATAAGAAAACATCATCAAGGGCCTTACATCCAGACTAGAAGAGAGGTCCATGAAAATTGATTATCTTTAAGAATAAGTAATTACTCTATGGAGTAAACTTTAAAGTGAATCAATTTCAATGGAATCATAGAATAAAATATTGTTGGGAAGATTCTCATATGTTGAGATTATAGAGGAAAGAGTGGAATTTTTTATAATGGTGAAACATCGAATGCTAGAAATATGATGATTCAAAATTAAGAGAAAGTGAAAGATAGACATATTGCAAGGTCACCTGAGGTATTAACAAAGGAATTCCCAAATCAAACTGAAATAAGAATTAAAAACTATCCACAAGTTTCCAGAAATTATATTATTACAAACTCTTTTCCTAAGTATGGCAACATGAGTAGGAATAAAAGTGAGAACACTTTTCTTCTTAGGAAATGTCAATTTTGTGGACATCAGGGCCATACCATGTCATACTATAAAGTGGAAAGGGGCTATATGAATGGGGAAGAGCTATGAAGTAATAAAAGGGAAAATAATTCATATCCTACATCATATATATGAAATAGTTTCTATGGATATTTTTTCATTGTTCTAACTTTGGCCATAAATCTATTTATTGCAGGAATAGGAATGATAGGAAAAATACATACCGAACTCAGAGGAAAGTCAATACTCGCCAACAATAAGGTGTAGATATTACAAATAAGTTTTCTCCTCTGGAATAATATTATGATGAACATGTGCACACGGAAAAGATATTTTAATGGAAATCCTTATCCTTTACTCAATCTAATATCATACAGAAGAAAAATAAGAAAATTGGAAATTCCAAACATTCAGAAGTTTCCCTCATAGGTACAAAGAGTAGTGGCACCTAGATTATTGATAGTATATGCTCATTCCATATGATGGTAAATGAATATCTATTACAGAATGTTACGAAAAGTGTTGATGGAACAATAAGGTTTAGTAATGACGGGGCTTTTAAAATAAAAGGCATTATAAGTACTAAACTTGCTAATGGCGAGATAAAGAAAACTTGAGTTCTTTAAGACTCTATGACTTGGGACCTATAGTTACATTCAATCAAAATGGGTTTACTATAAAAGGAAAGACTAGGAATTCACTCATGAATGGATGCTGAGCAAATGAAAACCTATATCAGGTTGATAGTAATGAAAATATTTGTTACATGAAAGTTGGAGAATAAATAAACTTGTGGAACTAGAGGATGGGTTAAAATAATCAAAAAGACATTGAAAATATATCTAATATGATTATTGTCATGGATATACCCAATATGAATCGAAAATGAAAAAAGACTAATGATGCTTGCATGTGAGGGAAGTTGGTGTCCAGTCCATATCATCCAATGAAGAAAAGGGAATCAACTCTTCTTGATCTCATCCATATAGATATGTGCGGTCTGATAAATGTTTCTAGAACATATGGTTAATGATACATTATTATTTACATTTATTATTATAGTAGAATGTCTTATGTTATGGTTATACATAGGAAATTACGAGTGCTTGATTGTATAAATTTTTTTCACTGAATCAGCAAGAATGATACTAGACAGACAATCAAAGTTCTTCGTTATGACAATGGTGGTGAATAAAAATCTATTGAATTTTAAAATTACATAGGGAAACATGGAATAAAACATGAGGTAAATGTTGTGAGGACTCAAAAACTAAATGGAGTTGTTGATAATGAGAATTTATAGGTAGGAAATATGGTTGGAACTATACTAATTGAGAGTCTAATCCATCGTAGTTACTAGAAAGAGGTTGTTCAAGATATAGTGTACACTAAAAATTGAATAAGGATTTATTTGGGAATAAACTAAGACACCATATGCATTAAGGAATGGATATAATAACTCTTTAATGTATTTTTGTGTTTTCATAATTAAATGTTTCATTCAAAACATTGAATGAAATAAATTGAAGTATGTTGATGCTGTATATAAAGGAATATTCCTTAGATATTCAATAAATACGAAATCCTACAAATGTTTCATTAATCATCTTTGTCAAATTGGGAATGGAAATGATGTTATTATCATTGAGGATAAGACCAGAAATACCTTGGGTGGATCTTATTCTGAAGTGATTGATGATTTAGTAGATAGTAGAAACAAAACAGACTCAAATGCAAGAAGTGGAGGAAGGAGTGAAAACCATTCAGAGGATACAACATGATGTTGATTTAGAATAAGAATCAGAAGATGAAACCATAGATAAAGAAACTTATTCGAAACCTCATAGAAGAAATCGAAGAGCATAAATTGATCAATCCACCATCATTTGGGATTGGAAAAAAACATCATAGAAAAAGATACTCATGAATAATGCATAATATATATTCATTTTAGTTATAGAAACATCCTCATTTGAAGAAGCTATAAAGGATGAATCTTGGGTTAAATCCATGAAAAAAGAGTTGGATCAGATATAAAAGAATAAAAAATGGGATTTGGTTAAGAGAACCAAAAATCAAAATGTTATTTTTATGAAGTGGATTTCTAAAATAAATTCTATGATCATGAAAATGTGATCACAAACAAGGAATGATTTGTGTGCAAAGGAAATTCAAATATTGAAGGTGTTGATATTGAAGAAAAATTTTCTTTGGTGGCTAGACTGGAGCCAATCAGAATGTTTACCTAGAAATTCAATGAGAATAAAAAGTGTACCAAATCGATATTAAAACATCTTGTTCAAATGGAGTTCTTGAAGACGAAGTATAAAAAAAATAACTAAGGGGTTTCTACATTGTCATAATGAAATGAATGATTGTACAATAAATAAGGCACTCTATGGTTTGAAGTAGGCATAGTGAGCATGGTATTCCCGCATGGATTCTTATATAAATAATATTGAATTTAAAAGTGTAGGGATAGATCACAATCTATATATAAATAATTCTCAAAAGACCAGTTCATAGTGTTGGTACCCGTAGGTGATATTATTTTTGGTGGAAGAAGGCATGGATCAATGGATGAATTTTCCAATCAAATGAAATTGGAAAATAAAATATTTATGATTGGTGAATTCACATACTTCTAAGGGGTTCAAGTAATTCATAAGAAACATTAAACTTTAATTTATAATGAAAATTAAGAAAGATAGTTGCTGAAGAAATTCAATATGCAAGACTCCAAACCAATTTCAACGTCAATTGCACTTAGAACTAAACTTGAAAAGCACAAGGATGAGACATCCATAGAACCCATCATGTAAAGAGGAATCATTATAATGTTACTAAACATAATTTTAACATGTATAGATATAATATTTTATACATGATTAGTGGTCTTTATTCAATGTAATATAAAGGAATAACATATGATGGAAGTTAAAGGAATCATGGGGTACATTCAAGATAATTATAATTATAGGTTATAATTTTCAATAGGAAGATATAAGGAACTGTCGACTGTTTATAATGTTGAATGGGATGGATATGTGGTGGAAATAATTTCCACAAGTGGTTTGGAAATATTTATTTCCAATAAAATTGTGTGGTGTTTGTGTAACAAACCAGAATGTACTTATAATAGTACTAATAAAGCAGATTATATATCTATTACAGAGGCCTACACTCAGTTACTGTGGATAAAGAAATAACCAATATATATTGGCGATGAGTTTAAATAACCAATTGTGATTCACTATGATAACAAGAGTGTGACCGATCTCATGAAGAATGTAGTTAAACATTATCATATGAAACATATTGAAATTCGATGTCACTTCATCAAAGAAAAATTCAATAATGGTGTGATTAAAATGGATCATGTTGAAAGTGATGACCAAGTGGTTAACATTCAGAAAAATCCATTGGTAGAACATGTGTTCAAGAAACATATATTGATCCTCAATGTTCAACCACCTCTTAGTGCATGAGGAGGTCACAAGTCTTCCCCTATACCAAATTGTGTTAAATGATTCAATCTATTTGTTGTAGTGATATAGGTTTATATGGGAGATACGATCTAGGGGAGTGTGTTTTGTCCTCCATATTTGCAATAATAGGTTCATTGGGATTTTTTATAATGATGGAGAATAGATAAATTAAATGCTATGAGGCTGTAGGAGAGAAATGAGAATTTATGGGAGAATTGAGAAACAAAGGGGGAAAAATGAAAATATGAAACAAATTCGAAAATATTATGTTTTTCAAAATGTTGGTTTTTTGAAAAACTATGAAATACTTCTATGAAATGATCAGAGACATGAGAACCCAATTCAATCTTTCCCTATTTTTTTTCTACACCATGCATTTCTCACATAGACTTAGAGTGTCGGATGAGTTGTTTCTTTCATATTAGGATTTTGATAGTAACGGATGCTTCATTGAATTTATCAGAAGATTTCCATAAAACACAAAGTGGGATATTGTTGGGCCCAAGGAAATTCTCTAATGGTAATGTATTTTGGTTTGTGTTTTTTTCAACCAACATTGGATAATTCCAAGAGTTTAAAGGAGAAGTGATCTTATAGTACATGCTGAGAATAGTGTGAAAGGTGGCATCATTTCCTAGTGTCTTCTAAATTTATGTGCAACATAGTCAGGATTTTGGTTTTAAAAAAATGGATTTTTTTGCAGGAAATAGTTTGTGGACCACAATGAATATTTCATAGACCAGAAAGGGAGTATGCTGAATGGAGAAGGAAATAAAAAAAGTAAGGATTTCCATATAGCACAGCTATGTGGAATGCAAAGCCCAGTATCTAGACCATGTGGGGAAAATAGTTCATGGGATGGCTTGTAGTTTACGGGAGGAAAATAGTTTACAGAAGGCAATCATTTTCATCTGATATATAGTGTTTTGTTTGCAGAAGGCATTGGCCACCATGAGGAAAGAAATATTCCACGTGGATTGTGGATAGAAAATGGTTTACAAGAGGAGAACGATATGCGGTGAAGGCTGTACCACATCAAAGATTTGGGTGATTCGAATTAACATGATTTTCAGATCTATTTACTTATATAAGGACAAATATTACTATATTTAAAGGGAGTGATTTGGATTAGAAATCAGTGAGGAATTAGGTGAAGTTCAAAGTGGTTCACGGGAAGACAACTTCATGATGGAGAAGATGTTCACAAGGAGGATTCCATGAATGGAAAATTTATATGCGGAGACAGTTCACATAAGGGGTTTTGTGAGGCACTATGGCCCACGAAGGAAAAATGTACTCAGAAGAGTTGGTCTGTGAAAAAAATAACTCATCTGTGAAGTAGGGATAGTTCGTGAATGAATATTTGGTCCATAGAATAATAATATATCCACAAATTAGGGATGTTCTAGAGAAGAAAAAGGTGGTCCACGAAGAACTCACACCATGTGGTGCGCCTCATTTCATAGAGGAAGAAAGGTTGTTCATGGAGGATTCAAGAAAATTTGAAAAGGCATTAATATTTCATTGAAAATTGGGCCTCTTATTTAGATGGAAACGAGTATTCAATAGAGAATCCATCTAGAGTTGAGGATGCGTCAATTCATGAAAATGAAGGGACCTACATGTCCATAAACTGGGTGTGGATACCTCCCAAGGTAATGAGCTAGGGGAGTCGAAAGAAGTGTTCGAAGGGACGTATTAAGATATCCTTAAAATCTTGTAAAGGTAGTGTACCTAGAATAGAGCGATTGTGTCCAAAATTATGTATTAAAAAACTAGTAAAAATAAGTAGATTACGGTATGGCCAATACAATATTGGTTTATGTTTCTTCTACTACCCCTTAGTGGTGAACTAAGTAAAATTTTTGGGTTTTATCTTTTCCTGTGATTGTATGGTTACTTCAATTTCTCATCATACATGTTAAATAGGTTCCTACCAATGTGGGAATAAGATTTGTCACATAAAAAAGAAAAATTTTACACCCTGATTTTTCCTTCCCCTATTATGGTGTTCGAGTGTCCTTTAGGAGAGGGGGTTATCATCCATTAGTATCCTTTCAAAACTAGATATGGGGGAAAACATCCATAGAAACTCCTATTCTCAGTTTCCCTTTTTAAATGTATAGGGTGAATATAGGATAAAAAACATATAGTATAGATATTTCTTGGAACATGAATAAGGGGAACAACCAATCAATACATTCATCTACCACTACCATCACAAATAACACTAAGATTCCAGTGCTAAGTTCTTGATATAAAATAAGTATACAATAATCAAGTGAAATTATATTACTATTCATTCCTTAATATTTCTCTATTTTCATTCTATGATTTACATTTTAAAATTTTAAGACATGTTTCGAAATAACTATTAATTATCTTATTATAATGTCAAGTATGTCATCATTAAATAAATACATCAAGAACTAACCTCATTATTTCATTAATTAATTATCATTTCAAAAACATCCAGGTACACTAGAACTCATCCTAATATAGCTCATATAAACTCACTTGTAGTTCATAGCATTGAAATACATCCCATAATTAGAAACTATTTATACAAATAACAATTTTATTTTGGGCCTCATTTAAGCATCATGCTATATGTAATCAATAATGTGCATCCCTTCTCTAAACCCATCCTGACTACCCCAACATCCCACACCATTATGTATAATGTCACATTCTAGATTCCATTCCAACATCATAACCATAATGAACACCCTATTATAACTCTATCATCAAAACCAATACCCCACGCCACCATTATAATCACAACTGGAACCTCATGACACAATTATAGCCTCAATAATTTTTCCCCATTAGTCATAAAATACTCCAACCACAAAAGGTTATCAATTAATCACATCATTGTTATAAATAAATATAGAAAAATCCATATTAAATGTATTACTGCACACATAAAATCATGGAACAAACATCCAATTTAAACATTTCATTAATGCCTTTATCAAAAAATAACAGGCATGCTCATCCCAAAATCAATGATTTAAGAAATTATTTAAATTTCATTACTGTCTTTAATTAACTAATTAATAATGGATAAATCACCAAAAGACTATCCATATAATACTTTTAGGGATAAATATTTTTTTTAATCTTGAGTTCCGCCTTGGGATGCTCTTTCACATATCCATAACTTCAATGATACTTTTTTCAACATGTCTCTTTTATTATAAAAAATGGATCAACCAATTTATGTTTTCATTTATTCTCAAAGAATTTCATCCATAGTTAACAACTATAACATTAGGATTCATACGACATAGTAAATATCAAGAGGTAATACTAAAAACTTTCGATCAAAAAGTTCTAATCAATAATTTTATCTCCATATAAAATTATGTGAACATTCATATTTCAATTATCTAAAAGAGATCCAAAATTATAAATAAATTCTCAAAAGTATTAATAATGAAGTTTAACACTATGACATGAAATCATTTTGATTCTATAAAATAATTATTACACAATGACAGGTGACTACCTATTTCTCACTCTTTGATATCTTCAATGATAAATATCATCATTCCATGATAAGAAATTATTCATTTTTTCTATTTTACGATAATCTTATAAATTATAACATAAACCCATAACATGCACTTAAAATTGTTTCAAGATGATTAATTACCTTTAAACATGATATCATAATTATTATGAGAGTAAATATTTACGATATGTTATATAACATTATCTCTCTATAATAATCTAATAAATTAGCATGTGATAATTCTTTCAAAACAATATGGATAACTGTGTGCAATCAAAATAAAAATTTTAGTGAAGTTTCTCATTTTTTTTTGTATGATGGAATAATAAAATAGTAAGTAATATTATAGTGAATCCTTCTTAAATAAAGGTAATAATTTCAACATTCAATGTTAATTATAGTTCAATCCCTTAATTTCTAGGTCATCGTTTTATAATATTACATGAAACTTCACATATTAACATTTGAAGTTTTTTCTATTCTAATTTCTTAAAAAATATTTAGATCATCCAAATTATCAAATATTCGGAATAGGAGGATAGAAATTATATACAAATGAATTAAAATAATAAATCCCATTTAATGAATTTTTATCAAAAATATTAATTATATATTTATTTCAATATGTGACTGTTGAATTAAATGATAATCTTAATTATCCACCACTTTTAATATTATTTATAATTCAATATTAGATTAAAAATTTTAACATTATAACCATAAACAACATTAAGAATGCACTTATTTCATTTATAACACATTATTAATATTTTACACCATGTAATTTTAGATTCATAAGGACAAATTCCCTTGGATTTTAATTTAAAATTTATTATCAAAAGAAAATATTTCTTCACATATTGATCTTCCATTTAAATTTGAGAAAAATTAATAATAATTCATTATTAATAAATCATTCCATTGAATTTGTCTCCATCCTCTATAATTTCTTTATTATCATGCAATCTTCTAAGATATGACTATTTCTATTTTTTATATGATTATGGTTAATCACATTCATTTAAACCAAGAATCTAAATCATTATTGATGCAAAATTGAGAATTAAATAAAGGAGATGTATCAGATCCCCCTGCCTCTTGGAATTTTGTATTCTAAACATTCAAAAAATAGAGAATACATGATGGATTTCTCTAGATTGGAAAACACAGGTCTAGCTAGTGAGAATGAAACATTGATTAGTTAAATAAGACACGTGGTTCTTGAATAAGGGTGTTTGGGATTCCCAGTTGAAAAATGAAATATAGACACTCAAACAAAAGAAATCAAGAATTTTTGAATACTCAGACATTGGTTCCATGAGGGAATTTAATTTTCATTGAATTTCTTATTAAAACTATTTTTATTTTTTCCCTCATAAGACATGTTTTATGACTCCTATAATCATCGGAGTCAAGACCATATTTTTATCACTTCTTAATATATTCATAAATAGAATTTTCTATGTTTGTTTCAACTAATTACATTGTAAACTACTTTATATGAGTGTCTAGAAAACAAGAACACTAATTTTATGTAAAAACACTACCTATGTGTGACACTTTAGCACTGGGTAAGGGTAAATTAGTTTTACCCTTACATGGATGATTACACCTACATGGGCTTATGGAATTTTATGATACCCTTATTGGGCAATAGAAACTCAATTGTACCCTTACATAAAAATTTTATGACCCTTACATGGGATTTAGGTTCTACGATATTCCCTATGTGATAAGAGGGATACCCTTACATGAGTATAAGGTTTCTTGGTTGACACTTATATAGGTAGAAGATAGATTTATCATTACTTTGGATGCATGGTATTGCCCTTAGACAAATTTTTGAAAAAATAGATTACCTTCATGGAAATAGATGAAAAATGATGTTACCCTTACCCAACATAGAAATTGTTTTTATATTTATGAAATCTATTAAAAAAACCATTATAGTAAAAGCCAAATATTTTGTGAAATATTTGTTTTGAATTAATTTAATCATTTTGATATTTTTTATTTCACGCATCACTGAATATAGATATTGTAATATGAAATAACTATGTTTGGATTATGTTATACACAACACCATGTTATGATTGCACAAAAAACGCTTATACTATCTTAGGATAAATACAAAACCTTTTTTGGCCTATGTTACACACAATTTGTGAGTTCCTTTGATAACTTTAATGGCATAAAAGACAAATTTTTACAAAACAATGTAATATTAATAATATTATTAAAATATTATTATAGTTATCAAATAGCCTTTGGAATAGAGGTTATGGATAATCATAACTATATTATTAAAATATTGTTACACTTGTATATAATAATAATAATGTAGTGAAAAATTAACTATAAATTAAAATAAAACCCTTTTGAAAATATAAGAAATATTTTGTTGGAAAACTATATTTTTGAAATTAAATTTTTTTTACCTCAAAAAATTAATTAAAACACTTTTTATAAATTTTTTTAATGAAATATATATATATATTATACTTACTAAACTGTTTAATGTACATATTATGTGTGTTTTAGAAAAACAGATAATAATAAATCCAATTTTATGAATAAAAAGATGTATTTTTCTTAAAGGTGGTTTTACAACTTTTTTAATGGAACACGTATTTTAAATATACTTTTTGAAACATAAATTATTCATATTTGATAAAATGAATTCAATTACTGAAATATTAATATCAAAATTTAATTTTGGTAATTTGTTTTATTTTTCTGAGAGGTTTCATTTTTTGGTGAATAGTGAAAACACGGAATTTTAATTCAAAAATACTTTTTCATTTAATTTATTAATATAGTTAAATTATATTTATATTTTGACTCAAAGTATAATTATATAAATTATACCTAAACTAATCTAATTTAGTTAATCAGATACAATTTCACATTGAAATTACATATAAAAAAATTTCAAACCTTTAGTCCTTTTTAAATTTAAAACCCTGCTTTTTTTCGTCACGTCTGCAGGATTAGTTTTATATTAATTTATTCCTATTAGGTTATTAAAATTATGGAATTTAGATTCCATATTTTGAATCCTATGAAATTATAATGTATAATATGATTAACATAATTTTTGGCCAAAAATATTAGCGAAAGTAGTTAAAATTAATTAAAATGATTAAGTTAAAAACTAGTTTGAGTATTGGTTAAACAATTACATAAGGGTCCAAATACCCTGTAATCATGTCTAAAATCTATTTAATTTATATATTTATACCATATCCTATCTTGGATAAGAAATTCATAATTATTGGAGACACATGATGTAAGGGGACCTCTCAATAGTGTTTACCTTTTTATATTTACAAGAATGCCACTCCTCCACCTCTATAAAAATTTATTCACTCTTCCCCTACCTCATTTCTCTCAAGACAAATAGGATCATTGAAAAACATCTCAAATTGGCTCCAAATTTCTATCCCATAATCCTATAATCCTTCCTTTTCACATAAATCCATCCAAGAACACCCTTTGGTGTAAACGGGAAGGAGTTACCCAAAGAAGTGGCCACATCCTTCCCCACACTCTTTTGTTTTATTTCCTCTCTCAATACCTCAAATATTATTATTCCAGGATTATATTATAACATCAGTCTCTTAAATATACTGATATGTTTTTATTCTATGTGTAGCATCCCACCCCTTCTCATTGGCTTGAGAGGGAAGTGAGATGTTACTTGGCCTTAAGTGACATCCCCAAGATTCCAAAGGTTGGAAATAAATTCCAAAGGGCATCAATTATAATTTGGGGGACAATGTTACCTTTTAAGATAAAAAATCAAAAAATTATAACCAAATAAAACACTACATGATGAATTATAATGATGATGGACAACTCAGCCATTTAATTTATATCAGAACTAACCATAGAGTACCTTAGTGTAAGAGAACATAAAATCAATGTAAACAACAGAATAAAAACAATCAATACTCAATGAAAACCATAGGACTCCAACACTCCACATGATCCAAGTTCAAACTCCACCAAACATCCCATGTATCAAAAATTATTATTAAATATGTTTGATACTCTACCATTTCAAATATCTTGATAAAAGGTATCTGTAAAAGCACTAATGTTCCAAATAGTAGTCATTACTAAAACTCAGTAGGCTCTCCCCGATGACTTCCTAACTCACAACACTAGTATAGAACATGATAACAAAATTTATAAAAAACAATTTTTATAAAATGATTCCTAAAATATTTTATATTAAAATGTAAATAAATTCCATAGTGAATAGTTTTCCAAAGAAATAACATAAACAATTCATCAAATAATTTAACATTCAATTTTGGAATACCCATTCCATATTTCACAATACAACCACACATACATGCTTCTTTGATAGTTCCATACTCATGAGCGGTCTATCGAAAAATCACCTTGTGTCCTACCAACACACACCTCGGATCTAGGGTCATGTTCCTTATACCCCATAGGTACACATCCCTTATTTAGGGGAACATAAAACATGAAGTCATAGAAAACCCATGTATATAAAAACCATTTCAATGAAAAAATTCCAAACAATTTCAATTAAAATTCATTTTATTGAAACCCTTTTCAACAATCCATTTCAAAAAGATAGAGAACCCATATTTTAAAATAAATATTCTAAAACCAATATATCAAATAACATTGCATAACCAATTAACACGAATAAATAATTTCCTCAAAACCAAAAAATTATCAATAAGGAGGATTTATAACAAAGATTTTACCACAATTTGATAGCCAAATCAAGAAATGAAACCAATTTAAACTATTAATTTATTTTCTAAATATTTGAGATAAGACTGAATCCACCTACCTTGGGATTTATGATGAAAACAACGAACGACATGAAGAACGGTCATGAAACCAGGTTGAAACTCCACGTACCCACCTTATATATCTTACCCCTATCATAAAAAATCCAATTATAATCATATTTGGCATCCAAAATCTTATATATACCCATACCAAGTGTATATATATGAAATATATAGAGAGAAAGAGATAGAGATAGAGAGATAAGTGGCTCTAAGAATTCCCAACTAGAACTACCAAAAATGTTTAATTTCCACAAGAATTTAGATTTAAATCACCAATGTAAGCCTATGGATTGCCTAAATATCTATGGGAGAACCTTCTTTTACCTTTGGGAGGAGTTAATATTGAGTTAGGTCCACATATGAGGAAAAATGAGGAAGTTATATGGCTAAAAGACTCATATCAACAATCTTAGGATCTCAATTTTGACAAGTGCATGGTTAGTTGCACAGTAAGTCAAACCATGTGCTAGTTGTGCACTGACCACTTTCTGAAGGATGAGCTTCACATAGTTATCTTACAAGGTTCCCAATCTAATTTCTAGTCATTCCAAATCTCACTATCTCAAGTTTCAAAGTTTCTCCAAGGCTTCCACATGGTTTGGAAAAACCATGTCCCACTAGTGTGCCTTCCCATTAACCACTATATCGTGCATAGTTTTTAACAACTGTTGCATAGATCCACAAACCATTTACCACCCATGAACCTATATAAAATCCCAAGAAACACTTTATACTTTTTTAAACTCCCCCAATGTTCACCCAAACACATTATATGCTTAAAAAACATAAATAAGTTTTTACTTACTAAAAATAGAGGGTGTTACATTCTCACCACCATTGGTCTTTCCATCCTTAAAAATTATAAAAACAACATTTCTATGAAAGTTTTTTGACCATTTCTCTTCAATATCCTTCTCCCATTCCCAATTATCTTATTATATCTGACCATGTTTTCAAAAAACACACACTAGATCTATTTTTTCCCCGTAAGACATTCTCTTGCCTATCCACAATCAGCCCCAAGATATATACCATTAAAGAATCTGTCTCTTGGTCGATATGATCGCATTTGACAACATGGTCATAATCAAGATAATACTTCTTTACGTGAGATTCGTGAAACACATTGTTCACCATGATGAACCATGGTAGCAATTCCAACTGATATCCCCCCTCTCCAACCCATTCAGGAATCTCAAAAGGGCCTATGTATCTAAGAGATACCACAAACTACTTCCAAAAATGACAATGTCAAATCCTTGGGGAGATCATAAAGAACACATTATCAGTCACTGATAATGAAAAGGAACATAGATGATGACCCAAATATGATTTCAGATGACTCTAATCCACCTCCATCTATATCATGATCATCTAAATCTTATCCATTTTTTCTTGGACAAGGCTTGGCCCAACCAATGAAGTCTCACCTATTTCCAACCAAAAAATTGGATAACAATAAGAACAACCAAACAAAGATTCAAAAAATCCTTGAGTAACGAGCTTGATCGGTGTAGTTGTATGAAAACTCCAATAATGTAATGTGTTCTTCCCATGAGCCACCAAAATCCATTATACAATCCTGCAACATGTCTTCAAATGTCTATATCATCCATTTGGATTACCATTCCTTCTGAGTATGATACACTGTAATCATAGTCAATTGATCCCTAAGGTATTTATATATGGATTTATAAAAATGATACATAAACATTGGATGTATTTATAATATGTTCGAAACTAGTATTCCATACCTCTTTACAACTTTGTGGATATTTATATATGAAAATTCCTCCACCATATGAGCTTTCCAAATATGGATGAAATGAGAAGACTTGGTAAGCCAATCACTATATCCCAGATGTCATCATGTTTATGAACCATTATTGGGATACCCTTTAGAAAATATATAGCTATCTCATCCCATTTTTTACAGGGATAGGTAAATACTGTAACATACCCGCTGGTTGCTGATACTCTACCTTAACATTATGACAAGTTAATAACATTGAAACAAACTAGGACACCTTATGTTTCATGTTGATCCACCAAAACTATGCATTAAATTATTTATACATCTTATTTATTCTTGGATTAACAACCCATCTCAAATGGTGATATGAATTAAGAAGTTTCTCCTGAAGTCATACATACAACCATCTGATTTCTGAACTGCAACACATAACTCTCATCCAGCTTCAATCCCTCAATGATATCCTCCCCATTGAGTTTTGTCCTCATAAAAATGCATCCTCCATCCTATTCATGTTCATCTTTAAACATATTAACCAAATCATGGTAAAGGGAAAATGGGAATAAAACCACAAATTAACCTCAGACTTCATAGTCCATGTTCATGTCATCTAAGAATGATATCAATTAATACACTTTTTAATCCTTATTTTCCAACTGAGCATATGAAATTCTTCTTAATTCATCTTCCACTCTATTTCTATTCCCCTATTTACAAATCAAGTAAAATTAAAACATTTAGAGATACTCTATCCATCTTCATTACATTGGAATCAAATTCTATTGTGAGAATATATGTTTCAAGATCTTATAATCTATAAATATAGTAAAATTTTCACTATTGAGGTAATGATTCATAGTCTTCAAAGCACTGATCATTGAAACTAAATCTAAATAATGTTTTAGGTAGTTCTTATCATGAACCCTTAACTCCCTTGATCCATAAGAAATAACATGTTGTTCTTTCCTAAGAACCCATCCCATCCCATATCTCGAATCGTCACAATACACCACATATCCTTTTCCTGATTCTGGAAAAATATTTCTTGGTGTGGATGTAAGGTAAACCATTATATTTTGAAAAGTTTTTGGGAGTTTGTTGTCCCATTACAATAGAATATTATTATTTTTCAAAGATATCATAGATGAATCTAGTCAGGAAAAATTAGAAATAAAGAGTCGGTAATAACCATATTGACCAAGAAAGATTCGTATCCCAAAGACATTCTTTGGTGTTTTCCAAGGGATATAACATAAATCTTCTCTTGATCCACTTAAACAGCACTTTCGTAAATTATATGGACAAGGAAATGAACCTCTTATATCCAAAAATCATGTAAAAAACACCACTGATACCAATGTCAACGCCACCAATGGGTAATAGTTCGTTCCACCTACTGGTGGAAAGAATGATATTGTGCCTTCATTTATATTCGTTTATGCTGTAAAGATATTCTCAATGACATCCTCATCACAAAACTTATTGTTCTTCTATAGTAGTCTATGTGAGGCCTACGAATTTTCAACCAATCCATACCTAGGATTGCATCATAGAAGTCCATATCCAGTATAGAGAAATTCAATTTCATATCAGATCCATCAACAGTTATAGAAGATGCTCTACATAGAAAGGATCTATATTCTCTTTTCCCAATAAGAGTTTTAATTTTTATCATTGAGAGAATCATCTCATATTTTAAGCATTGAGAATAATTAGTGTGAGAAGAAATGAAGGAATGTAATGCATCAGTATCAAACAATACCTACATAAGGGAACAATTAAAAAGTATCATACCTCTCACCATATATGGTCAAGACTAATCATCTACAAAAACATGATAAGATGTGTTTAATTTCTTTCTCAAAACACTCTCCTCCTTATTTCCCTATTGATTTTTTCCTTGCTGAGGATTCATGGTACTAGAAAGGGTTGCAAAAACCACTTGGTTCATTGGTGCTCCTGAGTACAACATACCACCACTAGATAGATGATTAGTCTGAGTAGAAAATACATGTGCTGGAGGATAAGCTTCGAGTATGTCTCCATAATTTTTTAGGTCCAAGGGAGAAACATGTTCCTTTGGTATTATTTTCCTATAATAATAGATTTTAGAAAAAAAAATCATACGGCACATTGTGAGGCCCTTTACGATAGGTCATGTCGATCACCCATATTATAGTTAGAGGCATTTGAGGCATCTCTATAATGTTTTCATCTACATTGGGAGGATTCAAATAAGTTATAGATGTTTCAAAAATTTATGGATATAGATTATTCTCAACATAAGCCTTATAACAATTGACTCCACTAACATCTAGTGTATGATGTGGGACATCATATATTTATGCGAGCTTCCTATTGATCAGGTCATAATCAGATTCATAGAAAGGGGATGGTATCACCTCATTACATTTGGCATTTCAATATCATAGAGAAAGTTGAGGCCGTATACCATCAGTGTACTTCACCTTATATGTATTGTGACATGGATTCTTGTCCATGTATAGGAAAAGACTTGGGGGTGAGAGGCCGATGCACATGCTAAGTGTCCATTACTCTTCTATAACAATTATTTTCTCCATTTTCAGAAAGTCATTTCAAGGATTAATTATTTTAAGTAGGGGAATTTGTGACATCCTAGATTCTAAAATGAGGTAGCAACACTATAATATTTTTATGACCTTTTTTATCCCTGAAATTATTCTTGATATAATACTAAAGGTATCAGGGGCATCCAAGGATTATTCGGAGGCTGGAGCTCAGAGTTGGGGAGGAAAACCCCTGATGCTGAGTTTTCCAAAACCACGCACTAAGACCACATAGTTTGAGTAAACCATTTGGGGGGCTTCAGAGCTCCACAATGGGGAGAACATTCATAGAGAATGGTCAGAAAAAGTGTTCTAACCAATAGTGTCACACCACTATCGTTGGGCAGTAGTTAGAGCACGATTAGCTCGCAGTTTATCCAACCATGCTTCCAAAATATGAACATCTTAAAAATTGGTTGGATTTATGTTTTTACCTTATTCCCTTTTATTTATCCCCCATATTTTCTTCTTCATCTCATAAAAAACACCCCCTCTTCTATGTGAACCTCTTCACTAATCCAAAACTAGGAATTGTGATAATTCTATCATCCAGACTTTATACCTTTTAAAGCTAGTTGGATTGGATATTGAAAAGTAATCTCTATACTTCTCTTTCAATTTTTCATAGTTTATACCGACATATTACATTAATTTTATGTTCGATCTAATATGGTTAATTTATAGGGAATATCATTCTTCTGGTGTCTTCTTCCTTTATAGGTTGATTTAAATGAAAACAATAGATGAGTTTTCCTCTACCAACCAATGGTAGGTTTTCTAATCATTTTCCCTAAATGTTTCATTATATGTTATCATGAAACATTTTTTCATGCACCGAACTCCATCGATGATGACTCTTAAATGTCTAATATATTGAATTAAATATCAACCCTTTATTAATATAGTTCTAACAACCATGAATTCACATCATTGGGTGACCACCCCAACAAGAGCCACCACAAGGTTATGCCATTATAATAGGCCAAAGGGACTCTTGTTTTGGATTTTTTGACCACCAATTGAGGTGTGTTTTAATAGAATACCATGGATGATATCACTGGGAGGATTCATTATATATATAAACTATGAGTGGTACGTGGTTCCCTAGTGGTTTACCATGGACGATCTTGGTGTACACTATTCTATATCAAGCCAGAGGTGATATTTGGGTTCCCTATGTGGATACCAACGATTGGATTAGAGGGATATGTCTTGTACCATGATGAGGGTGATACTTGGGATTCCATTAACGGATTGACTTGGATGGAATCCTATGGTTATGTAGACTTATATAGCTCCTAGAGTTATACATAGAATTCCACTTTATGGATCCCTTATATGGGATTAGGATTCTATCTTATTAATGAATTAATATTTCTTTTAATTTATGATTAAGGTTGCATCCACCAAGGCTAATAAAATGCTTTGGGTTGGTACATGTTTACACCTAGCTCTTCGATGGCCCAGTTATCACTCCCATACATGTAATCTACTATACCAATATGAATATTTATGTAAAATCTTTTTTATACCATATCTACATAAGTTGACCGTGGTTATAAGATATCAATATTAGGTTGAAGTAGGTAGTATCAGTCGAGTATCCATTAAGGACTTCAAATTGAGGTGTCTTATTTATTTTGGGTTTTACACATAACTTTCACACTACTCATTTAATTTGAAAACTGGGATATTTCTAGAAACCATAGGTGGTGGAATAATGATTTTATCTCATTCTCGGATTGAGATGACCATGGTACCAAAACATACGTCATGATTATAGGAATAGATAGAGGGAAGCAACCAAATGTCTATGTTGTTCTTCCAGTACTAGGATGGAGTGCGAGAGTAGAGGACCAATCCTAAGTTTATGATACTAGGGTGTGTTTTTTCTGATCTTTTTGAACTTTTTTTCATCTTGTCGTATATTCTTGTACCCTCGTATCTTGTGTACTGTTCTTTTATATAGAATGATGACATTAACATAATTTTCTTATCTAGTGTAGATTTATTTACCAACTGTATATTTTTCAAGATGATTTATTATTAAAATCTTTTATTTTTTGTTACTATTTATATGGATTATCATTATCATTGACGACTGTGCTACAGTCTCATAAAGAGGTAAGTGTGTCCCCAAGGTCACACCCATGTCCCTCATTGCAAGTCATCATTGTTTGGGGTACAAGGAGGCACAATTGAGGTCATGTGTCTAATGATCATGGGGAACCTCATATTAGCTATTGGTTTAGGAGTCTACATTTATTAATTTTAAATACTTTAATAAAGTATTATTTATTATAAATTATCATTAATGTCATTTTTTACAATATTAATTTAATTTCACCTTAAAAAAGCAATTAAAATTTAAAATTTTAATCTAATACTTTCAAACATCCCAAACATTTCATATATATCTACAAAATTCATGGTACACATTAACACATTCCAAATATATCATTTAAAATATTTTTAAAAAAATTTCATGTTATATTTTTATTAATTAAATAAATATTATATTAATGTTCCAAATGAATCTAAGGTAGTTATAAAATTTCTAAAAATTAAAAATAATATTAAATCATTAGAATAATTTTATTAATTTCGTAATATAAATTTAGATACACTCATAACCTTTTTTTTGAACCTATGTGGTTATATAGAATTTATTTAAAACTAAGAAAGTGACATTTTGTAAAACTATTCTTATTAAATTTCAAATATTTTATTTTCAAGGAAAAATGTTCATTAGTCAAATTTAGTTAAGGCCTAAAAGGACAAGGTTCAAAATTAATTCACCCTTAAAAATTTTGGATGAAAAATTATGGCCTTATCACTTCGTTTAAACCTAGATTAAACTGATTTACACTTTATCAATGTAATTTTTTTTTCATGGTTACTATTGATATTCTGAAAAATTAAAAATGCATTATTTTAAAAAATATAACCTCTTGATTAAAAATATTGAATTTATTTTATCAATTTAGTTTTCTACGAGGTCCATAAATAAATTTAAAATGAATGCGAAACATACGATGAAAACCAATTCTTATAAAAATACATTGTAGACCACCAATTGAGGTGTGTCTTAATAGAATACCATGGATGGGATCACTGGGAGGATTCATTATATACATTAACCATGAGTGGTACATGGTTTCCTAGTGGTTTACCATGGACGATCTTGGTGTACACTGTTCTATATCAAGCCTGGGGTGATATTTGTGTTCCCTATGTTGATACCACGGATGGGAAGGAAAATACCTAATGGTGAGTTTTCCCAAAAAATGAACTAAGACCACATAGTTTGAGTAAACCATTTGGGGTACTTCAGGGCTCCACAATGGGGAGCACATTCATAGAGAATGGTCAGAAAAAATATTATACCCAATAGTGTCATACCACTATCCTTGGGTAGTAGTTAGATCATGATTTGTGCGCAGTTTGTCCAACCATGCTGACAAAATATGAACCAATTAAAAATTTGTTAGATTTATGTTTTTACCTTATTACCTTTTTATTTATCCACCATATTTTATTCTTCCTCTCATACAAAACACCCCCTCTTCTGTGTGAACCTCTTCATTAATCCAAAACTAGGCGTTGTGATAATTCTATAATCCAGACTCTATCCCCTCCAAAGATGGGTGGATTAGATATTGAAAAGTAAGCTCTACACTCCCCTTTCAATTTGTCTTAGTTTATACTGATATATTACATTACTTTTAGGTTCAATCTAATATGGTTAATTTTTGGGGAATATCCTTATTCTGGTGTCCTCTTCCTTTATAGGTTGATTCAAAGGGAAACAATGGATGATTTTTCCTCTACCAACCGAAGGTAGGTAGTTTAATCCTTTTCCCTAAATGTGTCATTATATGTTATCATGAAACATTTTTTCATGAACTGAACTCCTTCGATGATGCCTCTGAAATGTCTAATCTATTAAATTAAATTAAAACACCTTATTAATATAGTCTTAACAACCATGAATTAATATCATAGGCTGACCACCCCAACAAGAGCCACCTGAAGGTTATGCATTCATAATAGGACAAAGGGCCTCATGTTGTGTATTTTTAGACCACCAATTTAGGTGTGAGTTAATATAAATTAGAATTTAAATTGAATATTCTAAGAGTAATATAAGGTTTATTTAATATATTACCATGGATGGGATCACTGGGAGAATTCATTATATACATTAACCGTGAGTGGTACATGGTTCCCTAGTGGTTTACTATGGATGATATTGGTGTACGCTATTCTATATCAAGCTGGGGGTGATATTTGTGCTCCCTTTGTGGATACCAAGGATGGGATTAGAGGGATATGTCTTGTACCATGATGATATTGATACTTGGGATTCCATTAAGGGATTGACTTGGATGGAATCCTATGGTTATAGAGACTTATATAGCTCCTAGAGAGATACATGGGATTCCACTTTATGGATCCCTTAGATGGTATTATGATTCCATATTATTAATGAATTAATATTTCATTTAATTTATGATTATGGATGCGTCCACCAAGGCTAATAAAATGCTTGGGGTTGGTACATGTTTACACCTGGCTCATTTATGGCCCAGTTATCAGTCCCATACAAGTAATCCACCATACCAATATGAATATTTATATAAAATTATTTTTATACCATATCTACATAGGATAACCATGTTTCTAAGATATCCTGATTAAGTTGAAGTAGGTAGTATCATTCGGGTATCTTTTAAGGACATCAATTTGAAGTGTCTTATTTATTTATGGTTTTACACATAACTTTCACACTACCCTTTTAATATGAAAACTGGGATATTTCTATAATCCCTTAGTGGTGGACTAATGTTTTTATCTCATTCCTAGATTGAGATTCCCATGGTACCAAAACATACTTCATGATTATAGAAATAGACAGAGGGAAGCAGCCAAAATCTTATGTTGGTCTTCCAGTACAAGGATGGTGTGAGAGAGTAGAGGACCAATCCTATGTTTATGATACTAGTGTAGGTTTCTTCTAATATTTTTGAATTTTTTTTATCAAGTTGAATATTAATGTACCCTCGTATCTTGTGTACTGTCCTTTTGTATAGAATGATGGCATTAACATCATTTTCTTATCTAGTGTTGATTTATTTACCAACTATATATTTTTTAGGGTGATTTATTATTACAATATTTGATTTTTTGTTACTATTTATGTGGATTATCATTATCATTGACGACTATGCTACAGTCTCATAAAGATGTAATTATGTTTCAAAGGTCACACCCATGTTCCTCATTTCAATTCATCATTGTCGGGGGTACAAGGAGGCTCAATTGAGGTCATGTGTCTAATCATCTTGGGGAACCTCATATTCTCTTTTGGTTTAGGATTATAAATTTATTAATTTTAAATAATTTAATAAAGTATTATTTATTATAAATTATCATTAATGTCATTTTTTACTCTATTAATTTAATTTCACCTTAAAACATCAATTAAAATTGAAAATTTTAATCTAATACATTCAAACCTCCCAAATATTTCATAGATATCTATAAAATTCATGGTACACATTAGCACATTCAATATATATAATTTAAAATTATTTTTTAAAAATATTCATCTTATTTTTCTATAAAATAAATAAATATTATATTAATGATCCAAATGAATCTAATGTAGTTATAAAATTTCTAAAAATTAAAAATAACTTTAAATCATGAGAATAATTTTATTAATCTCGTATTAGAAATTTAGATACACTCATATCCTTTTTTTTACCAATGTGGTTATATAGAATATATTTAAAACTAAGATAGTGACATTTTGTAATACTATTCTCATTAAATATCAAATATTTCATTTTTAATGAAAAATGTTCATTTATCAAATTTATTTAGAGCCTAATAGGAAAAGGTTCAAATTTCATTCACCCTTAAATAATTAGGATGAAAAATTATGGCCTTATCACTTCGTTTAAGCCTATATTAAAATGATTTACTCTTTATCAATGTAATTGTTTTTGTCATGATTACTATTCATATTCAGAAAAATTAAAAAGGTATTATTTTAAAATATTGAACCTTTTGATAAAAAATATTGAATTAATTTTATCAAATTCATTTTCTATGAGTTCCAAAAATTAATGTAAAATAAATATAAAACATATGATGAAAACCAATTATTATAAAAATACATTTTTGATCACAAATATTATCTTATTCTTATCTCATTCGTAAAAAAAATATGATTTGAATATTATAATTTTTATTTAATATATAAAGTATAAATTTATTTAAAATAATCCACCAATAGTGATTAATTTAATTTTTTATCTTAAAAATACATCTCCTACATACAAATTGTTTTTAAGGAAAAATTTCCTTCTTCTATCAAATGATATTTATTTTATTTTATAATCAATTGATAAAATATTAGTTAATTTTATACCTATAGAAACATACACATATAATAATTCAGTTATTTCTATTTATACCAATCAATCCAATGGCTAGGCATTAACTATCACTTTAACTATTAAAATTTTAATAGTATATCACAGTTTGTTTAAACACAATGTTGGGTGTAATGAGTGATATCAAATTAAATATTAAAAAAAAAATATTTTATAAAAATCTCAACATGTTACATTATAAACCCATTAAAATGAATTTATCCCTCAAAAATCATCAATTTGATAAGAAATAAGGATATATTTGTTTCATCATATACTTGGATTTCAACATATCTTCCTCAAATTAGTGGTTTCGCAACAAAACTTTTGACTAGGTGGGTTGTATTATTTTGTAGAACTCTATTTCAAAAATATTAAATCGCTAAAGGATATTCCTCATAAGATAGATGTTTCTCTAGTGGTATGAACATAGGTTTTTTTAGAAGTGAATGGTTTAAATATGTACATCCTTGGGAGATATATGTAGAACACATCATGAACTTAATAGTGATTTGATGGAAGCATTAATAAATATGCTACTATCCCAACATGATCAAGAACATCAAAGTGGATGATATACCATGGGATAAAAATTCCCTTATTTTAATATATAACCACCCTCTTCCAAGGAGTTATTCACAGGAATAAAATTTCACCAACTTCAAACTCCAGATCATTCTGACAATTGTTGTCATGACATTTTTTTGACTATGAGATACACATATTTGTTACTGAATGGATATAACATTATATATTAGTTCCTCAACTAAATAAGTCACCAATATCTTTCTCTATACAAATTGTTTATAAAATATTTTAGTTATACACATATATCTATAGAGGGATGTAAAAGTGGACACCTAAATACACTAGTGAAATCTATTTTTATAATATAATTCAAAAAAGGAAGGTGTTGATCCCAACCACCATTGAAATCCCTAAGGAAAAATCTGAACATGTATTCTAGGGTTTAAAGTAATCATATTTGTAAGAATGATAAGTATTGATAAAACATTTCTTTGTATCCAAATCCTATTGAATACAACTCCAGAACATTAAAGTAAACCTCAAATCTAGGTCACAGATAGTAGATTGTAGAACTCCATGAAACGTTTGAAACATCTAATTGTATATCATAGAAATATTATATAGATATAAATAAATCTAATGGAAATGATGGGTGCTTCCATCATAAGATGATCGACTATGATCCTTATAGAATTATTCAAAATAGATATTTTGGGGTGTGCAATGAAAAAACTCATGGTAATGGTTTCCAATTTCAACTTTGGAATGTGTAACAATTATAAAATCCCCTTATAAATCATTCTCTTAGTCTTAAGTTTCAAACATAACAATAATATTAATAAAAACATTAGAAAATCTCTCTTTAGTGTGTCCCAAAAGAAATACACATCTTGATCTCTATATAACTTTACACCACCTAGATGAATATAAAATGATGAACTACGAGCCTCCTCTAATAGATTATTCATCAAACATGGTATTAATAGAACATAAAAACAATTCTTGAACCTTATCAGTCCATCCCCATCAAGGTTGAACTCAAGAACATTTCACAACTTCTTTTTTAGTTCTATATCATCATTCTGTGACTCTATAATATTAACTTGGATAAATGGTTGAATATTAATTTGAGAAAGATATTATTCCTCCCCTTCCAATATGATTTCCAGATCTGTCCTATAGAAATACATAAATATTGGATATTTTGTGATCCTCATCATAGGTAAGATATCATGACCCTTTTAATTCCAAGCCTCCACCATCTTTTTTACTTTCCCAGGGTGGTAATATATTATTCATTAACAATCATTAACCAAATCCAACCATATCCTATGATTCATATATATCTCTTTTTGAGTAAATATATAATTTTAAACATTAATAATTAGTATATATGTCACACCTTTCTTTATTAAGATAATGTATCTATGTATTTAATGCAAAAAATTTCATAGATAACTCCAATTCATGAGTTGAGAACATTTTCCCATGAACCTTCAATTATAATGAGGCATAATCTATCACTATGTCATTCTTTATGATAAAAAATCCAAAACACATATTTAAAGAATCACTATAGATTAATAACCCTTCCCCACTATAGATAAAATTAAGCATAATTTTTATAACTAACCTCTGGTTAAATTCTATAAAATTTCTTTAACATTCATATCTCCAAAAGAACTTCTCTACCTTTTCAATTAACTTGGTTATTTGGTTAGATATTAATTAGAAATTCTTTTCAAAGATCTGATAGTATCTAAAAAACCAAGAAAACTACATATTACTATCACAATGTATGGTCCATTCCAACATTATGTAACTTTTTGTAATTTAATGATCCAACAATAAATCCACTATTGAGATTATATTACAAATGAATTAGACATTATGAATCCAAAATTCACACTCAGTAAATATCATATAATTATTCTATATCCCAATTGTCTTCCTCACAATAGTAAATTGATCTTCATGTTCTTTATTAATCTCTGAATAAATAATAGTAACATATGTAAAGACTACCACTAACTGGTCAAGGTAATATCTAAAGACATTATTCATTAAATATATGAAGATAGAAGGGGAAATAGTGAGACAAAATAGAATCCCTATAAATTCACACTTTACATACATCATATAGAATTCTATCTTGGGTATATACTCCTTATCAACCCTCAATTGATGACATCATGAATGATGGTCAATCATGGAAAAGTATTACACTCCATTCAGTTTATCAAACAAGTCATCAATATTGGGTAGAGGATACATCTTATTGATAATATTGTTGTTGAGTTATGAACAATAAAGGAAGAGATGCTTCGATCCATAATTTAATAACAAAATATCTATTTCACCCCATGGCAATGAACTTGGCTGAATGAATCCGCTGTCAAGATTTTACTAGAGTTTTTTATTCTGTTCCTATAACTCAATCAGGTCTGTTCTATATACTGTCTTTTAAAAATGAGTATAATCCGTTATTACTTCTATTGAGAAGTCAACTTCAATATTCATAGGAATTAAAGAAATATCTCCCAAAAATACATCAACAACCTCCTACATAATAAGTATATATTTGATTTTTCACTTTCTCCACAGCCATATCGGGGTAAAATACCATTTTAAAAGGAATAATGACCCATATAATGGATTTTATTTTATAAAAATTTTATATTTATCATCACACTTATAAGTGATTATTGGTTTTATTAGAATATAAAATGTGTCTTTTATTATTTAGAAACTTATTTGAGATTAATTTAGAGATATCCAATCCATTCCCAATGTAACATTTAACTCAACTAGAGGAAGAATAAAATGATTTTCCGGAACAACATTCCCAAAAACATAAATTTGAAAAGAATCATATACATGAGATGTGAGCTTCATAAAAAAATGGGTTTATACTAAAATATATACATCTAGTAATTGTGTTGGTATTGTGATACCATTATAAAATTCTTTAGATAAAAAAGAGTGGGTAGATCGAGAGTCATATGAGAGATTACTAATTCCCAAGTAGATGATAAGTGTACCTTTCACTAAGTCATTATCATACCCTTATAAATAATAGTCATCAACTGTGATTTACCTTTGACTCTAGGATTAAGAGATTTCTAACACCTATCATTGTCATTAACATTCACATTTGGGAACTGGACATCATAATTCCCATAATCCTTGAATTTGAAACACTAGAGTGTGAGAGTTCTATTCTATGGAGATTTCAATCTATTTGAATCCTCATCAAACTTCATTCCATAATATTGGAATTATATTGCTTGATTAACTTCCTTTACATACATTAAACATTTAATAGTCCCCTTTAGAAAACTTCATCCATGTTTCCTTTTACATATTGAAAATTAAGGTAATATCAACTTATTCTCTATATGGTTTTTTAGAATTACCTTTAAATTATATCTGTATTTTCTTATCAAAACCATGAGATTGTTTGATGAACCTACCTACATTTCCACCTTGATAGAATATTCCATGGATTTTTCATATCTATTAAATTTCCATATCTATAACACCCTTTAGAGACTTGGTTTTATGCCATTTTATAGTTGATAAAACTTACCTTCTGGTGGGATGATAACACTAGAAACATACAACACATGTTTTTCAAAAAAAATATCATAGTTAAAAATAGATTCATTATCCTTATATTTCATATTAAGTAATTACTTCTCCATTTTCATACATATAATACAAGTAAAGTACTTATTGAAAAATAATTTTCAAACTTTTTACACTCTATAGAGAAAATATTATTCTTATTGTTTTTTCTTCTTGATAATATTCAACTATTGATATACATCACCTTAGAAATTATAAACATCTAGATTAAATGTTTCGTGTTCTATAGACATATGAAAAAATAATACCTTTTCAATGTTACTGATCCATTCCTCAATGACTAGTGGATTAATGGGACTACTAAAAGAATGTGTGAGTTTCCTCATGGATGACAAAAAATAACATTGTTCCCTTTTTTCTCATTTTGAATCACGTAATATAAAATATATTAATAAACATGTGTGAGCATAATAATATTTTTTCATTCCGACTCCAAAAACATTTTGTTTCTCAAGGGGATAATAATTTCATTATCTATTGCATTCAAAATTAACATGGATCCTTAAGGTTCCTTCTATTAACTAAAACAAAAAAGAATAGTGTTAGAAATAATAATAATCATTATCTACCACATACTCATGAAAAATCAATTATATGCTGTATAAATCTTAACACCTTCTCTTAGGATACCATACATTTAACCTATGAAATTCATGTTTTTTATCAAAACATTCGGATTTTAACATATACTCTGACCTATCACAAAGGTTCTTACTACTGTTATCTCATCCATATTTTCGAAAGTTATTTAAAACATTCACTAATGCCAACTATAGATATCTATAATTTTCATACATAGATATAAAATCTTAATAGATGAATATTCAATACATAACATATCGATCCATAGAAAAATTATATAGGTCTTGTTCCTTTGAAAACATAGAAATATAAACAACTAATTGATAAGATATTTACATCACATCCCACTCAGTTCTTCCTTACTAATACCCTCTTAAGACAGAACTTACATAAATACTTTCTTTAAAACATGGGAAAATTAAACATAAGAATGGGTGAACTTAGATACCCTATAAGGGTAAACAAGGGAGATATCAATGATCACATAAGCTTAACATTAGCATAACGGTAGAGAATATTATATTGTCATTTACAATTCAAAGCATTTATGTCATCAATCATAATATTGAGTCATGGAATAAATATTTTTTGTTTATAATACTTAAATTTAAAAAGAATAATATAACTTGATCCATCGGAGAAAAACATTGTCATAATGCATTGAATTATGGGATACACATAACAATTGAAAATAATTTCCATAGTGGTAATAGAAAAATTAAAAGACTATCATAGTGTAGGGGGTTAACTCTGAATAACCATTGTTGAAGTCAAGGTTAACTCTTAATAATATCATAGTGGACATTTCCCCTTATTGAATTGGGATCAATCCACACTAAGTCATGTTTATCTCAAGAGATATCAATCATTACCCAATGCATTGGAGGGAGATATAATTGCATGTGTCTCATAATGAAAAGAAAATAGATGTGTTACATAAGATCAAATGTTATTCATAAAATCATAATCCATGGAATTAAAAGGGTTTCCTAAAATATTTCATCAAATCATAACCTATTGAAAATAAATGTGTTTCATAAACATTTCACCATAGAATAACACATGTAAATTAAATGGCTCTGATAAAAATGGTCTCAATATATTCATAAACCCTCTTGATAAATAATAAGGATGATATGAAATAGTATATCATAAGAATAATCAGGTTTTTTTTCATTGAGGAATAAAAATACCATTAAAAGATCATTAAATCGTTTTTTTGGAAAATAGCCTTTCCATTTTAAAATCACTTTCCTAAAATATAAAAATTTTCAAATTACTATTGAAGAAATTTTCATTATAAATAGACATGGAAAAATGTAAATTAAAATTCAAATAATTTAACAATAATGGTGGTTTGAATTTTTCAAGCATTATAAGTTAAAAGAAAACATTCCATTCACATTTGAAAAAAATGTCAAAAAGTACATAATTTTGAAAAAGAAAAGAATATTTCTTTTAATAAAATTTTTAAAAAATAAAAAATTGGTAAAAATGAATTTTGAAATCATATAATAATAGAAATTTCCTACCTTAAAACATTATTATAAATAATGGATATAAAATATAATGTTTCTTCAAGTGATGTAACAAAAAAAGTTGATTTTACTTAAAAAAGTGTTTTCAGACTCTTGAGTACGTAAGAAATGGGATATGAATGGAAACCAATTTATTTTAAATAAATAATAAGAGTATTTGTTTATTCATGAGTATCCTGAGAGTTAGTTAAAATTATTTAGTCATCAAATCACTGTTATATACAATCCTGATAAATTAAGAGATTATAACATAAAATACTTACCTCATGTCTTACTTCCTTATTTTGTGCTAGAACATCATGTATAAAAATTATACACCTATTATAAATATATAATAGAACTGTAATAAATTAATTCAAACAAAACAACTATTTACTTATATCCTTTTATCACCTCTTTATTAATAATTCATTTCTAAATCACTATTTTGGGTGATAATTAATTTGTTTTTCATGTCTGTTTTGCTATTTTAGTTTTGATCCTTGTACTTTGATCATAGTTCCATCATATCCAAAATTTTAATCACGATATAAATATCATATATATTAATTATATATATATATATATATATTTATATTAATATATAAAATTTATGGAATACAAAATTAATTGCACTATTAATGGAGATGGTAGGTTGAATGTACACATGAATGATGCTTTCATTTTACGAAGGATCGAACAAAAGTAAGGTAAATAATAATTCACCATTATAAAATTATTACTATATCACATTATCATAAATTATCATTAAATCTATCCTTATCCCAATCCATTTAAAATAGAAATGGAAAACAATTCACATAGTTTTGTGGAGGTTGTAGTCCACACGTACAGATAAGCGACATTATTATTTTCCAATGGATTGGAATGTAAGAAGGTAGATGTTATATTATAATTAAAAGGTTTAATTATATCACAATTTTCATATATAAACATTAAACCCACCATAATACCCATCAATAAAACATAGTGATTAAAACTGAATTATATCGCTACGTGGAGATGGTAAGCCGTACCTCTGTATGAGTGACACTTTGACGTCCTATATGATGGAAATAGGGTAAATAAAGGTTGTTTAATAATAATAACAAAAATTTAATTTTATTGATTTTATTTATTTTATTATTCAATGTGTAATATAAAATATTTATTTCAGGAAAAAACAATAATAAAAAATAAAGTGATTGGTTAAGGAAAATACCACTTCTTTGAAACAATTTGTTTGGTTCTCCTTTTAAGGATTAAAGGGTTGGTATTTTGGAGGGTGATGAACCTCTAGAATGTGGATAGGGATGTTTTTAAGGGATTTTGTTATGTAATGGTCAATATATAGTACTCAATTTTTTGTAAGGGAGATAAAGGAGAATTATCCTTTTATAATTGAGGGGAGGGGTAATCTTGGAATTTCATTAAATATTAAAATAATATAAATTAATTTTGATATAAAAATAGATCTAAATTTATAATATTTAAATATATGATGAGTATGATTTGAATTAATTGCATACAATAACACTTGATAATGTATTTGGTATGTTTTTAACCTTGTCATTTTCTTTTAACCTCCTCCCCCGTTTACCCATTTGAAAATTACCGTAATATTAAAGTGTCCAACCCTTTAAGGGTTAATAGTGTTACTATAAAAATAAAAAACATCCCAAAATAATAAAATGGATTATTTTTAAAACGATATCCCATTCATTTTTCTAGATTTATATTTTTATGAATTTAAATCATTTTATAACATATTATTTATTATAAAATATCATTAAAGTCATTTTTAACACTATTTATTTAATTTATATTTTAATACATCAAGATAAAGGTATATATAGATTATAATTCTTTAAAAACTCCATAATATGTGTTATATATATCTTAAAAATTCACTGGAAACATTAAATCATTCAAATTATATAACTTTTACTATTTTTTTGAAATCTTTTATTTTATTTTCTGGTTTATTAAAAAAATACGATATTAGAGTTACCTAGGTATTTAATGCTGTTTTATATTTTTAAAAAATGAGATATAAATTTCAATCACCATAAATATTTTATTAATCTAAAAATATACAGTTACAATTATTCATAACATTATTTTCTCCCTATATGGACAGATAAGAGTTATTTAAAACTGAGAGAGCGAATTTTTTTTGACTTTCATTGATTTAAATATTAAATATCTACTTTTTATTGACTAATGACCACTAATAATATGTATTTATAGATTATTATTATAAGGAATGAATTATATTGATAAAAAAAGAAATAGGATGATGAAATATGTTCTTATCACTTAGTATTAATTGAGATTAACCTGATTTACTCTTTACCAATATGTAAAATTTTACAATAGTAATTGTTCATATTGACAAAAATAAAAAGAACTATTTACAAAATTTTAACCTACTAATAAAAAATATGAAATCTATTATACAAAATCAAAATTCTAAAAGTAGATGAAATTAACTTAATATAATCACACAATACACAATAATTTTTTTTTAGGAAAATTCATTTTACGAATAAAAATTTATTTATTTTTGTCCCATGAATAAAAAAAATTAATTTAATATTAAAAAAATTATTAAATAATTAATATATAAATTTTATTATTATTGTTACTAACAATTATTAATTTAATTTATTATGATAAAAATAATTTGTATCCATAAATTTATTTTTTCATAAAAATATTTCTTCTTATTTTAAATGATATTTATATTTATTTATAATATATTGATAACAAATGAGTTATTTTTAAACATTTTTAAAAATATATTTTTCATAATTTATTTATTCTTTTTCATATCCACCTATCCAATGGCTAGGAAATTATTTCAACTTAAAATAGTAATATCTTAATAGTATTTCACAGTTCATCTAAACTCAATGTTACGTGTAATGCAATCTATAAAATAAAATAATATTTATTTTATAAAATATTTCAGAAAATAATCTTAGGTTTTTACAATTAAATTGGTAAAATATACAATGGATCTCACAATGTAGGATCAGATAATTGAGTAGTCTTTAAAATTTAGATATATATATGATTCCAATATTACATTGGAAATAAAAAGTACATGGAATAAGAAAAATCTTGTGTATTGTGACCCTATGTTTTCAAACATGGATATTCCATCATTTTTTATGAATATTAACTATAATAAAAAGTTATATTCTCAAGGACTATAATAGTTTAGTCCATTTGGAACTTTGAACAAAATCTTCTAACATAGTGAAATATCCTAAACATATCTTTTAAATATCTCCCCTTCAAAACTCCTACATAATAAATTCTACATCACTTAGGGAAGGGAAACATAATAAAGTGTGAGCTCAGAATCTCAGTAAGGGTAAATATAAGAGATATCAATCTATGATCCTATGAAATAATAATGTAATCATAAGTGTATATGATCAAGAACATAAATTAAGAGGTTCATACCCAACCTTTCATAGATGATAAACACGAGGCATTGAATTAAGACTGGTAGTTCATAATATATGAATCAAAAGACAATAATGAACATGAACCATGAGAGAATATAATAGGCATAGTACAACGATTTATGGAATACACATAATTATATAAAAACAATACCTATAAGTCAAGGGTCATTTCTCAAAACATATTAGGGAACATCATTGGGGATTCTGCTACTGGGCAAGACACCCTACTATACCTAGTTCCAGCTCTTTCCTTATAGTGGATCAGGTTATATCTTCTTCCCATAGTAGATCTGGTTTCCCCTTGCTCCCATAGTGGATCGGTACCCCATTCATCCCATAGTGTATCATTTCCATTACCTTGTTCCCCATTATTAACTCTTAAGATATAAACCATTACCTAATGAATTGAAGGGAGATATAAGTCCCACAAGTCAAATAATAAAATCATACATAAGTGTGACATAAGAGAATAAAAAAATTATCATAACATGAAATATAAAAAGGGATCGATTTCAAAATGATCATATCATAAACTATTAAATGAAAAGGGTATCATAAAAATTTCATCATATCATAAACCATCGAAAAGAGACATGTTTCATAATGATTTAATCAAGAATAACCAATGGGAATAAGTGGGTTTCAAAAGAATATAACTTGTGGATAAGAAATGGGTTTCATAAAAAACTTTTCATCTTCAATGAAAACCATTCAATGAGAGAATAATAATAGATTCCTTTGACCATATCCATAGTAAAGAATAAACTATTTCAAGGGATGACATCATATATAGACAATGATTTTAATGAAAACTTGGAACATTTTATAAGGAAAATATAATTTATTTTAAAATAACATTCATTAATTTTTTTAAACAATCCTTTTATTATAAATAATGCTTTGAAATTTAATTTAAAACATTTCTTGAGGAAAATAACTTTTCCTATTTGACAAAATATTTTTTAAAATGTAACTAAATATGAAAAACGTTTTCTTTGAAATTAAATTCTAGGCTTATAAAGAGAGATTAAAAACCATTATAAAACGTTTTTCATTGAAAATAATTTGAAAACCTATGAAGAAGTTTTGGAAACAATTTAAAAAAATTCATTGAATTTTTTTTGAATAAATATAAATAAATATTTGAAACACTTTCAAATAATTTTTCAATAAATATAATAAGAAAACATATATAGAATGTTTGAAAACCTTTTAAAAATATTTTTCGATAAAAAATTATCAAGGAATATCGAAACCATTTTGAAAACCATTTTACAAGAAAACAAAAAGGGAGATTGAAGAAATTTTCCATGAAAAATTATAATGAATGATTGAAGAAATTTTTAAAAACATTTTTCATTGATTTCTTATAATGGAATATCAATAGCATTTTAAAAACCATTTCATTGAAAACACATTGGAAACATATAAACAATTCTTGAAAACATTTTGAGAACATTTTTATTGGTAAAAACATTAAAAAAAGAACATATAGAAAATTAGGAAAACATTTATTTAATAATTACATTGTAAAAATGATAAGTATGTTTCAAGGAGATGATGGTCATGATGTAGGGTAAATTTGTACATGTTTAACATTACTTTTGAACCAAAAAATGTTAAAAAGAGTTCCTTGATAAGAAAGTAGAAAGAACAATACTTTTAATATTAATTTAAAATAAGGTAAAACATGGGTAAATTTTTCATTTAAAATAATATTTGAATAGTATAAAATATTTTAAAACATTTTTTGAAATAATTGTTTTGAAAGAAGATAGATTTCTGACCGAATATAGAGATAAAGTCATATTTTCTTAAAACATTTTTTTAAACTATATTAAGTACCAAAGATTGTAAAATGGAAACATTACATAGATTTTACATGAATAAACATAGATGAGAGTTATGGAGAGATTCATCATAATATTTCTTCAAATAAAGTATATTCATAAACAATCATGATAAAAATGGGATTATAGAAATAAACTATTACCGCATTGGTAACACTGAATCAAAACAACCTTGAAAGAATAAATTTACATAAAGAATAAAATATCATGAAAATAATGATATTTATGATATAAAATTTCAACGGTTTAGTTTATACACCTCGTAAAAGAATATAGGTACAAAACATATCATGTTTCTCAAAGAAGGCATATTGAGACCAAATTTCTTTATAGATTTGGTAACATTTGACCCATAAACTCCTTGAAATACAGATCATAAAATGAAAATGTAAATACCCATAAATTTAATTATAAATATAATATAATACATTCATGGTCATTATAAACACCACATAAATGAAAAGGGTGGTGAGTGTGCCCTGTATATCACCAATATATGAAAGTGATATGAAATTACCTTACTACATGAGTAACTTTTTAATCATGAGATCGATGAATAAATAACATCAATTTAAACTTTTAATTTCATGTTTTAAATTAAATTCTTGATATAACATGTCATACATAAGTATATACACCACAAAACAAGAATTAATGGTGAATCTATCATATATCTCATTGGAATAAAAGCGAGATAAGAAATCCCTTACCTTAAGTATTGAATTTCTTAGTTCACAAGAATAAATCCTAAATAATAAGTATAAATTTATTATACACATATTAAAGAATCATATTAAATTATATCAAATAATATATTTTTTACTTATTCCCTTATATTACACATTAATTAACAATTCCAGGCTAAAGTTATGTTTCAGGTAACAATGATTTTGTTTTTTTCAAGTGTTTTGATTTGTTATATTTTTTGTCCTCGTAAATATATCAGGATTTAATCATCTCTATAATAAAAAACCTGATATAAATATCATATATATTCATTATATAAATTTTTTATAATAATCTATAAATTATAGAAATAGATAATGAAATACACAATTCATGGAGACGGTAGGTGCTACGTACGCATGAACGTTTTTTCCATTTTATTGTCGTATTGAATGAAATTAAGTAAATAACATATTTCTATATATATTATATCATTAAATGTGTTATGAACCGTCCCCCAGGGCTCATGTCGTGACTACCCCAAGCCCTCCTTACTTAGGCCAGGGGCTGGCGACTAGCACTGAAGGCATATTCCCTAAAATGGGAAGGCATTGCCTCTATAACCTGTATCACACACAACCAAGAACACATCAAGATACGATATCAAGTAAACTGAATATTAAAAAGAGTGAGTGTAGTAAGAAAAAGGGGCAAGAATACAAGACCAACAGTAAAGGTACAAGTACAACTGAAATACAAAACAATTTAAGAAAGAGAAAGGCAACCACATGGTCATCCTCTGAGGTTCCTACCTGAAGGGTAGGTATAGGTCACCTCCTTAGTAATCCACGACCACCCGTCTCCTCTACGTACCGACATGCCATATGGTCCACCTCTGGGCACCCTCTAGGTCAAGTACTCTTGAACTCAGTCAGTGTTGTCCGTCGTCTGCACCAAACACAACTGGGTGTGAGCATGGCCCGTGTAGGGGTGAGTATAATGATACTTAGTAGGGACCTTGAGACCCTCAAGGTATCACAAAATCCACAAAGGATAAAACGAAAAGAGTGAAAATAACTGATAACCCTACTTAGGTACATTCTCATACATATACCTAAGTTATCAGGTAAACTCATCTCAATCATGAGGAAAACACAGAGTCCAACTCCAAAGCCCCAAGAACAACTGTTCCACAAAGTAAGAAATTCAACGAAGGCAAGTACCACACAGGTATACCACACAGAAGAATACCACCAAGTTATTACTATGAATGAAAGTACGACATAGGTACAGACTCATCTCACACCAGGTATGACTAAGGTACAATAGTAGAGATGATTAGATTTAACTACTGAATCATATTACTCTTTTAATAGGCAGACCCACATAGGATCGCTAGGTGATGACCCACACAAGATTTCACTGTGATGACCCACACATGATTTCTCTTTGCTGACCCACACTGGATCGCTCTCTACTAACCCACACAATATCTCTCTCTACTGACACACATAGGATCGCTCTATACTGACCCACACAAGATCTCTCTATAATGACCTGCATAGGATCTCTCATTGCTGACCCCCACTGGATCGCTATATGCTGAACCACACTGGATCGCTCTATGCTGACCCCCACAGGATCGCACTATGCTAACCAACACAAGATCATTCTGCAGTATCAGTACGCCGTTAGACCCACACAGGATCCTATTACATCGTCAGTATGTCGTTAGACCCACACAAGATCCCATTACATCATCGGTACGTCGTCAGACCCACACATGATCCTAGTACATCGTCGGTACGTCGTCAGACCCACACAAGATCCTATTACATCGTTGGTACGTCTTCAGACCCACACAGTATCCTAGTACAGCATCAGACCCACACAAGATCCTAGAGTGGTCCCACATGGAATCTGAGAGTCATTCCATGTGGGACCCTCAATTACAGACCCACAAATGATCCTTTTCTAAAGTCACAACCATCTAAAGGGTTCACGCACTACGCTTTCTTGTCTCCAGGAGGGTCCGCTCCACAAGCCACTGGTCGATACTCCAATATTCATGAATCTCATGTAAAATTATCCCAAAGGACTGCCATGTCATTGGGGTCCCAATGCAACCGACAGTGTGTCGATCGGATGCCCGATCTGTGAGTTATTAGTCTTTTAGTCCCGGGTCCCCGGTTGGATATGTGCTCGATCCAACAAGACCATACCCCATCTCAATCCAAATCTCTAGTGGGGTATACTCAAAGAGATCATCTCACTCCACGATTTCTAGGGCCGCTCACAGTTCGTCGAACGGAGGTCAGGTGCCAAAGTTATTCCCCAAGTAAAGTATATGGTCATATCTGGTCTGGGTCTGGTCTGACCCGGTCGGACCGATCTGATCTGACATGGCCTGGGTGGACCCAGTTTGGGTCGACCCGGCCCGACCTGCTGGGTCCATCTCAGCCTGTTGTCCGTCCAGGCCTATTGGGCGGTCCGGCAGGCCGTGTGGGGTCGCGGAGGCCGTGGGTGCCGTGGGACGACGGAGACCGCAGGTCAGCTCGGCAGTAGATGTCGTCTCGGCCATGGGGGTGCCTCAAGGGCATGGTAGGATCAGCCCTGCCCGGGGAAGCTCGGCCGGGAGGGAGGAGGCTGCGAGGCAGCTCAGCCTGGGGCGAACCGCGAGGGTGCGGGGCAGCTCGGCCGGTAGGGTGGAGGTTGTGGGCGGCTTAGCCAAGCGGTTCGACCGGAAGGGTGGAGGCTGGAGGGTGGCTCCGCCGGGGCAGTTCAGTCGGATGGGTGATGGCGGCTCGGGCGGAGGCTTTCCCAGTGGTTTAGCCATGGATGGCGGTAGTGGCTCGGGCGGTGAGGCTGCGGGGAAGCGAGGTCGCGGCGGCGGAGGCCATTGCATCATCTCCTTTGTCGCGGTCGGTGGTGGTGCCAGCTGTCATTCTCGTGCCCCACATGTTGGTAGTTGTTCCTTCATTGCGATCAACAATTAATCACAAGGTTTTCGGAGAGGATGGGCCATGTTTGTTTTGCCTGCAGTCTCCGTGTTAGTGCAATCACAGGCAGCTATAATTACATCTTGAATTACAAAGTATTATCAATAATGGAAAAAAGAGAATAATTCCAAACAACCACCCAACAACTTCCCCCAAAATCATACACAAATAAACCCCTACCTTGATTGTTTGTTGACTTCTACGAGGTGGGATGAATGTGAAGTTGTTGATATTTTTCTCGTTCTCCACACACCTCCAATCTTGGGCTCGTGCATTGGTTCATCGTAGTCGAAGACGTTCCTCCTTAGAGGGTGTCCTAAGGAAGATGTTGAAGTCTGTTTTCTTTGTCGCTGGAGCATTCTTTGTTGGAGAGAATAATCCTCCAAAGCTCCTCTTCTCCCCCAATTCCACCAAAAATAAAAAGTGATGCAAATAGGTTGTGTCTCCCCAATTTTAATTGTTGCAACAATTTCAAATTGGATTAATTAATTACATAGGTTAGCATAATTAATTAAGGGGGGGCATAATTAATCAACGGGATGTTCAAGAGACTTTCCCAAATTTAAGTGGGAGGTTCAAAGGGTTTCAAAGGGTTTTAAGCCTCGGGTGGTCCCACCACCATAACCTCTCATGGGAGGATAGGCTCGGTGGTCCCCACCTCTATAACCTCTCATGGGAGGTTTTCGTTCAGGTGGTCCCCAGTTGTGAAATATCCACATGGGTGGTTTCTAAATAAAATAAAAATAAAATGTTAAACCATTTTATTTTATTTTATTCCTTCATAGAAAACTCAAATTCTATCTTTCAATATTGACCCACTGCTGTTGAGGTGAAGGTCTCCTTAAGAGAATACAAGCACTGCGAATTCAACGGTTCCCTCAGATTTTTAATCCATGCACCGGTTCAAATGTTAGAAAACACTACCCACACATTTACTGAACGTACTAGAAAAAAAGTTTGGAAAATTATTAACAGTCACCTCGACCCTCTCCGGTCGAGGTGAGACTCTACCTAAGTGAAACACGCCCCAAAAAACCCAACGGTACTCTCGGATTTCCAATCTGAGTTACTATTTTAATGTTATGTATTTTACAATAAAATAATTGTCACTTAATTATTTTATTTATGGTAAAAAACTATCTTTCACCAGTGACCCGTGCCAGCCAATGTTAGTATCTGCATAAAGAAAGAATACTGTTATGATTTTAATGGTGGTCCTAGATATTTAATCCAAGTTACCATTCTTGTGTTATAAGCATTTTAAAAATAAAATATCTTTATTAAATTATTTTATTTACGGTTATTCCATTTTTGTGTTTTCTCACTGGAGGCTCGTGCCGACTAAACGTAAGTCTCACCTAGGGTAAACCCACCATCCTGAGCGCACCGGTGCCCATGGATTTTTTATCCGAGTAACCATTTAATAGTTTTTCAATTTTTCAGTAAAACTACTTACGCACGTTAATTTAAGCTTAATAGAACCTCGATAGATCATTCCAGGCACTCCGGGCCTCGGAATTGCACGCCGTCAGATTTCATGGTCTCGAAATAATTCCATATAAAAAAGAAAAATTATACAGAATTTCTGGAAAATTACATTCTCCCCACCATAGGGCTTTACTTCCTCGAAATCCACAACATAGACTATGGGAAAAAATGGGGTACTGAACACGAATCTGAGCCTCCTACTCCCATGTGCTCTATTGGAGGTTCCTGTACAGCCAGAGAATACGTACCAAAGGTATCAACCACCAAAGTAGGACCCTCTCATGTCGATCCTTGATCTCTACTAAAACCTCCGTAAATGTCACCCTATCGTCTAATTCCATCATTCCATGGTCGATAACGTGCAATGGATCAGGCACGCATCTGTGGGGAAAGATATAGACAATATCCACCCCGCCCACTCTGCTGAGAATCTAGGCAGATTCGATGAACCTCGGAGATAACTTGCTGCCCCGACCAAAACACTGCAAACCTCATCCAGGTGAGAACCATAGGAAGACATGGTATCCATCCACCTGTCGACATATTTCTTCTGTCGTCTCTATGCAATCTTCACTTCCCAATAAGTGATACTATGTCAACCACTACTTCCTTCATCCCAGGCCAAAAATACTAATGTGAGAGGTCCTGGTATATCTTCACCACACCAGGATGTACCGTTGAAGGAGATTCCTGGTACTCCCTCAACACCTCCTCTCGAAGAATCACTGGTATAATGGTGCATCCTATGAAGAGGATGGCGTGCTCCTCACCTTCATAAAATATTTTGGAAGACAGTCCTGAGGATATCTAAGCACGTCAGGCTTCGTAGTCAACAACCCAAGCTGTGCCTCCCAAATTCAATGGGGAGTTGGGGGAGTGACAAGAACATACTGGAGGTAAGCTGCTCCATATTTATCCATGAAGGATATCTGTAGCGCGACTAGCTATTCTGATGCCTCACTCCACAGCTGTACACCTGAGCTCCTGGTGAGTGCGTCTGCTACTACGTTCCTCTTCTTTGTCAAAGTTGGAAAGGGTGACACAACCCTAGAGAATTCTGGTGCAAAACTCTGGTAGTTCCCAACCAATGAAGAAGTCCCTCTCCCTTCAAGGAGGTAATCCTGGTGAAATATTTTGAAAAGATTTTCCCAAATTCTTCTACTATTGTTGGGAACTAGTAGCTCAAAACTTCTGCTGCCATGGGGGTAAGGTTGGCCGACTGAAAAGTGGTCGGATGCACCCTCCTATGAATGAGCTGATCCTATGCTGCCAAGGTATTCTTTTTCTTCGACCAAATAAAACCCTATTCCAACATTTTAGATTATCCATAACCTTTTTTCCTAACACATTCAATCTAAGTATGAATAGAGGATGCCTAGTCCATACCCAAACTAATGTTGCAAGGCCTCGACGCTGCCACCCAGAGGTTCAAACTGAAACTCTCACCTCAAGGGTCAGATAAAAACATCGACGTAAATATGATTATCGAGTCTCCTCCCAAAGGTATCTCCATATGTGAGGTTAAATTCAACAGCTTAACCAGAATCTCTAAGTCTTGAACAAGATTCGTGAAAATAAGGAAAGATTAGTACCTTTGTCTATTTATACGGCAGCTAGTAGTATACAAAGACCGTACCTCGAATCATTCCTAGAGCCCTTGGGTCATACTCCTTGTCCTAATGCAGCTACTCCCTTCCCCTATCCTCCATCCCCTCTGAGCCTAGTGGGGTCCAAAAAAAGGGGGGTGGTTGTAACATGTCGAAAATACACCACCTCATGCTTCTCTCCTAGATCTTCTTCCATGTCCGTTGCCCTATAGATTCATCTATCCCTAAAACTTATTCTTCGTAAAACATTTTACACCCCCAAGTATCTGAGACTGGAACCATTTTCCTGCTTTCCCACTACTACAATTCACTGGTTGTATCCTCTCAGCCAAAGAACATTCAACCACAAAGGTTATCTCTATCACCCTAACATAAGTAGGAATGCAGAGTGAAATAATGCTGGCTCGGATGTCCTTAAACACACCTCGCCCAGAATTTTGAGCCCTGAAGCACTAATCTTATTGTTTTCATCGAGTACCAGGAATGATTGGAATTCCTCGATGAATACTGAGCTACAGAAATATCATCCTGCCAATGTTGTATAAGCTATAGAGAACTCTCAGCCACTTCCTCAAGCCAGTCATCACCCGCCTGTGAGTCGGGCTCGCCTAAAAATCTAAGGGGTATCTGATGCTGAAACTCGTGTAAGGCACTAATCCTAAATGTGTCGTCTACAGGTACCACTGTTAGTAACTGCTGACCAACGAGAAGTAATATAGCTAACACACTACCCGAAGGTACTAACTCGGGAAACGGTCCACGTACCAAAGCCTCATCACTATGCAGACCATACTCATGGTCACTCAATGGAAAATAATAGTAGCTAAGATCACCATCTAATCTGCTGGTGTCCCAACTAAGCAGAAAAGGTTAGCCTCAGCCTCCAGCCAGTTCTCAGCTTCTTGGGAATCTATCTCGCCTTGAAACCACGGAGGCCTCTGCCGCTGGAACTCATGAAACACGTTCAGTTGGCATGCACCATCTGCCAGTGAAGCTGGTGGTATCTACTACCCAATGGGTGTTGGTGCTGCTAGTACACCACCTGAAGGTGCCAACATCATAAGAGGTCCCAACACCAAAGCCTCGTCGTTTGGTGGTCCATCATCATGTACTCTATCGGAACCCTAGCCAGATGTCTATGCTATAGCATCCTAATAAGGAACAGTTGCACCACGGACAATAAGTTATACCTGGTGAGCTAACTCAAGAGATCACAAAGACAACTCTTGGAAACACACATGCAATCAGTGTTTTCATGCACTAAGTCGGATATCAGAAGTCAGGGTCTTGGTGTATGGATATGTCGGCCACCACAACAACACTAGATTCCCTAAACTGATAACCATACTCACTACACTTAACACTATTTTTGTTAAAAATATTAGAGTCCTATGTTCTATAGTAGAACCGACTCCTTTGATTCCAATTTTTCATGACCCGTCCCCCAGGGCCCGTGTCATTACTATGACAAGCCCGCCTTCCTTAGGCCAAAGGATGGTGACTAGCACTGATGGAATATTCCCTAAAACTAGGATGACATTGCCTCTATAACCTGTATCACACACAACCAAGCACACAACAAGGTACGAACTCAAGTAATATGAATAGTAAATAGATTGAGTGCAGTAAAAAAAGGGGGTCATAATACAAGACCAACAGTAAAGGTACAAGTACAAATAAAATACAATACAACTGAAGAAAGAGAAAGTCAGCCACTGGGTCCTCCTCCGAGGTTCCTACCTGAAGGGTAGGTACAAATCTAGCCCGCAGTACTCCATGTCCACCCGTCACTTCTGCATACCGACATGTTGTATGATCCACCTTCGGACACCATCTAGTCCATGTACTCTCATCCTTATTCAGCTTTGTCAATTGTTTGCACCAAACACAATGGGGTGTGGGCATAACCCTTGTAGGGGTGAGTATAACGATACTCGGTAGGGACCCGGAGACCCTCAAGGTCCCACAAAATCAACAAAGGATCAACCATAAAGAGTGAAAACAAATGATAACTCTACTTAGTTATATTCACATACATATAACTATGTTATCAAGTAAACCCATCTCAATCATGGGGAAACAAAGAGTCCAACTCCAAAGCCCCAAGATCAACTATTCCACAAAGGAAGCAATACAATGAAGGAAAGTACCACACAGGTACGCCACACAGAAGAATACCACCAAGGTATTTCTACGAAGGAATGTACCACACAGGTACAGACTCAGCTCACACCAGGAATTACTTAGGTACCATAGTATAGATGATTAGATGTAAACACTAAATCATCTTACTCTGTTAAGAGGATGACCCACATAGGATCACTCGGTGCTGACCCACACATGATCACTCTCTGCTGACCCACACAGGATCGCTCTATGATGACCCACACAGGTTCGCTCTATGGTAACCCACATAGGATCTCTCCATGTAGACCCACACATGATCGATCTATGCTGACCCACACATGATAGCTCTGTGCTGACCCACACAGGATCTCTCTATGCTGACCCACACAGGATCGCTCTCTGCTGACCCACACATGATCGCTCTTTGTTGACCCACACAGGATCGTTCTACATTATCAGTACATCATCAAACCCACTCAGGATCCTAGTACATTTTCAGTACATCTTCAGACCCACACATGATCCTAGTACATCTTCAGTACATCGTCAGAGCCACACAGGATCCTAGTACATCGTCAGTACATCATCAGACCCACAGAAGACCCTAGTACATCGTCGGTACGTCTTCAGACCCAAACAGGATCCTTGTACATAGTCGGTGCGTCGTCAGACCCACATCGGATCCTAGCACTACATCAGACCCACACATGATCCTAGAGTGGTCCCGCATGGAATCCTAGAGCAGTTCCATATGGGCCCCTAAATTACAGACCCATGAAGGATCCATTTCTCAAGTCACAACCAACTACAGGATTCCCGCACTACGCTCCCTTTACTCCAGGAGGGTCCACTCCATAATCTACTGGTTGATATTCCAACTGTCATGAAGTCTCACGTAGAAGTATCCCAAATAACCGCCACATCGTAGGGGTCTCAACGTAATGGACGATGCGTCGTTCGTATGTCCAGTCTATGAGTGATTAGCCTTTTAGTCCCGGGGCCCCAGTTGGATTAGTGCTTGATACAACCTTTCTGTACCCCATCTCAATCCAAATCTCCAGTGGGGTATAATCAAAGGGACTGTATATCTCCAATATTTCCAGTTCCGCTGATGGCTTGTCAAATGGACGTCCGGTGACAATGTTATGGTCAAAGTAAAGTATAGGGTCATATCTGGTCCGGGTCTAGTCTGACCACGTCGGACCGACCCGACCTGACCTGGCTTGGGTCAACCCCTTGTGGGTCTTACTAGCTAAACCCGCTGGGTCATTCTTGGCCTATGGTGTGGCTCAGTCCTTAGGGCGGTCTGATAGGCTTCGAGGGCCGTGAGGGGCCACGGAGGCCGCAGGTGTCGTGAGACGGTGGAGGCCACGGGTCGGCGTAGCCGCGGATGGTGGCTCGGCTGCAGAGGTGTCGCGAGGGCGCAGGTGGCTCGGCCCGGCCCGGGGTGGCTCGGCCGAGAGGACGGAGGCCGCAGGGTGCATTGGCCAGGCAGTTCATCCGAAAGGGCGGAGGCTGCGGGGTGGCTCTACCGGGGCGGTTCGGTTGGAAGGGATGTGGCGGCTCAGGCAGTGGCTGAGGTGGGGGCTCAGGTGGTGGCTCGGCCTGGAGGTTCAGCTGCGGATGGCGGTGGCAGCTCAGGCGGCATGGCCGCAACGGAGGTGGCCTTTGAGTCATCGCCTTCCACACGGTCGGTTCTGGTGCCAGCTACCATTCTCATGCCCCACGTGTTGGTAGTCTTTCCTCCGTCGCGATCAATAATTAATCACAAGGTATGAGGAGAGGACATGCCATGTTTTATTGGACCGCACTCTCGGCGTTAGTACGGTAGCAAGCGGCTATAATTCCATCTTGAATTACAAAGTACAGTCAAAAACAAAAAAGGAGAATAATTCCAAACAACCACCCTATAACTTCCCGTAAAATCATACACAAATAAACCCCTCCCTTGTTCGTTTGTTGAAGTTAACGAGGAAGGAAGAAGGTGAAGTTTTCGATGTTTGTCTCATCTGCCACACACCTCCAATCCCGGGCTCGTGCATCGGTTCTTCATACATGAAGTCATTCGTTCATGGAGGGTGTCCCGAGGAAGAAGTCGAAGTCGGAATTCTTCGTTGGACGGAATAATCCTCCAAAGGTCCTCCTCTCCCCCAATTCCACCAAAAATGTAAAGTGGTGCCAATATGTTGTGTCTCCCCAATTTTAATTGTTGGCACAATTTGAAATTGGATTAATTAATTACATAAATGGGACTAATTAATTAAGGGAATGGAATAATTAATCAAGGGGAAGTTCAAGAGAGTTCCCCAGATTTATGTGGGAGGTTCAAAGGGTTTCAAGGGGTTTTAAGCCTCATGTGGTCGCCACAACCATAAAATCTCATTAAAGGTTAGGCTCGGTGGTCCCCACATCCATAACCTCTCATGATAGGTTTTAGTTCAGGTGGTCCCCACCAATGAAATATCCACATGGGTGGTTTATAAATAAAATAAAAATAAAATGTTACACCATTTTATTTTATTTTATTCCTTCACGAGAAACCCAAATTCTATCTTTCACTCTTGTCCCACTCTGGTCGAGGTAAAGGTCTCCTTCAGCGAATAACGGTGCTAAGAATTCAACGGTGCACTCAGATTTTTAATCTGAGCACCAGTTAAAAAGTTATAAAACGCCGTCCATGCGTTTACTAAACGTATCTGAAAAAAAGTTCAAAAATTTATTAACAGTCACCCTCGACCTGCATCGATCGAGGGTAGGCTCTTCCTAAGTGGAAAATGCCACAATGAACCCAACCGTACTCTTGGATTTCGAATCCGAGTTACCATTTGAATGTTATGGATTTTACAATAAAATAATTGTCACATATTTATTTTATTTACAGCCAAAAACTAACATTCACTAGTGGCCCCTGTAGGCCAAAGTTAGTATTTGCCTAAAGAAATCATACCCACACGAGTTTAGTGGTGGTCTCAGATTTTTAATCTGATTTACCATTCATGGGTTATAAGCAATAGAAAAATAAAATAACTTTATTTAGTTATTTTATTTACGATTATTCCATTTTTGGGTTTTCTCACAGGAGGCCCGCACCGACTAATCTTAAGTCGCGCCTAGGGTAAACCTACCATCCTGAGCACAACTGTGCCCTTAGATATCTGATCCTATTAACTGTTTAGGAGTTATTCCACTTTTTCAGGAAAACTTCTTACACACGTTAATTTGAGCTTAACAGAACTTCGACGGATCATTCTGGGCACTCCGGGCCTTGGAATCGCGTACCGTCAGATTTCACGTGCTCAAAATATTTACATAAATAAAATTTATACAGAATTTCTGGGACATTACAAAATTTGTAGTATTATTTCATATGTATCATATAATTTCACTAAAACCATCCTTAATAAATTTTACGTTATGTGTGAATGAATCACATCGCTTTGAAGAGGCATTAGTCCACACAACCAAAAATGAAGTTATTATCATTACAAAAATAGAAATAATGAAGGAATGTGATATATAATAATACCAGAATTATAAATACATCATAAATATCACACATATAATATGTGAACAAAAATTACATCATTATTAAGAACCATTAAATGTGGAATGGATGAATGAACGACATTAGTTTGCAAGGTATTAGTCTGTCGTACAAAAGAATGATGATTGTGTATCCCATTTGATGGAATTTTGTGCAAGTTTTGGTTGTAACATTAGTAGAAAAAAACCATAATATATTTTATATACTTTTCTTCTTATATATTCATTAAACAAGAAGAGTTTAGGGGTGGACAATTAAATAAATAAAAAGTTCATGTTGAACAGTGTTACATCTTCTTTGGGTAAATCAATTTGGTTTTCACTGAAGAGATTTCATGGTTAGATTTATTCCGAAAAGAAGGATTCAAGAATTAATGGTAGTATTTTGGTAGGAAATTTTGTTAGGTTTTGGGCAAGACAAATTTCATGAGATTTGTGAAAAAGTGAGGGGGGCTAGTGCCATTTTTATAGTGGTATAGGAGTGACATTATTGTAAATGTAAAAAGGTAAAAACAATATTTATAGCTCTCCCTTACATAATATACATCCAATAATGGAACATTTTCGATAAAATGGAGTAAATGGTTGAAATATGGTCATCAAAAGGATTTTTGGAAATTTATCTAGGTTATTTGGCCCCTATGTTATGTTTAAAAAGTAAGTAAAATCATTTTACCTTAATCTCAATAATAAATTCTAATTACTTTCACTAATTATTTTTGTTGAAAAAATAAGTTGAATATATAGTATTTTATAAATTATGATTATTATAAATATTTAATCAATTTTTCAAAATTTTTATCACCTTATTAGATGACATTAATTAAAAATTAATTCCATAGACGGTTTGAGATGACAGGTCTTTAATGTGAAAATGTTCAAAAGATTAACATGTTTGTATATCCAATTTCAATGCGAAATTGGTTCCAATTAAATAAATTAGATTAATTTATGTATAATGGATCTAAATAGAATTTAAAAAAAATTAAATATAATTTAACATTATAAATAAATTTTATTAATAGGAAATTTTCAATTATAATTCATTATTTTTCACTATTAATTGAAAAATGAAATATTTCAGACAAATACTAAAAATTCACCAAAAGTAAATTTTTACATTTTTCATTCAAAAATGAAATTTACATTTTTCAAATAAAAATTATAAAACTATTAAAAATTAAATTTAAAATTGGTTCACCATTAAAAGGTGGTAAAATTACCTTTTAGAAGACACGTCTATTTATTCATAAAATTGGAATTATTATTATTTTACACTATAAAATCTACTGTATGAGTTTGAAGAATATTTATTGAATAACATATATATGTATATATATTATTGAAAAAATTCATCAAAATTGGGTTTATTAATTTATTATGAAATAAATGTTTTCATACATAGAAAAATAGGTTTATTAGAAAAGTAATTTCTTTATTTTTGAATAGTTCTGACATTACTTTTAAATAATTGATAACCAAATTATTAATTTAATATACATGTTTAAATCATAGGATTAAAATTTTTTAATCCTGTTCATAACTTCTATTCCAATTTCTTGGTGGTTACTATAATAATATTTTCATAACTATATTATTACAATATTATAATTTGGTAAAAGCCAGCCTTCCATTTAATGAATGCTATCAAAGGAACAAGACACTGTGTATAAAAGAGGAAATCATAGTGTTTCATGTTCAACATGATAATTTATGTGTTGCATGTAGTGAAATAATAATCTGGTGTTTCAAGAAATTAAATTCAAACTTATGCTTTCATATAACAAATGTTATATTTAGTGTTGTGTGAACAAAAGAATATTGATAATATTAAATAATTTGAAAAAAACAAAACCAATCAGGGGAGTTAGACTAAATCAATGATATTATTAATATTATTTTTCTTCATATACCATAGAACGGAAAAAAATAATGGGTGAGCTCAGATGCTCAGTAAGAGTTATGTACAACAAAATCTACCATAACTAAATAACGAATAATCCAAAGGGCATATTGGATAATAAAAAAACCCATTCAATAAACACATGTTTCAAAAGAGTATCAATGGAAAATTTCAACATCTAATAAACATGGATAATGAAAAATCTATTATTAATATAGTAAATGTGTATTTTTGGACATCGATGATCAAGGGATCTCAACCAATATATCATGAATATTACTGTCATGCTCTCTCAACCAAGATATCATTCTTAATAAATCGATGAGCGTAAAAAATAACCATCTAATATGTAATGAAAACTGCTTGATCCCATGAAACATATTGATGCCTTTACAGGCCATTTATAATCGACCGCTACCCATCATTTAACATCTTATTCATTACTTACATTTTTAATGATAAATACATAGAATCTTCAAAATTCCCTCAAAAACAATTATCCATATTGTATAAAGATTATAGAAAATAAATTTTGCAACATAATAAACTATCTAGAGAGAGAATAAATATGGTTTCATAGTGTTATATCACCATAAAATCATAAGTAACACCAAATGGTGTTATCATTGATGGAACATTTATTTAAATGATCATTCGAATATTTATTGAAGAAAATAAAATTTCTTCTTTGAAGATAAATTTTAGGAATAAAAATTCTTTGAAAATATTTTATTTTGAAAATACCTTGAAAAAATTTAATGTAAACTTAAAATCATGGAGCGATCATGATGACTACATATTATGTTCATGATGTGTAGGTTAAAAGAAAAGATTCCATTCACATTTTGGGAAAAAGACAAAAAGTACCTCGTTTGGTAAGCAAAAAGAATATTCCTTTAAAATCATTTTATAAAAATTCAAAAATGGGTAAAAATGTATTTTTATAAGTACTAATTCAATTTTAATAACATTTTATGAAAATATAGTCCTGAATGAAAAATTTTCTTGACCGAATAATAAAATATAGTCGAATATTCATTAAAAACAATCATTCCGTATCATGGGTACTTAAAATGAGGAAAATGAAAGGAAAACATTTATGATCAAGAAACAACCTATGTATAATAAACAAAATGGATTTAATTATTTAATTATCATATAATATACCTCAATAGAAATTCATACATGAAAAATCCTGAAATAAAATGATAATGTAAAGGGAATCCATTACCTTAAGTTTGACATTACTCAAAAGTTTTTTTAACCTAATTTTTAATTATTTTATATTTCATATAATTATATTCCATAAACATATACATACCTATAATATCAAAGTTTACCACTTTATAGCATTACCATTGCTTTTAATTAATTATTCGTTATTAAAATTATTGTTTCTAGGTGTTAAATGTTTTATTTTTCACGAGAGTTTTTGTTCGATAGTTCTAGACATTTAACTTTTTTCACTATTCCATAATATCTTTATTTTTATTCATGATATAAAAATTATATACATTCAATATATTTATATATAGTCCCCAATAAAATATAGTGACCGAAAATTAATTACTATGTTCATCGAGACAGTTGACTGTGGTCACACATATACATTGTTTTTACTTTTGACAGATGTAATAGAATAAAAGTAAATAATTAACCATTAAAGAATCAATATTATTTTTTATATTGATTTGAATTAATTATTTCAGTTTTTATAACTATCCATTTAATTTTGTGATGAAAAATGAATTAAGCTATTGTGGGGAGACAGTATGTCGTATGTATACGCGAGTGAAGTTTTCAATTTTCATAGGATTGATAAGAGATAAAAAAATTGTGTTACCATATTCATAGTAACATCAACGTATATTTATGATACTATAGATATTATTTTATTATGGTTACAATAAATTTAGAGGATTTAGAAGATAAATTAAATTAGAAAGTACTTGGTTAAGAGTTATACCTCTTCATTGAAAATCAACATTTTTTCTTACACCTTAAGCCTTGATTGGATTATATATTGGAATGAAATTTTTCTATATATAGTGGGTAAGTGGTATAGTAATGTTTTATTATAGGTATTGGAAAAAATATAAGTTTCAAAAGGTTTGGGGCCAGTTCCTGGCGCCCCCTTTTCCCATCATCTATCTTATCATCTAGAGTTCTTAGGGCCTCTATGCCCAGGTGAAAACAGATTTCAACTCTAAGGAGGTATCCTAGAGTAACTCTTATCTAGTGGTAGTTATAGAACCAAGAAAATGTTCCTAAATGATTTACAACATTTTTATATGATGGGTATGCATTATTTCATGTACAGGGCACCTCTCAATATTTATATATTGGACTTTTTGGAAGTCATCCATTTATGTGGAAAAGCTAGACATGTTAGATCAACATATGTCAGTCAAAGTATCCACCAATTATTTTTCATGTATTTTACCTTTTTTCTTCAAAACGTTTGAAGATCACTTAAGGGACCAACAATGGTGTGATCTCGAGGCCTTCTATTTAGGATATTTGGCTTAGTTAGTGGGAGATGATTTTAATACAATTATGGATCTTTCTGAGATAAAGGGAGGATGTTTAGACCTGAGGAGGGATATGCAAGATTTTTATTCATTTTATAATCATATTGGTCTCCATGATATGGTCTTCTCAACTAGTATATATACTTGGTTAAACAATCAGAGAGGCAACCACCGTAATTGGTTTAGTCAAGACCGTTATCTTGGCATTCTTCAAGAAATATCTTCCTTCCAAGATACTTCTATCTCTCATCCGGTTAGTACTCCTTGAGACCCCTCACCTATTATATTAAATTTGGAATCTAGATCTCATCGATGTGGACGTTTCTTTTTATCCAACCTATGGACTCATCATTCTAACTATCATCATGTGGTGCATGAATCATGTAATAATTCTACTCGAGGAAATTTGTGTATTGGCTTGCATAAAAAGTTTCTTCATTTGAAAATTGACCTTTCTTCATGGGCCTCCTCCCTTATCAACTGAGGGAAGTACCTCGATTTTATTAAATAGAAAATTGATTAGATGGATGCATTTATTAAAGTAAGATGGGATAACAACTTATTTTATTCCCTTTCTATCATGAAAAATCTTTTCAATGAGATACTTCTTGATCACGAATGGAAACACCATGAATTGTCAAGATCCATTTGGATAAAAGAAGGTGTTCAAAATATGTCCTTAAATCGTGGTTTCTTTGAATAATGACATCATAATAGATCTCCCAACTTTTTTCTCTATGAAGGATCCATCACTACTGACCTAAATATAGTTATGGGTATGCTAGTTTCATAATGCAATTCCTTACTTTGTGATCCTAATCTATGTATGTAGGATGGATAACCTAGAGGATAATAGGAATTCTTATCTTTTTTACTTGATGTTGTTTCTCACCATGATAATGACCCATTGAATCATCACATAAATGAGGAGGAGGTGTGGAATATAGTTAACACTCTTAATCTGGAAAGATCTCCTGACCTGGATATATTTGTGGGATCCTTCTATGTGTCCTCAAGGGAAACTATCAATTCTAATATAGTTGAGGTTATACAAGTTTTATTACATTGTGGATCCCTACCTCATGTCGCCTATGCTAGAAAAATGGTTCTCATTCCCAAAGACAAATATCCCTCCTCTATAAGGTAGTTTGGGATGATTAACATGTGAAATATTCTATATAAAGTGTTGGCATCTATTATCAATAGGTGACTCTATCAATTCCTTCACGACTGGATATCAGAGAAACAACATGGATTTTTAAATGTAATATTCATTTATGGAACCATTTGAATAGATCAACAAATGGTTTCAAACATTAATAATAATTTCATGGGATATAACTTGGTTATTCAAATAGTTATGGATAATGCTTTTGATAGGCAATATTAGGACATTATTCTTCATGTTATGAGGTTCATGGGTTTCTTTTAATGGGTGGTATATAGTTTCTACAATTGTTATATTTCACCATGGTTCTCTATTCAATTCATGGGAATCCAATGCGGGGTCGTCAAAATGGTTATTGGATTGAGGAAGGTCTATTTTTTATCTCCCAACATCTTCATCATGGTTTATGATTCTCTTATTAGACATGTGGACTCTTGAATGCATCATGGAATCATTCAGACTTATTAATGCAAGCCACACTTCATTGGGGTGTCTTACCCGCTCTTGGATGATGAGATTGTATTTTTTATCAATTGGTGAAACTCCTCAAGTAGGGGGCTTTATCAATGTTATAGAGGAGTATTATAGGTAGATTGTGAGGTCTATTAATCAAGAAGAAAGATCTATTTTTATTCCCCTATCATGCTCCAATAGAAGAGCTCCACAAATTAAGGCCATGTTGGGTATTCACAGGATGAGTTTCCCCATGGAATACCTGGGTGCTCCACATGCATCAGGTAGCCGGTGTGGTTCATTTGTCCTGGATGGTGTTTTTATAGCTCGGTTGGGTTCAATGGAGATGATTGAGAACGCTCTATTTTCCGGTTACCGGTATGGTTCGTTGCGACCGTCGACGTGCTATGAACGGGAACATAATGATGTTGATGGTGACCTGTTGATGGGGATGAAGGCGTAGAGGATGATGTGGACTCGATGTATCTGACAGATGTGGCTCGTGGCTCATCTCGTGGCCTGATGGTTGGAGGGCAGGATTGAGTTTCAAACTCAAATTTAAAATTCAAATTTCGTAGATTTTTTTTATTTGGTGTTTTGTTTTGAACATTGTAATATGTGGTGTTTGTTTTTGATATTTGGAATGTGCGGTTCCCATTAACCCTCAAAGCGTCTTTTTATAAAATATAAAAAAATGGATTGAAGGTGAAATAGATAAAATTACCAAATGTATAATAATGTGGAAACAAAAGTTCATGTATTTTGAGGGAGGATCACACTTTGAAATTGTGATCTATCATTTGTCACCATACACATCCTCTCGGTGCTAAATTTTTCAAAAACAGTCATCATACAAATTGAAAATCCACTAGACTCTTTTATCTGGGATGATCATAGTGAATTAAGGATCCATTGGGCCTCCAAGAGAAATCTTGTAAGGATAATGGATAGTGAGGTAATTAATGTTTGGAATTTTATGGGGGAAGTGTAATCACTTCAAAGAAAAATGTCTTGGTAAGTCATTTAAGGATACTATCTTTGTAAAATGTTTATCATTAGAAAATATGGAAACATTAATCCTTTGACTAGATATAAGTGAACCCCCCTATGGAATTATATAAAAAAATATCTTCCATATATTTAACATCACTTCAGATGGATGATAGGCTGTGGGGATATCATTTTCTAGTACTTTAATTAGGTAGGCGATGTTCTTGACTTCCCTGGTTTCCCTACTCAAGAGATAACTTTTAGGTAGGCCAACAACTATCCCTATTTCATTCACATGATCTTAAACCTCAACCAAGAATATGTAAATAATGATATCAGAATGGATGATGTTCAGGATGTTTTTTCATTCATGGGTAATTGGTTAGGCATTTTTTCAGCTACAGAATATATGTGTACGTTGATCTCTTCTCATGATAACAACATTTGGGGTGACCTACTTTGGTGTAAATAAATTCCAAAAAAGTTCAACTTAATCATTTGGAGGATCTATAACCAAGAACTTACCACTAATATAATCATTAAAGGAAAAGTTGTATGATTAGATTCTATTTGCACAAGCTATCAGGTTCATAAATACGAGATTAGCACACATATCTTTGGCCAAAGTGATTGGGAGATCACTATATAGAAAACTATGGGTGATTTATTTGGTTTCTCGACTTATGAAGAAAACTTTCAGGACTTATTATATATTTGGTTTATTGGTTTATAAAATAATATGGTCAGATAGGGGGTGAAAAATATACTTCACGAAGTAGGCTATTAGTGTATCTAAGAGTCAAGAATCAATGCCTATTAAAAGGGTAACTCCTCGTCCCAGTCTACTTTGATGGTTAAGGCCATGTGTCTTTTGGATGATCTCACGAACTTACTTAATAATTTTGAGGATTCTTCCCCCCTAAGTGAATTTACTTCTTTAAAGTATACTCCTTCCAGTCCTTTGGCTTCATGTCGTTAGGTGCATTGGATTCCCCCTTCAGTAGGTCTGAAACTCAATGTTCACAGCTCCTTCAGTCATGGGTGTATGCATTGGGGTGGCATGGTTCCTGACTCCAAAGGTAATATTGTTATGGGTTTCACTATATTTTACAGAATTGGTAATTATCTCTCTGTTAAAGCTAATACTCTTCTCATGGTCCTCGATCTATGACACTCTCATAACCTAGCATTAACATCTATGGAGACAAATTTGAATATTTTTTTGTCTTATCTGAAAGGTATTGTTTCTACTCACTAGATATTCCTTTATTTGATGCATAAATTATGTTCCATTATCAACAAACATATGGATATCCTTCAAATGTTGGAGACAGGTAACCATTTGGTAGGATTTTTGGATACAAGAGGTTCCTAGGAGCCCCCGATCATTATTTTTCTAGTTTTGGATCTCTTCCCTTGGATTATGTGGACATTGTGGTTGGAGATGGCCTTGTCCTTAACTTTTATTGGCCCCCATTTATGTTTTCCCAAGATGTTTCATTTATTTTAAGAAAATAAATCATTTTCTAGTGACGATTATTCTTGGAATTTTCTAAAGTATTAAATTGTTATAAATTATTTTTAAAATTTAAATGGATTTAAATTAATATAATTTGATTTTTATATAATTATTATTGGAGGTAATTTCATTAAATAATATTTTGAACCATTTTGGTTATTTTTCACTCTTATCATTTAGTTTTAACCCCTGTTAACCATTTTGATAGTTACTGCAATATCAATATTTTATATACATTAAGGGTTAATAATGTTACTATAAAAGGGATAAATATCCCACAAATGGAACATGTATGATGTTTTGAACCCTATTCCATTCACATTGATAGTGATACGATTTATTTTAATTTAAAACATTTAATAAAATAATATTAAAAATAAAATAAAATAAATTTCATTTATGGAACTATTCATCTAATTTAACTTTGAAAATACCATGACAACAAAGTAATTATAATCTATCTTTGTACACATACATAACATGTTATATTTATCTAATCAATTATTCAAAAAATAATTACCTCAAATTATATAACTTATAATTTTTTTTAAAATCATTTATTATATTATTTATTAATTGAATAAATATTGTGTTGGAGTTGCCTATGTATTAAGGTAACTATTTCACCACCAAAATATATAGAAAATTAACTTGATGAAAAAATAATTTATATTTAAAATAAATATTTTAAACTGAACGTATATTTTATTTATGCCTATCTCAAGGAAATTATAATTAATAAAACTAGGAGAATGACGTTTTTGACATTTATTTCAATAAAATAATATAAAGGTCCAAATCACAGACAAATTCAAAAGGACCATATATTCAAATTTTTTATCATTATGCACAAAATATACTCATCCGGTTTAATTAATGAATGTGTTAGGGTTATTTTTTAGTCATTATGGTATTATTCTTAACTCGATTTAATTAATTTACCTTTATCAAGAACATAAATTTTACATGTGTTATTGTTCATAATGGAATAAGTGGGAACTATTTTAATAAATTCAACCTCATGATTCCAAATATGGAATAAATTTGATAAAATTAAACTCACATAAGTATAATAAACAAATTTAAGATAAACACTTTAATCGTATTGAAAAGAATTTTTTTATAAAAATGAGTTTTTTAATCATAAAACATGATTTATTTGTATCTTATTCCCACAAAAATATTTAATGATAGTTATTACATTATATTGAGTATATAATATATATGTTTCATTAAAATTATTCAAAAATATTGATATTATTAATTTATTAAGACAAAAAAAAAATTCATGCATAAATTTATTTTATTGAGAAAAAATATATATTTTACTTTCAAATGGTTTTATTTTTATTTATATTCGATTCACAGACAATGAAATTATTTTATAAAATTATGAACCATAAATGTTTCATAATTTATTTATTACTATTCATACACCCTAATTTACTAACTATGTTATTAAAAAACATTATATTAAAATTAATTTAGACTTAGGGTTACGTGTAACACAAGATACCAAAAATATTATTTGATGAGAAATATATCTCAAATTATTCTAGAGTTATATGAATAAAACACCATTCAACTGAAAAAAAGTAAATTGGTCCACAAACATATATTATAACTCCACCCAAAAAATTATTCGACTACTCTAATACCAAAGGAAGAAGAATCGCCACTTCCAAGCTAACCCACATTACATAATAACAATCAACAAAACTCAGTGTTCTGCAAGAATAAAAATATATCAAAATATAATATCCACCTCATTAAACCATACTTTGTCCCATGATTAAGAATGCATCCCTTAAACTTCTACATACTATAGCACTGAAACTGTTAGAGTATCCTCATCCGAATGATATCGTCATTGTCCTTTACCCTGCAATTATTTGGGGAAACATCTTTCTAAATTTGTATTTCATGAAAATAAGAGGGAAGTTTTCTCAAATTAATTCATAAAAAATAGAAATTTTATAGAATCCTAATAAGTAGACTCATATTTTTTATGTTAATTAAATTTTTGACCTATTTCCTATTGTCTATCCAGTTTAATCACAGATTCATAAAAGCATGATGCATCATCCTTTCCACGATTTTCCCCAGAATGTATCATCACTTCTCTTAGAATTTATAGTAAACATAAATGTCCTATAACTGCATTATAATGGTTCCAAAAAATCATTTCCTATAGGGTATCCCTTATTTTAAGTACGTGCTACACCCACCTGATATTGTTTCCCCTCTAACCCTTGCATTCTCACTAGTTCTAAACTCTAAACTTCATCATATCTCTCACACATAACCTTTTATTCCACACTATCATGACCCAATCCAACCAAATTGTACCCCTCCTAGGATATAATTAGATAAATTGAGATAATTATGCATGAATCCCACCTCCAATAGGCCATGAGTTGGTGATAAGCACTGAGGGTATATAATCACATAGAAGGGAGGTATTCCCTAATAAAGAATTGAAAATTAATAGATATGATGAGAACAACCACAAAAAAACTAATACTTATAATAAATAATGTTTTAATAAATATTAATAATGTGATATCAAAAATTAAAACTATTTAAAAATAACAAAAGGAGATAATCCTTTATAGTTACCATGAAGCTCCAATAGATCTTGAATAACTCCTCAAACTAGTAATGTACATCTTGACATAAACTAGCACTATTTAAATAGAAAAAGTTTATTTATATGTAGGGTTAGTGTAACATTTATAATTAGTAAAATCCTATATGAAACCTCTCATTCATAATGTTAATGAATCATACTAAAGTCCAGTGAGTAACCAGATGAAACTAAATCTTCACCTAAATTGGTTTACTACCTTTTTCATGTCCTAATCATGGTACACTCACCAAATAACACATAGAAGTATAAAAACTATATTGGTTACAAATGTATATTGAAATGGGTACTCTTAATCCACTTCCCCAATAGTTTTCTTCTCTCACACCCCAATATCACACGTCATGATCTCTCATAACTTCTATGATAATAACCCCCGATATGAGTCGAGGCCCATCCCTACTTACCACAGTCCCATACAGAGACCAAAATTTGATGTTGGATTGAGTCCACATATCCATCTCATTATCATTAACATCTAATCCACTACCATTTGGATGGCCAGAAGCCACTACAGCCTGTGTACATGAATTATACCTATATCCACCATTGGGAATGCATGTGCACCCATGGGAAGTTAGATCCACCATGACCTGATAAACGTTTTCATGGTTATCTCAATTCATCATAGACCACATCACACAAGTATAGGAAATCACCATTGTGTATTCCTAGACATGTTACTATAGCTGAAGAGAGACAGGGTAGTGGGGAAGTTAGCAATTAGTATATTCACTAACAAGGATATTAAGAAAAACGCCCCCATAACCTATGGATCTCAATTTTAATTCCCATATGGATGGAGTGAAAATTTAATAATGTCATGTATTGAGTAGATATATCTCAAAAGCAAACTATGGGATGATTCATTTCCTTATAATCATCAGCCATTATCATCACATAGGACACATGTCCTCCACATATATGGTATATACATCAAATAAGAATACTTTAATCATCTTTAATCAACTAATTATCCATTAATTAATATTAATCCATTTCATTAAAAGATTAAAATTTAATTATTTCATGAAAAGTTCCAAAAGAACTATTAATTCAGTTCATGTATTCTCAAGTATGTCATCATCAAACATAACCTTTAAGAACCAATCCTGGTCAATTATTTATTCATTATCAATTGATAAACATTTGGTTACTATAGGACTAAACCTAATCCACCACATAGAAGATGAAGCCATAGTGAAAAAAATTAAATCACATATCTTTTTCAGAAACTGGTCATATAATTAACAACTGACCTTTGTAAATCATGTATGAATAATGCTTGAAGTATGAAATGATGAGAGATACATGTTTTGAACTCATCTTGACAACCATGGTGTCACAATCCATTGAAAATTATATCACATATAAACACTAATTCCAACATCATCACTATTACCAGTACACCATTCGTCCACCATCACCATAATCATCTCCCCATCCCACCATCATCATTATAACCACACGAAATGCCACCAACATTATCATAACTATCCCCCCATTACACCATCACATCCTCAGGTATCCCCACCTATTAGTCATCAAATATTCCAGTCACATAATGTTTTCAATTAATCACATAAAGGCTCGAAATCCACTGATCATAAATACATATTAAATTTATTATTTCACGCATAATATCAATGAAAATACGATAACAAAAAACAAGTAATTCTAGCCTTTTTCAAAAAATGATGATTTTTCTCATCCCAAAATAAACGATTCAAGAAATTCTTAAATTTTCATAAACATCTTTAGTTAACTCATTAAGAATGAATAAATCCTAGAAGAACTAGCCATACAAAATTTCCAAGGCTAAATATTATTTTTTCAATCCGACATTCCACCTTACGGTACTCTGTCGTATGTCAATAATCTCGATGATAATTATTTAAACATGCCTCTAGTATTATAAACAAATCATTACCAGCTTGAAGTTATTATTTATTTTTCAAGAATAATATCCATGATTATCAACTATAAGAACTGATAGTACACAATATTATAAATACCAAGAAGAAACAATAAACACTTTTAATTAAAAAGTCAAAATAAATAATTTAATATCCAAATTAAATTATCCAAACTTATGATAATTCCTATTTTAATTCTCTAAAAATGATACATAATTATAAAAAATAATTTAGTAATTATAATATATCTCTTTAAAGCTATGGAACTATATCAATTCTATTTTATCGGAAAATAATTATACAGTGACATGTGATTATCTATTTCTCTCTCTTGGATAATTTCCAAAATAATTATCATTATCCTATTCCATGAAATTATTAATTGTTTCCATCTTCCTATAGTAATGTGAATTCTAAAATTAATCCATACCATAGGATAAAAAAAATTTCATGTAGAATAATTATATTTCAACATGTTCTGATAATTCTCACTAGGGTGAAAATTTACAGCAACCAATATATCATTATCTCTCCCGAATAATCCAATAAATTAACAAGGGATAATTTTATCAAAAAAATAATGTTAACTATGTGAGATAAAAAAATTATTTTGAGTTCATCATTTTATTATGATGGATTAATTATTTATTTAATCATGTGATGGTGAATCCTCATTGAAATGTAATAATTTCAAAAGTGAATATTATTTATTCTTCATTACATTAATATATAGGTCTTCATTTTAATACATTGTATGAAAATACTCATTTTAAAATAGGAATATTTTCCACATTCTCTTTTCTATATAATATCTATACTATCAAAATTAATATAGAATGAGATAATTATAATAATAATTCTCTATACATGTGATAAAATTTGAAATCCCATTCATGTAATTATTAACAACAATATTATATGTGTGTTTATTTCCATAAGTGATTTATTTATTTAAAGGTAATATTAATTATCCACCACATGTAATATTAATTTAATTTAATTATAGAATAAAAAAATTAACATGTTAATTATAATCATAAATATATAAACTTCTATTTCTTTCTAAAAATTTATTGATATTTTATTTCATGGAACTCTAGATGTTCAAGGATAGATACCAATGGAATGTAATTTCCAATTTATTGTCAAAAGAAATTATTCCATCACAAGTTGATCGTCCATTTAAATTCAATAATTAATAATAATTATTTAATAATAAAACACAACGTGAAATTTTACTTAATCCTTTTGAATTTAAGGATTACCATAAATCATTTACATCGTACAACTATTTTCCATATTTTTATCTGATTATACTTAATCACATCTATTTAATGAAAGAATCTAAAGCAGGGTTGGTTCACATTTTCAAATAAAATAATAGATAAGTATCAGATCCTATACCTTTTGGTATTTTCTATGTCTCTTTGTGTTATAATAGAGGAGAGAGGAGGGATTTATCTCTCTTTGAAAACACATGTCTGGCTTGTGAGGCTGAAACACATATCAATAAAGGAAGACTTGTAGTTTAAGAGTATGTGTTTTCGGATCACCTAGATATTAAATAATGAAAGAGACTTGAATAAGGTACGTATTGTATATAAGAATTTGTATATATAGGTTTCATGAAGAAAATTTAATCAAATTAAATTTCATATTAAAATAGATTCCATTTATTTCCCTCGAAAGACTAAATTTATGACTCTTAAAATCATAGGAGTCAATCTCTCAACATTTTCACATCTTTAAATACTATAAAATAGTAGTTTCTATATTTAATTACATTAATCACATGGAAAACTATGTTATAAGAGTGGCTTGAAACTAAAAACTGGTATTTTAGGATAAACCGTTTACATATACACAAAACCCTTGCATCACTTATGGGTAACATAGTTTTACCCTTAGGAGGCTGATTACCCATTATACAAGAATTTGTTATTTTAGTAATCCCTTAGATGAGATAAAGAAACTTGATTGCACCCTTAAAAAATAATAGGACGAACCTTCATAGAGATTTATGATTTCTAGATTACCACTACATGAGTAGAGGACTACCATTACACTATTGAGAGTCATGTTTTTCCCTGTCAGACTTTAGAATATTTCTACGAATAATTTACGAGCTAGGAATGAAGACGGCGTGTGATTCTGAGGCCCGATGTGCCTGCAATAAATTTTATAAAAATATTAATTATTTTAATTATATTAACATGGAGGATATGGGTTATCTCTTAAAAGCTAGCTCGGATAAAAAATATAAAGGCACGGTTGTGTCTAGAGTATGCCATTTACCCTAGGTGGGTAATACGTTTAGTTGGCATCAGTCTGTTGTAGAAAACAATAATGAGGGAGTTTGGGTAAATAAATAAATTTATTTATTTATCGAAGTTGACTTCAATAACTCTTGAAAGGAGTCTTGGATTAATCTTATGAGATTGTCGTTGAGTTTGGAAAGTCATGTTTACCTCAGGTGTGACATAAACTTTGTCTGCGCCTAGTGTCGGGTTCGTGGTGAGTCGTGGCTCAGAATCAGCGGAGATGATTTAATTAAAATTAAATCCCCTCCAACCTTCTCCCCCTTGTGTGAAGAAGGATTCTGAAGCCCCCCTTCTCATTCCTATACTCTTTGGGGCCAAACAAAACATATGTTGAATCATCAAAATGGGGTGTTTTTGTACTCGTATCTTGACGGCAATCACTCCTGGATCATGCAAAGGGAGTTTCATAGCGCAGATCCGACCTCGAAGCTTCGGCGTTTCTCCCTAAAGGTAGGAAATTTTGGGTTTAATCATGATTCCCATTTAATGCATTTTTTAAGGTTGTATAGCCCTTAGAAAACTTCTAGGGACCCCTAATGGGTTGATCTTTGTGTTTCAGGGTGAACATGGGCGATTCGGGTTGTTCGCAGCCAAATCCCATCAGATTTTTCTATCAACACGGAGTGTAATCCAGTCACACATGCCATGTGTTCTTCCCAATTGGGGAATGAAGAAATTTTAGTAGTACATGACATGATGTGTGAGTACACGCAGTGTAGTGGCACATGGGCATGTGCTCGGGTGAAGAAGAACACAGAATGGTGGTTTTTGAACACTACACGTCGTGTAGTGGAACATGGGCGTGTGACTGTAGCATCGGTGGAACTGTTGATCAGCGGGTACTGTAGCATCAGTAGGATACTATAGCGGTGGTAGGATACTGTAGCAGTGGCAAGCACAATAGCAGCTGGGTTACTATTCACAGAATGGGCCTTATGCCAAAAATTTGGGCCTACGGGCTATGTAATGGGCTATAAGCCCACCAGTCCATCGGGCAATGTAATGGTTCCCTCTCTACCCAATTAAAAAGAGGTATTTTATTTGATTTAATAATAAAATGAGGCTTCGGCCCCAACCATTAAAAAAACATGGGCAGACCCCATGTACTCCAGAGTACATGCCATGTACGTTGTCAAGCATGTTTTCGTCCGGGGGTTCATTAAACCCCTGTAACTTTCAATCCAAGGGTTTATTTCACATTCTGTCTGAGTCCACATGGCCCTTTATTCAAGGCATGCATTTCAAGACCAATTTTGTGTGTTGTAACTTAAATTGGGGTGTGGTACCCATGAGGCCCAGATTGGGCGTTTGCGGTGAGATGTGACTTTTTCGTCACTTGTATGTTTTCTTCAAATGAGTAGTCGAAACTGTGTGTTTGTATGATAGGATCACATTGGAGTCATCCATTCGATATGTTCAATGATTGAGTTCGGGGACCCACTCAGTCTTGTTATTGTGAATAGTACCATTTTCACCGATTATCTATTTTAGGCAAATAATTAGCCTACCCTGCATGTTTTTCTTTATATAATGTGATGGTGGCCTCATTTTGGAACTAAGAGGTGTTCAGTATAGCAATGTTGTAATTCACTTGGGTTAGTGACGTTTTGACAAGAAACAGTTGAGTGAATTTCCTTGGTTCATTCATGTGAGGGTTCGTGTGGCATTACAACCTCAGTATTGGTTTGTGATCCCCTTTACGGGTTAAGTTTGTATTGAGTTGTGGAATCCCTTAGGTGGGGCTGGGTAGGATCCTCTAGCTCCACGTCCCTAGATCTGGTTCATGGTACCGTCGTGGCCGACACTACATGGGTGACGATCCCCTATCTAGAAGGAAAACCCTTTAGGGTTTATGGCATCATCGGGAATATGATCCCCTATGTAGTGGGCAGTAAAAGTAGGGTTGCGGTATCATTGGTTATATGATCCCCTACATAGTGTGTGATTTTATGTAGGGTTTCAGTATCATAGGTAATGCAATACCCGACTCTATGTGTGTTTTAGGTAGAGTTTTTGGTATCATTGGTTCAATCCCCTACTTCGCAAGTTATACCAGATGGGGTTCCCGACATCGTCATAACCAGCTTTACATGGGTGATGATCCTCTATATGAGTGATGAGATCTGTGTAATGTTAGATCGGGTTGTGGTATCCCCCAGTGGTTCCTGGGAGTGATCCCCTATATGTGAGATTTTTGTTTGACCGGGTTGGGTTCTATTATCCCCTCAGGGACCCTATGAGTGATCCCCTATCCGAGGATTTTTTTTCTGCTATTTCAGCATGAAGTTCTCAGTGATGATATTAGACAAGCGTGTTCGCTCGGATGGTCCATATGGGATGGCGATGTAACTTGGTGGAGTGTATATCTCAGAAGAGAATCATATGGGACGATAGGGCTCTGCGAGAATGTTCTCTTGGTTATGTTTTGCCTTAGAGCCTTGAGTCGAACATGTTCTTGGCGATGAGTTCAACCCTCACAAGGCTTGGTACATGAGATGAGTATATCTGGATGTTCTTTGTATATGTATGGGCATATACTTGTTTGATATTTCTATTTGAATTTAGCCGAGGATGGTCGCGAGATGGAGTTTCTCTCTGGTTCGGGTACCCTCTAGCTGGGATGAGCAGATTGATGTTGTTCAGCTTCTCCTTTTCCTTTTGGGGTTTTGGGGAGCCTATTAAGTATCATTATACACACCCATGCATTTTATTTTTTCACATATGTTTTTTTGTCTTGTGCAGACCACATGCCTTTCGACGGAGTCCCATGAGGATCCAGAGCTGGTGAAGCTTAGTGAGCTTGATCGATCGGGGTGTTTACTAGAGCTAAGCTAAGGAGCTTTCCGGTGGGTTCATTTGAAAGATATCCCCTAATTCTAAGCAGGTTGGACACTTTAGTAGTTTTATTTTGGAGGCCCTAGTATTTTCCTTATTGTAGTTATGTTGTACTCTGGTTGTGTGATAGACATATTCATGCATTTTATTATCAGTTTTCATATATCTCTGAACTATTTCAGGGAGGGGTATGTGGGTGTGTGTGTAAAGGAACCTTTGGCTAAGGCCTCTAATGTGTGTGATTGCCTAATCAATACTAGTCTCCAATCGCTAGCCTATTGGAGGTAGGCTTGGGGAGTCGCGACTCGATCCCCTTTGGGCCGGGTCGTGATATAGTGGTATCAGAGGAGGTTCCACCTATGGGATATCAGAGCATAGTTGGTCTAGCTGTGATCTTGGTTTGGGTTTCATAGCGGCGGTGTTGGGATGTTTTGAATTCGTCTTTCATGCTAGGGGCTCTAGTGTTGGTGTAGAAACTAACATATCCATTCACCCGGACTCTGATAACCTTCTTTTCGACTCTGGACATAAGGACACTAGTCATAGGGACATAATGGTACATGCATCATATAGGACTAGGTTTTGGGTTTTTTTTGTCCATCTTGTGTCAGATCATAAGATATACTCTTTGACTGTGGTGCATCAGGACTGTATTTCAAGATGCCTCCACGACGAAATCCAATGAGGGTTTTTCAGTGGGATTGTGGTGATGATCCACCCCAAAGAGACACTTTGGAGTAGGGAACATGTTCGGAGGCTGGACCTCCAGGTGTTTTACCAGTTGAGACCCACCTATCGAGTAGCTCGTTGTGCCAGCAATGTAGGATGAGGATGAACGCTGGATGAGTGCGCTGCATGAGTTCTAGAGGCAGCAACCTCCAATGTATTAGGGTGATCCAAACCCCCAGGTATCTCATGAAGGGATCTAGGTAGCCACCGGAGTTTTCTTCCTAGTAAGGAAACCTCTAGATCAGATGGTGTTCAAAGCTTAGATCCTTCTTCATGGTTAAGGAGATAGATGGTGGATTACAGTGATGAAACCCCATGACGAGGAGACACTCATGTAGACATAGATTGATCATCTCTTCAGGGAAGTTTTATACCCAATCACGTTGAGGTCCGTGCGGATCTAGGAGCTTCTTCAGCTTTGGCAGGATGGAATGACTGTGTTGGAGTACTTAGAAAGGTTTATAGACCTACCACACTACTCCCGGGATATGGTTCAAGACCCATTATTTATGGTTAAGACCTTCAAGAATTTCCTACATAGAGACATCTAGGCATTTTTGGTTTCCTTGTGCATGTCCACCTGTGTTGGAGTGCTGGAGTGAGCCTTGGTGGTGGAGAGATATCTGACTGAGCAGACCCCAAACGTCAGTTTTGTGCACATGGGAGATAATAACTTGGATACAGGTTCATCAGCTGGTAGTCGATGATAGGCTTAGGGGTTCAGATGTTCACGACGTTTCAGGAGGTGACCCCAGGATGGATGATCTGAGGCTTAGGGATCTCATGGATCATAGGACAATTTTGGTCAGTCACATGGGAGATTGTAATATGCTTGCGATGGTCGGGGACATCTTTCTAGAGATTGTCTGACCCTCCATGATGCTGAGAGAGATCAGGTCAACATGACACCTTAGCAGTGGCATAATCTTGAGTATGGAGGTCCACATGGTGGTGGAAGTGGTGACAGAGCTCGTGCAAAAGCGGGAGGTGGTAGGCGGTATGAGTTTCCACCACCACCACCCCCAGGTAATCCACACTGAGCTCAAGGAGTTGGAGGATGAGGGTGAGGACAACTACAAGCATTAGAGGCTGTTGACTCAGAGGCTCTGCGAATGGATATAGGTATGCTCTGTGTCCTTTCTAATTTCTACACTAGTTTTTTTAGACACTATTATGTGGTACTCTTTCATTTCTATTGCTTTCTTGATTTTTGTTCAGGGAATTGTTAATATCCTATGTTAGTGTTATTCGATGTGAATCGTATGCATGATTAAGACGGATCCTACCCCCCACTGAGTTGTGTTTTTGTGACACATTTAAAACAATGCAGGTGAGTCATTGCCTCCCAAATCTTATAGTGATAATATGTTGTGGAGATCTTGTGAGTAGGAAGTGCTCAAAGAAAGTTGTGGTTTCTAAATCTACAATAGAAGCTAAGTAGGCCAAATTATGGGATTTAATTAATATTTTTTTATTCAAAAACATCATCGAAAAGATTAAAATTAGGCTTAATAGTAATGAAATTATCAAACTCTATTGTGACTATACTACAGTGGTGACTCCTGAATAGGATCCATGGTCACATGAGTAGATCAATCACATGCTTCAAAAATATATTCTCTTGAGGGATATTTCTCAAATAGGTTATGTCACTTTGATAAGTTTTTCCATTGTAGAAAATGTGGTCTAACCCTTAACTAAATACAGATATCACCAGAAACATGATCATCATGTGAGATCTGGTTGACCAAAATTTGTTTGCAGTTGGATCTAGTCCAAGTGGATGTATGTCAGAGTTAGTGACCTAGAACTGACTAATTTTACATTATATTTCATGTATATTCATTGATATATGTATTAATTAAATTCCATATTATATATTTTTTATTGTCACGCATAAAATTAATTTAATATTTTCCTAGTGTATATATCGCATTGAAAATTTCATATCAGTTCCACACTATGATGGGAACCATGAATTTCTATAAAGATATTATTAAATCTTTTTCAATGGTCATGTGACATTATATGATGGGACACATGGCCTGTGGACTATTAGGTTTGAGTATAGGTAATTATATGAGACTACATCTCATGAATATTGCACTTGGTAATATCTAATATGAGTGATTATAAGGAAAACACTTCCTACAAAAAATCCAAATGTTTATTTATCATAGGTTATTTCTTTCTATGACCATGTGTACTAATCCATATACATTAATATTATTATTAATACATTTCATGACTCATACACTTTGATTTTTTATCATAAATAGTTATTATATATGATCGTGGTGAAGTTGGGTAGTCTGGGTGATTCATGAAATATATGTTATTAATAAATAATTTGTGGAAGTATTGGCACCTTCCATATTTATGGAAGGTTATGTATCAGCCCGTTGATTTAAATGGAACTATCCCATTAAATATTAGGGCCATGGTTTGTTCACGAGTTCATTTTATATTGTCAAAGAATGACGCATCAAGCATATTGTTGATGACACGTGTATGCAACCTATTGATGAAATTTCCTAACAATGAGATTATATTAATCAATGAGAGTTATTATGTGGTTTTCATGTTGTCACATGTCTTCTTCCTTGGTGGGGGACACAAGCAATTTCAAGACAATAATCATGGACTTCATGAAATCTCTCCTCATAACACTAGGGATGTGTCTGGAGCCTCCAACAAAAAGTGATTCAATTTTTCTCTCTTGAATTTTTTTTAATAATTGGAATATATATTATTCTCTAGAAAAAGAAGTAATATTTATTCAATATTTTTTAAAATGATTGAAAATATTAAAAATATATTTATTTGAATGAAAATTGTCTAATTACATGAATATATAATATTTATTTATCTGTTGTTATTCGCACCATAGGGAAAATTATATATTTATTAAATAAATAAATTATTTATCAATGAAAATATTAAATAAATATTTATTCACCCGATAGTGAAAAGAATATTTATTTATTTATTGAATGAATAATATATCTTTATATATTTATTTTAGAATTCAAAAAGTTAATGCATGATGAGTGTACTAGATATTGTTGGGTGATTAATATTTATTTATTATATTGTAAAATAAATATTTTTCATTTTGTGGGTTAACGTACACAATAAAATAAAATAATATTATTATTTCATTACCTGGAATGTGGTTCCTTTTGGGTTTAATATATTATTATGGGATGTATTACAATTAATTATATGTTAAACCTTTCCCTCAATAGACTAATATTTAAATCGGATAATGGATAATCATAGTTCACAACATTATCATCTCAAGATATACCTCCTATATCTTACTCTCAACATTGATAAGAACATGATAAATTCATTCTATATGAAAGGAACAAATATCGATCTATAAAAACAACACAATAAGATAAATTGGTCATGCTAGAGCCCGACGTTTCATTGACATTTTTCTGAGATCTATGGAGAAAATGTGGACCAATGATAGAGGGGCTCTACTGTGGGACATCCCTATGAAATGGTGATAAATCAATTGGGTTAGAATTAACAACACCATCAATTTAGAATGATCTCAAGAGTAAGATACTATTTCTTCTTATATATTAAAATTAATTATAAATTAACATGAAAAGATCTTCCCTCTTTATTTTGGGAAAATAAATTCTCTTTATTCTTCGTAAAAATTAAAATTATTCATGAAATTCACGACATATACATTGAGAATGATCCATTGAATCCTGCAAAAGTTGAGTTTTTGTTAGGCCCAATGAGACCTTCTCAATAGAAGCTTAAATTCAATTGAATATTTAAAAAATTTTGTATCCCAACTAAAAAATCTGTTTCAAATACCTTTTGGAACTTTTTTATTGTAACAAATTGGGCCTATAGGGTACCACCAAATATAAATTGAATAGATAATTTCACAAGCTTCAATTTGAAATCCTATGGATCCCAAACATACACACAAATCAAATGTTATTGTCGTTTGATGTTCACTCCCAATATTTAAATTTTTATATGAAATTTATTTATTCATTAATTTTTTTATGATGAATTTTTTGTTAAATGCGTATTACTAAATATTAATTCTAATATTATTAATTAATATTGATTTTGTATAATTTTATCAACCATTCACTAAATATATTATATATTAATTTTAATACATAGTTATTATTATATAAATCATATTTGTAAAAATATAGTGTATATATATATATATATCAATAGGAATATATTTATATAATAAAAATATTATTAATAATAATTTAATTTTTTTAGGAACACATTATTTTATCAGTACTAAAAATATGTTCTTTATCATTAATGAATGGAATACCTATATTTGGAAAAAGAAAAATGCGGATAATACGAGGATTTTATCAATGATAAAAAAACTTCGATAATGTGTGGTCTTTAACAGTGCAAAATACACAAATAACGGTTTGAACTTGTCAGTGATTTTATTAGAACTGATAAAGGTATCCTTTATCAGTGATTTTAACAAATGTAGATAAAAGAGCCTAATTTATTATCGTATTTTTTGACATAGATAAATAGTAGAAATGAATAATTGTGATTCTATCGTAGTGTAAGAAATTTAAATATTTGATCTTGAAAACTTATGGTTTGATCCAATTCATGTTTCAAAACCAAAAAATTGCATGGATGAACACATGAACCAGCCACAAGCCCCGAGACGCTCGTGAAAAATCACAAATAGCCTTGTGATAAAAAAAATAAAAAAATAATATTTTAATAAAATATAATAGAATAAAACAAAATAAAACAATCTTCAATACATTAAAATCATGCTATGCCATTCTTATACAACATATCAAAGGGTGAGTTTTTTTCAAAATAATTTTATAATTATCTCCACACTTACCACTCACTTAATATGTTTCCATAAATCCACATTTTCATAATGTTTGTGTCTTTTATTTTTGTATTAATTATAATTTTAATTTTAAATTATTTTTTAATACTTATAGATCAATTATTATTTTATATAAATGTCTGAGATTCATGGTATGGAATGTTAGTCTGTGAGTCCCACATAGTATGGGTTAGGGACCTAAATTTAGTGGTGCACACTCTAAGTGGATGGGGTCAGCCTGTTTTGTGAAAATATCAACCAGTATGACCCACCCCATGTGTCCAGTAGGCATGACCCATTAACACATATATGTATATTAGAAGAGATATAGAAAGCATTTGATGAGACACTCAAAATACATTATTTTGTGGGGAGTAAAATTCCCTTACCAAATCAAAACCTCTCACATGGAGGTGTCAACACCCAACCAATTCATTATATTCTATCTACTACTTAATAAATATAAGAATCTTTATCTTAATATAAAAATAGTATATTATAAAAATATTATAAATCAAATTTATCACAATTTTCATGAAAAAATAATAATTATAAAAATCATTTTTTAAATAATTATAAAAAATTAATTCAAATTCTATATGTGATAAATTTCATAAAAAATATAATATTAAAAATACTCAACTATATCAACACCTAAAAAATAGAAATATAAAAAAATTAAACTTGTAATGGAAATTTATATTTTTTATAGGTTTTCTATAAAAAATTACAAATATGTATGATTTTAATATTTTTAATGGTAGGGATTATAGGCCTCTGGGGCTTCAATGCTTTTGGCTTTGTGCCTATGGGCTACATAATGCGGTCTCCTCCTACCTTGATAAAAATTGGTATTTGATTTCATAATAAAATGGGGGTTCGACCCCAACTTAATATATATATATATATATATATCCAAACTTTTATTAAAATTGAACTTATATTATATAAAACATTACTTTTATTATACTAATCATAAAATATGAATAATTTTACCACCCAAAACTCTCATTTCTAATGGTGGGTCCCATGTTATGGATTTAAAATGCGGGATTTTTCTTCCCCCTTTTCCGAATAGAAATAATAATAATATATTATTATTAATCAGTAATTAATAAATAATATATATTCATAAAAATTAATTATAATCAAAATATCGAGAGAAAAATTAACTCTTAATATTTACAATTAAATATTAATAGAAAACTTATTGATATTAATGATATTAATAACAATATTAATAAATAAATAAATAATTACTAATAATTTATAGTTATTAATTAATTTGTAATTAAATAATTTTTCATTACTATTTAAAAATATTAATTATGAATTTGCTAACTATTTTTTAATTAATAAATTAATATTAATAATTATTAAATAAAAATTTCTAATAAATATATCAGATAAATATTTACGAACTAAATATTTATAAAAAAATTAAATTACTAATTACAAATTGTTAAGTTATCACAACTTAAAAATTATTAATCATTTTATTTAATTTTTTTATTTTAAATTATTAATTATTAATAAGAAATCATATATAATTAATTATTTTTTTAATTATAAATTAAATTGTCATGACCCGACCCTACCCGGGCTCGAGCCGCAACTACCCCAAGCTCGCCTCTATAGGCCAGGGGCTGGCGACCAGCGCCGAAGGCACAACAACTCGGGGAGGACTTTGCCTAAGCACCTGCACACACACACGCAGCACACTCAATGCAAATGTGCAGAGTAAAAGAAAAGTCAAGCAGATTAAAAGAGTAACTACTATAAAAAAACCACAATGTGCATCGACCTCTAAAAGTACAAAGTACAAGCTGAAGGTAACTGAAAAAGAAAAGGGAAAAAACACGCGCCCAACCAGAAAAGGTGCCACAACCCAACAACAGGTAAACAAAAGAAAAATAGCCGTAAGGGGTCCCCCACCTGGGACCTAACCATGACCACCACACGCGGTCCAAGCTCCTGAACACCTAAGCTCCACTGAAGTCACGACCAACCTGTCCGTTGTCTGCAAGGGCACACCATGTGCGGGCAAACCCCAAGCAGGGGTGAGTATAAAAATACTTAGTAGGATACCCTGAAGGCTTAAGGGAGCAACAAAGTAGGTACCGAAGGGTGAGTAGTAGAGCGAATAGGGAAACGTAATGGAGTACAACTGAAAGGGAAGTAAGGAGTATAGTAAAGAGTCCAGCTCAACCCAACAAGAGGAAAGAAGGTAGACTCATCCAGACACAAGGAGCTGGAAACAGTGAGAAGATGAACTTCCCATCGAGTCTTCTCTACCTATAGCAGGAGAGTAGACTCGTCCAACCACGAGAAGCTAAACACGGAAAGCACGTGGCATACCCTGCACATCTTCACCTCTCCTGGAAGGAGAGTAACCAAACCCAAGATGTGCGTACTAGAACAAGGTATATACAAGATACATATGCTCAATCAAGAAGCCCAAACAAGATCGTAAGGGGATCTCCATCCCATACCTCAGCACAAGAAAAGTGAGTTGCCAGTAGTCCTAGAAGTAAACTCCATCGATGCCCAGCATCCCGAACATCTGTCCCAAACCGCAAGCCAAGGGGCTCAATCACCACACCTCAACACTATCCGATTTGGGCGGCACTGACTCGCCAGCACGGTTTTAGGTCACGTCACAGGGACGCGTCTCGGTGGGGGGTAAAATCTCCTTGTACTTGAGAGTTTTGGGGGAATGTCAACCACAACTCGTCACGACCCCGCAGTCGAGAGGTCTCAAAGTCGACAGGCGACCCCCTGACCAGCCCTGCTGGAGGGTCCCTGGAAGTCACTGGGTTCCCACTATAGGGAGACCCAGAAAGTCGACAGGTGCCACATTTCCCAGTCCCATAACAGGGTAATCCACTGGAGGGTGACCTGGATAAAGTCGGCGACGAGACCACTCCCCATCCCAGCTGGAGGTAACTCGGCATTGGGGACCACTGCCTAGCCCAACTGGAGGTAAGCACGACATCGAGGACCACTGCCCAGCCCAGCTGGAGGTAAGCCTGGCATCGGGGTCCACTGCCCAGCCCCACTAGAGGTAAGCCCAACATCGGGGACCACTTCCCAGCCAAACTGGAGGTATGCCCGGAACTGCTCTGGCCATCCCTACTAGATGGTACTGCTCGGTGAACACCGTTGTACTGGCCATCCCTGCTGGATGGTAACCCACTGGCGAGCTCTGCTCGAAACAACCTTAGCCCTACTGGTAACAACCTCAGCCCTACTAGAAACAACCTCAGCCCTGCTGGAAACAACCTCAGCCCTGCTGGAAACAACCTCAGCCCTACTGGAAACAACCTCCTGGGTAGAGGATCGGTGCCCGCTTAAAGTGTTAGTCACACTGAATCCACAAGAACTCTACGAGGGAACACAGGGAAATGGGAAAAACTCCCCAGGCCTCACAAGGGGATCCCGATCCAATCCCCTAAGTCACTGTCGAAGTGGACCAAGAAATCTCATCCTAGAAAGTGGGGAAAACACCCACGCTGAACGAACACCCGTAGTCGTAAACGGTGTCGCAGTCCGGTGAAAGGGGCATGGTACTGAAACCCCTCACAGCTGAGGAAGCAGAGGAAGAAAACCATCTCTTCCGGCCAAACCATCGAGAACAAGACCAAGGGGAGGCCACTCAACCCTGCTGGTCAGACAAAAGAGCACTAGGCCAGAGTAGATCACGACACACACATGGGGCCCACACGACGTGTGGCCCCAAGTCATCCCCAACTGAGCGCACAAACATCCTCAGGTACAAACAACCACACGTACCTCCAAGCGCTCTCGTATACTTCCAGTGTATACCTCGTTCCAGCCCAAAGGCTATCATGCACACGATACCCAGCGTCAACGCGAAGGTGTGACATAAAAACTCCACCTCAAAGGCCCAGGCACAACCAACCACATCTTGTGAACCAATTATATCACTCTCCCAATAGTGCGTGATCACCAGCCAAGGGTCCGCTACAAACATGGTAGGACGAACCACCACCGGAACACCTTTCATGCTTCCACATTTAACAATATCGCGTAAGAGGCACTGCACAACCAAACAGATCACACCGGTGTAATCCTCGCGGAAAAACACGCGAGATCGACTACTTACTCTCCTCCAACGGATATCCGACGGAAAAGACACCCACACCACCTCACGCCCGAACGACGTCCCGTGATCCCGAGCCTCGGCCCCGAAAACTGTCAGGCGCATCGCACCATTGCGATCCCCTCGGGAAAACACGTCAAAAGCACTACTCAGATGAGTGCAACAGATATCCGGAGAAAAAGGTGCATTCCGGCGCACCGCACACGAGCGGTGCTACGTGGGATCCGCAACCCAGTCCTGAAACACAACGAATGGATCGCACCGTTATGATCCTCTCGAAAAAAAACACACAAGATCGACTGATCACTTGTCCAAAACAGTCCCCCGGTGATAAAGATGGAAAATCACCATCGACGCTCAAACAGCCCTCGCGAGGCCCGCACCATCGTGCGAAATTACAGCGGGCAGACTACGCCAACGTGATGCCCTCGAAAAAACACCCAACATTGACTGCTCACACGCCCCGAACAGACGTCCGATGAAAAGGTCGCTAAAAGCTGCACAAATCTCAAAAGACGGGCCTTGGGGCTAACGCCTCAACTCTGGCTTCAGCGCCCGGAACAATACTGGAAAACTCAGCCCTGACGCCAGGGTCGCAACCCCACTGGCGTCGCTCAAAACGGACGTCGGACGCGTCCGTGCCGTCCAAAATAGGATCCCCCGGAAAACGTCAATCTGCTTAACACACGTGACGCGCCTCCGAGTCCCCTGTTTCGGGAGTTAAAAACCCCCGAAACCATCTCAAAAAGTCCGCCTTGACACGGGCTCCGTGCTGCCGTAGACGGCGCGCAATACGGACGCCATGCGGATGATTTATGATTTATAAACCATTTCCATAATAATAATAATAATAAAATTATTATTATTATTATTATTATTTCTATTATTTTTACAGACGGACCGGCCTGCTGGCCGGTCCCGTGTCGTCGCCCAACAGGACCCACTTTGTGCGGGTCCTTGCTCCCAGCAGACCGGCCAAGCGGCCGGTCTCCGTTGACAACCAACAGGACATGCGCCACACGGGTCATGGCTTCCCCAGCACGCCCGAGGCCTGGCCTCGGGCTCCTCCACCGACCGCACCTGGCCGGGGCACCTTGCCGCAGACAGCGCCGCCGCTGCCCCTCTCCACCGGCCGCCCGTGTCGTTTCCACTCGGCCGCGCTCCCGGCCGCCTCGACCCCGCGACACGCTGATGCCCTGCTGCCGAACACCACCGACCACCCGGCCAACGCCTCCGCCTGGTCCCCAGCTGCTTCGCCGCGCCTGCTCACCCGAAAACACCGAAAACACCAGAAAAACACCCTAAAATCCGCTGTTTTCGGTGGACAACTACGAGCACGTCGGGACTCAAATTTTAATCCCGAAATATGTGTTTGAAAGATCAGAATATGTGCTACCCAAATAAGGAATTCGTTCGAAATTTGAACAGAATTTCAATGAATAAAATCGAATTCAAAGGGGGTGCGGAAATAGAATGCAACGTAGCCTACATTGTTGGGCTTCGTCCGGTGCTTCACCGCACGATCCGCCGCCGCCGCAATGCTCGGAGAGGAGGAGGATTAGTGAGGAGCTCTCCGTGGTTGAGCTCTTCTACCATGATATGAACAAAGGGGGTGAGAGGGGGGGGGGGGTTAAGCTTAAATAGGAAGAAAAACTAATTAATTAAAAAGTTTTAATTAATTTAATCCTTCAAAATAACCCGCACCCGAAACTCTTGGCGGTGTCAAGATTAAATGTCTCCTAGGGTAAAAACCACCTCCTAAGCACAACTGCTGTCTCGGAATTTGATTCCGAGCTTCTGTTTGGAAGTTATAAAATTTAACGTCTGAAGCTGCTAAATTACGAAAACACCCCTGAGGCCATTTTTCAAAGACGGGTCGCGCCCGCAAAACTTACACCCCTCCTAGGGTAAACGGCACGCTCCGGACTCAACGGTGTCCTCGAGTTTCCAATCTGAGCCACCGTTTTATAGATACATGAGCTTCACCCATAAACGAATATATTAATTAATTTATTTATCTGTTTAATGTTCCGAAAGCGAGGGAGGGGTCCAAACATCCTGTGCCGACAAGTTTTATGTCATTCCTAGGGTAAAAACCCCATTTCGGACCCATCCATACACTCAAATCTCTGATCCAGATCACCTTTCAGGAGTTATCCCATTTATTTGGCAGTTTTAGTGTGAACGCACTGAAAATTTAATTCTGGCCACTCCGGGGCTCGGAATCGCACGCCGTCTGAAGGCGTTGCTCTGAATTAACATCAAGAATATTCCAAATTCCTTTGTATCCAAAAACAAGGTTCTTACATCATTCCCTACTTCAAGATTTTCATCCACGAAAAGAAAAACTAGGGAGAAACATAGGGTACTAAGCCCACACTCGGCTCTTCCACACCCAGAAGGACACTCGCAAAGCATTGCGCCACCACACACAGACCAAAGCATTGATCATTTCATGCCAGGTCAGCCATTTCCGATGTCGTGCACCCACTCTAGACGTTGGGGTTAGGGCAAGGCAGTAGGGTATCTCGCGATACCTTTGCATGGTCTCAAATGGCCCGAAGGCCCTTAGGGGTAGCTCACCTCCCCGGTCGAACCTCTGCATCGCATGCTGCGACTGGAATCACTGCCCGCACCTGGAACAAGGCCGGGTTATTCCCCCCTTCAGAATATCCATATGGTGAAACACCCAAGGATATCTGGTCATGCAAGTTTCCACAACCGATGTCTCGCAACCCAGACTCTCTTACATGTGTGGAAAGCGAACGAGTCGACACCATCGACTAGAGAAAAAGGGCTCACGCCTTTTACCTTACCAACACAGGGTTACACCCGATGCCATACGTCACCCTGGTAACACCTCAAACAAGGAGCAGGGAGGAAAGAATTCCACACACAGAGTCTAACAATTCTACAGAAAAAAGGTAGAAGTGCCATAGAGCGTATTTCTTAACACGTCATGCTCTGCAGGGTCATAGACACCCAAGGCTCGCGACTGTCCGTGGTCCCATCTGTCAGCTCCCGGAGCCTGACGTGGACCACCTGATGGTGATGGGAAGACCTCGTAACGTCGTCTCCCACCTCCAGCTCCTCCCGCTCCTCCGCTAGCACCACCTCTCTGGGCACAACTCTGATCATGGCGCTGCCTCTGTCGTGGTGGTGCGCCTGCTGCCTGCCCGAAGCTCTCAGCAACTCGGGTCGGGCAGTCTCGTGCCAAGTGACCTCGCCTGTCACAAGCATAGCACCGACTCTCTCTAGGCTGCACTGGTGCCCTCTGGCGCCACGGTGGTGTATGACCATGCCCCTGAATCTGGTTGTCAGAAAGCCACCTGCGTCGGGGTTCTGCTTGCCGACGCCCACTAGCTGCGGCAGACGTCTCGGCTCTAACGTGCCTGCCGCCACCACCAACTCCAGAATGTGAAAGGAATCCCTCTATCACCAGTGCCTGCTCTAGCACCCCGACATATGTGGAAATTCCCAATGGTACTATGACAACACAAATCTCTTGGCGGAGACCCTGCTCAAACTTCCGCGCTCGGATGTTGTCATCACGGACCAAGTCCGTGTAAAAGCATGCACGGTCTGCAAAACTAGCCGCGTACCTAGACACTGTCATCCCTCCCTGCTGAAACTGCATGAGCTTTTGAATATGAATGGAGTGCAAGAAGGAGGGGAAAACTCCTCATGAAACAACAACTGAAAGTCGCCCCATGAAAGCGACGACTTGTCAAGAAGATGAGTAACCAGACTCCACCAACACGAAGCTGCTCCACGAAAAAGGGTGGCTGCCAAAGCCACTCTCTGATCTGTCGGCGACTGCACAACCCTAAAAAGGCGAACCACTGACTCTAGCCAAACCTCTACTGCTTCAGGGTCTAGCTCACCACTGAACCTCAGTAGTCTCTTCCGCTGGAACTCATGGAGCGCGCTCAACCTGCACTCAAGCTCAGCCTGCTCTACTGAAACTGCATGCTGCTCAATAGGTGGGGGTGCTACTACCGGCCCACCCGGAGAAAGGGGCTCGCATGATGGGTCCTGGACTAAGGCCTCGTAGCTCACAGGGTCTTCGTTACTAACCAAAGCTGGTATCATGGCTGGATGTCTTTGCGGAGACATCCTGAATATTATCAAGGAGTACCATGGTCAGATGAGCATATATGTATATACCAACAACAACAACGATGGGGAGCTGACTCAAGAAGGACAGTCAAAGACTCAAATCCTGTGTGATGCAAAAACCAAATTTTCCCTACAACAAGTGTCTCAGCATGCCGAGTCGACAAGCAGGTTGTCAAGGTCCTGGTGAATGGATACGTCGGCCGTCGCACCATCACTGGACTCCCTGGCCTGAGAGCTGCTCTCGAGACACGTTAACACTATTGCCCAAATTCCCAACCAATTCCTCTTTTAGGGATGTCCGAACAACATCCCAAGGAATGAACCACCTCTGATACACCATTGTAATGACCCGACCCTACCCGGGCTCGAGCCGCAACTACCCCAAGCCCGCCTCCACAGACCAGGGGCTGGCGACCAGCGCCGAAGGCAAAATAACTCGGGGAGGCCTTTTCCTAAGCACCTATACACACACACGCAGCACACTCAATGCAAAAGTGCAGAGTAAAAGAAAAGACAAGCAGAGTAAAAGAGTAACTGCTATAAATAAACCACAATGTGCATCGACCTCTAAATGTACAAAGTACAAGATGAAGGTAACTGAAAAATAAATGGGGAAAAATATGTGCCCAACCAAAAAAGGTGCCACAACCCGACAACAGGTAAACAAAAGAAAAATAGCTGGAAGGGGTCCCCCACCTGGGACCTAACGACGACCACCGCATGCGGTCTAAGCTCCTGAACTCCTAAGCTCCACTGAAGTCACGACCAACCTGTCTGTCATCTGCAAGGGCACACCAAGTGCAGGCAAAGCCCAAGAAGGGGTGAGTATAAAAATACTCAGTTGAATACCCCGAAGGCTCGAGGGAGCAACAAAGTAGGTACCGAAGGGTAAGCAGTAGAGCGAACAGAGAAAAGTAAAGGAGTACAACCGAAAGGGCAGTAAGAAGTACAGTAATGAGTCTAGCTCAACCCAACAAGAGGAAAGAAGGTAGACACGTCCATACACAAGGAGCTAGAAATGGTGATAAGATGAACTTCCCGTCGAGTCTTCGCTACCTATAGCAAGAGAGTATACTCGTCCAAACATGAGAAGCTAGACATGGAAAGAACGTGGCATACCCCACGCGTCTTCGTCTCTCCAAGAAGGAGAGTAACCAAACCCAAGAAGTGGGTACTAGAACAAGGTATATACAAGATACGTATGCTCAATCAAGAATCCCAAACAAGATCGTAAGGGGATCTCCATCCCATAGCTTCGCCCAAGAAAAGTGAGTCGCCAACAGTCCCAGAAGTAAACTCCATCGATGCCCAGCATCCCGCATGTTTTCCCCGAACTGCAAGCCAAGGGGCTCAATCACCACACCTCGACACTATCCGCTTTGGGCGGCACTGACTCGCCTGTACGTTCTTAGGTCAGGTCACAAGGACACGTCTCGGTGGGGGGGGGATATTCTCGTACTTGAGAGTTCTGGGGGAACGTCAACCACAAGTCGTCACTGCCCCGCAGTCGAGAGGTCTCAAAGTCGACAGGCGACCCCCCTGCCCAGCCCCGCTGGAGGGCCCCTGGAAGTAAACAGGTTCCCACTACAAGGAGACCCGAAAAGTCGACGGGTGCCACACTGCCCAGTCCCATAACAGGGTAATCCACTGGTGGGCGACTCGGCTAAAGTCAGCAACGGGACCACTACCCAGCTCAGCGGGAGGTAACCCGACATCGGGGACCACTACCCAGCCCAAATGGAGGTAAGCCCAGCATTAGGGACCATTGCCCAGACCAGCTGGAGGTAAGCCCGGCATCGGGGACCACTGCCCAGCCCTGCTGGAGGTAAGCCCGGTATCGGGGACCACTGCCCAGCCCAGCTTGAGGTAAGCCCGGAACTACTCTGGCCATCCCTGCTGGATAGTACTGCTTGGTGAACACCGATGTACTGTCCATCCCTGCTGGATGGTAACCCACTGGCGAGCTCTGCTCGAAACAACCTCAGCCCTGCTAGTAACAACCTCATCTCTACTGGAAACAACCTCAGCCCTACTGGAAACAACCTCAGCCCTACTGGAAACAACCTCATCCCTACTGGAAACAACCTCCTGGGTAGAGGATTGGTTCCCGCATAAATTGTTGGTCACACTGAATCCACAAGAACTCTACCAGGGAACAAGGGGTAATGGGAGAAACTCCCCATGCCTCACAAGGCGATCCCGCTCCAATCCGCTGAGTCACTGTCGAAGCAGACCAAGACATCTCATCCCAGAAAGTGGGGAAAACAGCCATGATGCACGAACACCCGTAGTTGTAAACGGTGTCGTAGTCCGGTGAAAGGGGCACAATACTGAAACCCCTCACAGTCGAGAAAGCAGAGAAACCAAACCATCTCTGTCAGCCAAACCATCGAGAACAAGACCAGGGGGACACCACTCAACCCTGCTGGTCAGACAAAAGAGCACTAGGCCAGGGGAAACTCCACCCTTCTGGTCAAACAAGCGAGTGCAGAGGGACCCTCTACATCGCGAGAGGTCAAGTACGCAAAGTCGATCACGACACGCACATGGGGCCCACACGACGTGTGGCCCTAAGTCATCCCCAACTGAGCGCACAAACATCCTCAGGTACAAACAACCACACGTACCTCCAAGCGCTCCCGTATACTCCCAGAGTATACCTCGTTCCAGCCCAAAGGCTATCGTGCACATGGCACCCAGCGTCAACGCGAAGGCGTGACATAACAACTCCACCTCAAAGGCCCAGGAATGACCAACCACATCTTGTGAACCAATTATATCACTCTCCCAAGAGTGCGCGATCACACGCCAAGGGTCCGCTACAAACATGGTGGGACGAACCACCACCGGAGCACCTTTCGTGCTTCCACATTTAACAAGATCATGCAAGAGGCTTCACACAACATAAAGGATCTAGCCATTGTAATCATCGCGAAAAAACATGTGAGATCGACTACTTACTCGCCTCCAATGGATATCTGACGGAAACGTCACCAACACTGCCTCATGCCCGAACGACGTCCCGTGATCCCGAGCATCGGCCCCGAAAACAGTCGGGGGCATCACACCATTGTGATCCCCTCAGGAAAACACCTCAAAAGAACTACTCACATGAGTGCAACAGATATCCGGAGAAAATGGTGCATTCTAGCGCACTGCACACGAGCGGTGCTACGTGGGACCCGCAACCCGTTCCCCAAACACAACGAACGGATCGCACCATTGTGATCCTATCGAAAAAAACACACAAGATGGACTATTCACTTGTCCAAAACGGTCACCTGGTGATAAATATGGAAAATCACCATCAACACCCAAATGACCCTCACGGGCCCCACACCATCGTGCAGAATTACAGCTGGCAGACTGCGCCAACATGATGCCCTTGAAAAAACACCCAACGTCGACTGCTCGCACGCCCCGAATGGATGTCCGATGAAAAAGTCGCTAAAAGTTGCACGCAGCTCAAAAGACGGGCCATGGGGCCCACGCCTCAACTCCGGCTTCAGCGCCCGAAACCATAATGGAAAACTCTGCCCTGAAGCCAGGGTCGCAACGCCACTGACGACGCTCAAAACGGACGTCGGACGCATCTGTGCCATCCAAAACAGGATCCCCTGGAAAACGCCAATCTGCTTAACACATGTGATGCGCCTCCGAGTCCCCCGTTTCGGGTGTTAAAAACCAGTGAAACCATCTCAAAAAGTCCACCTTGAAACGGGCTTCGCGTTGCCGCAGACGGCGCGCAATACAGATGCCCTGATATGATTTATGTTTATAAATCATTTCCATAATAATAATATTATTATTATAAACTTATTATTATTTTTCTTATTTTTTTCTTTTTTTTCTTTTTTTTACAAATGGACCGGCCTGCTGGCCGGTCCCGTGTCATCGCCCAAAATGACCCGCTTTGTGCGGGTCCTCGCTCCCAGCAGACCGGCCAAGCGGCCGGTCTCCGTTGACAACCAATAGGACCCGCGCCGCGTGGGTCCGGGCTTCCCCAGCATGCCTAAGGCCTGGCCTTGGGCTCCTCCGCCGAGCGCACCGGGCCGACGCCCCTCACCGCAGACAGCGCCGCCACTGTCCCGCTCCACCGGCCGCTCGCACCGTCTCCGTTCGCCCGCGCTCCCTGCTGCCTCGACCCCGCGACATGCTGATGACCTACTGCCGAACGCCGCAGACCGCCTGGCCGATGCCTATTCCTGGTCCCCTGCCACGCCGCTGCGCCTGCTCGCCGAAAAACACCAAAAACACTGGAAAAACACCCTGAAACCCGCTGTTTTCGGCGGACGACTATGAGCATGTTGGGACTCGAATTTTAAACCCGAAATATGCATTTTAAAGATCAGAATATGTGCTACGCAAATAAGGGCTTCGTTCGAAATTTGAACAACATTTCAATGAATAAAATTGAATTCAAAGGGGGTGCGGAAATAGAACGCAACGAAGCCTACCTTGTTGGTCTTTGCTCGGCGCTTCACCGCACGATCCACCGCCGCCGCAATGCTCGGAGAGGAGGAGGATTAGTGAGGAGCTCTCCATGGTTGAGCTCTTCTGCAAGGAGATGAACAAAGGGGAAGAGAGGGGGGGGGTTAAGCTTAAATAGGAAGAAAAACAAATTAATTAAAAAGTTTTAATTAATTTTATCCTTCAAATTAACCCGCACCCGAAACTCTTGGCGGGGTCATGATTAAACCTCCCCTAGGGTAAACAACACCTCCTGAGCACAACGAAGGTCTCAGAATTTGATTCTGAGCTTCCGTTTGGATGTTATAAAAAACGTCTGAAGCCACTAAATTACGAAAACGCCCCTGTGTCCATTTTTCACAGACGGGCCGCGCCCGCGAAACTTACACCCCTCCTAGGGTAAAAGGCACGCTCCGAACTCAATGGTGCCCTCAGTTTTCCAATTCGAGCCACCGTTTAAGAGATACTTGAGCTTCACCCTTAAACGAATAAATTAATTAGTTAATTTATCCGTTTAACGTTCCGAAAGCGAGCGAGGGGTCCAAACATCCCGCACCGACAAGTTTTATGTTGTTCCTAGGGTAATCATCCCATTCCGGACCCATCCGTACACTCAGATCTATGATTTGGATCACCGTTTAGGAGTTATCCCATTTATTTGGTGGTTCTAGTGTGAACGCACTGAAAATTTTATTCCGGCCACTTCGGGGCTCGGAATCGCAAGCCGTCTGAAGGCGCTGCTCTGGAATAACATCAATAATATTCCAAAGTCCTTTGTAGCCAAAAACAGGGTTCTTACATAAATAATTTGTAATTACTTTAAATTATTATTAATTAATTACAAAAAATTAATTAGTATTATTAAATAATTAAAAGAATTTATCAATTATTAGTAATTTTTTTCAATTATTTATTTCTTAATAATAACAAATAAAATATATTTTTAATATGATTATTAGTAATTAATAGTTATTAATTAATTATCAATATATATTTATTATTAGTAGTTAATTAATAATTAATTAATAATTATCCTATATAAATATCGAGTATTTGGGGGTACAATTACATTGAAATACACACACCACACACCCACATGACAAAAGGACTGTTATAACCCCCTCCCCCATGTGCTGACTTACCCATCAGGTCCTCATTTATTTATTTATATTATTTAGGCCCATATACCCTAATAATTTATCACTCATTAAGACCCCCAAATTCATGGTCAGAGGCTAACCTATACCCATCCCATTGGCCAACTTTTGTTAAGACCATAAGGGATTCATCATTCACCCACACATCCACTGTCAATAAATCCTCATCATCATACCCCCGCACCATCACAATCATCGTGGGGTATGCCCCTTCACTGTTGTAGTGAGTGGATTCTGACAAACTACTCCCCCAACCATCAAGAAACTTCACTACCTTACCCATCCTAATTCCACCTCTCTTTGGCCATGCATTATTGCCACTTTTGAATTATCACCATCAGATATTCCATCACTATGGGTCTAGGAATCGTCGAACCACAATCCCCGCCACCATTATGTGGGGTCCACCTTAAATAGAAATCATTTTAATAATTATAAACTAAATAATTATTTATAAATAAAAATTATTAAATTATTACTTAATTAAAATTAATAAATAATAATAATAATAATAATAAGAGTTATTTTTATCAAATTAATTAATACTTAATTTTTATTTACATTAAAATTATATTCAATAATTAGAAACTATATAAGAAATTTTCATATTTATTGGAAAATATTAAATTTTTTAATTTTTTTTTAAAATTATCAAATTATTATTAACTAATTAATTAATTGACATTTAGTAATTAAATAATTATTTTTTTACAAATTTGTAACTAAATAATAATTTTAAATATTTATTAGAAAATAAAAATTTCTTGAACTTAGTGATATTAAATAAGAAATAATTTTATTTAATTACAAATTAATTACAAATTAATAATCATTAATATGCAGTATTAGTTCATAATAGTTAATCTTTTTAGTGTATATTTAGTTATTAGTAATATTAATTATTAGTACATAAATTTTCTTTAATTACTATATAATCAACAACTAGTAACTATTAATAGTTAATAAATAATTAATTAGTTATTTACTAATATTATCAATTAGTAATTAATGTTATTTAATTAAAAATAAATTAGTTATTAGTAAATATTAATATCCAATAATTATTATTAATAATATTTAGTTACTATTAATATTATTAAATAGTTATTAACTTTAATTTAATTACTAGTTAAATACTAACTATTATGTATTAGGAATTAATTTGTAATTAATTAGTCAATTATTAATTTATTTATTTAATAATTAAAATTTGTTGTTATTTGATATTATTTGTTAGCAATTAATATTATTTAGTAAACATGTTAATTTTGAAAGAATAATTTTTTAAATTAAATAGTAAATATTTTTTAAATTAGTTTTTATAATTAATTAGTATTTAATTAGTATTTATTATTTTTTTCTAATTAACTATAAAATGTTAATAATAATATATTATTAGTCCCTCATAGGAAGTGAGGAAATTAAATCCCACATTTTATATTTATATGGATTTCTAGGGTACCCACCCTTATAAAATGGATCCATGGGTGAGAGTTTTTGTTTTCGTTATGTTTCTAGGAGCATCAATGCCTTTAAGTCTTACTTTAAAAAAAATAAAACATATAACCATTTGTAATTATTTTTTGGAATGATTTGGAAAAAAATATCCAAATATTTATCACAATACATGAAATAAAATACTACCAGATCTATGAAATTTCATGAGGCAAGATAGATTTTAAATCATTGAAATATTAGATTTAACTAATAAAATCTACAGGTGGTAATGGCTTCGAGGCCATAGTTTTTTTGTTTTCATTTATTGACAATCCTCTTTTTAACATATTTGAAATGTAATCTTTACGTGGCCCAAAAGACCATTGGAACAAGGCCATTACATAGCCTGTAGGAACACTAGACACAAGGTCGAGTACAATACCCAAAGGCAAAAAGGCACAACTACACTAGAATTACCACTCTAGAGAATCTACTTCATTGATGGCACATTTACCTCCACCTCACATGGATGATTAACTAACATTTCCTATTGTAGGGCTACGTCATGTTTGGTACTGTTATTGATTTCCATACCCTCTCTTCATTCCCAATATAGTTAGATCTACATTGGAGTATGTTAATTTATGTGGTACCTCATGTGGGGCCTTCTCATGTGTGGTATGACAAGTAATCATGGCATGGAGGCCTTACACCCCAAAAAATAGGGCCTAAAGGACTAAGATGGACTGAAAGCCCAGTGTCCCAAAATCATATTGTGCCTTGAAGGCCATATGGGACAAAGGCCTAAATTAGTGGCCTATAGACCCAAATCGGGTGGATTTTTTTGTAGCTACAATAATAACATCATTAAATAGTGATCAATTACATTTAAAAGAAACATTTTTAAATTTCAAATGATAGTAGTTCAGTATATTCAATTTATATTTGACAAGATTTCTAATATCCTCTTAATTCAAACCATCTCTGGTGAAATCATTGTTTCCTTCATCTAACATGTGAAATATTTCTTGATCGAAATCATTTTCTAAACGTATTTTAAAATAATATGTTAATTGATATGTTAGTAAAATTTCACACACTAAAATGATACAATGATGCAAGATATGAAAAGTGTGACCTAGGTGAATTCATCACCATCATGTAGATGTACTCCATCAATGGAGGTGAACATGCATGTTGATATTATAAGTGAATATTGAAATTACAAAAGTAATGTTGAACATATTCATTAAATATACATAACATTAAAATTGAACTATTTGAATATTAAGCATAAATTGGTTACATTATGTTTTAAATACTTAATTTATATCCATAAATTATTTACTTAATTCTATGAACTATTCTATTTTAATGGACTAAAATTCATAAAAAATGAAGTTTCATAAGAAAATAAACTATATTAAGCATGTAACAGAAGACACTTATATTGTAATTGTATAGTAGTGAATAATATATGAATAAAATATATATACATTAAAAGGAGAACTTTTTCAGTATATTGAATGTTTCATACCACAATAATCATTGACAAAAAATTTTATATGTATCCTGCATCTAAAATTTGATTTTATACAGAGCTTTCAAAGATAATTTAATTATAATAAATGCATGCCCTACCTGTGAGTTTATGGTTTCAATTATTTACATTTTAGATACATAAAACATTTAATATTTCATATATATTATATATTATTCAAATTTAATTTAAACTCATCAAAATTAATCTATAAACAAAATGATAATTATTTAATGTAAATGAATCTGAATTCAATTTTGGGGAAAATGAAACCCAAAAAATCCAGAAATTGGGTTCTATGCCCCGTTGGGGACACATCTATTTTGAAATTGACTATATAATGAACTACATCACATACTCCCCTAATATAATTTAATATTTCACTAATAAAATGGTTTTTCATTTCTTTTTTCAGTTTTTGGGGCCTCTGGAGGAGATCAGATATAGAGTGGAGTTGTTAGAATTGAAATATCAGTTTGTAGAGTAAGGTTCTGATATAGACCTGGGTGACACACCATGATGCATTTGACGATAAGAATAACGATTCTATAATCATGTTAGTCATGACAAGTTTGTTTGAGTTACTTAATAATGTTGTGTTTTTTGGTCGGAATGGATGTTTATTGATGAGGAAACAAGTTTTTATGGGTTTTTCATCGTTTGTGGGGTTAAGTGAGTATTTTGGAAAAGGGATACTCATCTGTCTTGTATTTAACCCTTGCATAAATATTATTTAAACATAATGGATGATGTGTCTTCATATACCTCCCCTACGTAATGGATGGAGGATTATTCAAAGACTACATCTACAATGTGGACCCTATACTTTTACTGGATACAGATCCATGCAAACCACTTTTTTAGGATCCTTCCTTGTGTACTTTTCCTTTTCAGAGAATTCTCCATCGCGATCTACAATGGACATACTAGAATTCTTCAAGCTGTGATGATCTTCCATTATAAAATTATCTTTTCTTAATGATCTGATAAGGGGTCCATATTTAGTAAAATAGATCCATAAAAATTTCTAATACACATTACTCAAAACATTCTATGGGGTACAAATTTCAATATGAACTGCAATGTGGTCTGTTGAGTGCCTTAATCCTTTACGGCAGCCGATGTCATCTGCAAGAAAAATAATTTTTTGGATCCTTAACCCACCTCCTCAATTCCAAAAATTATGAGCCTCCTTTGACTGACAATCCTCATAAAAATGAGAAGCCTCAAATGAAAATATTTCACTACAATGTTCATGTAGTGTTATTCATGGTATTCAAAGTATAAAACCATTTGCATAGGGAATAATTCACTAACCTCATCCACAAAAACTTCATCTTCTATCATGGTTTAGCATACCTCTTTTTCATTCTACATAGCATAGTTGTGAGATTATTTGTTCCATGAACTCCATGATTCACATTCTATAAATACTTTTACAGAAAACCTTTCTTTTTCAAAAAAACAAACTACATATTTTGAGGCCCTAAAATTTGGAAAACACCGGTTAATTATGCCACCTAAAATATATAATTAGTTAACACCAACCATACTCAAATGTTTTCAAATATATTTTTAAACAAACACAATCACCCAAAAAACAATAAGATGGAACATTCCGTGATTTTCCCCAAACAATATCCCCCTTTGGGTTTGTTGACAACACTTTACATTTTGATACATCATAAACTCTTTAATCATTTTCTGCAAAAAAAATTATTCTTGCGATTCTGATAGTCATAAATTAATTTCTAAAAATATTCTCTACTCTCACATGAGAAATTCTTAACAAGATAAAGAGGTTTATAATGAAATGTTTATAAATGAATCACTTCTTTCAAAAATCTTGTAGATTCATTCATCACGAACCAAATATATCATGATATATAACATTTGACTAGTCACCTTTAGCATTGTCAACTTTAAATATACCCCTACTTCACTTCCCCCCAATCGGCTTCTCCCCTCTCTTTTTAGGACATTTTCTCCCCTTTTAAAGCCAAAAATTATCATCCTTTGTCTGTGAACCCAAAGGATACATTGTTGTGGTATGAAATAGGGTAAAAACGCATTCCTTGGGGAGTGGGGGTCCCACAACTGCACTCCTTAATGTGTGGGAACTCTACTAAGCTCCTAGATCTAGTCGATTCCATTCCAATTCTTCTTTTGGTAAGGTCATCAACAGAATGCCCACAACCTGTAGTTTTATAGGCACATACTGCAACTTTACAAGACCGTGCTCCACCTTCTCAATGATAAAATGATACTTGATTTCAATGTTATTTGTCCTTGAGTGATGAACTGAATTTTTTCTAATATTTATTACAGTTCAATAATCAATATGTATCTTCATAGGAGGAATCACATTAACTCCCATGTCATTAACTTGCTACTTTATCCACAATAACCTTGTGAATTCTTGAGTAGACTCAATCCATTTAGCTTCTATGGTGGTCAATGAAATGAAATCTTGTTTCTTTCATATATAATTAATACAAAATCCTCGAAGATAGAATGCAACACCTTACGTTGATTTTCTATCGTCTACTAACCTGAACCAATCTCTATCTGTATAGCCCAATAAATATTACTAAGATTTTTTATTCTCCAAAAACCAATATAAACTATTCCCTTGATATACTAAAGTATTATTTTTATTTGAATGAAAGTTTATTTCATTGTAATATCTTTGATATATTAATTTTTACCATGTGGGAAAAGAATATCAGGTTTTTTCTCTTTCATGTACAAAAGACTAAAAATGATTGTTTTGTATTCTGTGAAATTAACATTATTCTTTTAATCATCTCATGATAGTTTCATATAGGTAGCCATTAAAGTTTTCATGTCCTTGGAGTTATCTGTTAAAAATATAATAAAAACCACCTTGGAATATTTAGATTCATAAATAAATATTCCATTTCTTCCTTATGTCACCTATAAACCAAGGAAAAAATTCATGTCACCAATCAATGTCATTTATAACACAATTTTTGAGAATTGTAGGAACATATTTCATTGAGTTTCATCTAATACACAAAATATTATGTCATCGATTCACACAATCACCATCAACCTTTGATTACTGTCACTATTGAAATAAAAAATTTAATCAACTCCAATACACTGATTACCAAGCTTCTTGAAAAGCTTATCAATCCATGAATATGAAGCTCTCAGTTCTTAGTTCGGCCCTTATAGTACCTTCCTCATTCAACAAACTCTTTTATCATATTCATGAATGAGAAAACCAATTGGATTCTCTATACACACTTCTTCTAAAATAGTATTCAAAAACGCTGACTTGATGTCCATCTGAAAAACATCAAACATTATTTCCACTATTATGGACAATAATAATATCATTGTCCCTCCCCTCGCAATAGGTGAAAACATTTTATCAATATATATACCCTATATCTGGGAGTACCATTTGCACACTAATCGTTATTTGTTTCGAATCACTATGCCATCTTTGTTCATCTTATTGTGAAAGACTCATTTGGTCCTAATGATATTCTTATCTATTGGGCACAAATAATATTCCACCTATGATTCTTCTCAATTTTTTCTGGATCATAATTCATATACTGAACCCAATTTTCATCCCAAGTTACTTAATTGAAAATTTAGGCTCTACCTGAGATAAGAAGAATGCATGCTCTAATGACTTCATTCTTCATCATTGAAATGGAGCTTCTTGATCACAAATGATGATCTGCCTATAAATTTTAGCTATACAATTCATATATTGTGTGGATATAGATGTTACTTATTCCTTCTCATCATTAGTATATTATTATATGAAATCTATTCCCATATCAACACCCCTTGAGGTTCTTACCTCATCATCACTTTCTTCAGGAAATAGGTCATTGTGTTGTTGAATATTTTGTTCAATTTTTACTATATTTACATCATGGATTTGAACAACATTTCCAACCCCTTTTTAATAATTTATATGCATTATTTATTCTGAAATATCCATGAAATATTCCCTCTTCTCTTCATGATTCTAATTTCTTGTACTTCCCCTTTTTGGGAATAATTCTTTTACCTCTAATGATTATAAAGTATTTAAATGGCAGTTTCCTTATGTACCACATCTAGTACAGAGTCTTTTATTCCTTCAGAAACAACAAATCCTTGTTAGATATGTTGAATGACGTCAATATTACTTCCCTCTATAATTTATATGGTAGGCCCTTTTCAATAAGCATTGTTCTGGTCACGTTGTTTATGATCCGATTTCTTCTCTAAACCACTCTATTTTTTTTGTGGCGTCCATACTACTGAAACATGATTCATTATCCCAGGGTTATCAAGATAATATTCAATCTGGATATTTATAAATTTTTTACCGTTAACAGTATGGGTCTTTCCATCTTCTGTTCGAGCATCCCTTCTAATTATCAATGATATTGTTTCTAAACATGTTTGACTTGTGAGAAATATAAAATAACCATTCCATCCGGTTGAAGTCATCAATGAGAAGAAAGTAATTCCTCATCCCATCAAAGGATCATGGTGAGATAGGCACACATACATATGTATCTACCAATTCAATAACCCTGGTTGACTTCTTTTTTTCATTGTACAAATTTCAAATGATCTTTCCTTGTAGACAAGCTTCACACATGTGAGAATGATCATGTGATAACATGGGGAGGTCTCAAGATTCATCAATTTTAACTAGATATTCTAGGTATAGTTGTCTTGTATGGACAAGAAGTTTATGCCACCAACTATTTTCTTTCTCTTGGGAAAGAAAACCCATATGATCTTCTCCACTCACAAGGTATAGATTCCCCTTCGTGTGATTTCCCTATAAAAAACACAGTATTATGACTTTATGATACATAATTTCATTGAAAATATTATGGAATGTCTTGAGACACACAGTTGACTCACACTAAGCATTTTGTGGTTGATACATTCAATAAATAATACATCAACTTGTCTCAGGTATCTTCCCTTAAACATGGCTTTACCCAATCCAATAATCTTTAGGCCTTCATCATTACCAAATCTTATTATACCTTCCTAATCGTACCTAATTTATATCATGAGATCCTTATTTCCTTTTATATGATAGGCACACAAACTATCAATGATCCATATTCTATTTTGATCTGATGATTTAAAAGAAATCTATACAACCACTACTTGCTCATATCTTTCCTTTTTTGACCTATGGTTTTGACTTTATACCCGATATGGACTAATAATATTTATCTTCCTCAGAGTACGTTGAACCAACATCATCTTGATTAGATGAAAATTGATTGTGTTTTTTTCACCATTTTATGATACATTAGGCTACTTTTAATGACCACATTTATTATACTTCGGCACAATTATTTGCATTATTGATGTGAAATATCATTCCAATGCGTAAATCATACACACCTAAAATAAAATCCATCAAATTATGTCCCTGAATATTGAACTCTATATAAATTACTTTATTGGTATTGTTACCTTCGACACCTCTTGTCTATAAAAAAAACATTTTTTGACTGTCTCATATTTCCACAACAATAACATCTCATGAGGTGTGAATTCTTGTGTGTCAATATTGCACTAATATTTTTCCTTTGGGTTCTATGAATCTTCTAGTTTTGATTCATACACAACTCCATCTACAATATTGGAGCCGGTACTTGTGGTCTAAATTTAACCATTTCTACTTTCTATTATCAATCAAGCCCTAAAAGAGTCTTATAATTTGGATTTTATTGTTTCTTATATTCTGTTGTTCTTATATGCTTCACTTTTATCTTTTCTATTTTATAATTGATCTTCTTTCCTGATATCGTATTGAGAGTCAGACATTTTTTCATATCCATAACACTTCATCATAGGATTATAACGTCCTCTTCATGTACTTCGATACGTTTTATTAGATATTTTCCAATGTTAGACATTCTTTCAATTTCTATTTTCTGTTCTTCTTATTTTGATCTTGTAGTAAACAACCTTTTCTGAGAGCTCGAGCATTGAAGACACTAGTTTATCAATTTATTCAATATCCTTATACTTATATTATTCCAAATTCTACACATAATGTTCTTCATCATGAACCACGTTGTTGGGTTTCTTCGTCTTGTCTCTCCAAATGTCTATCTTCACAAGGGTAGCTTCTAATTCAGTGTTCATCTCAATTATTTTGTTGACTTCTTCTTTATTGTTGTCTCTTTATTATATTATATGAGATTATATAAAAACTTTCACCATATAATTATTTTTATGTTCTTTGAAATCCTACAACTCTTCTATATTAAATTCTTATGAACTATCATCTTCTTTTGAAATTATATTCTTCCTTTTAAATAAATTTATCTTAAACATTTTTTAACCATTCTCATATGATAAAGACTTATTCAATGAACTTTATAATTAATCAAATATACATTCTAGTACCCTCATGGGGAAACTTATTGAAATATTTTCATAATTTACACATCTAAATCGTGAAAATGAAAGTTTCCCTTTGAACATTCTATTTCGTCTTTGAATATTTGAGGAAAGGAATGACATCACCACATATGTCTCTTATTTTTCCTAGCCATATTTAATGGTGCGATTTTTCATGGCCTAAAATGAAACTTCTTTGGGATTCTCTATTTTCCACAGAATCATTTTCATCATTTATCATCTTGTTTTAAAATATATTACTATGAAATCTATCCAGTGTTATCAATTTTGGATCTTTATCTTCCGATACAGAAAATTTCCGATTAATCCAAGGTAGAAGTATTCTCAAGATGTTCTAGACAATCTTTAAATATTCATTAATTTCTACAAGTACATGTATGTCTTCCACAGTAACATTCACCTGGTAAAAGTATGAATATATGAACTGATTTGGGAGAATTCTTATATCATTGTACTTTTTTCATAGAACTTGAATATTTTCTTCTCTGACTTTTGAGTCACCCTCAAATATATTTATCATATTTTTCCAATAGATGGTTATGACTTACATGAAATCACTATAATATATATTTTATTGGATAGGGATCCCCCAAAATCATTGATTCATTTATTGTCAACATCCAATTCTCTTTTTTCAGCCTCTAATAAAGATACAATATCAACATTGGCTGAAATACCATGCATTACTACAATGAATACATCCATTCATAGATATTTGTTGTAGTGTTGCATGTTATTCATCCATATTTGAAAATTATTTCCATCAAATATCAGGATCCCTTTATGATTAAATTCCTCCATTAAAACGTCTTAGAGGGAAATACTAAAATTAACATTTGTCTATAATACAAATTGTTATCGCAGCCAGGTTAAATACCATTAGAGGGGGAGAATTATAGTATGCTAGATTCAACTACTATCCCTTCATATCTTGTTTTCTTGTTAAGATAAACACCCCCCCTCTCTCTTTTATGTAGCAATGTATAAACAGAATTGAAATCATGCACAATAAATTGAAATTATACATTATTCACCATTACTGGGCTATGTCAATAGAGTATATAACAACAATGTGTCAATGTACCAAATCCACTATGGCTCAATGCCAAAATATATGGTTCTGGATATATCAATATTATTCCAAGGATCAGTGCCTATATAATGTTTAGGGTTAGAACACTTTGTTCCCAAGGGTCACTCCATGAGCCAATTTATTTGTCTAACTGTCGATGGAAAGGATCACTTTATTTCTCTTCCTATTCTCAATACTATGAAAGAGATTTACCCATAGTTTTTAGACATGTAGGTACATTCATTATCAATAGAGAATGCATCCTAAAATATAGGTATATGCTCTGTTGAAGTCACGTTTTCACCTAGTTAATGAAATCATCTTTTTTTTTGTAATTTTAGTTTCCGGAAATTTAGTTTTCAAACTATTCATGTTTCTTTAAAAACATCCTTGTGGATTCCTCAAATTATCCAATATCCTTCATGAACTACCTTAAATACTCCATGAACTGTGTTTCACCCCATGGCATTAGGTCTTTATGGTTAAATTTGTTTTGCAGACTTCCCCTATTTAAGAGATATCTAATACATCACAGGTTGCCTCTACTACATGGTCCCTTTTCCATTATGGTCTAGAGAGCCCCACAAACCATTCACTGAATCATTCCTCATTAACTCTTCTTCTTTACATAATTCTCCCTCATGAACTACTTTGAACAAAACCAAATTATTCCAGATGTAATGGTATTATATTATGAAATTATATATTCTTAATGATATGATTGTGGGTCATTATATTGGAAAATAGATCCATAAATATCTATAATATAAATTATCGAAAACATTTGATGTGGTACAACCTTCACCGCGAACAGTTATGCGGTCCACACAGTGCTTTAATCCTTTGCGGAAACTAATGTTATCTGCAAAAAAACCCTCTATGGACCCTAAAATCACCAGCTCAATTACTCACATGATGATCCTCTCATCAACAACAAGCCTCTCATGGATGATGAGCCTCTTGTAAAATATGTTTTCTATGTGGTTCGTGTAGCGTGGTTCATGTTATGTATAGTGAATAACCTTTTTTAGAGGGCTTAATTCACCACCCTCATCTGAAAAATTTCAACATCCATTGTGGTTTATCATACCTCCTTTTTGGTCTGTATATCATAATTTCACTACTATGAGGTCCTTGAACTCCATGCTGCGTGGTTTTTGAGCACCACACTTCACGGTCCGTAAATTGTTTCGTGGAAAACCATTCCCTTTTCAAAATCAAACTCATGATTTGGAGGCCCAAAATTTTTGGAAACACCTAGAAATTGTGCCACCTTAATCATATGATTTGGAAACACCAAACATAATCAAATGTGGTCATATTTATTTTTTGACAAACACAATCACCCCAAAAACAACAAGATAGAACCTTGAGAGATTTTTTCCCAATAATGGTGTACTCCTAAACATCTCCAGCCTCAGTAGATAGAATTGGGATATATTGATGAGGATAATCCTCATACACATTATTAGTGATCACAAGGGTTGTATCCTGATATCATCCTATTTCAAGACTATAATTTAGAGTTACCTTTCCAATAGGTACATGAGAGACCTTGATACCAAGGTTATAAATCATTGTGGATATATTTTCTAAAAAACTATACACAAGTCAAGATCCTCAATTTAATGTAGTAGACATAGGAAAGTAGTCCATCTAGGAAATATAAAAAAGCTTGAAAACTATATTCTATCCAATTTGATGTCAAAGTCTCCACTCTTCCATAGAGGTAGGAATATAAATATTTTCGAAAATATATTCAAATTAGTTTAGTTCATTATATTATGCTCCACTTCATACAACATACTACCTAGTAAGAGTGATGAAAACATTAAAATTAGGACCCAAGATGGACCCTCCATCAGTCTCATACATTGCCTCCATATTAAGGACATGTATCTCATGACTCTCTAAAGTTGGATCAGCACCGGTATCTACAATGTGATAAGAGTTTCTTGATGTGATATCCACCAATATATATGGTGGATCTGAAGTATCACAAAGGGAAATGGGTTCAATAATTATTATATAACACATTATGTTGGTTAGAATATGTTACCAGGATTTTCCAATCCCTCTAAATTGGATTGATCTTGTATAGTTCAATCCCCTAATGCTTATCCCATCGAGGTGATTGACTTGTTGAAAAGGATAAACACTTTATTGGGAATACCCTCCTCATCTCTTAGTGAGACATCATTGAGACCCTTCAGAGATGAAATGGTATTGGAATATGCAATACATAATAGGGATTAGATGTGTATTATAGTTCAATCAATAAAAAATGATGTTGTGGAGACTCACTAAGACTGGTGATGTTTTTGGCCAACATCATCACTCTCTGATATTCCATCACATTAGGTAGGGTAAGGTCTTCACAAATATTATGGGTATTTGAGGAGGAAGGAGAGGAAAAACTCCCAATATTTACACCTCAATCAGGATTTTTCACATGAATAACTCCCCATATTGAATATTGGATCTGACCGCTCTGATAGGAGCACCCATCATCCCATACTATGGAGACTCAAACACCACCCTAGGTGCCCTATCTTCTTCCCATTAAAAATTGAATTTATTAATATACTTTAGTAAATTTGGAGAGGGATAATCACATATTAGTATAATGAAAGATAAGATAAGGGAGGAATATGACATCAAAATCAATGAATTCATCCCACTCATCATTTTCTTGATCTACAACCCCTCAGTAGCATAAAAATCTAACGAATCACTCCCCATCGATATTATAATAACCAGATCATTAGTGGAATATATAAGAAATTACAATTCCAGAAGTTAATTTTATACGTCAATGATATTTGTATCATAGAAAAATTTATAAGGGTCTTGAATGTTACCAAGCTATGGGATATAAAAGTCATATTGGAGAAATATCCATTGATACTTGATGTAAGAAGTTATATGCTTCCAATTTTAGACTACAGTGGGAAACAAAAAATATGATTTTTCCTCAGAAAGTTGTTATGATGTTATGACATCCAATGACCTCATGGGTTTCCCAGATCTCTTTTTTATAGTTTATCATTTGGAAGTCATAGTCTGATCTTCCTCGCAACATTGACCATTAGATCTCCTATGATCATTTGGTTTGATCTCTTCAACCTCAATTGTAATAACCCATTAGATCTTTACAAGATGACTATATCACGTTCAATACTGGTTGAAATATTTTCGAACCTCATCATCCCCATTCTTGGGTTGAGTCTTCCTACTACATTTCACCCTCGAAGAAATTATTACTAAAGAAACCTGAGGCATGCTAGTCATTAATTTTCCTCAGGGGATTGAAGAGATCAAGTTTTCAGTATATAAAGAAGTCAAACTAATAGATGTATTCAATGTAGATATATTTATTGTTCCTTGTGATTACTTTATGACAATGAGTATCTAGAGATACTCAGACACTATTGGGTGCTTCCTTAGACGGACATAGATGGGTTGAGATACAGTCAAATGTTGTAGACACTTGAATTAGTGTGAAAATATTTATGGGGTGTAGTATTTAAAAATAAAATTTTCATCGATCCATGTTGGTAACATGTTATCTCTAATGGAAATAATATATGATCTCTAGTAATCTTTATATTTTAAATTATCACTAAAAGTTATTTTGGGTTTATTTTCATATGGAAGGACGTATAATTCTCTTTAAGTTTTAGATTCTTCAATTCTTCACCATTATTCAAAGATATGGGATAGATATGAGATAAATCATGAATAATGGGTGGGAATTAGTATCCTGGGATGATGAATTCACTAAGAATGAAATATAAAGAAGAATGTGTTGCAATCCTTCCCTAAAATAGCTGAAATAGCCCTAAAATCAGGTGTTGGAACTTTTCCTTGTGAACAAGTAGTAGAAATCAGTGGATATTAACCAAGAAAGGGGATTCAACCCTATGTTCTTCCCATATTATAATTTAGCTTATAGGAAAATTTTATCTGGCCTAAAACCACCATTGTATTCACAAATCAGAAGAATATAGGTTCTTAGACACATTAATAAGAAGATAACAAGACATATTGTTGCAGGGATTTCATACCTGTATACATATCTTGGCTGATCATATTGACCCTGATCCGGTGTAGGAGAAAATTTACATGGGATACATCATTTCACCAATAAGGGACATCTCATTGGGCATTGGAAGCTATGAAACTTACGTTTCAGCTTAATGAAATCCTTCATCCACACCTGAGAGTGGACAAAACCATTTCGGAGAGGGTCTTCTATTCTAATATTCTAGGATAATTGTTGAATATTACAAGCTACAGAAGTCATTATCTCAACATCATACCATGTCGATTTCAGTGGGATAAACTCATCATATATCTCTTATAGGATTGGTGAACCTGAGATCCCACAAACATCCCATAAGCTAATACCAAATTCTCCATGTGTCTAATGGAAGTAATTGTTATGTGGATCCATCATATTAATTACTCAGGGACAATATTTGGGTTCTTTCATATATATGTATTGGCTATAGATGCAGCCTCATAGATGTTGACCACCTTCATCTAGGCCTAATATTCAGAACAAGTATGGAACCCCAAGTATGTCCACATCAATGTTTTCTAAATGCCTCATCCTAAAATGAGGTCATATTCTTCTTTCTAACCTTTTAGTTGGTATAACATGGAATAATGAAAATTGATGAAGTAGAAGTGTGGTTTGGATTAGGGGGGTGTGAGGATTAAGGTCCGAGATAAAGATTCTATGATTCATAACACATGAAGAGGGTAATTTCCCCTCACAGATTAATTATAATTTGTGTTAGATTTTGGATTTCATAAAATTTGTGTATTCCTAGAGCCAAGAATTAATCCATTAATTCATTGGCTTCAGAATAAGTGTGTATTTTCGAACGACCTGGTCATAAAGTGGAAACAATTCACTTTATAAATATTCAAATGGGTACTTTTTGAGGTGCATCTCTATGTTCAGTAGATTTGTGTAACACATTTCATAATATTGTTTCATGATGATTTACATCATTTAATTAACATGGGTACTATATTTCTCATCATATACTCAAACTGTTTGATAATCCATTGGATACTTGTAAGTGAACCCAAATTTTCATTTGAATGAAAAATATAAGTTTGGAAAATGAAAAAGTGACCTAAAAGAACTACCTCCTTCACCAAGGACCATATGTTTTACTATAAATTTTACCCTTAGTTTCCACATTTGAAATGAATGTATGTCGAATGAAACCACCAAAAGGTCTTCTCATGTTAGTCCTTCGCTGAGGACTTGAAAATGAGGAAATTATTCTTCAAATATCTAAAAGAAGTGGAAATTAATGAGGATAAGTGAAATAGAATACCCTATAAATCCTAAAGTTTTTGGGGATTAAATAAGGGTTCACCTCACTCTAGTCTATGAATTCAATGGTGAATTCTTCTTCCCATGCTCAAATCCTATGTGAGACCCATACAGGAGAATCGGTATAGACCCTTGGAGGTCGGAGGAAGGTCTATCCCATGTTTAATTTACCTAGTTTCTCTTTTCCCAAATCACCCTAGTCTCACCCATAAAAAGTTCTCAAGGGTATCCCATGCCTAACCTTGGTGATATCCCTCTAATCCCACACATGCCTCTCTTATGTGAAACCAAATACTCTGCTCATACCTTATGTGGGAGAACCCAAATCCTTTGTCTAGGGATCACCTAGAATAAACTATATACTCTCCCCAAGATTAACCTAGGAGAGACTCTTATATATACCCCAAGTACCACCTAGGGGATGTACCCACTAATGCCTCCTTTATTTCACCATTTTTAGGGCACCTATTTCTATAGGGCCACATTCCGAGGAGGTCAATATTGGGACCTCCATCAAGAAATAAATAATTATTTGATCAAATATTAGGGTGATCTATCATGTAATTTAGATTATTAATTCTTGTCTCAAAAGGGTTAAACCCAAATCTAATATCCCTAGGTGTAAGTGTCATCATCTATTCAACTATGAATTCTCATGGTAACGAGACTACTTGCCTAAAGGATGGTGGAAGTGGGTATATTAGCGATAGTCGTTCCTGTATTCTACCTGAAATATGAATATAATTTGTATTCATACATATGGATAAACAATTTGTAAAACCCCATGAGTTTCTAAAATATATATTTTTGAATTAATTTAATCTTTTTGATATTTTTCATTTCACAGAACACTGAATATAGCTTTTGTGATATGAAGAAACTAAGATGGGATTGAATTATACATAAAAAAAATTAATACTTCCCTACAAAAAAAACTTGTATTAGCTCACATAATAGGTAACCGTATTTCAAATTTATTTACACACAATTCCGATTTCCTTCAATTTATTTTTTACAAGAAATATGATGTTTTACCTGGCTACAATATAATATTAATATTATTATAGAAATATTATTATAGTTATGACCAACCCATTAGAATGGGTGATAATAATGAGTTTAAATAAATTATGAAATAATGGTACAAAAAAATATATAAAACAAATCCTTTGGTTATTAATTAGTTAAAAATATATGGAAGAACTATTTGAAAAGAAAGAAATTCCTTTTTTATGAAAACTATTTTTCTATGTACAAACCCATTTTTGTTTCAATAAATAAAAGTATACACTTTTGATGAATGTTTTTAATATAATAAATGTAATATATGTTCAATAAATGTTTTTACACTCATCCAATAGAGTTTATTGGAATAATATAAGAATAAGTAAAATTTTATGAATAAAAAGATGTATTTTTCAAATAAATAATTTTATTGAACATTAATGGAAGGCCTATTTGAACACTAATTTTTGACTAATTTTAAATATTTGTTTACCAAAATAATATTCATTTTTTAAATATATATATAATATTTTACTTTGGGAAAATTTTCATAATTTTTTTGAGAATTTTCATTTTTTGATGAATAGGGAAAAATAATGAATTTTAATTCAAAACTGATGTTTCGTCTCATTTATCTATATAGTTAAATTATATATAAATTTAGTTTTAAAGAATAATTAACTCAAATATAAATCAATTAAAATAAATTTTGTTCATTGGAACAAAATTCACATAGAAATTGGATATTAAACCATTTAATACATTTTGACTTCTTCACTTTAAAAATTCCTCATCTCGTCCCTATGTGAGATTAATTTTAATTTAAATTTTCCAATTCTATGATAATAAATTAGAAATATATATTTAATATTTGGAATCAAAATAAATTATAATTTATCATATGTTAAACATAGTTGTTGACATGAAATAAAAGTGAAGTTAATTAAAATTAACTTTTAGGATTAACGGAAAAATGAGTTGAATTAACGACTAATCTTAGAAAATAAGGGGTAAAACTGACCCTCCACTTCTCTAAAAATTATTTTATAGACATATTGAATCCATTAAGTCTATAATTATACATAATTATACATTTTATTTTCCATGTAAAATGTGGGGAACACTCAAATCATTTCAAGAATACCCAATGTGGCCTTTTCCCCACTTATAAAAATCCTCGTTTCATCACCATCTATTCACACATATCAAGGAATTTGGATCATAAAAATAAGAAACAATCTCATAAAAAGTTCCCTACCATTATATTTTAATCCTCCCTTGGGGTTTACTTCCATGTAATTATTCCCATTGGTGAAAACCAATAGGATTTACCTTAAGAAGAGGTAACATTCTTCTTCATGATCTTTTTTTTTCATTCTCCAACTCCTTAATTATTATTTTTCCATTATAAAATAATAACAAAAGTATCATAAATATACTGATATATTTTTATATTAAGTGTTATACCTAAGGTAACTCACACTTCCATCAAATTGGTAACAAACATACTGTTCATGTGCACGGTGAACTACTACCTCATGAAATGATGTTGTACGTTTTTCCTATACCACCTATCATGGTTGTGAATTATGATGGACATAATATTTTTATATGATATATTTAATATTTATGATTTCGTTTTTATTATTTAAATTTTATATAAAATATAATTTAATTCTTTTCATTTTTTTAAACTATAACATCATTTGTGCACATATAGACTACCGCATCATCAAAGTGATTTGATTCATTGACAAATTACATTAAATGTATCAATGACTAGTTTAGTAAAATTATATGATATGTATGGAATAATAAATCTTATTTATTGAAAATATATATTTCATTTAATTTATTTTATTCAATACAATAATAAAACAAAAACAACATTCATCTATAAGTGCGGCCTATCGTCTCCATGAACAGTGTATTCTATTTCATATTTTTAAACTTTATAGATTAGTATAATTATATATATATATATATATATAATTAAGATGTATTATATTTAAATCATGGTTATAATTTAGTAAATCATTAAATAATGATTTAACTTAGTGGATCATGAATAACAAGTCAAAATATATATGAAAAACAAACAGAATGTTACGCGTAACATAAAATTAAAATGTTCTTGTTAATAAATGGTTAATATAAGGTCCTAATAAAATCATATATGAAATTATTAACAATAATATGGTTATATTTTAGATTTATAATAAAATAATAATTATCATATAGTAGGTTTCAACATTCAATAATAATTTGAAGACATAGGGTAGGGGTTTTCTCATCTCACTTTTTCATATATGTGAGATACGTGCCATATTCACCACTCATTTATTTTATGTGGTGTATATATTGACATAAGAAATTTCATATCATTAATTCTTATTATTTAATGATATTTAATTTTCCAGTTTATTTAATTATTTCATGGAGATCATGATTCTAATTTTACTCACGTAGTAAGCAGATTTCTCGTCTCACTTTTATTTTTCTGAGACTTATGCCTTATTCACCAGTAATTTATTTTGTGTGGATTATATAGTATTCATGAGTGTATTATATTATTATTATAATTAAATTTAATTTTATTTACATATCCATTTAATGAGATCTATTTCATGTGTTTTAATGGTTCAAAGGATAACAAATCAGTAAGGTAAGTTTTTCTCAATTTCTCTTCTTTGAGATACATGTTTTGTTATGCACCTATATTCTTTTACAGGGTATATATAATTCCATTTTTCCTCTTATATCATGAATATAATTATTTTAATGATATTTTATTCTTTATATAATGTTATTATTTCATGTTAATTATGATTCAATGTAACCAAAGTGGTAACAATTTATTGCTCTAATCTCATCATTTGTGAGCATTGTTTGTGATTTTGCTATAATTGATGAAATATTATGATCCATTTCCCAAAAAAAAACTATAAATTTATTATCCTATAGTTATTAATGATATAATAATGTACTAGTAAATTTTTTTACAGTATATATTACTTAAGATAACTAAGAAAATTCTTTTAAGAATATCTTACCTCATTTTTATTTTCAGTTGGAAATACTCTTTACTAAAAAAACCATATTTTCTAAAATTGTTTTCAAAAATGTTTTTAAATGATTTCTTAATAAACTTTTCTAGAGAAAAGATCTTGATGAATATTTTTATTTTACAAAGTGTATTAAATTGGTTTGATAGATTTATTTACATGTTTTCAAGGCTAATTTCAAGGAAAAGGTGATCAAAATGATTCCAAGATTTACATATATGTTTATAATTTATTTTCAAAGAAAAATATTTTGTAATATTTTTCAAGATGTAAGTATATTTTTTCAAATTATTTTCAAATGAAATGTTTTTATAAATTATTAAAAGCTTCCTTTATAAATTTTCAATGAAATTTTAAAAGAAAAATATTTTCAAAATTTATTATGTTTAAAAAGTGTATTAGAAAGAGGAAAATATATTTTCCTCAAGAAATTTTTTAAATGATATTTTCTTGAATGTTTTATAAGAAAATGGTATTTGAAATGGTTTTTGGAAAGATATTTTCAATGAATGGATATTTTTCTTAAGAAATGTTCCACGTGATCTTATAAATACTTCTCCATAAATAATGACATACATTGTTATTGTTTCTCCTTTACTATGGATATGATTTATGAATTCCATTCATATTCTTTCTTGAATGGTTTATGTTATGATAGAATAATATTTATGACACATGTTTCTCATCCACAAGATATATACTTCTGAAACCTACTTCTCTTCATGGGTTATTATTTGATGAAATGATTATGAGATGTATATCTTTTCTATAGGTAATGATATGATAAGATGTTAATGATACCCAATTGATTTCATGGGTTATGATGTGATGTATATAAGAAAAATATAATTTTTTGGGTTATTATTTGATGATTGTTTTATAGGAGATGTGTGTATAATTTTATTATGTAATGGGTGTGATCTATATATCCATATAATGCATTGTATGGAGATTTCTATCTCATGAAATAATTGTTTGAAACATGATGATGTGCTTGATCAATAATGGGAAATAGGTACATCCTTATCAAAAATGGGAAACGTGTGTATCCTGATCCACTATGAGAAGGTGGGGAAACCTGATCAACTATGTAAAGATGGGAAGATCGATCTTTTATAAGGAATAGACTATGAGTAGGGATTATGGTGTGTCCCTCCCAGTAGGTTTATTCCCATTAACTACTCTAATAACTTTTAGGAAATGATCCTTAACATATACGTAATGATATTACATGTTTATGTGTCCACAAAAAACTCTATGTCGTATGCCTATGATATGCTCACATTGTTCATGTTCTTCATTTTCTTAGGACTCATGTATTCTGAGCATCCAATCTTAATTCGATGAATCATTATTATGGTGTTCTATATGAAGAGTATAACCTTAAAATATTACGATCATGTGATCATATCCTTGTGTTTGTTTTATGATTACATATTTCTTTTATTTAAACTTACTAATAATTTGAGCTCACAATTTTCATATGTTTCCTTTCTCCATATTATGATGAAAGGTTTTAAGTAGGAGTAATAAAGGGGAAAATATTTAAGAGAGGTATTAAATATCATTCACCAAAATATAAGAAGGTGTTCCATGTTTTCAATAGAACTAAAATATTATAGTCCTCAAGAAATTATTTTTGTAATGTGATGTATATTCATCTAACACGATGCAATATCCATGTATGTTAATCCTTGGTTGCTATAGATGGTACCAATGGAATTATTTAGTCAACCATTGGAAACATAGATGATAAAAAATTAGTTATATTCCTTTGTATAGTTCTAATGAAATTTATAGGAATTTCTCTATAGATACCTCTAAAGATGAGTTAATTCTTAAGAAAATGTCCTGGAATTTGTGTAAAGGATAGAGTGAGTGGTTCCCTAAAAATACATAATTTTCTGGATACTAAAAGTTGATGTATATATAGTATTGATTTAATTAGGGGTAACAACACCTAAACACCATATCAATCTAGACTCTATCGGGAAATAGTTCATAATAATGGACCTTGTGGCACACCGTGATTAACACTCCCTGGGGATATGATTTGAAAATTCACAAACTCTTTTCAAAAAATATTTGCGGATTTAAATAGAATATGACTCCAAAAAACATAGTATAAAACAATTGTATCATAGATTAAAAGGTATGTGTCTTGATTGAGATATCCTATAAGTGTTTTTAATGATTATGAGGTTTTCCATTATGATAAGTGTTTCTTACACTATGCATTTTTTCTTTATTCAATTGTGGAACTTGAAAAATATTAGTTATCACAGAATATTTCATATGTGGAAATTATGGAAAATTTAGAAATTGATTTTCTAAATGGAGATCTCATGAAGAATAATCAAGAAGATGACATGAATATTGTTTATACTTCTGGGGATAAAGAGACCGCAAATGGAATGTGAAAGGTATGTGATGTTTTATCAGTATTGTTTACATTAAATGTATGAGCATGATTAATTTCAGGTTGATGATACTTAAGAAAAGATTCATATTTCATATTTTAGAAAAATTATATAAGGAATATTATGATGAAGCATAGTTAATTATTTTAGAAGGAAGTAAGATGAATTAAGAATTATTGTTTTGTAATTAAACAATTATGTTATGTGAATCATGTAATATATTTACTTGTTTTCAATATAAGTTTTACATTAAGGATTCAAAAGGATCTGTTGATTAGTAATTAAGGCTCGGAAATTTGACTTCATGGAAAGGCGAAGTTATGTTTCAAGGACGGTAACCCTTATTTTTTTTAAGATGATTATAATTTTTTCTATATTTGGTAAAGAGATGATTTATTTGAATAATGTAAATTGAATAGTATCGATGACCAAAAATATGATTATGTAGTTTTTGAAAAAGTGGTCTATGTTACTATAGATCAAGTTTGATTTTTTTTGGGATTTACGGAATATATCCAATAATATTTTGAATAAGAATGAATGCATGTTTTTAATAAGAATTTATAGAAATTCAAGATATTATATTGTTTCAAGATAAAACATGATGAATGTATTCACATGTTTGGTATGTGGAAACCAAGAGATACGTCATATGGGGGATCAATGCAATTATTGTTTTTGAGAAACCTTGTCAAATTATTTATAATTTTATATATTTTCATTATTCTTAAGGGATACGAAGTTAAACATTTATGGAATGGTTTAATTTAACCTCCATACGATGTTTTAGTAATTAAAGTATTATCTCACCACATGAGTATTTATGCCTGTCGAATAACTAGGGATAAACATTTTACTATGATACTAATTAAAGATTGAAGAAATGACTTATCATTATACCTCATGATCTATTAGTACATTAGAAATGAAAAATTCACCTTCATTTATTTGACTAAGAGATTAGGTGGAAATTGATCATGGAATAACCAAAGGGTGATATTGCACATATGAAATGGAATAAAATCAACAAGTATATTTATTATTATTCGTAGATATTAAAAGGTTTCCTCAAATCAAGGAAAAGAATATTGAAAATATTTATCTTCATACTATCATTTATACTGAACATATGGTCTTATAAATCATCATTAAATTATAGTGTTGGGACCATTAACATTCCATTGATCATTCACTTGCTGGTGACCAATGATATTAATCTCTCTCTAAACTCATTTTTTATTTTATTCCATGTCTAGTATTAACTCCCAACATATATCATCCTATGTTGAAACATATATATGAGTTTAATTAGGTAACCATTATTATTCCAACATTCCTTTTCTAATGGATGTTTTATTATTCATTTTTACAATGTTGTTTTCTCTGAATGGAATTTCTATTATTAAAAATTTTATAACTAAGAAGAATTTAAATAGAGAAATTAATTTTATGGGGGGTAGAATGTATCACCTATAAGTTTTTTGAAGTATACATATTTTTGAATTAATTTGTCCTTTTCAATATTTTTCATTTCACTAAATAATGAATATATTTTTTTATGAAATAACTATGTCTATATTTCATTATACACAACATCATTTTAATCTTCAATTACACACAAAACTTAGATAAGCATGATAAACCAGAAACATTATGTTGTCTTGTATTGCACACAAAGTTGTGTTTCTTTGAAATCATGAATTACACACAAGTTTTTATTTTACTAATATAAAAAATATCATTAATATTAATATTGAAATTATATTTTTCTTATCACCTATCCATTATAATGCTATATATTATTTATATTTAATAAATTATGAAAATATGGTTTAAATATGTATATAAAAGTAATCCTTTGGTTATCTATAAGTTATAAATGAATGTTAGAACTATTTGAAAATAAATAAATTCATTTTCAATGAAAATATTTTTTCTATGTACAAATACCATTTTATATCAAAAAATTATACTATCCACTTTTGATGATTTTTTGAATAAAATATATATGTAATGTTTTCAGTAATTTGTTTGACACTCATCCAATATATTTAATATTCATAATATATGAATAAATAAAATTTTATCATTAAAAAAATATATTTCTCAAAAAGGTGATTTTTTCACCTTTTAATGGTGAACCTATTTTAAATCTACTTTTTGACACTTTTATAAATTTTTTTTCAAAATAAACATCATTTTCTAAAGTGTAACATAAATCTTTACTTTGTATTATTTTTTGGTAATTTGTTTGAAAATTTTTATTTTTTTGATGAATAACGAAAAATAATGAATTTTAATTAAAAACTTCTTTTTCATTTAATTTATTTATATTGTAAAATTATATTTCACTTTGATTTTAAAGTATAAATCAATAATATATTGTATCATTCCAAGTAAATTAAAAATATTGCATTTTTATATTTATTAATATTTTTTAATTAAATAATAATTTTACTTTAAAGAGGATGCTATGTTCGATGGCGTACTTGACACGCAATAATGAGTTTCTCCAAAATCATATGTTGCGCACAATGTTGAGTCATACGGAAAAAATAATAATATAATATTATTATTTTAAATGGTAGTTAGTGGATATCCTTTTTATTGGAGGGAATGAACAAAAATAACTATAATAGGATTATACATGTTTGTTAAATTTCTTTACATTTATCCAATAAATTTTAGAGGCTAAAAATGAGAATGAATCCAATTTTAAGCATAAATACTCTTATATTTTTAAAAGGTAGTTTTACCATCGTTTGATGGTGAACCTTTTTAAATCTAGTTTTTGTCAATTTTATATATTCCATTTTACAGAATAAACTTCTTATTTAGAATAAGGACATCAAAATTTACTTTGGATAAAATTTTGTATTTTTCTTATAAAGTTCATTTTTTAATGAATAGTAAAAAATACCTCATTTTTATTCAAAACAACTTTTTACCTAATTTATTTATATAGTTAGATTTTACTTTTAGTTAGTTTTAATGTTTAATTAGATTATTTTTTATCAATTAAAAAATACTTTGTCATAGGAAGTGATTTCACTTTTTAACTGGACATAAACACATGTCAATCTTTGGGATGTTTTTACTTCTTAAAACATGCTTGTTGGTTTTGACAACGAGAATTAATTTTAAATTAATATCTGCAACTTTTCTATATTGAATTTCGAAAAATGGATTCCATAATTGGAATTAGGAGGTCCAAATTATGTAAATAGGTAACATTAATTTTTAGACATTATGAATTGTAACTTCAGTAAATATTTAATTTACCATGCTTAAAAGTTAAATCATGTAAATAAAGGTAAAAACATAATATTATAATAATATTAAAATACCTTAAACATGTCTTAATCCTATTGGATGAGATATGTCCAATCATATTCATCCTTGGGATGATTTTAGGACCCCATGGAGCCATTTTCGTGGGAAAATGACATTAAATTACATTTAATTTAAAGTTAAGGAAAATATAACCTAAACATTTATAAAAGGGAATCACCTCTAACCATTACCCACACATATAAACCCCCCTTGTATCATCCAAAATTTCCCCAAATAAGCTCCAAACACCCCTCTCTTCCTTCTAGAATCCTTACCTTGGGCATAAGTAAATTCAAGAAGGCCTTTTAGCTTAAATCAAAAGGAGTTACCCGATTTGAGATAATGTCCTCTCTCAAGATTTGTCCAATTATTTTCCTTCTAAAACCCACTAAAATATCTTTATTACTTTATTTTATGACAATAATAGTATCATAAATATAGTAGTATTTTTTTATTTGAATTAATAAAACTAAAATTTTACACACCTCCATCTAATGTATAAGAATATATTGTTTCAATGTACGACGAACTACTGCCTCACGAAACGATGATTATTAAATTTTTACTACCACTTATCATGGTGGCCATTATTATAGAACTGTATTTATATGTGATATATTATATATATATATTCTCTCTATCCGTATGTATTTTCACTTATACCATACCTTTTTGGTTTCCATAATGTGTAAATATGATAATTTCATTTGAGGAAGTGTGGTCTACCGCCCCCTCAAAGTGATATGACTCGTTAATGCCATACATGGAACATATAAAGGATGGAGTTAATGAAAATATAAATGATATTATATTGTAATTATAATATAATTTTTATCATTTATTTTTAATTGTTTTAAATATGAAAATGAAATGATAGTAGCATTGATGCATACGTACAACTTACCGTCTCCAAGAACGGTACATTTCATTTCTTATATCGTAATGTTATAGACCATTATAAATACATATATACTGGATCTAAATACAAATATATTGGATATATATGATATTTAAATCATGAATAAAATTATGGAGATAATGGACTTTTGACCACATGGACAATTATAACACGTTCATTTATGACTCAGGTACCAAATATTGGAAAAACGACCGATATTAACTTAAATAATTATGTATTATTTATAACATAGTAATAAGTGATATAAAAGGAATAATAAACTTGAAAAAGGTTCTGAATAATTTATAAATTAGCTTAAGTTTATTATTCAAAAATAACAAGGAACATATGTGACAGGTCAAACTTAAGGTAATAGACTTTGCCTCAATCTTCATTCATTGAGGTATATTTTTATTTATAGATGAATTTGTTTTATACAGTGTATAAACCCATTTGACTTTTAATTTCATTCAGTGGGAATATTTTCTCAATGAAAAGTTTTACTAAATGATAAAAGGAATGTTTCCTATTAACGTACGTGGTGACAACAATCTTTTTGTTGTTGTGAGCATTATTTGATATTTTGCATCCTTAACAAGCCATAATGTTTTTACAAGGAAAATAAATACCATATAATCTTTTAAATTATTTTGGTATTGAAAATGGTTTTGAGAATGGATTAATTATGTCAATATATTGAAATGATATATTGTGATTGCAATGTGGAAATATTATCTTTCCTTTTTTCTTGTTTTATGTGTTATGGTTCTTGGGAATAGTTTACATATACGGGTGGTTCCATGATAAACCTTGGGTAGTTGAGCCTGAGATAGATCTTCAATTCATTGAGTAATGTGATGGAGGTAAACATTAATGTTTCTCCAAATATATTTAGGGAATATATTATGATGTGTATTCCAAATTTAACTCCCTATTTAGCTGTGAAAGATGAAATTTAAGTATGTTATGGATGCCACAAGTTATCATTATGATTTTTGATTTCTATGTGCTATTCATAAATCTTATGATTTCTTGAGGTATGTTAAAGAGCTTATGTTTTATGATAGAGAAGTATGATTTCATTGATTTGTATGTATTGATGGAATAATGTTTTCTTTTTTAATTTTATAAACCTTACTAAAATTTTTATACTCATCCTATGTTTGTGAATTGTTTTACACATGGTATAAGGAAGGATAAAGGAATGGAAGTATTCATGAATATTTATATCAAGAAAATAATTCTTTTTTTATTTAAGGAGATTTATTATTTTGAAGAAATTTGGATAGATTAAAAGTGTTGGCCTTGTAATTTTTTAAATGAAATGTAATAATTACGGCGTAATTATCAAAAATTATAAACCTAAATATATCATTAATGTGAATTATTGATTTAACTCAATATTATGTATTTTTTATGGATGGGGCCTAATAGATAGTATCATAGGTCGGTTTAGACAACATTAAGAGTTAAGATATTGTTAAATTAATATCCATAAATTATTTTTTACTTTATGGTAAGATTGAGATGATATAGCATTTAAATATTACAATGTTACTTTGCCAGAGATATTTTTATTTTCAGAATTGTTTCTTATAGAGTAAACAAGGCATCTATGATGGAATGACATTAATGGGAAAACAACCTTCCAAATCAGCAACCTGAGATGGTTGAAAACTAAACCTAATAGTTTGTTGTAGTGATGGAATAGTTGACTCATGATATAAATGGTGGTGGTGTACATGAACGAGATCATCCATATAAACCATAGAGGAACATGCCTGTATTGGATCATTTTATGAGTCCACATCCCCTATCATTCAAATGATCATCTAACCCTGTGATAGCTGAAGGGTTGATTAAAGCACTGGAAAATATTTTTGATGTCCTGGGGTGTTCTGAACATCAAAACATTAGTCTTGTTGTTTACTGTTTTGAAGGTGAAGCTGATCAGTGGTGGTCGATGGTTAAGAATATAAGGGGTAGTGAGGATATTTATGCTAGTTATTGGGATGAATTCAACAGTATGTTTCTTGAGAAATATTTCCCTAAGGTGGTTTGAATAAGGATGGAAAATCAATTCTTGTAATTAAGGCAGGAGGATGACTTAGTGCCTACTTTTGACACAAAATTCACTTGACTTACAATGTATGCTCAAAATTTCATATGTTATATTTATATTAAAATAAATCATTTTTACTCAGGATTAAAGACAAATTACTAAAGGTATTTAGCCTAAAATGAGTTTAAAAGTTATGAAAATCTTGTTTGACGTGCAGATAATGTTTAAATGGAGTTTTTCGATGATCAAATGTTATTTCAAAAACAACAGAATAAGAGGTTGAGGCTGTAGAAGAAAGGTAATAATTCTTTAAAAAAGTATCATGGTAAGAAACTTATGTTTTTTTTGAGAAAATTGTGGTAAAAATAACACTATGGAATGCTTTTGAATTCTGGGACATGCTATAGATGTGGTAAAATGGGAAATAAGGATCATAATTGCACTGAAAAAGAGTAGTGTAATTGTAAGAAAAAATATGATTTACAGTTAGTAAAATGTTTTAAGTGAAATGAAATTGGTTATTATGAAAATGATTTTCTAACTAAGAACTCAACTTAGGGAAATCAACTGGACTACAAGAAGAAAGGGGTGGTGAAATCCTTTGCAACTACTTCAGCACATGTTGGGCCATTAAATGAAGTAGTATCATGTATACTATTTGTTTATTCAGATTATTCCACTGTTTTATTTGATTCAGGGTCTACGCATTCATTCATTTCTGAGAAATTTTCTATTAAATTTGGAATTCCATCTCATGATATGAATCTTGAACTTGTGGTAAAAACACCTGGAAGAAATTTTGAGACAAAAATAAATTATAATAACCATCATGTACTTTTGTGCAGAAATAAAATACCTACAAACCTGATTGATTTTCCTCTAGTGGAATTTGATATTATTTTGGGTATGGATTGGATTTCCATTTATCAATATAAGATTGACTGTAGAGCTAAAGTGGTTTCTTTTCAGAAATAATTTTTGTTTGTGTAAAAGAATGAACCCTTAATTTTGATAACATATTAGGATGGTGAGAAAATAGTAAAAGATGGAAATGAATGTTACCTTGTACATATTTTTTAAAAAATAACGGTTTATATTAACTATGTGCCAAAGTTAAATGAGTATCTTGATGTTTTTATCGAAGATCTTCCTCATTTAATCCCTGATCGAGAAGATGAATTTAGAATTGAATTAGTTCCTAATGTTAATCCAATTTCAAAATCCCCTTATCAAATTTCACAAATTGATGTTTTTGAGTTAAATAATCAATTTCTTGAGTTATTAGATAAAGGTTTCATTTGAACTATAACATCACCATGGGGTGCTCCTATCTTGTTTGTTAAAAATAAATATGGTTAAATGAGAATATAAATTTATTATAAATCCTTGAATAACATAATTGTTAAGAAAAAGTATCATTTTCTTCATATCCATGATTTTTTATCATGTCTAGCGAGCTCAGTATTGTTTGAATATTGACTTTAGTTCGGGGTACCATCAGTTGAAAATAAGTATGTAGACATTCTGAAGATCGTGTTTCGTACTAGATATGGCCATTATGAATTTGTAGTTATGGATTTTGGGTTAACCAATGAACCTGTTTTATTAATGGATATTTTGAATAGAATATTTCTGTGAGTTCTTGGATAAGTTTATCATTGTGTTTATTAATGATTATATTCTAAAAGTAAAGAGGAGCATGAATGTAATTTTAGGGTTGTCTTGCAAACATTTAAATAAAATAAACTTTATGGGAAATTCAGAATGTGTGAGTTTTGGTTAAACCAAATTTCATTCCTTGTTCACATTGTTTTTAAATATACCATAATTGTTAATCCTGATAAAACAAAAGTTGTTAATGAATGGAAAAGACCCAAAAATATATCTGAGATTCTTATTTTTCTTGGTTAATTAGGTTATTATTGAAGGTTTGTTGAAATGCTTTCATGTTTATCTATCCCACTCACTATGTTAACTCAAAAATGGGTAATGTTCATCTAGAAAAAATAATGTGATGAATGTTTTCAGGAATTGAAAAGGAGATTGGTGAATTCTTCAGTTGATGCACTACCATCCAGAAATGGTGAATTTCTTATATCTAATGATTCTTCCTTTAAAGGAATTAGTTGTGTCCTTATATAGAATGATCAGGTAATTTCTTTTTCTTCACGTCAGTTGAAACTTCATGAGTTAAATTACCCTACACATGTTATTGAATTAACTTCGGTTATTTTTGCATTAAAAATTTAGAGGCATCATTAGTATGGAGTAATGTGTAGAATATATACTAATAAAAAAGATTGAAGTATATATTCACTCAGAAATAATTAAACATGAGAATGAGGAGATGGGTATAATTAATCAAGGATTATGATTACATGATCTATTACCATCCAGGAAAGGAAAATAATGTTGTTGATTCTTTGAGTCAGAAACATAATGATGGATTAAACATGTTACATTTGTAATAAGATCCTTTGATTATGGACTTAATGTTATTTTCCATAGATGTTCTTAATGTAAGAGATTCCTTTGTTTTTTTAGGTTTCAGTAAAATAATCTCTAGTAGATAGAATAAAGAAATTGTAGAAATATGATAGTGAGTTGAAGAAAAATATAGAATTAGTTCAGAAGGGTAATTTACTTGAATTTGAAATTAATAAATATTTTTTTGAGGTTTGGAAGGAGGTTATGTGTTCCTTGTGATTCATAGTTGACGAAATAGTTTTTATATGAAACTCATACTTCTCTACTTTCAGTGCATCCTAGTAGAACTAAAATGTACAGATATCTTTAGGTGTATTACTGGTGGGATGGATTGAAAAAAGATATTTCTGACTTTACTGTGAAGTGCTTAACTTGTCAATAGTTTAAAGAAGAACAAAAGTCACCAAAAGGTATGCTTCATCATTTTCCAAATCTAGACTGGAAATGGGAAATTTATCCAAGGATTTCATAGTCTAATTACCAAACACTTCTTGAGGTAACAATGCAATCTAGGTTATTTTTGATTAATTTACTAAATCTGGCAATTTTCTTCCTATTCGAGATAATCTGCCTCTAGATCAACTTTCTCAATTGTATATTAAATATATATTCAGGTTACATGGAGTTCCCCTATCCATTTTATTTGATCGTGATCCTAGGTTCACTTCTAACTTTTGGAAAGGCCTTCAGAAGTTGGTGGGTACTAAATTAAATTTTTGTACATCTTTTCATCCTCAATCAGATGGGAAGTCTGAATGAACAATTCAGAGATTGGAAGATATTTTACAAGCATGTTCAATGGATTACTAAGGAATTTGGGACCAACATATTTCTTTGGTTGAGTCTTTTTATAACAATAGTTTTCATTCTAGTACACAGATGGAACTATTTAAATCATTATATAGAAAATGGTGTCGAACTACAGCTTTTTGGGATGAAGTTGGAGAAAGGAAGTTGATGGAACTAGAATTGGTAGAAGAGATGGTAGAAAAAGTTCAGTTGATTCAGAAGAAAATGAGAATTTCTCAGAATAGGTAGAAATGTTATGCGAATAACTGGAGGAAGGATCTTCCTTTCGAGGTAGGTGATCATGTCTTTCACAATGTTTCTCCATGGAAAAGTGTGATGTATTTTGGTAAGAAGGAAAAGTTGAGCCTGAGGTCCATTGGACCCTATTAAATCCTAGATAAATTTTGATCAGTTTCCTACAGAGTGGATTTACCTCCAAGTTAATCCCAGGTACAATATGTTTTTCATATTTCAATATTGAGAGAATATATTCTGGATCCATCCAATGTTTTGAGTCTAGGGGAAGTTCAGTTGGAAGAGAATATTTCATACGAGGAACAACCAGTCCAGATTATTTACCAAAGAAAGAATTTTTATCAGAATACGGTAATTCATTAGGTAATGGTTTTGTTGAATAATCATAAGTTCAAAGAGGCAACAAGGGAATATGAAAATTCTATGAGAGATAAATACCTCGACTTATTAGATAAGTTAATAAAACTTTGAGGATGAAATTTCCAAAATGAAAGAAGGATGTAACATCCTGGGTAAATAAAAATATGATAATTTCATATTTATTAATATTTTTGAATTAAAAATTAATTTTAATTTAAATGGGATACTATGTTTGATGGCATATTAGACCCACAACAATGGGATTCTCTAAAATCTTATGTTTCACACAACACTTAGTCATACTGAAAAACTAATAATATAATATTATTATTTTAAATGGTAGTTAACACGTAGACATTATATTTGTGGAGATGAATAGAACTAACTACTATATTATTATACATGTTTCTTAAATTTCTTTACATTTATCCAAGAAATTTTAGAGGCTATAAATGAGAATGAATCCAATTTTAAGCATAAATACTCTAATATTTGTAAAAGGTGGTTTTACCGCATTTTTGTGGAGAAACTTTTTTAAATCTAGTTTTTGTCATGTAAATATATTCAATTTGAAAAAAAATCTTATTTAGAATCTGGCAATAAAAATTTACTTTGGATGAAATTTTTGGTATTTTTATGATAAAGTTCATTTTTTAATTAATAGTGAAAAATACTGCATTTCAATTCACAACTGCCTTTCCATATAATTTATTTACATAGATATAATGTACTTTTAATTTGTTTTAAATTGTAATTAGATTATTATTTTATCATTTAATACAATTTTTTTCATTGTAAGTGATTTCACTTTTTAATTGGACAGAAATGCATGTCAATCTTTTGGTAGTTTTTACTTTTAAAAAACACGCTTTTTGGTTTTGACAGCAAGAATTGATTTTAAATTAATTTATGAAACTTATGTATTTTGAATTTGGAAAAACTGATTCCATATTTTGAATGAGGATATTTAAATTGTGTAGATAGGGGTCTTTTATTTCTAGACATTATGAATAGTAAATTCAGAAAATATTATATTTACCATTGTTAAATGGTAAATATGATAAATAAGGGTAAAACCAATATTAAAATAAAATTAACCTACCATAAAACATGTCCTAATCCTATTGGAAGAGATATTTCCAGCCTTGGTCATACTTGGGTCAATTTTAGGACCCCATAGAGCCACTTGTGTGTGAAAATGACATTAAATTACTTTTAATTTATAATTAAGGAAAATATAACCTAATCATGTATCTTTTAGTAAAACCATTTTTATGTGGGTTTATATAACTGATAATTTCTACAATATATATTCATTAGAAAGATAAAAATATTTCCTACATCATGGTATCTTATTTATAATTTTTAGACGTCAAATAAAAAAATTTATTTATGACCCAATTATGATGTAGTGATTATCACATAATGAATGTTTTATATAAATTAGATTATAAAATTTTAAGTATATTTATTTTTATACTTTTTATGCCATCAATGAATTTTAGGGAATAATATGACTGGTTAGATCTTAATTAATGATCATTTTTCTAAATAATCATGTTGTTATTGATTTTTTTAAAAATTTATTATATGAAAAGTATATAAATTGACATAAATGTGTTTTTAAAACAAATTCTTTTTTATTAAATGATTTAATTGTTAAAAAAATAAAATATATAGACAAATGACTTATCTATGGTTTTAAATGTCGTTAATTAACCACTTGATGTTCTATTGGCATTTCATAGTAACTATATTAACCATATAGTATGAATTTACAAGAAGACATGGTAAGTGTCAAATAAGTTAACTAAGTGTGAAAGTTAAATGATAGTGTCAAATAATTTAACTAAGATCAAGTGTAGGATTTTGGACAATAATAATCTTATATTCTAATAAAATATGTTTTGGACCTTTTGGACATGAAAATAATTTTATAATAAAATAATATTTCAAAGCCTTCCTAAAGTACCCATCCTCCCTCTTATAAAAGGAAATCACCTCTAACCCTTACTCACACCTATCAAGCCCCCTTGGATCATCCAAAATCTACCAAAATAATCTTCTAGCATCACTATATTCCTCTTATAATCCTTAACATGGGAATAAGTCAATTCAAGAAGTCTTTTTAGCTTAAATCAAAATGAGTTACCTGATTTGTGGTAATGTCTTCTGTCAAGATTCTTCCATTTATTTTACTTCTTGAACCTCCTAAACTCTCATTATTGCATTAATATATAACAAAAACATTACATTTTATATACTAGGATGTCTTTATGTGAGGTATTTTAACTACAGTTTTACACACTTCCATATAATGGACACAAAGATAGTGTTTCTGTGGACGGCGAACAACTGCCTCACAAAAAGATGATTGTTCGATTTTTCATACCACCTCTCTTGGTGGCCATTATGATGGAATTATTTTTAAATGTGATATATATTATATTTATTTTGTCACTATGATTCTTTAATTATTAGTTATAGCATACATGTATGGTTTCCATAATGGTTAAAGAGGATAATTTCATTTGATGAAGTGCGGACTGCCGCCCCCTCAAAGTGATATGACTCATTCATTCCATACATAGAACGTAGAAAGGACAGAGTTAATTAACTTATAATGGATTTTATAATTGAATTATAATATACCTATGTATAATTTGGTTTAATTCTTTTAAATAAGAAATGTAAATTAAATTAGCATTCATGCGTATGCACGACTTACCGTCTCCATGAACAGTGAATTTCATTTATTATATCCAAAAGTTATGGAATATTTTAAATAAATATATACTAGATATAAATACATTTATATTGGATATATATGATATTTAAATTATGAATAAAATATTGGATATAATGTAATTTTGACCACATGGACAATTATAACAAGTTCATTTTTGACTCAAGTACCACATATATTCAAAATGACCGATATTAACTTAAATAATTATATAATCTTTATAAAGTGGTAATAGGTGATATAAAAGGAATAATAAACTTGAAAAAAGGTTCTGAATAAAGTATAAATTAACTTGAGTTTAATATTTAGGAAGAACAAGGAACATACATGATGGGTCGGGCTCAAGGTAAGGGACTTTGTCTCAATCTCCTTTTATTGGGGAATATATTGATTAATACATGAAATTATTGTATATGGTGTATAAAACCCTTTTAATTTTAATTTAATTCAAAAGGAATCTTTTCTATATGAATCTTTTTACTAAATGACAAAATGGATGTATTGTTATAACGTACATGGTGAAAACAATGTTTCCTCCACTTCGAGAATTATTTGATATTTGGATACCTTAACAAGCCGTAATGATTTTAAATGGAAAATAAATACCATATAATCTTTTTTATGTATTTTGGTATTGAAAATGATTTTCAGAATGGATTAATTATGTCAATATATTGAAATTATATATTGTGATTTCAATGTGGAAATGTTATATTTCCTTTATGCTTGTTTTATGTATTATGGTTCTTGGACATTGTTTATGTATATGAGTGGTTCCGTGATAATCCTAGGGCAGTGAGCCCGAGATATCTCTCTAACGCATTGGGTAAAGTGATTGAGGTAAAATTTAATGTTTCTTCTAATATATTTAGGTAATATACTGTGATGGGTATTCCAATTGTAACTCCCTATGTAGCTGTAAAAGCTAAAATGTAAGTATGTTATAGATGCCACAAGTTACCATTATCATTTATGATTTCTATGTGTTATTCATAAATATTATGATTTCATGAGGTATGTTAAAGAGCTTATGTTTTACTGTTGAGAAGAATGATTTCATTGATTTGTATGTATTGATGGACTAATGTTTTCTTTCCTCGTTTTATAACCCTTACTGATCTTTTTATGCTCATCCCATGTTTCTGATTTGTTTTACACATGGTATAATGAAGGATAAGATAAAGGAAGTATTCAAAAAGATTTATATCAAGAAAATAATTCTTATTTTATTTAGGTAGATTTATTATTGTGAAAAAATTTGGATAGTGTAAAAGTGCCTACTTTTTAATTTTTAAGATGTAATGTAATAGTTACAATATAATTCTCTAAAGCTCTAAACCTGAAAAGACCCCCATTGTGAATTCATGAAATAACTCAAGATTATGTAATTTGTAAGTATGGGGCCATATATATATAATTAAATTAATTCAATTTAGTTCATTTTAACCAATTTAACATATAAGATTTATATACAAACATTTCAATCCATTTCACTTTTTCACTTTAAAAACATGTCATCTCATCCCGTCTACAAGAAGAATATTAATTTAATTTCTTAAACATATGTGATAACAATTTGGAAAAATTGAATTCGTATTTGGAATCATAATAATTTATAATTTCTATTTTAAAATTACTTTTTTTATGAAAAATATTACTGATTTTAATTAAAAATAATTACATCGATTAAAGTATATATGATATTAATTAATGACTAAACATAAAACATAATGTGTAAAAATTACCCTCCACTTGTATAAAAAATATTTTATGAAAATATTTCGTCCATTAACCCTATAAATATATATAATGATCCATTTTTATTCCTAGGGTGATAAGTAAAATGTGCGGAGCACTCAAATATTTTAAAGAATACCCAATGTGTACTTTTCCCCACTTATAAAAGACCTTCTCTCCTACCCCTCTTTACTCTTATAAAGAAATTTTGGCTCAGAAATCCCCTAAAATTTAACCTCACAACTCCCCTCCCTTCATCATAGAATAGTCATCTTGGGAATAATTCCATATAAGTAATCCCTTTGGTGAAATCCAAACGAAGTTATCCAAAGGAGAGGTAATGTCCTTGCTTAAGCTCTTTGGTATTATTTTCATTTTGAACCCCTCAAGTATTCTTATTACATGATTACATTATAACCTCAACATCCTCAACATACTGAGTTTTTTAGCAAGGGTTCTTCCTAAACATACACACATTTTAATCAAATGGGAAATGAGCATAACGTTCGTGCGTACGGTGGTCTAATGCCTCGCGAAACAATGTTGTTTTTTTCCATTACCACCTATAATAGTTGGGAAATATGATTGGAATAATATTTTCATTTGATATATGTGATATTTATAATGAATTTATACTTATCTAATTATTATAAAAAACATACCTTCATACTTTCCATTTTGTGTAAAAATGATAACTTTGTTTGTGAATGTGTGGACTACCTCCAGCTCAAAGTGTGGTGATCCATTCTTACATTACATGAAATTTATCAAGGATGGGTTGTGTAAAATTATATTATATATATGAAATAATAATTCTATTAAAATTATAATATATATATATATATATGTAATTTACTTTCTTTCCTTCTATAGGACAATAAAATGGAAACATTGTTCTTGCCTACGTACGACCTACCATCTCTATGAATGGTGTATTCCATTTAATATTAAAATATTTTATAGAATTTTCTAAATATATATATGATGAATATATATAATATTTAAATCATGGTTTTCATAGTAGAAATATTTAAATGATTATCTATGTAAATGGATCAACAATAACAAATCAAACCATATATAAAAAACAAAGAGGATATTACCTGAAACGTAACGTTAACATGATGTTTTTAATAAATAGATAATATAAATCCATAATAAAATAATATATGGTATGATTTATAAGAATATTTTTACAAGTTATATTTATAAGAAACTTATAATTAATATATATGAGTATTTAAGGATTATGAATAAACTCAAGACATAAGGTAAATGTTTTCCCATCACACTTTTCATATCTATGAGATACGTTCCATATTCCCCAGCTGTTTCATTTATGCAGTCCATATACTTCCCTATGATATGGTATATCATGAATTACCTTTATTTCAAGATATTTATGTTATAATTGATGTCATTATTTCATATGGATCATAATTATAATGTTATCCATGTAGTAAGTGGATTTATCTTCTCCATTTTATTTCTGTGAGAATTATGCCTTATTCACCTCTCATTTAATTTGTTTGGTGTATAAACATAACATGAATTCATACTATGATTATTATAAATATATTTATTTCTATTTATATTTCCATTTTATTATCTCTATTTTATCTGGTTTTATGTTTCAAAAGTTAATCAATCAGCAAGATAATGTTTTCTTAAATTTTATTCTTTGAGACACATGTTTTTTATGAACATATATTGTTTTAGGAGGTGTATATAATTATATTTTATGTTTAATAAAATGAATATACTTAATGTTATGATATATTATGATCCATGTAATTTTATTCTTTCATGGGTATTATGATTCAATGTATCCAATGTGTAAAGTGTTTATGGTTATAATTTCAATTTTTATTGGGATTATTTATGAGTATGCTTCCATTGATGAAATTTACTGATCCTTCATTCACGAAAACTCTTGAAAATTGTTTTCTTATAATTATAAAAGAAATCATCATGTATTAGTAACAATTTACACTCTTTTTTACTTAAAATTAATAAAAAACGTTTTTTAATAAAATCAAACCACATTTCTCTTTTCGGTCAAAAATATCTTTTCTTTAAAAAAATGTTTCCTAAAAATATTTTCCAAAATTTTATTAAATGATATCTTGAGATAATATAAAAAAATGATATGAATGAACTATTTTATGTTCAAATGTTTTTAAAATTGTTTACAATAAATTTTTAAATTTTTTAAAGCTATTTTTAAGGGAAAAGGATTTCAAAATGTTTTCAAGATTTCTTTATAAGTTTTCAATGTATTTAAAATGAAATTATTTTAAATTTCTTCAAGCTTTATTAATTGTTTTAAAAATTATTCTAAATGAAAAATAACTTCTAAATGTTTTCAAGCTTCCTTTCTATGTTTTCAAAGTTATTTTCAAAAAATGTTTTCAAAGCGTGTTATGTTTTAAAAGGAAATTTTCAATGAGGAAATGATATTTTCATTAAGAAATTTTAAAAATGAAAATATAAATAATTCATCATAAAAAAGGTTTTTTTGAATGGGTTTATGTAATTTCTTTCTAATTAATGTATATTTTCCTTAATAAACCATCCATGCGATCTTTAAAAATTATACTCCATCTAAGATGACATACATTTTTATAGTTTATACCTTACTAGGTAAATGATCCAAGAATATCATCCATGATATTTCATAAATGGAATATGTTTTGATGGAATATTTTTTATGACACTCATTTCTCTTCCAAGGGTTATATGATTTTGAAACATACTTCTTTCAAGGGTTATACTATCATGAAATGATTATGAAACCTATTTATTTTCCATTGGTAATGATATAAGGAAATATTTATGATACCCATTTCATTTCAAGGGTTATGATATGATGTTAATGAAACCCATTTCTTTTTATGGGTTTTGATATTATGAATGTTTTATGGAACATGTATTGATGATTTTATTATGTGATGGGTGTGACCTATATCTACCTCTAATTTATTGGGTAAATAATTATATTTCATGTGATAAGGATAAGAAAAACATTGATGGGGTTGATCTACAATGGGAAATAATTTTGGCCTAATCAAAAATGGGAAATATGTGTGTCTTGATCCACTACGATAAGATGACAATACCAAATTTTCTATAGGAAGATGGGGAAACCCTATCTAGTCTTGGAAAAAGGGAAACCCAATTCATTATAAGGAAAGAAAAGTGACTAGGTATGTTGGTCTGTCCATCTTGATAGATGTAGTCCCCATGAAATTCCCCAAAGTTGTTTTGGAAATGAGTCTTGACTTATAGGGAAAGATATTAAAAGTCTGTCTATATGCCAAAAATTCAATGTCTTATATATACGATATTATCACATGGTTCATGTTCATGATTATATTATGATTCATGTCTCATGAACTACCAATATTTATTCCATGTCTAATGATTATGTTCTTTTATATGCAGGGTTTGGTCTTCAAATGATATGTTTAGGTTCTTATGACCTTATGTTAATGTTATGCTGATTCATTTATTTTATTTATCCTTATTATGTATTCAAGACCACCACTTTCTTATGTTTCCTTTTCCTGAGTTATGAATAATCATTTTATGTAGGAGTTCTAATGGTTAAGATCTTTAATAGATATGTTCAATATCATTCACTAAAATAGAAGAATATGTTCCAAGATTCCAAAGACAATAAAATATTATGTTCCTTAGGCATGTATTTTTGTAATGTTAGTAATATTCATCTAAATTAATGTAATATCAATTTATTTAAATCCCAGATTTCTATATAAGCCCCAAACTAGGGGAATTAAAGTAAGAGAGGATATGGAAATACAAATACCCTTTCTCTCTTCCATATCCCCAACCTTATCCACCAATGGAAGAAGGATATTGTTTTTTCTTCCAGCTCTTCAACAACGTCTTGTTTTTCACACCAAGCATGTCTCACATGCAATTAGTATTAGTTACATTCATGAAATATTCATGGAAAAATAACTTTCTCAAAATGGGAATCCTTCTACAAATCTTCCTCTCACCTTACCTAGGGCCTCCTATTTGTTATAATCACCATCAATGACCTCATATTGCCGGAAGGGATATACCCTAAACTCGAAAATCCACATTCCATGCCGAGTCAACTAGAAAGGGACTATTTAGCATAAGACATGCACCATCCTTATCTAGGTACCTTTCACCTAAATTTTCATGCCAGATGAAGTTAAACTGTATGTTCTGGCCCTTGTAACATTACCTTAAAAGGTATGATGTGTCTCGCTATGAAGAATCGTACCATGTGGGTTCTAATTAATTTAACAATGATACAAAGGAAGCCCATATAATGGGCCAATTATCAAAATCAAAACAAATCATGTATCCCTTAATGACCACAAATTCCAGAGAGCCCCATTGTGTGTGTTAAAACATCATCTTGATAATAAACGACATATGAATATGAAATCTATATATAAGTGGTACCACTGAAGGATAGTTTCAGATACATACAGATACCCCCTTAATGAAGATCATATATATATATATGTGAATATAAAATTAATACATTCTTTTAATTGATTATTAATCTAAAGGTGGCTCGTCCTATATTTATGATTTAATTGAGGATTCAAGAATGTGCTTTAATCTATAAGAGAGTATTAGAGTAGGAAATACTTCCTCCTAAAAGTGTGAGATAGTCTTGAACTACCCACACTCGACCAATGCGAGTTCTTATGTTTCTATGGATACTCCACAAAAAATACCACCTTTTAAAGGTAGGCCCATGATTGAATATGGAGATGAGAGAAATTTTTTTTTCTAGTTTATAAACAAACCTTGTTGTAAACTGATGAAAAAATTGGGTCTGATATGATTTTTTTAAACACATTTAACGCCCCAATAATAAATCATTGACCCTAAAATTTACATGTAAATCCCACAAAGATAACAAAAAATTATAATATTAAATAATAACATGTAGTGTTTCCAACATACACATCACGTGATTCATTTATCCTCGCATCTGATGAACATGGTGGGTCAATCAAAGGATTACATAGATATATAAAGATCAGACCGGACAACATGTAACTCGTTATTAGAATATATATAATCCTTCCAAGATACATATCAATTCACTCTGACATTATCCTCAATACATAGCAATATAAGACTATGGTTTGTATCTCACTATTAAACATCATGTAGTCTCCCAATAAAGTGTAAATTTAAATTACATTAAAATAATTAATTGTAGCATTAAAAATGTATTACACTGTTGACACCAAATGTGTTTGAATGTGTAGTAATTATTTTGATGAATTAAAAAAGATCAATTAATTCATTATAAATATTTTTAATTATTGTTAAGGCTATTTATTTTACAAGTATAAATTTATGATTAGTATCTCCAGTAGACTTTAGAAGGTCACTAAGACAAATAAAATAAATTGATTATTTAATTATTTATCTTAATCAATATAAGTGTGTTTCTATTATTAATATGTAATGAATTGAAGTGAATACTAGGAAATGTACTTTTTTATATTAATTTAATGTGTATGACCAATCATAAGCTTTGATTATGCCATTTTTTATGTTGGTTTAATTTAATTTAATCTTATTACATGGGTTTTTAATTATTTATTATTAAAATAAATATGGTGTCCTATGAGTTATCCCTCCATATTTTATTAAGTAAAGAATATTTTCCAAGGTTGTTTATATAATTCCACTTAACCAATCCTTTAGTTACCCTCACTAGTGTGTGGGTTAAAAACATATGTAATAAAATGAGTACCCAAAGGCACATAGAGGTGTTTTAAGATGGGATCAAGAGGAAACTAACCTGAATGATACATAGATTTATAGGTGTAATTCTCCAAATCTTTCCATGTCTGATAGAAGGATTTTTACCCTAGGGGTATAGGTTGATTTATTATATTCATAATAAATCAAACATTTGATAAGATCATGATCATAATGATTTTAATTATTTATTTATTTTATTTCCATCTTATGCATGATTTATTTTATTGATGCATTTCCCAACCCAAATAAATAAATGGACTAATATTATAATATGGAATTAAATTAAATGGAATATGTCTAAATTTTATACCATAATATGGTAAATCCATTAATAAAAATAAACTTAATATTAACAAGTCATATAACGAATATCAAAATAAATCATTTTTTATAATAAATAAATTCCCTCAAAAAATGTTATGTTAGACTAAGTCTTCCCTTACATGGTTATGAATAAAACCATAAAACCATTTCATTACATGGTCATATTCTGAACACTCTCTTTTATCATGGAGTTAACACAAGGGTTTATGTTTGAATTAAATTTGGTGCAAGTGTTAATGAAATATGAGTTAAGATTTATGTATTGGACTTCTATTCAATGGATCAGGGAACTATAAGTCCTTAGTTGGAGAAACAACCTTCCAAAACATATTACTAGGGTTTTCATTTCTATGTTTTGGATCACAAGGAGGGAACTATAGATCATTTAGACTAAATTTTCCATATTTCTATACATTCATAGTTAAATGTTAAGTGCTGTTGATACTTGAATAAAGAGTGGAGGACTAAATAAAATTTCAATTAGTATGTATCCCATTATTTTTTATCCAGTAATATATTAATGATATATTTTAATTACTGTAGAAAGATGGAATGGGAAACCAATAAACCCCTACAATCATTTCATAACACAGGGTATTTCCAAAAAAACAAATTTATGGATATCGTACAGTCATTTATGTATTATATTATTAATAGAAAATTTGTACAATGTATTAGAATCCCATTATTCATGTTCTTCCACCCTAATAGAACAGAAAAGGTGGAAATAATTCCTACCTAATATATGAAGAGGTCTCTTCTTATGTCCATTGTATTATGTTATCAACTATGTCTGTAGAATTTATGATACAAAATAGGGACATGGATTTTTACACTATAATATCTTATCTTATATTTCATCAGAAAGATATGGATAGGCTTGAAAGAAATACTATTTTCAATGTATTATATCTTTCTAAACGTGAGGAAGGTAATCTAGCTACTAATCATAATTTGAAAAGAATGGGTTATACTGATCAGTTAAAAATGTCGGGCTTTAACTTGGATATGAAATTATGAATTAGTCTTATATTATTATCTTTATCGCCAAGGATATCATTATACTTCCAAGAATGGATGAATGAAATTAATAAGTCACACATGAATCTTTTGACCATAAATCACCATGAAAATATGGATTGGTTGAAATAGGATTCTCCACCCTTTATGGTGAAATATTTTAAAGAAAATGATAGATATATGAGGGATAATGTAAATCCAAAAGATCCTTTTCCATATCCTCCAATGAGAAAATGTATTTTAATGTAGAATAATAAACATGATGTTATTTTATTTAATTTTGAATAAATGGATACTAGAAATGGAATTTAAATGAATTAACGAAGAAAGAAGATGCAACAACTTCATATATAGTAATCATATTTTTATTTGACAATTATTTTTTAAATACAATATTCTTACAACATATATGTATTTAAATATATTAAATGATAAAAAATCAAAAGGTTATAGAGTGAACTCAAAATGAGTTTAGAAATAAATATTCCTATACGAATCAATGGGTGATCTATACATATCATCTAAAAATTGATGTTTTTTTAAAAAGTGTTATCAAAAAAATTATCTTAGTGTCTAGATTAAAAAAATGAGAAATTATTTCACATTTTGAATAAATGTAACTATGATACTTTAATAATAAATCAATCGTTCTGTATCTATTGAATCATAGATATATATTGCAACAAATGATGAATATAATATATAAAATCATTACCTGATTGTTGAGAGATAATTATTTTTTAAATAAATTTGGAGGTTGTTGACTTATTAATACACATATAAGTATTTTAGTATCATATGAGATGAGATATTTTATATCATGAAAGACTACATATATTATCATAGATAATGATTCCATTATAAAAAAAATCTCTTCCATAAATATTTTAAGAGCTAGTGAAACATTTCTACGTGATGAATACTATAGAAAATTGTGAATTCATATACTTAATGGTATTCATTTATGATATTTTTGAAACTCTCGGTTAAGTAAATGAGTGAAATCAGTAAAATTTAAGGAATATCAAAGTTTTCTTGTCAGAGAATATATTATCAATGAATTCATTAATGATACAAGGGGATTAAAGGTATTTGAAAACTAAAATTTACCTTTTTGCATCAATATCATGATGGTAGTAACTATATGACCAATGATGAGTCTTATAAATATTTCAATTATTATATATATTAAAAATCTTCTATAGTCTCTTCCAAAAAATGTTTTTAAATTAGAATTCAAAATTCCATATTCCAACTATATTTTCTAATGGGTATCATATCAATTACGATATAATAAAAATTTATTAGGACAAAAACAAAAGTTCCTTTTGAAAATTGTTTCTTAAAATATAGACATAGCTAAAAAGGAACATCAAACACTAAGGTGTATATGAGTTAATATTCCTATAGGCACTAAGGATGTTAACATAAATTCAAGACCCAATATATTTCAATAAAAAATCCATTCTTCATAAATATTGTGGGACAATACATATCCTCTTTGGTTTAAGGATCTATATGCACATGGGATGGTATAAGAATGATGCACTCCACTAAACTCAGTGGGATGAGTAGTTTAGAAGACGTGTACTTCAAAGGAATTTATACTCAAGGGGATTGTTTTTTATCATCATATGTCAGTATAATGATCCATACCAAGAAGAATTAAATGTAAAAATTTATAGGTTTAATGGTATGAATATATTCAATAATGGAATCCATGGATTAACCTTCTTGGACTCCGCATTTTGAATATTTCCATGACATGATACTACTTGTAAGTGTTCAAGAGAAACTAGATATGGATGGTACATGATGGTGTAAGTAAAGAATAATTAATCATGGTATGGTTTAGTCTATAAAAAAACATATATAGCAACTACCATTACTAAAATACTTTTCAATTCTACTTTTAACAAAATATTTTTATGATCATTATATTGGGATATGATAGTGAATGCCAATTCATTTAATGAAACCTTATAAAAAATGTCTATTTTTCATGACCAAATGGAGAACCTATGGTATATTTCCACAATTCATTACTATAAATGATTTGTGACGTCAATAAATGATAATAAGATAGGAATATTATATGAATTCATTTATGAATAAATAATGAATAATAATTTTGTTACATTTTTTTTAATAAATGAGTAAAATATGAATCTAAATGTTTTTCTAGAAAACTATGTGTTTTTAGGTAATATATATTGATAACATTTGTAAATTTTATTCCATTTTACCAGTTTTTAAGACTATGTAATTAAATTTCATAATGTATGACTTAAAGTAGTGACCATGTTCTATGAAACAAGATCTATAAAATAGTTACATTAGTTTTAAAATTCTAGTCATAGTACGTACATTAATAATGTATTAAAAATTACATGTTGAAATAATTCAATACTGAATTCATAGTGGCATATAAAACATCCAGTAGAACATGCATGGGAACAAGAAGAGGTTATTTTGATTAATATAACATTATAGGATTAAGTTCTATGAATTTATATCATATCCCATGATATATATATATATTATAGTTTTCAATTTATTATTCATAATGTTTAAATGGTGAATATTAAATAAATCCAATAACAATGCATCCTCATGATGTTTGAACTATCTATATGTATTTGGAAAAGTATAACTGGAAGTGTTCTTAGTTTATGGATGTGTGAGAATACTATTGATCAAGGGAATTGACCACTTTTCATCATTTATTTCAATTAGGTATATTATCAAAGAAAATTATATGATATGGTTAGAGATGGTTTTCTAATAAAACATTGATGTGCGTCTCTTCTAATAGCTCGGTGAACCCTCATAGTACAAACACTAATCCTCTTGAGATTGGGGATGTTCATATATATTCTCACTAAATTTATTGAATCATGGTGTCATTTCATCCTGATTGGGAGTGTTCTATCAAATCCATCCCTTAGATATTGAAGGAAGAAAAAACCCTTACAGAATAGAATCATAACCAAGGTCCATAATAAAAATATAATGGAATTTCATTCCATTTCAAGGGCTCGAATATACTCAAGATATCATCATTGAAACCTCCTTTGTTTACGAAGTTGGACGATGGAGGATTTTCAGTAGAGCCCGACCCTGAGGCACTTCATCAACAAAACCCAATTGTGTTTGATCTCTATCATGGATCACATTTATTACTTAAAATGTGATAAACAAAAGTAATATGGGGATCTTAAACAATTTATTTCTCACTGCTAGGGATTTTTAAATTGGAAACTTGTCCCACTGGGTAAAGGTTATTTTCAGATTTTTTTCACCTCTCAGGATAAAATAGACTGGGTATGGAAGATATGAAATATTAAACTCAAACATGGATTACTGTGTATTTTTTAATAGAATTTTTCTTTTAACCCAAACACTCATAGGAATACCATGGAATTTATTTAGGTTAGATTGTATAACCTCAACTGGTTATTCTGGAACCCAAAGTTACTAAATGATATATTATATTGCATTGGAAATACCAACAAGATTGACCGGTGTACTTTATAGGGAGAATTAGGACTATTTTATAGAGTTATGGTGGAAGTTAATCTAGAATTAAAAATACTGCAATGTATTTCTTTTAATGATAATGACTATAGGACTAAGGTGCTTGTTGAATATGAGAGTAAGCCTCATTTTTTGAGTATTGAAAAATCATTGGCAATTCAATACTAAATTGAAGAGTGGTAAAGAGGAAATTCACCCAAACAAGATACAGTTATTTGAATGATGTCATGAAACAAAAGAAATGTGAAGGACATTACTTTGATAAGCATGAGCCCTCTAGGAAGAGAAATGAAAAATGGGTTGTAAAATCAAAGAATTTGAACCCTATAGGGGTTGAAGTAGGAAAATCATGGGCTGTATTAGTGTATGAACATTAAAATGAATCTAAAGAGCAATGTATATTTGATTAAATTGAATCAATTATAATGGAGGTATTAAAGAAGTACCAAACCGAACATGATAATGTGATTTCAGAGTCATATATAAAGTCCCCTAGCACTCCAAAGAAATATATTGACCCTCAAAGGGTGCATACTAAAGAAAAGGAATGAAAACCGCAAAGTTTAATGCCTCCCACTAGTTAATTTTGTGACCTAAATTCTGGTCTCCCAAGGATTACACTAATTAGAGAATAGGGAACTTCTATTAACACAAATCCCCTTGATATTAATAGTACAGAGGACTGAAACTTCCATGCTACTAATTAGATAATTATTATCACAATGCAGTCTGAAGATGACTGAAAAAATGATTTTTTGATAATCTTTGGACACCCATTAATCTGAACTCATGTGTTGACAATGGAACAAAATATTTCAGTATTATAGATACCACAAATTTTATAAAATAATTTTCAAAATCAGATGCTAATATGTCCAATATTGGATTTCCTTACCTGAATGAGAACACTTTGACCGAAAGCAATAGTCACCTGGTTGCTATGATAGATACAACAAAGACAACACAATGAATTGAAATTCTTGATGCTTTAATGTTTAATACTGACCTGCCTATCCCAAATGAGAAACCAGTTACTGAAAATAAAAGTCAACTAGTTTCTATTTCAAAAACAAAAATGTGTGAACAAATCTATACTAATAATAGTGTAGGTGCTGCAAACATTCTCCATATTTCTCTTGAGATCAAGAAGGAAATAAAAACCATCATGAACAAGGTTAAATCTTCATATTAGATCATCTAGAAATAAGAGCTCTATAAATAAGAGAAAAGGGTGATCCAACCCAAAAAACATGCTATAATGAAAATTTTATTTTGGAATTGATATGGTATAACAAACCATGACACATTTATTTTCTTAAAAAAGATTTATCAATACTCAGAATCCTAAAGTTTTTGTAATTTCTGAACCAAAAATTAGTTTTCCCACTCAATTTTTGATTCTATTCCAAATTGGTTATAATTTTTAGAAGCATGTAAAAAATGTTCATCTATTGAAACTCTTTGGATCATTAATCATTATTCATTACACAATGTTAATATTTTTAATATTTCTGAATAGTAATTTATATGTTATTTCATCCCTGATCAATCTTACATTTATAGTTCATTTATATATGCTAATAACAGATTCCATGATAGGAGACCCCTTTGGAATGATCTCTTCTACATTAGTAGTAACATTCAGAACCCCTGGTTTGTGGTGGGTTACATTAACTCCATCCTTTCCCCATGTGAGAAAATGGGACCACCATGCTCCACTATTTCTTCAAGGGAACTCAAATCCTCTGCTGAGGATAATAATATGATTGAAATTAATCTCACTGGTAATAAGTTTACATGGTATATACAATATTACAATCGGGTGGTTTCTAGAAAAATGGATAGATTCTTCAAAAATATTCTATCATTTGATAAATGGGACAACATCTTAGCATCACTGTTCCTAAAATTAATTCTGACCACCATCCTATCCCGGCCAATTTCTCCTTCAATAACACTATGATTGTTTTTCCCTTCAGATTTAACATTGCTTGGTCTTCAAAAACTGAAGGTGCTAACATTATAAAACATTTGTGGTCTTCCATGTACAATTGAAATTATACCTTTTCATGTACCATCAAATTAAAAAGAATTAAAACATTTCCATAAGTATTGGTGTAGATCAAAATATAAGAAAATTGACAACGACATCCTTATTTTGGAAGATGAACTTACCCAAACCCAGAACAACACTAATTGTATTAATTTTTCTTCTGATCCACAACATGAAATCAATATTACTACGAAACTTGTTTCCTTCCTCACCTTCAAGGATTAAATTTGTGAAAAAAAATCAATACTAAATGGCTCACAGTTGGTGAAAAAAAATACTAAATTAAATAATTCCCTTCAATGAACCAGGATAGCTGGTAGACCTCTAGCCTTCCTTAGAGATGGATACAACCTCATTGATATTGAAGATGGTATTTTAAAATCTTTTATTCACATTTAAAATATTTTCAATGGGGATAATGTTAATAAATACCAATTACCTAATGTAATTCTATTGGCGGTGAATGAATAGGACAAATCCTTTCTCAATAGTATTAACCTTGACCATAAGATTAGAGAAACTATATTTATCTTAAATCCTGACAGTTCTCTAGGACATGATGGTTTCAATAATGGCTTCTATCATTAATTTTGGGATGTTATTCAAGTTGATGTTTGAAGATTATTTATGAATTTCTTTTCAAATGGTATGCTCCCCCAAATCATAAACTGAGTATTCCTCTCCTTAATCCTTAAAGTGGATAATGCTTTAAATATTAATCTCTTTATACCCATTTCAATTATCAATACTCTTTATAAATATCATCACTATAATTTTTTCCTATATAATTTCTTCTATAATAAAAACAATTGTCTCTTAGAACCAATTTGATTTTGTTAAAGGAAGATCCATCCATGATTGTATAATCCTTTCCACAGATTGCACTAATTTGTTAAATGATACTTATAGGGGTCGAAATATTTTCAACAAACATGAAATTAAAAAACCTTTTGATACCATGGATTGATGTTTTATATTCAATGTTCATCAGAATTTTGGGTTTAATGACTCTTTCAAAAGTAAAATTAAAACTCTTTTCAGTTAATTCGATATTTAATTTCTTTTTAATGTCTTTCATATGGGGTAATTTAAAATCACTAAATGTGTTTATCAGGGTGAGCCTTTCTCATAAATTTCTTTCTTGATTGCTGAGGATTTCTTAATAAGATTACTCACTCGTCTTATTGATTAGAACAGGCTTAAATTTATTCATGATTCGAGGAATTGGAATGATCCTACACTTCTATTATATGGTGATGACATAATCCTTTTTTTATATGGTGATAAAAAATATAAATAATCTCAAATGTGACCTTTCACACTATGAATATTTTTTTGGAAAAACCATGAGTTGTATAAAATCCATCATCTTTTCTGGTAAAAGGTTTCCTTCTAAAAAAAATCCAATATTATCAATTTTTTAGGCATTAAAGAAGGAACCCTTCCCTTAACTTATCTTTGTGTTCCCATATTTTGGGGAAGACTGAAGTCTAGTTACTTTTCTACCCCTGTTGACCAAATACTCCACCAAATCACCTCATGGAAAGGTAAATCACTCTCTATGGATGGTCGGATATATCTTGTCAAATCTAAAGTTGTCTCTAAAATGGACTACTCCATGATAGTTTATAATTTCTCTATCAGTATTATAAAAAATTGAATGATTCCATTAAAAACATTATGTGGAGTAGAATCATTCTTTAAAAAATACAAGTTACTATTGCCTAGTCTACCTATTGCAATCCATTGGATAAAGGTTGTCTTGACATCAAAAATCTAAAATTCTTTAATGATGCCATACATGCCACACTCACTAGGAAACTTCTCCATAATAAATCTAATTCCCTTACTTTACTTAGAACCCAATATCTTGATAAATTAAAGAATGGAAACTTAAATTATATGAGATCTTCCATCTATCCATCTATTGAGAATTCCTTTTCCACAATCATTTCTAACTCCAGATGGATGATGAATAAATAATATTCCTTGAAATTCTAGCATGAAAACTAAAATGGCGATTCTATCATTTCAATGGTTTTCCCCATTCAACCACCTAAGCACACTAATAATACTATTAATGATATGTTAATATCTGAATTCTTGTACTTACCTGAAAATAGTAATTAGGTCATTTATAAATATCTTTTTTCCAACACTGATGATTATTTCATTTGGAAACCATCTCATAATGTCATTCTTCACTCAAATTTATTTATGACCATCTTCTTAGTAATTATGAAAATAACTTAAGATGGCTAAAAAAAGATAAATGATGGCTAAAACCCTTGTGATTCATGCTAGGTTGGCATGTTGTGTGCAAAAGGGTTACCACTGACACTTGCCTTCAATATTTTGATATTTAGATTTTCTCTAAATGTGGCCTTTGTAATCCACATCATGAAGACATTAGCCACATGTATCTACCTTTTTCTATATCCATTGATCTTTTGAATTATTTATTTGATCCTTTTGAGTGAAGAAGGTTACTTCATGACCCAATAAACTCTTAAATCCAACATTGTGTGGATATGATGGTCTCTCAGCAAATCCAGGGTCTCTTCAAAACTACCATAGATGATCTTCTACAAGTGATCTAGTATGATAGAAATTCTCATATACATAATAACTACTCATTTAGTATTAATGCTGGAAAAATGAGAATCCTCATTTCCATTCGAGAAGGAACCTCAATTCAGAAGGGTCTTTAAAACAACATAGTTAGAGACTTTGGGATTTTGCATCATCTTAGGTCGAAGGGTATCTATCATCATCAGAAACACACTCTTGAGGTTCTCTAGAATGATCCACCCAAAGGTGGGATTAATGTCAATGTTGAAGGGGGTTTTAATGGAAACCTGGGTCCCTCATGTTGTGACACAATCTATAGAAACCACTCTGGGAAGACTCACAGGTGATTATATGGAATTTTTGGAGTCTCCTCATTATTGGAAGGTGAAATGATGGGAGTGATTGAGGCTATTTATTTTTCAAATCAACTTGGGTGGAAAAATATCTGGATCGAAAGTGATTCAATGACCATTGTGGAAGATCCTTGTAATGTCATATTGTGCCATGCATGGCTAATTAGTTCGCATTTGATTAACTATTTGCATTCTCTTATGGATATCAGCTATATTGTCACTTGTATCATTCGTGAATCAAGTAAATTAGTATATAGACATGCTAATATGGGAGTAAATCTGGACATAACCTGGTTGAAAAAACTCCCTAAAGATTTACTTTATCATTATGATAGGGATCGTAAAAAAATTCCACCTTTCAGACTCATGTATTTCTTCAATTTAATAAATTTAGTGTGTTGTTCTTTGACCAAAACACCACTTAAAAAAAGAAAATGATAAGGTAATATGCAAGAAAATATTATTACATCATGTTATTTCATATATATAATATCCTAGTGTGCTATGAATTTTAATACAACTTAAGGAGTGGTCTAACAATGTTCTATTATGATTTTCGTTTATACCAAAGAATTTGTTTTACTATAATTAGAATAAGATTTGACTATAAACTTAGTCAGGATGTCAAGACTCTTACATGGGAACAAATGGTGAATAATTGGTTATATCACTACTTGGGAAAATTGTTTAAGGTAGTAATATTATAGTAAGCTGATTATCTATAAAAACCTTGGATTTACCAACCCTATTCATAGAAATATGATAATCCCAACATATATATATATATATACATATAGTAGAATCGTTATTTTTATTTGAGAACCAACCAGTCATTACCATTTGGATTTAGTACCTATGGGGGTTTATTGAAGTTGGTTTCCTAAAAGAAACAACCTTTTTTTTACTTTAGATTACATGTATATTCATATAAGCAAATACTAATATAAATTGCTTATAACATGTTTATTTTTCATCTGTATAACGTTATTGTTATAATATTATAGGGTATTTATTACATTAGAATAGTTTATAGTAGTTCCTCTCTATGATGAGAAACTTTATATTACATTCCAATATCTCTTACATATTAGTTGTACGATTGGAAAAATCATATATTAGGGAAACATAATATGTTATTGTTAGGTGTAAGTAATCATTAGTAGATGAGACAACATCTCATGATGTTCTCATTTGGTAATCACTATGATAGAAGATTTTCATTACAATCCCGCCTATAAGAATTCGTCAAATTGATGGTCATTGGGAATTATTATCTGGGAGAATGTGTAATGGTTCTTAATATTTAACATTATTATTAACTCATTTCATGACTCATTTACATTGTTGTATTTTAAAAAACATAATGATACAGTTCGTGGATAATTTAGACAAGTTATTTACATCATGAGTAATGTCTAATTAATAAATTTTTCAAGGATTTGTTCATTATATCTTTATGGAAGTTTATATCTCAACCCTTTGATTGAAATATAAATGTCACATAAAGTTCCATTGACATGGTGTAATGACATGTTTATTTCATCTAGTCAAAGAAACATGTATTAAGAACACAGGTTCATGACACAAGTTTAAATCCATCTTAATGAGATATTGGGGTAATGGTATTATAATATATAGTAACTGATTGTGTTTGGTTTTTGATGTTATGATATTAACAAATTTCTCTTTGGTGGATTGACCTATTTCTAGATTTTATCTTGTGACTTTAGGAAAACTCACCTAATGATAATGAGGAATAAGATGAGACGATAAAAAATTAAGTGTTTTTAATTTTCTCAATTATATTTTATTTTAATTTAATTATTTAAATAAATTTTATTATTAAGACTCCGTAATAATTTTATTAATGATTTATATATAAAAAATATCTCTTTGAAAATTAATATATAATTTTTTATTCATTAATAAAAAAATTATTTAATTTTTTGAATATTTAATAGAAATTTATTAATGAGACTTTAAAGAAAAATAATTGTGCTATTTATTTAATATTTTATAAATATTTATTTGGAAGACTATGAATAAAATATTTTTTTGATGAATATATATATATATATATATTATTAAATATTTATATTAGTATTCTGTAAATAAACAGGTGAATTAGAAAACCTAATGTCTAGTGAAATATATTAATTTTCAAGCTGGTAAAATAATATATATCATTGTGCCAGTTTATGCAGGATATGAAAATAAAAATATTATTATAATTACATGAAATTAGGTTAGATGCGGATTAATATATTATTTAATATATATTGTGAAATTAAATTATATTTTAAACATTAATCTTGTCTCAATAACTATTAAATTTTGTCAATTGTGTAAAGGTTGATCGAGATATATCAAATTTAAGAATCATTAAACACAACCAAATCTAGAGATCCCTTTCATGACTAAAAAATGCTCTCATGATTCTCTTCCCCCATCCATTTCCTCAATAATGAGACTATAAGGAATATTATTATTTTATAACTGAATTTTCTGAATGACCAAGAGTAATAGTGTAAGATGATCAATCCACCATTCTAGCACTCGATAATCAATTGACATTGTTCAGAGACCATATGTGCACATGTGGTTCACCATTGAAGGGATTCCACCCTTGAATCCAAAAATCATAACAGTAGTGGATTGAAAAGTGTTTCATATGACCAAAAACAACATTTAAGAAAGATCTATAGATATATGTATTCTTTATTTTTACCTATTTAAATTAATTATATGCTCAATAAGAAATATCGCCTCTTGGTTTTGGAATATTTCATTGTTAATATTCATTGAAAAATTTTCATTGGTCTTGAAGTTTACATCTAAGAAAAATATTTGAATTATCCAGTGAACTAATATTTTCTGATTTGGTATAATCCTCATTAAGCACTTCTATTGTGATCACAACAATCACTTCCCTATGTGAATTATAATTAATCTTGTTACTTGTTTATTATTTTAATAAATGAGTTCTTCAGTTTATTTTATTTTGTGATTAATTTTGTTGGACTATATATTTTACCACATTGTCTCTTGAAATAAATAAATAGTGTGTGTGGGTGGTGGTCTTGTCAAGCACGTAAGAAAAAAATGGTAGAATCATGTTAAATCCATAGTCATCTTTCACTACTTTCTTGTATGTTCATTTGTATAAAAAACCAGTTTTTATTATAATTTTTCATATCAAAGTCACCTTAAATATCAACATTGACTTCTCTATTATTATATAGAATTAATATAAACATGATATCATGTTTTAATTAAAACAATTAATTGAAATTAATTTTATATCCACTATTCATGGGTACTTCTTGGAGGCATAATCATCAACATTAACCCGAATAAATAGGTATCATATTCATCAGGTAAATAATTGAATCAACTAAGTATGAAATAAAAAAAGATTGGTAATGATAATTATTTTAATTTTTAGAAAATTAAAATGAGGATCCTTCTTGTATAGTATGTTCTTATAGATTCTATTAATGTCCCAAATAAATCGATTGTGATCCTGACTAATGATGTTTAGACCACTACTACATACCATGATTATCCTATTGACATTCTGGGTAAGGCCAATAGTTCTTCACTACTTTGTTTTGGGTGATAATGTTATTGATGAAGTAATGTATAATTATAATGCTTATATTTCTTCGCTTAAATTAGAGAAATATTAATTGAGTGTATCTCTTAATAAAATATTATATGATGAACTTCCAATGTTTAACGTTAATAATCACTTTTTTGTTTCTATTGGAGACCATTTAGAAGATTTTATTATGATAATAGTTAAACTATCTAGTATTAATGTTAATATAAATGAAGAGGTTAAAGCTATTATCCCTCTATTTCATTTAGTAATTCCTATAAATAATTTTTTGAAACAAAAATGTGTGGCTAGAACTCATTGATTTTTTAAGAAGTAAAATAATTTATACTTTCTATAGAATGAAACTCTAAAAATAGGATTGGTGTTTAGGATAAGAGTCTTTTTATGTGAGTTAAACCACAATATAAGGGTAAAAAGAAATAAAATAATAAATATAAGGGTATGATCTATAAGGAAACCAAGTCAAGGTATAAGTATAAGTATTGGAATCTTTAATGTTTCAATGATGATAATATTGTGGATATATAACCAAAATGTAGAAAATAAAAATAAAATCCTAAAACTAAATAACATATTGACCAGTCCCTTTTAGTGGATTTTGGTTAAGATACTACTAATTTCCTAAACATTTATCATATGAATGTTTTACCAATAATAATTTTATTTATTTTTATGCACTCAAACTCCCTCATTGTTTTTATTAATAAAATTACTTTGAGTGGATTTTTCATTTATATTTTTATATAAATATTTTATTTCTTCCAAAAATTCTAGGTGATTATATTTTCTTTAATCCTTTTTTAGATGAATTTTTATTCTTCCATATATTTTATATATATCAAAGTAGTCTGGAATCACTATTCAAAAATTGATGTTGGTGTTGAATGTTATCCTCAAGAATATTACTTCTGTTTGGGAACCTCACTTTTAAAACCTTGTGTTTGGATAGAACATTAGGTTTGAGAGCCTGAATTTCATGATAAAACACCTTGTTTTTGTATCTATTTTTGTTATGATAACCAAAAGTTTTTATTAAACCTTAGTCTATAGTATTCTATGTTTGGAATCATCCATATGTTGTAAATCATAATTTTGGATATATTCTTATATAGAGAAACCCCATATTGATTCCTCCATCGATGGGATTTTTAATTTTTATTTATTTATATGACTTATTTTACGATTTTGATGGAGTTATTATCTCAATAAATTGATTCAATGACCATTTCATATGATCATCGAAAAACAAGCTAATTCATTAATATTTCCAAGGACTGTTTTGTTTTTTTGTGGATGCTAAAATTAAAATTTCAAACATGTTGATCATTTTGTAGATCATGTTTTATCCGGTTATATTTCAAGATTTATATAAATAGAATTAAATCAGGTTACCCACTCTTTATAAATTTGAAATTCTTGATATGGATTAATAAATAGTGATGTTATTTAACCCTTTTTTCTAACAATCTATTTTTATAGAATCTTAATGATTTGAATTCACTACTCTAAATTTTATTTGATATATCCATTTTCAAAAGATATTATTATATATTCTAAATTAAGAAGCTATACAGATATATTGTTAATCTATTGTAGTCCGTTTTAAATTTTTAGGACTACAATTTAAAGACATAAATATTATAAAAACTACAGTGTGTTATTCCGACTTATTCTGATGAATTCCTTATTGGTTCCATGCCAACAAAATATATTATTCTCAAAGGAAGGTTCAAAATATTCATGTTTAATGGTTATTATATTAAAGATTATCCCTATATTCCTCTAAAGATCTCTTTATTTTTTATTTCAAACATCTTTATCTGAATTATATCAAATAGACATTTTCGAAGAAAATAATAACTTTTGTATTTAAACACTTAGGTCTAGAGTGATTCATGGGTTTTTTATTTGTCTTATTTGATGCCTTGTAAATGATTTTGTAAAAAGAATCAATTTAATAAATCACCTATCGATATCCTTTAGAAAAATATTTTTTAGTGAAAATCACCATGCTCTTCAAACGAGTATATGGGGGATTGGACTTCGGTATCTTTTTTCCTCAAGCCACTATAAAAAATACTAAATTATATTCTTAGAATTCTGATACATAATATGTTTAAATAAAAAAGGAATAGTATCAACTTCAAAATTGAAACGGGGGTCTAGTTTTATAATATTCAAGCATTTTTAAATAGATACAACTCAACCCCCTCTTCTATATTCATCATTATTCTGACTAACAATTAATATCTAAGAATTTATATTTTGAATATTTTGTCTAATATATAACATGATTCAATTCAATATTAATTCAATGTATGATGTTAATGGCTGAACATAAAGAGGGAATGTTAATGATCATAGATCCAGATTGGAATGATAAAATTATGGATACTAGAAGGATCAAATTATTATCTATTTGATGAATCTTAGTTTTAATGTTTATATGAAGGTTGTTGTTTCATATGATATTCCTATATATGATCCAAAAAATGGGATACTACTAGTGAATGTTAATTTTAATTAAATTCAATAACTATAAATTCTATCATAGGTAGACATGGTCTAGATGAGTTTTATCAAATATCTTAATGTGCTATTACCTATTAAATGTGGTAGAAAGTTGTTTTTTTGAATTAATTGACAAAGTTTAGAAACCAAGTTAAAGTACTACTAAAAAAAGTTAGATACATTCAATAAGTAATCAGTTTAACATACCACCAAACTAATAGAATATTAACTAAAATTCTAACTGGTGTTGTTTCTCTAGGAAATATAATTCCTAAAGTAGATTAGGGGTTAATGGAACATTGCGTTTTTTCCATAATGTGGAATTTAATATATTCTCTAATTAGACTATAAAATATTCTCAAATGATAAGTAATTAATGAATTCATTGGAAAATTTATGACATGTGAAGTTAAAGTGAAGGTTATTATAGAAGATCAATGCATAATCAAAAAGGATAATAAATCTATTAATGTTTCAATTCCAATAATTGAAACATGTATACATGAGGATACAATATCCATAAAATATTCACATTTTTTGGATATAAATGTTTAATTTTAAAATATAGCCACATTATTCAATAGGTTTTATAAAAAATTATTTCATGTTTTCATTTAGTTATAAAAATAATAAAATTAATCATCTGATAGAATTCAAATTTTATGAATGAATGGAGTTGGGGAATATGAAACATGATTTTCCACAACTAAAGATGAAATGGAATATATGGATAAAATAAAAGATTAATTGAAAGAATGATGAGTTTGTTTCAAAAAGTTAATAAGACTAAAAAGGTTACATGATGTTTATTTGAATAATATAGTATGTATTAATGTTCTGATTCTGATATTGGTCAATCAAATCAGAAATAAAATGTACACTTTATGGCTATAGAAGACGATTTACAATAATCTTGTACTTCTTATTTTGACTAAGATTCTGAAAAATTCACAAATAATTAGTAATTTGAAAATTATTATATTGTAGAATAAAAATATTAATCTATGACGAAAAAGAATAAATATTAAAATAATATTCATAATGTTTTTATAAATTAAATCCTTAATTTAATAAAATTTCATTTAGAATTGAATGAAAAATTAACCTAATCGGCTTCAAGATACACTAAATATGAATATAAAATTGAAGAGTTCTGGGTTGATGTAAATTATTATAGAATTTGACATAGTGTGTTCACTAATATATAATAATACCTAAATAATATTATGTTAATTAAAGTGTATAAAAATAAAATTATGGAATATGGTGTAATGTAGAAAATCAGAAACATTATAGAAATTATTTCTTCCATATTTCAAAGAATCAGAACATGCCAAAATTAACCAATTTTTACTATGGAATTAATTTCTATTATGTAAAAAGTTTAAATAATCCGCATATTACTAGTATAAATAAAGCATAAATTTATAGAAACATTTATAAAGTTAATTATAAAAAATACGGAAAAATTAGACAGACATGGTTCCAAGATCAATACATGCTGGCACTATAGGACCCAAAACCATTTGGGTACCAATTTCATTCCAATATATTTTCTGTATAAAAAATAGAAAAATATTTTAATATGTTACATAGATAGTGGATGTTCAAGGAACATTAGTGGGTTTTTTCCATTTTTATACACTATCTGAATTAGATTGATGGTTGGTTATATTTGCAAATAATTCTAATGGGGATATCATTGGAGTTATGTTGGTTGGAGATCCATTCTCTATCATGATCTACAATGATATCTCGGTTAAAGGGTTAAAGAATACTTTGATAATTATCTTTCATCTCTTGTAATGATGTAATTTTATATTAATTTATCTATCAATTATTAATAAACTTTGAAAAATAGACTCCTTAAGTTTGGATAACCTTGAATAGAGAAATTTTATACTTTGGACCTTAGTTTCTTGTGTGAAAAATATATTAATTTTTTAAATGATTATCTAAGTGAATATTGGATATAGAATATAAAGATCCATTAATATAATATATTTTTTTATCAATGTTAACTAATAATAATTTTTTTTCTAACCTACCTAGTCTTTTGTTCAATGGGAAAAGAAATTGTGACTCATTAAAAATATGAAAGGAAAATAAGTCATCATTCATTTAAATACATATAGTTTCTACATATACACCTTTAAAAATATTCCATATAATGTTTTTGGACCTTCTTAGGTAGAAATTTTTGTTAGAAGATTCATATTTTATTTTTAATTAATTATGCTTACAGATTAACATGGGTTTACTTATTTTAAATTCAAAAGTGACTGTAATTATGCATTTATAAATTTTTGTAGGATGGTTAAAAATGGAAAATATTTTAAAATAGTATCACTGATAAGTGAACATGGAAAATAATTTTAGAATAAATAATCTAATTCACTTTTATCATATCTGGGTATTAATAACAATTTCTATTCTCTAAGAACACCTCAGCAAAATGGGATTAATGAATGATAAAATAAAACCATTCATGAAATAGCTGGAACTATATTAAATGAATATATTTTACAACCTATTTTATGGAATAATCTATTAATGAAATATATAATATTATTAATAGATTTCTAATTTTACCCGTTCTGAAAAAGACACCCTTTGAGTTGTGAAATAATCATTTACATAAAGTAGGATACCATTAATATTTTTGATACAAGTTTTATATAATGAATAATAATGAAAATAAAAGAAATCTTGATCCAAAAGCTGCTGATGGAATATTTCATAGGTATTATACTACTACTAATTCTTTTAGAGTGTTTAAGAAAATTTCTAGGATAATGAATAATGTTTTTTGTTATTTTTAATAATAACGATATATTTAATCACTATAAATTTGAAATAGATGATGAAAATAATTATTTACATAATGTGAAACTTTATTTTTTAAATGATATGATAAAAGTTAATTATAATATAATTAAAACAAATTCAGTTATGAATAACATGAAACTAGGGATCATGGTAGTTTTATACCCATACAGATTAGAAATTTAAAGGGTCATCCTCTAGGAATAGTTATTGGATACATAGTTAAAGGATTTAACACTAGGATGATAGTTAGAACCCTAATTGAGTTTCTTCCCTTTTTATCCTAGTTTTTTCATAAATATGTAGAATAATACGTAGATGATGTGAGTAGGTTGTTAGCTATGCTAGAAGAACTAAATAAAGTGAAGAAAAAAATTGCTTGGGAAATAAATGAAAAGCCTTAGAACAATCTAGTGATAGAAATTATTGAGTTATTAGAAATAATAATTATGATAAATGTATAATAACTAGGAATAAGTCTATTCTATTTAATGACTGTAATAATTGGTTGGGCAAAATAGATTATTAAGATACATTTCCTCTATTTCTAGATTAAAACCCATTAGAATCTATTTAGCCTATGAACCTCATATTAATTTTAAATTTTACTTGATGGATATCAAATTTTATTTTTTAAATGTTTATTAAATAAATATATATTATGTTGAACACCCTTATATTTTGAAAACCATGTCCTAGATTTTTTTAAACATATTAAATTTATTTATGGACATAAACATACAACAATGAGATTGATAAGAAAGATCTTGTTCTTCTCTTTTATAAAATGTTTTTCCAATAGGGTCATCTGATCTTAATCCTTTTAATAAGAACACATATTCTGATTTTTATTAGTTTAGATTAATGCAAGTGGTGTAATTTTTTTCATCTAATCAAATTAATTTTATTGATTTTTTATAACTGTAACACCCAAAAATTCTAAAGTAAAAACCATATATGTGATAGCGTATATAACATGTTACAGAAAGTACTTAAGGGGATATAATACCCAGATATTTTAAATTATATTTACTATTTTTAATATATTTGACATATTTTATATTTGGAAATTCGCAGAGCACAGAGACAAAATGCATTAAATTTAGCATGGATCTTCTTCAATGTCTTTCATTACTCGCAAGAGAGAGTTTTATCGAACAATAACATATTATTAAAATATTATTATTTAATATAATAATACATAACCTAGAAGTTAAATTAGAATTTATGAATATTATTAATTAAGTTGTGAAAATATATTGTTTATGATAATATAAGATTAATTTATATGTTAAAAATTAATTTGAAATGAATACATGAACTAACTGAATATCAACAGAATGTTTTTATATAAAACTATTCTTTGCTCACAGAGCTATTTTATACTAATAAATCATATTAAAAAATTATTACATTATTCTAATGAAATATATATGATATATATTCAATTAATTTTTTTTGAATAAATCCCATGGATTTGATAAGCCTAATATAAGAACAAAAAAATATAATTCATAAAATAATATATTTTTATTATGTCATTATTATGGCGTTTATGTGGTGAAAATATTTTAAATATGTATTTTGACACATTTATTGATTGAATATATCAAAATAAACTCAGTATTTTAAAGTGAAAAAAATTATGCTAGTTTGAATTTTCAATATTTTTCAGAAACATTTCATTTTTTAATAAATAATGAAAATGTGGAAATTTAATGTTGGACTCCGATTTTTTTAATGCTCATAAATCAGTTTTATCTCTTATAAATACTATTTAATCTTGTTCTATAATGTTTTATTATGCTCAAGTTTAATATTAGTATATTCTGTGATTATTACTTCTTAAGAAATATTGTAGATATTTCATAAAGTATGAGTCACCCTTATGGTGAACTCATAGTCGTCGTTACTGTGACCAAACAGTGTCAGTGTTTATTATTAAAATCGGTAACGTATCAGTAATTGATACACTAACACCATTGTATCATGAAACCTATTAAATTACTTGAAAATTACCCGACTTTTTTGTATCAAGCCACCTATTTCAGAATATTCATAAAGGACCCAACACCATTGATATAGACCAGAGACCATGCTACTGATTTTAGAATTCTTGCTAAGTTAGTTACACCATTCCAGTGACACCATTTCAATGACACCATTTCTAGTGAAACCATTTCTCACATAGGACCAAACACTATTGTCGTAACACCATTGCATAGCCTAACCAATACAAAAAAATTTCAAAGTATAAGACTCCAGTTTGTAGGTGTCTCTTACAAGAAAAGGATGAGCCACTGTTGACTGTGGAACCTCTTTTAAACCACTATTCATATATCACCGCTGACAGTGAAAATGTTCCATACTTATCCATTTTTACCTTATTTCAATTAAATTCAAAATTATTTATAACTTTCATATTTGATCTTTTTTAATGATACTGGTTTTATTAATGATTCTTGAATACATGTTAGTAAATAGTGTGAGGTCTGAGTTGTGGAGATCATACTATCAATCATCCAAAATAGAAACACCTGAGGATTAATATATTATGGCACATGATCTGATGAAGTAGAGAGTGCGACACACACCATAACATGTATAAGAGCCTTGATAATCTATCTTGCTATCTGTGAGCTAATGAAGAAATAACTGTGAACCATCCTGTGAACATCCTTATAGTAGTACGAACTCAAAGAAGAAGAAGAGCTATGAATAACATCACGTTGAACTAGAAACCAGAACATAGAACTCAGGACAATATATTTCTAAGTCCATTTCCATAAGAGGACTATAGATTCAAATCTTTTACATTCAAAGAGTCCATAATGGCATAGAAAAAAATTCGAAGAATTATTAATCCCTTCTTATTCTATAATACTGTATTCTATACTGTTTTATTATTCCTTTGAGCAGTGTGTGTATATGTACTAAAAATATGCATTGTCTCATGTGCGAAACTAGAGGATAGAATATATCCTCTCACTACTACTCTATTAAAATATTTCACTCCAAAATATATCTATGGAAGAGGTCTCTATATGACCTGGTTATATTTTGTGACCACGTAAAATTGTTGCAGAGTTCTAGTTGACCTTGACATCTTTGTATGATATTGTAAACCCCGAACTAGGGTTTTGGTCAATCTTGTTTATATATATTTTTCATGGTGGTAGGTGATCACCAAGTGGAGAGGACTAAGTCTCTTCTTGATACAGAAGCTCTTGTTTTATCCAATGTGTTCATGTTCTGTTTTCTTGCCTATATTTATTTATTCAAATTTGAAAACACTAATTTTCTTTGACATTTAATCTTAAATAGTGTTTTTCTCTAGAATATATTTTAGTAGACTAATTTCCAAAGTTGATGTACCTTCAAAATTTCTTTAAATGATAATTTATCAGTCTTTTAGATATCATCCAAACAAGAAAATATTTTACAAATAAGCTACTTTGGATAAATAACCTATTTGATTTTAAATTGGTGGGATTTTAAATAAATAATTTTTAACAGATATGTTTTATAGGAACTCAATTCACCCCCCTCATTAGTGTCCTACAATAACCAACATTCGCTATCATAGGTTTTTTTCAAACATTTATTTTCAAATCTTTTCAACAGTGATTTTAGTTGTGTTTTAAAGATCTCCAAGTTTTTGTTAATTCTGAATTTTTAGCTATTTAAAATCAAGTCTTTATGCTTTATGTATAATAGACATGAAGGTGTTTCTACCAACATACCTCCACACTTTAATGGTACAAATTATTCCTAGTGTAAAATAAATATGAAAATGAACTTAAAATGCATGGCGTATGATATGTTTACTATAATAGAAGATAAATATGACATAATAGACTCTCCAAGAACTAGGTGGAGTGAAACCACAAAAACTACATGCAATAATAATTATAAATCTATGAATTACTTGTTTTTTTCTATAGGGGAATAATAATTCAATAGAATTAGTACATGTAAATATGACTATGAAATTTGAGATACCTTAGCTGTTTCACATGAAGAAACCATTACTGTTAAAGAAATATGACTTAATACCTATACTTTTAAGTTTGGTAATTTCATGATGAAGCCTGAAGAACCCATTTCTCATATGTATCTCAGGTTCAATGATATATTCAATGCAATTAGGTCTCTTAGTAAGCCAATTGATTCCAAAGAAAAAATCAAGCGGAAACTTAGATGTCTACTTGAAAGGTGGAGAGTAACCACTGTATCAATTTGAGAATCATGTGATATCAGTAAGCTACCATCCATGGAGATAATAGGAAAGTATAGGATGTATAAGAAATAATTAATTTCTAAAAAAGGAGAATAAGATGAACTAAATAGAAATTTAGTAGCTTTCTAAGCCATTATATCCAAAAATAATGAAAAGGAAAGGATAAAAACTCATTCTGACATGTAACACCCCGAAACTCAAACCTCATGTATTGATAAGTTTATGTTTACATTTTTTTAAATTACATAACAACTAAACAAAAACATATTTCTCATGAGAGAGTAAAAAATGTGGTTTTAATTTATGTTAGAATGCAACCGAGTAAAACACACAAATGGACACAAGATTTTTTCATTAAAAACATAACACTGTAATGTTTACAATACATAGAGATCAAAAGGGTGATCATGCTAACCAAATATACCTATTAGAATCCTTATCAAAATGACAGGGAGACCCCCCAAAACAACATAAACCCCAATAAGGTAGTAAGGGTCCTTAGTATCTTTTATAACAAACATTAGAATGGCCAATATCACCGCAGACATGCTAAGCACAAATGGTATGATGAGAGCCATCTTCTTCAAATACCTTGAGTTTAGGACACCCTACGACAAGGTTTTATATGGCATCATCTTGACTGTTACCTTGGGTGACAATTGGAAATCCAACAGCTATAATTATAGTCATTGTCCCGGTGGTGATTTAAACCCTAACTACGATATAATTCTTTGAATGGAACTTAAGTTGTGAAATATAATAAGGAATTAAAAAACACTTTTGCAAATATTTCAATTATAATGTAAAGATTTTAATTTCTTAAACTGCGTTAAAAATTATGTTTAATTTCTTCGAATTTAATTATGTTTTTAATTAAACTATGTTTTCTATAATACTGGTATAAGAATTATCATTTTATAATTTGTATGTTAAAGGATTAGTGTTTGTAAATAATTTGATATAAGACCAAAATATTATTTGTAATCTTTAGACATCTAATGTTTAAAGTGAAATTCATGTCTAAAAATATAATTTTTATATGGTTTTAAGGAATATATATAATTTCCCTTAAGACTTAGGATCTTTGTTTGTTAGGTTTCATAAAAACAAATAGGCCAGCTCGGGCCAGCCCTTTATGGTTGAGCCCAGGGAGGCAGCTCACATGAAGTGGTTAGGCCTAGACCTCATCCCATGCCAAGTCCGGCCCAAGGCATAGGCACAAGTTCCCTGAAGGGCGCACGAGAGCAAGAGCGCATGGGCGTGACATAGTGGGCACAGAGTCATAGAGAGGAAGGGGTAGGCCAAAGCCTACGGGGAAGGCGGGAGCCTGTGTGTAAGGCTCCTTGGTGTGTTCCGTGTCATAGGTGCTATTGCGGGAGGCTCAGGGTTATAAAGAACCGCTAACTATCTCGTCGATTCGATGTGGGATGAAAATTTTTCAACTAGGATTGAATCCAGGCCTTCAGACCTTGCCACAAGTGATCTGGTCCATTAATTTTGATCCAGATTTCGATCCCTAGAAGTCGCGAACCACTCCACGTTTTTCATGGACTATCCGATCTGACATGATCTAATCATGGCTGTTCGATGTTTTTAAAACTCCGCAATGATCAGAGCCACCCGATCTATCCTCGGATCAATCCAAATTGTCCATCACATTTATAAAATGCATATGTATCCCGACTGTCGGATCAATCCAGAATCAAATCATGGCTACCCATTTTTCTCCCAGTATCACCCCGCTGCGTTGTCTTCTTCTTTCCCAAATCATGTGCTACAATGAACTCTACAACCCATTTCACTATTTATTTTCTTCTTTCTTCACCCTTGATAGACCTGGTGGACCCTCCTTGTCCCCCTTTGTCCATAAGTCTTCCCCAACCAATAAATGGACAGGTTGGACTCGGTTCTTCTCAATGGTTGTAATAAAAGCTTGGAATATTTTATATATTTTATAAACCGGTTTCACCTAGGAACCCCTCAGGTTTTCTCCTCTCGAAACTCTTGCAATGTTCAGGCAAGTCTTCCTCGAGATCTTCTTCTCCTTGGATAGAGGTAAGGGTATTTATGTTTTGTTTTTCTCATGAAAAAAATTATATATCCATGCTTTACATATATATACAAGTATTTATATGTCCATACACTCACACCTATATATATATACTCTCTAAGGTGGATCTGGGTTTTCTAAAGGTTAAAAATATGTATGCACTAATTTTTCTAAGGTTGATGATTATATTTGGGTTTTTTTAATAAGGTTTTAGTTATGTAATACCAAATTTACACTTAGTGCACATTCAGACATATCCACATAACTCAATCTACACCTATATTGTGTTGTTAAGGATTTTATATGAAATATATAAATAAAGAATTAGATGTGAATAAAGTTTTGGTTTCGAATGGATTTATATTAGTCTACAAAATTTTAGTTTTTATATACGTATATCCATGTGTTTATATACTCCAAACCAAGCATGAGTTTTGGTTCTCAATCCGATGATGTTAACAAAATGTTGTAAAAACTTAGGGGAGTATTTTAATAGAAGAAAAAACGTAATCTATGAGCTATATATATGCATGCGTTTGTTTTAAGTTTAATTTATTAAAGTATGAAAGCATGTATAGTCATATTGATTGGGTGGAAATCCTAAAATACCTGATTCAAAGTCCTTTGGACCTTCGGGTTATGAAAACTTGATGAACTAAAACCTTTCCTCATGCAACATATATATGTGAATAAATTTTATATAGGTGTAAAAAGTTGCATATAACATAACCTAACATGGTTGGGTTTTTAATGAAGGTGTAATAAATATGGTTTATGTATCTATAACTAATGAGAAATTTTTAAAGAATTGGAAACTCGCATATATACTTGGTGTATAAGAGATTATAATTTCCAACACCTTAATGTTATGAATGGATCATTAGAAATTTGTTAATTAAGTAATTAAATTAATACTTATAAAACTTTAAGTAATATCAGTATCTTTGTAAGCCAAACCAAGAGGTATTTACAGAAAGGTGTATGTCCTAATCCATATAAGTATGTCAAACTTGTTCAGTTAAATATTTCTTAAATATGGTTCTATGATTCAAAGGTATTGTATGATTGAACTTTTTGTGTTTTATTATTAAATAGAAGATAAACTTTTGTTTTGACCGAAATATATTTAAAGTTTCAATGGTTGTATTGAACCATGCGACCAGGTTATGAACACTTGAGTTTTTTATCAACCGTAGTGATTGTTGTTACTTGAGTTGTAATTTATTTTTTTGATCACTGAAACTTCCAAAAAGTGTATTAAATAACATGTAATTTCATTTATACAAATTTTGAATTGAATAGTCATAATTTTCACATATCATGTGGAAAACCGCTTCTCACCCAAAATGTGATGTGATTTAGTAATTGTATTTTGCTCAAAGAATGTAATGAGACATGTTTCCCTTTGATACACTCTTATAACCTTATTATCAAATAATTTCTATCAAATTATGTATTTATGGTTTAAATGGTTTCATTTTCCATTGTGTAGTTGCACTCATTGATTCATTCAAGTGTCATAACATGATAATAAGATAAGGAATCAAATTACTCAAAGTGGTGTGGGACACCTTGAGTAATATGAAATAAATTTAATTATTCAAGGTTTTATGAGACACCTGGAATATACGACCCGATATGACATATGAGGAATGTATTGGACTGATATGGTCTAGGTTTGGGACCGGTAAAATTAATCTCTCAGGGTTGGAGACCACTAAAAGTAAGATCTCCATTTTGGGGTCCCATCATAGTTAAACTATAGGTCTTGGAATAATGCCTTGACACAGAAGTCCAAAATTATACATTCCCTCTTTATGTGGATGATAATTATGTAAAAAAATAGATATCTAGTTAATATAATATTCATGGTTAAGATCCAATACTTATGAGTATCAGGAAAGTAAACTAATATGGCATGACATATGTTTAGCACTCAGTGAATTAGTATTTGGTGTATGAAATTGAAATTATTATCTTTATGTGCAACTATGATTATTCTCTTTTTAACTTGTGAATACATATCCATATGACATACATATTTATAAATTCTTTTACTTATTACCCCAAATGGGAATGCCTAAACTGAACCATGTATCCTTATATTTATGCTAGAATGTTCTTTTAGTTGAGCACTTTTATGATATGTTACATGTGTTATAACTTTACTCAAAGAAAGTGTTTTATGGAAATTTTTAAATAATGTTTTAAAAAGTTATAATGGTTTATTTTAAACCCCTTACTGGGCATTTGTATTCTCACCCTACGTATTTGAAATAAATTTTGAGGTATCATCTTGAGCTAAAAGAAGTATGATGGGAGTGGGTAGTTTCCCATAACATGAACCCAATTCGATCCCCTCTGGACATGACATGATGTGTAATTTATCAGTGCATGATTTAGTTTAAAACATACACATCATGTTCTGAAGGAACCATCTCCGGGTGTTTTGGGGTTGATTCCTCACAGTTGGTATTAGAGGATTCAGTTTAGATAACTTTAGAAAATTAGAACTTAAACAAAGAGAAATTTACCTAGGTATTACTAAATATGAATATTTTCTTAATTTTTAGATAGAAGGTCGGACTCCCATCTTATCACTCCCTACTGAGATATTAGAGGTCATCTTGGTCAAAGCAGGTGAGAGAGAGTACCGACCCTTCACAATCAGACAAGAAACATGCAAGAAATTTTACAAAGTGTCAAACAGTCCAACCATTCATGGTTTTTATGAAGAGAATGCCTATATTTACCATGGTATAGCTAATCTAAAACTTCCTGTTTATAGACGAAGGGGAAAGTACCATGAAGTTCTTTTTATATGTTTCACCCAATCCCAAAACTACATGGTCATGATGTTGTTTCAAGATGATTCCTTGAAAGGGGACCTAAGAACAACCTACTTGTTCCAGATCCTGAGCCTTAGTATGTATGACCATGTTGATGTCATTAACATTTTCATACAAGATTCAACCCAAATAATTATTAGACAAACTGTCCATTCAGACATTTCTGAACTCTCCACCTATCAGCCTCTCTTTGGAAGCCCAAGTGCACACAACACGAGTTTAACCCATACTGTTCTAAGTGTGTTTGGGCTAGAGAAACAGAGGAACTAAACACCAACTAGGGTATTTATCTATCCTTACTTGAGGATCCTCTGCAATGGTTGTTGTGGTATAATTGGTGAGGGAGTCTTTATTTTATGCCTATGTAGAATGAATTGCGAGGACACAATTCTTTGAAGGGGGAATAATGTAACACCCCGAAACTAGTACCTCGTGTATTAATAAGTTTAGGTTTACATTTTGTTTGAATTACATTACAACTAAACAAAAACTTATTTCTCATGAGAAAGTAATAATGTGGTTTTAATTTATGTTAGAATGCAACCGAGTAAAACACACAAATGGACACAAGACTTTTTCATAATAAAAATAACACTGTAATGTTTACAATACATAGAGATAAAAAGGGTAATCATGCTAACCAAATATACCTATTATAAACCCTATCAAAATGACAGGGAGACCCCCCAAAAATACATAAACCCCAAGAAGGTAGTAAGGGTTCTTAGTATCCATTATAAAAAACATTAGAATGGCCAAGATCACCGCAGTCGTGCTACGAACCAATGGTATGATTAGAGCCATCTTCTTAAAATACCTTGATTTTAGGACACCCTAAGATAAGGTTTTATATGTCATCATCTCGACCATTACCTTGGGTGATCGTTGGAAATCCAATGGATAAAATTATACTCGTTGTCCCTGTGGTGATTTAACTAAAGAACAATTGAGTGCGACTTTATTTTTTGAATTAGAAAATTATAAGATAAACCCTAACTATGATATAATGCTTTGAATTACACTTATGTTGTGAAATATGATAAGGAATTCAAAAACATTTTTCAAATATTTAAATTATAATGTAAAGATTTTCATTTCTTAAACGGTGTTACAAATTATGTTTAATATCTTCAAATCAAATTATTATTTTTTAATTAAACTATGTTTTCTATAATACTCATATAAGAATTATCATTTTATAATTTGTATGTTAAAGGGTTAGTGTTTGTAAATAATTTGAGCTAAGACCAAAATATAATTTTTCATCTTCAGCCTTCTAATTTTTAAAGTGAAATTCATGTCTAAAAATATAATTTTTAAATGGTTTTAATGAATATATATTATTTACCTTAGGTCTTAGGATCATTGTATGTTAGGTTTTATAAAAAATAATAGGCTATCTCGGGCCAGCCCTTTATGTCTAGGACAAGGGGAAAAGCACACACGATGTGGCTGAGCCTAGCCCTTAGCCCAAGCCAAGGCCTGCCCAAGGCATAAGCATAAGTTCCTTGAAGGGTGCACGGGAGCAGGAGCGTATGGGCGCGCCATGGTGGTCAATGTGTCACAGCGAGTCAGGGGTAGGCCGAAGCCTGCATGGGAAGGCGGGAGCCCATGTGTAAGGCTCGCTAGTGTGTGTTGTGTCTTCGGTGGTGTTTTGGGAGGCTCAGGGTTATAAATAACCTCTAAACCTCTCAATGATTCGATGTAAGACAGAGATGTTTCAACTTGGATTTAATCGAGGTTGTAATTTCTTTCCACATGTGATCCGGGTCGTTGATTTTGATCCGGGGTTCGATCCCTGGAAGCCGCAAACCCCTTTTCATTTTTTGGGGACTGTCCGATCTGGCACGCTCTAATCATGGTTGTTTGAAGTTTTTGAAACATCGTGATGATTGAGAGCCGCCTAATATCACCTTAGATCAAACTGAAATGTCTATAACTTTTATAAACAGCGGATGTATCACGACCGTCGGATCAATCCAGGATCAAATCTGTGCCATCCGTTTTTCTCCTAGTGTCACCCCGCTGCATCATCTCCATCCTTCCCACGGCATGCACTGCACCAAACCCTACACCCCATTTCACCATTTCTTTTCTTTTTTCTTCATCCTTGACATACCAGGTGGACCCTCCTTGTCCCCCTTTTTCCATAAGTCTTATCTGGCCAATAAATGGACCGGTTGGACTCAGTTATTCTCAACGGTTGTAATAAAATCTTAGAATATTTTATATAGTTTATAAAACGGTTGTACCTAGGAACCCCTCGGGTTTTCTCATCTCGAAACTCTAGCAATCTTTAGCAAAGTCTTCCTTGAGATCTTCTTCTCCTCGGATAGAGGTAAGGGTTTTTATGTTTTTTTTTCTTGTGAAAAATCCTATATAAACACGCTTTACATATATATACAAGTATGTATATTCCCATACACTCACACCTATATATATATATACTCTCTAAGGTGAATCTGGGTTTTATAAAGGTCAAAATGTTGTATGCACTAATTTTTCTAACGTTGATGATTATATTTGGGTTCATTTAATGTGGTTTTAGTTATCCAAACCGAATATCCACTTAGTGCACATTCGGACGTATACACATAACTCAATATACCCCTATTTTATGTTGTTAAGGATTTTATTTTCAATCTATAAATAAAGACCTGGATGCAAATAATGTTTTGGTTTCAAATGGATTTATATTAGTATGCAAAATTTTAGTTTTTATATATGTATGTCCATGTGTTTATATACTCCAAACCAAACATGAGCTTTGGTTCTCAATCAGATGATGTTGACAAGAGGTTGTATAAACACAATGGAATATTTTAATACAAGAAAAATGTAATCTATGAGCTATATATGTATATATATTCATGTGTCTGTTGTAAGTTTAATTTATGAAAGTATGAAATCATGTACAGTCATCTAGATTGGGTGTAAATCCTAAAATACATGATACTAGGTCCTTCGGACCTTTGGGTTATGCAAATTTGAAGAAATAATACCTTTCCTCCTGCAACATATATATGTGAATAACTTTTGTATAGGTTTACACAGTTACTTATAACATAACCAAACGTGGTTGGGTTTTTAATGAAGGTGTAATAAATATGTTTAAGTATCTATTACTAATGAGAAATTATTAATGAATTGGAATCTCACATATATACTTGGTGTATATGCGGTTATAATTTCCAACACCTTAATTTTATGAATAGATAGTTAGAAATTTGTTAATTAAGTGATGAAATTAATACTTGTAAAACTTTAAGTAATGTCAGTATCTTTGTAAGACAAACCAAGAGGTATTTACATAATGGTGTATGTCCTAATCCATAGAAGTATGTCAAACATGTTCAATTAAAGAATTATTAATGATGATTCTATGCTTCAAAAGTATTGTATGATTGACCTTATTATGTTTTATTATTAAATAGAAGATAAACTTTTGTTTTGAAAAAAATATATTTAAAGGTTCAAAGGATTTATTAAACAATGCGACCAGGTTATGCACACTTGAGGTTTTATCAACTGTAGTGATTGTTGTTAGTTGAGTCGTAGTTTATTTATTTGATCACTGAAACTTCCTTGCAGGGTATTAAATAACATGTAATTTCATTTGTAATAATTTTTAATTGAGTAGTCATCATTTTCACATATCATGTGGAAAACCCCTTCTCACCCACTATGTGATGTGCTTTATTAATTGTCTTTGGTTCAAAGAATGTAATGTGCCATGTATGCCATAGATAAACTCTTACTGCCTTATTTTCAAATAATTTCTATCAAATTATGTATTTATGGTTTAAATGGTTTCATTTTTTATTATGTAGTTACACTCACAGATGCATGCTTGTGACATAACATGATAATAAGTTAACGAATCAAATTACTCAAATTGGTATGGGACACCTTGAGTAATATGAAATAAATTTAATTATTCAAGGTGGAATGGGACACCTTGAATACGTGGCCTGATCTGACATTTGAGGAATTTATTGGACTAATATGATCTGGGTTGGGGACCGGTAAAAGTATGCCCTCTGGGTTGGATATCGATAAAAGTATGATCTTCGGGTTGGAGACCTGTAAAAGTAAGCTCTCGGGGTTGGGGTCCAGTCATAGTTAGCCCTTAGGTCTTTGAACAAGGCCTTGAAACAGAAGTCCAACATTATACAATCCCTCATTATGTGTATGATAATTATGTAACCAAATGGATATCTGATTTTTAGAATATACATGGTTAAGAGCAAGTACTTATGAGTATCATGAAAGTAAAAGATTATAGCATGACATATGTTTAGTACTCAGTGAATTAGTATTCAGTTTATGAAACTGAAGTTAGTATCTTTATGTGCAACTATGATTATTCTCTTTTTAACCTGTGCTTACATATCCATATGTCATACATGTTTAGAATGTCTTTTACTTATTTCCCTAAATGGGAATGTCTAAATTGAACCAAGTATCCTAATATTTCTGCTAGCATGTTCTTTTAGTTGAGCACTTTTATGATATGTTACATGTGTTATAAATTTTTCTCAAAGAAAGTGTTTTATGGAATGTTTTAAATAATGTTTTAAAAAGTTATATTGGTTTATTTTAAACCCCTTTCTGGGCATTTGTATGCTCACCCTACGTTTTTTAAATAAATTTTCGTGTATCATCTTGAGCTAAAAGAAGTATGACAGGAGTGGCTGGTTTCCCAGAACCTGAACCAAATTCGACCCTCTCTATATAGGACATGATGTGTAATTTATCAATGCATGTTTTAGTTTAAAACATACACATCATGTTCTGAAGTCATCGAATCTGGGTGTTCTAGGGTCAGGTCCTCAGTGCTGGTATCAGCGGATTCAGTTTAGATAACTCTGTAATATTAGAACTTAAACAAAGAGAAATTTACCAAGGTATTACTAAATGTTAAGATTTTCCAAATTTTAATATGGAAGGACAAACTCACATTTTATCACTCCCTACTGAGATATTAGATACCATCTTGGTCAAATCATGTGAGACAGAGTACCGACCCTTCGCAAACATACGAGAAATGTGAAAGAAATTTTATGAAGTGTCAAACAGTCCGATCATTATCTGTTTTTATTAAGAGAATGCCTATATTTACCATGGTATATATAATGTAAAACTTTATGTGTATAGATAAAGGGGAAAGTACCGTGAAGGTATTTTTCTCTGTTTCACCTGATCCTGAAACTACATGGCTAGGATGTGGTTTCAAGATGTTTCCTTGGAAGGGGTCCTACGCTCATCCTACTTGTACCAAACCCTAATAATGAGTTTCTATGACCATGTTGATGTCAATAAAATTTTCATACAGGATTCAACCAGTTTAATTCTTAGATAAATTTTCCATTCAGACATTTCTGAACTCTCCACCTATTGAACCTCTCGTTGGAAGCCAGAGTGCACACAACACGAGTTTAACCCATACTATCCGAAGTGTGTTTGGGCCAGAGAAATAGAGGCACTGAACACCAACTTGGGTATTTATCTAGCCTTACCTGAGGATCCTCCATGATGGTTGTTGTGGTAAAATTGTTGAGGGAGTCTTTCTTTTATGTGTATGTAGAATGAATCGAAAGGACACAATTCTTTAAAGGGGTGAATAATGTAACACCCCGAAAATCAAACCTCATATATTGATAAGTTTATGTTAAAATTTTGTTTTAATTACATAATAACTAAAAAAACTTATTTCTCTTGATAAAGTAATAATTCGTTTAATTTATGTTAGAATGAAACAGATTAAAACACACAAATGGACACAAGATTTTTCAAAATAAAAAGAACACTGTAATGTTTACAATACACCGAGATCAAAAGGGTAATCATGCTAAACAAATATACCTATTAAAAACCCTATCAAAATGATTGGGAGACTTCCCAAAACAACATAAACCACAAAAGGTAGTAAGGGTCCTTAGTATCCATTATAACAAACCTTAGAATGTCCAAGTTCACCGCAGTCGTGCTAAGCACCAATGCTATGATGAAGTCCATCTTATTCAAATACCTTGAGTTTAGGACACCCTAAGAAAAGGTTTTATATGGAATCAGCTCGACCGTTACCTTGGGTGACTCTTGGAAATCCAATAGCTATAAATATAGTTGTTGGCCCTGTGGTGATTTAAATAAAGAACAATTAAGTAAAACTTTAGGTTATAAATTGAAAAATTATAAGATAAACCCTAACTACGATATAATGCTTTGAATTACATTTAAGTTGTGAAATATAATAAGGAAGTCAAAAACACTTTTCAAATATTTCAATTATAATGTAATGATTTTCATTTCTCAAATGGTGTTACAAATTATGATTAATGTCTTCAAATCAAATTATGTTTTTATTAAACTATGTTTTCTATAATACTGGTATAAGAATTATCATTTTATAATTTGTATGTTAAATGATTAGTGATTGTAACTAATTTGGGCAAAGAGCAAAATATAATTTGTAATCTTTAGCCTTCTAATGTTTAAAGTGTAATTCATGTCTAAAAAAATAATTTTTATATGGTTTTAATGAATATAGATTATTTCCCTTAAGACTTAAGATCTTTGTAAGTTAGGTTTTATTAAAAAAAATATGCTAGATCGGGCCAACCCTTTAAGGTTGGGCCAAGGGAGGAATCTCACATGAAGTAGCTGATCCTAGCCCTCAGCCCAAGCCAAGGCCGACCCAATGCATAAGCACAGGTTCCCCAAAGGGCGCATGGGAGCAGGAGCGCATGGGCACGCCATGGTGGGCGCAGAGTCACATGAGGCAGGGGTATGCCAAAGCCTACGGGAGAAGGCAGGAGCCCATGTGTAAGGATCCCTGGCTTGTGTTGTGTCATCAGTGGTGTTATAGGAGGCTCAAGGTTATACAGAACTGCTAAACCTCTCACTGATTCAATTTGGGATGGAGATTTTTCAATTGGGATTGAATTCAGGCCGTCAGATCTTGCTACATGTGATCTGGGCCATTGCTTTCGATTAGGGGTTTGATCCCTGGAAGCTACAAACCCCTTTGTGTTTTTTGTGAACCATCCGATCTGGCACGATTTAATCATAGTCGTTAGAAGTTTTTAAAATTCCACGACGATCGAGAGCCACCCGATCTGGCCTCGGGTCAATTTAATCCGTCCATAACTTTTATAAACTACGGATGTATCCCTACCATCAGATCAATCTAGCATCAAATATGGGTTGTCCATTTTTCACCTGGTATCACCCAGATGTGTAGTATTCTTCCTTCCCGCGGCATGCACTGCACCGAACCCTACACCCCATTTCACCATTTATATTCTTCTTTCTTCAACCTTGACAGACCAGGTGGACCCTCCTTGTCCCCCTTTCTCCATAAGTCTTCCCCGGCCAATAAATGGACCGGATGGACTCGGTTCTTCTTAAAGGTTGTAATAAACTCTTAGAATATTTTATATTGTTTATAAACCAGTTACACCTAGGAACCCCTCAGGTTTTCTCCTATCGAAACTCTAGCAGTCTTCAGCGAAGTCTTCCTCGAGATCTTCTTCTCCTCGGATAGAGATAAGGGTTTTCATGTTTTGTTTTTATCATGAAAAATCCTATATATACACTCTTTACATATATATACGAGTATTTATATGTCCATACACTCACACCTATATATATATATACTCTCTAAGGAGAATCTGGGTTTTCTAATGGTTAAAAATCTGTATGCACTAATATTTCTAAGGTTGATGATTATATTTAGGTTCGTTTAATATGGTTTTAGTTATGCGAAACAAAATTTCTACTTAGTGCACATTCGGACATATACACATAACTCAATATACCCCTATTTTATGTTGTTAAGGATTTTATTTGAAATCTATAAATAAAGACTTGGATACGAATAAAGTTTTGGTTTTGAATGGAATTATATTAGTATGAAAAATTTTAGTTTTTATATATGTATGTCCATGTGTTTATATAATCCAAACCAAGCATGAGTTTTGGTTCCCAATCCAATGATATTAACAAGAGGTTGTAAAACCTTAGGGGAGTTTTTTAATATAAGAAAAAATTTAATCTTTGGGTTATATATATATATGCATGATTTTGTTGTATGTTTAATTTATGAAAGCATGAAAGCATGTATAGTCATATAGATTGGGTGGAAATCCTCAAATTACCAATTCTAGGTCCTTCGGACCTTCATGTTATGCAAAAATGAAGAACTAATACCTTTCCACATGAAACATATATATGTGAATAACTTTTGTATAGGTTTACATGGTTATATAGAACATAACCAAACATGGTTGTGTTTTTAGTGAAGGTGTAATAAATATGTTTTAAGTATCTGTTACTAATGAGAAATTATTAAAGAATTGGAAACTCACAAATATACTTGGGGTATATGAGGTTATAATTTCCAACACATTATGTTTATGAATGGATTGTTAGAAATTTGTTAATTAAGTGATGAAATTAGTACTTGTAAAACATTATGTAATGTATGTATCTTTGTAATCCAAACCAATAGGTATTTACATAAAGGTGTATGTCCTATTACATAGAAGTATGTCAAACTATTTCAGTTAAAGAATTTTTAATGATGACTCTATGCATAAAAAGTATTGTATGATTGAACTTGTTGTGTTTTATGATTAAAGAGAAGATAAACTTTTGATTTGACCAAAATTTATTTAATGGTTCAAAGGTTGTATTAAACCATGCGACCAGGTTATACTCACTAGAGGTTTTATCAACTATAGTGATTGTTGTTAGTTGAGTCGTAATTTATTTATTTGGTCATTTACACTACCTAACAGTGTATTAAATCACATTTAATTTCATTTAGAAGAAGTTTGAATTCAATATTCATCATTTTCACATCACAAGTTGAAACCCCCTTCTCACCAACTATGTGATGTGCTTTAGTAATTGTCTTTTGTTCAAAGAATGTAATGAGCCATGTATTCCTTCGATAAACTCTTACTTCATTATTTTAAAAGAATTTCTATCAAATTATGTAGTCATGGTTTAAATGGTTTCATTTTCCATTATGTAGTTTCACTCAATAATGCATGCAAATGGCATGACATGATAATAAGATAAGGAATCAAATTACTCAAAGTGGTATGGGAAACCTTGAGTAATATGAAATAAATTTAATTATTCAAGGTGGTATGGGACACCTTGATTACATGACATGATCTGAAATTTGAGGAATGTATTAGACTAATATGTTCTCGGTTGGGGACAGGAAAAAGTAAGCCCTCCGGGTTGGAGATCGGTAAAAGCAAGCTCTTCGGGTTGAAGATAGGTAAAAGTAAGATCTCCGAGTTGGGGTCCTGTCATAGTTATCCCTTAGGTCTTGGCACAAGGCCTTGACACAGAAGTCTGGCATTATACATTCCATCATTTTGTGTATGATAATTATGTAACCAAATGGATGTCCGATTTGAATAATTTCCATGGTTAAGAGCCAGTACTTATGAGTATGAGGAAAGTAAAATATTATGTCATGAAATATGTTTAGCACTCAGTGAATTAGTATTTAGTGTATGAAATTGAAATTAATATCTTTATGTACAACTCTGATTATTCTCTTTTTAACCTGTGGTTACATATCCATATGTCATACAAGTTTAGAAAGTCTTTTACTTATTATCAAAAATGGGAATGCCTAAATTGAACCATGTATCCTTATATTTTGGCTAGCATGAGCTTTTAGTTAAGGACTTTTATGATATATTACATGTGTTAGAACTTTTCCTCAAAGAAAGTGTTTCATGGAATGTTTTAAAGAATGTTTTCAAAAGTTATATTGGTTTATTTTAAACCCCTTACTAGGTATTCTTGTTCTCACCATACGTGTTTGAAATAAATTTTCAGGTATTAGCTTGAGCTAAAAGAAGTATGCCATGTGTTACTGGTCTCCCAGAACGTAAACCAAATTTGATCCTCTTTGGATAGGACATGATGTGTAATTTATCAATGCATATTTTAGTTTAAAATGTACACATAATGTTCTAGAAGCACCGGCTCTAGGTGTTCTAGGGTCGGGTCCTCACATGAAAGCCCCAGTAATGAAGATTCACCATAAGTAAATGACGAAAAAATGGATCAATTAGCCAAAACATTTGAAATGTTTTATAGAAAGAAGATTTTTTTTCAGGAATCCCAGCTACAAAGAAAAATATGAAAATAAGGGAAACTGGAAAAATGACTGGAGGAAAAATTACAACACAAATGAGGTAGTATTCAATGAATGTAACATTAGAGGACATGTTAAGTCTGATTTTACTAAGTTAAGGTCTAAGATAAAATATGAGGACTAAGATAGGAATTATAAGAAGGCAATTAAGGCCTCCTAGAGTGTTTATGAAGATAGCTCCAATGAGTCAGAATAATCACATGATGAGAATTATGACAAGGAAAACATGTGTTTCACAATAAACACATCTGTGGTAACCCTTGAGTTTCTTGAACAAAATTCTTAATATTTTAGAGATGAATCTGATTCTAAAAACATGATCAGTGAAAAAATATTTTCGTACTTCCAAATGCATGAAGGAAAATGTAATGAATTAAAAGATAAATATAAAATTTTGAAGAAACAACATGCTCTTACCTTTACTGTCAACTATGAACTTACTACAGAGAAAGATAAAAATTCTCAATTTATTAAAGAGATTAATGAGATTACACTATCAAAGGAACAATTTAAATAGGACTTATAGAAGTTTACCAATCAGAAAATACTCTTACAAAAAACAGTGGTAAACAAGTTGATCCATGGTAGACTACTTGTGTTGGATACCAACCTGGATAGAGTAACATAGCTAAAACAATTTTGTATCCAAATTTTGAAAATCAATTTTTATGTTTAGAACTAATCATTATTCTTCTAGTTCTAAAACAGAAAAACATTCTAATACCTATGTTTTTTATAGACTAAATAATGTTTATTTTTTCAATACATTACAACCAATTTATAGGAAACCCATGAAGAAATTAAGGCTTCCCAAAGCACTTATTACTTATATTTATGGACCCTACCATGTTTGGGTACAAAAATCAATCTTTTTTAAATTTTATTTGTAGGAAATATATTTAAAGAGCTCTTGTATAATTCTATGGTACTTGGATAGTGGATGTTCAAGACCCATGACATGATATTATTCTTACTTCAAGAATTTTATAAATATTGATGGTGGGAATGTCACCTTTGGTGAAAATGTAAAGGGAGAAATAATTGGCCTCTTCCAGATTAGTAACACTAATACTATTTTAATTTCTAAAGTACTTTTTTTTATGGGTTAAAAAATAATAAGCTTATCATATCTCAGTTATGTGATGATGGTTTCAATGTTAAATTTGAAAATATTTCATGTAATGTGGTTAATTTCAAAAAATGAGTTAGTTTTTAATATTATTAGAAATTGAAATATTTATGTTTTTAATTTTGATTCTTGAATTTCTCAAAATTATTCTTGTTTTAATGATTTTTTAAAAGAGTCTTGGCACTAGAATAGGATACTAGGAAATTGTAATATCCCCTCACTCATGAATCTTGCGTGGAATGTACTAGTCAAGGATATACCCAAACCTGAATTTCTAAATGACAAAGTCTATAATCCTTTTCAAAAACATAAACATCATGAATTCTCTTTCAAACCAAAGAAATATGTTTCAAATTTTCAACCTCGTGAGTGGGTGAATATGGATTTTCTTGGAACTTCATGAGTTTGATTTCTTAATGGGAAGCACTATGTTTATATTCTAGTAGATGACTGATTTATATATACATGGACATTCTTTCTTGCTCACAAAAGTGAATCATATTCTCATTTCACTAAGTATGAAGGAATAGTAGAAAACCAAGGTGGTCCTAGAAATAAATCCTTATGTAGTGACCATGGCCGTGAGTTTGAAACCCAATAGTTTGAATATTGTTTTATACAAAATTGATATATTCATAACTTATCTGCTCCTAGGATACCCTAGTAGAATGGAGTTGTAGAATGATGAAATAGAACGTTATAAGAAATAGGATGAAATATTCTAAATGAATATGATTTACCTATTTAATTTTGGGTTTAAGCTATCAGTACAGCTTGTTAAATAACTAATATATTCTTAATAAAACCTATTCTTAAGAAAACACCTTATGTGTTATGGAACAATAGGAATCCCAAAGCTAATTACAATAATGTTTTTGGTTGAAATGACTATATTCTTAATAATAAGGACAATCTTGATAAATTTGAATCTAAAGTGATGAAGGAATATTTATAGGCTACTCGGTCTATAGAAAATCCAATAGAGTATTTAATAAATGGAACCACTGTGTGGAGGAATCTATACATGTAAAATTTGATGAAACAGATCCACATGAACCCAATACCTCCTTAGAAAACCTTGATGATGATCTATCCAATCTTTACATAACTAAAAAATTTTCTAATCATACTATAAAGATACCTTTTAAATCATCCAGTTCTATAAATTCTCTAGACTCGAGTCAAGTTGAAGCCAAAGCGATTGAAGAAGCTGAAATTACAAGCCCTTCATCTTCTAGAACTAATATAACTCTTAAGACCCATCCTTTAGATACTATAGTTATAAACATAGACAAAGGAATTCATACTAGAGCTTCCATAGGATATTAGGTTGAACATAAAGTCATAGCTTGAACATAATAACATCAAATATTCAATCAATGATGAATTTTCGGTAATGGATATGAAATAAGAACAGAATTATTTTGAAAGAAATAATGTATGGAAACTAGTGCAAATACCTAAAGGAAAATTGACTATATGCACTAAGTGGGAGCTTAGAAATAATGTAGATGAAGTCAGTACTATTTTACATAATAAATCTAGATTTTTTGCACAAGGATATAGTCAAGAAGAAGGAATTGAATATAAATTAACTTTTCCACCAATTGGTAGACTTGAATACATTAGAACCCTGCTAGCATATGTGGCACATCTAAATTTCATTATATATAAAATATATGTCAAGAGTGCAATTCTATATGGGTATATAGTTTAGGATGTTTTTGTTGAACAACCCCTAGTTTTATAAACTATCATTTTCCAATTCCTGTTTTGAAGTTAACAAAGGATTTATATGGATTAAAATAGGATCCAAGAGCTTAGTTTGATAGACTAAGAACTTTTCATAATTCTGAAGTTTTTAAAAAAGGTATAAATGATCCTAATCATTTTCTAAAAATAATTTCAAAATGATTTTAGGTAGTAAAAATCTATGTTGATGATATTATTTTTTGATCTTCAAGAAATTCGTCACGTGTTGATTTTTTTGAAATGATGAAAAATGAATTTGAAATGAGTTTGATGGGTGAACAGAAATTCATTCTTGGATTTCAAATACTTCAAAATAAGAAACATATTATTTTGAATCAAATTAAATATACTAATGATCTTCTAAAATGTTTGGTCTGGATAGAATTAAATTTAGTGATACTCCTATGAGTACCACCAGTAAATTAGATCTTGATGAAAATGGGAAATCCATTGATCAATCCAATTACAGAGGTATGATTGGATGTCTACTCAACTTTACTTATACCCAACCTAAAATTATTTTTAGTTTATGTATGTGTGCTTGTTTTCAAGGAAATCCTAAAGAGTCACATCTTCGTGCTGTTAAAAAAATTCAAATAACTCAAACATACTACCAGTTTATGACTGTTCTATCCTAGAGAAAAATAGTTTTAATTAGTTAGATATTTTGGTTCTGATTTTGGTGGTTGTATATTTTTTAGAAAAACAACCTCTTGAACATGTCACTTTTTGGGCAAGTCACTACTACAATAGTGTAGTAAAAAGAAAAATTATGTCGCATTATCTACTACAGAAGCTCAATAAATAGCTTCTAGTAGTTATTGTTCTCATATTTTGTGGATGAAACACACAATAGTAGATTATGGTTATCCATTTATAAATGTACCTATAAACTATGATAACATAATTTCTATTAAGAACTCTAAGATTCTAGTTTCTCATTTATAAACAAAACGTATTTATGTAAGACATCACTTCTGGATAGATCATTATCATAACTATGATATTACTTTAGAATTTATTAGCATAGAAATACAACTTGATAATATTTTTAATAATCTGATAATGTTTGAAAGAATGAGATATATAATGAATGAATTGGGAATGATCAACCTTTATTTACAGTTTTCTATCTCACAATTTACTATCTCCCAGTTTACTGTCTCATTGTTTATTGTCTCACCAATCAGAGTCACACAGTTGTGTTGCCACCATGATTTCTCATTCCATTATGAATATTACGGCTCAGTATTCTATATTTATTAATATTTTCCCAGATCACTATTTTAATTATGTTATTTCACCTTCATATTATTTTTTTATTTTGTGACGTCTGAAATCATGAAATGATAAAAACCCATCACTCCACTTATTTCCTCACTCATTCTCTATACTCCTGAAACTGAAACACATATCTCTTGAACTCATTTCCCTCCTTCAAAATATCTCTACATTTACAAAATTTGAAGGATGATGTTTCTATTTTCCTTGCCTCTAGATAATCACAATTCATCAATGAAATAACAAATGGCCCTAATTAAAATATCTGAGAAACCTCTAGATCATGGTCTTGAAGATCGTGTAGTCATGCCCAAAAATGACATATATATGAAGTAGATTCTCTCAAGGAATTTACTTGTTCTCAGAGTGTTGGAAGAATATCTATGATTATAATGGTTTGAAAATGATAAGAGACCCATATATCCCAAACTATGTTTTGTGTTCTTTTAATATATCTAGTTTTAGTTCAATTTAAAGGATGAAATTGTTGTTAAGAGTTTGATAAATGTACAAAGGTGTAATTTTTCTTCAATGTTGTCGGATGGATATTTAAGAGTGTATCATGAAGGTATATTCAAGGATCATCAAAGAAAACCTCCACCTCTAAGTGGAATTTTTAACCTAGAAGAGGATTTGGGTGACTTTACTAGAGATGGAAGAAGGGGAAGGAATATAACTACTGAATTATATAGATATAATAGATTTATATTCAAATTTATTAATCACATAATATGTAAAAGTAAATGTGACTTTACTACTCTAAAATATCATGATATTTTTTTGTTTCATCTCATGAACAATGGTCACAAGATAAATCTGTGCAACTATATTATTCTTCACATGTGTGATATGATCAAGACCACTTCAAAGTCAAAATACTTATGATATACAAGATTAATTTATAATATTGTTCAAGATAAGGGTTTGGTAGGGAAGGATGAATAATTTTATGAGTATTATGAATTTTTTATATCAAATGATATATGTAGGCGAGTAAAAATTAGTTGGAATCCATGGAAGACATTTTGTGTTGAAGATAATGAAAGGTTGTTAGAGGATTTCAATCCTATTGAGAAGCCATCAAGACATAATGATATCACTAATCCTAGTTTATAACTAGAAGATTTTGTGGAATATTCAGATGGAGGAATTGAAGTTGATGTTGTTATATATGAAGGAGGAGTTTTTTCTGAATGCAGTGATCTAGATATTTCCAAAAGGGATGAAGAGCCTCATCATGCATCTCCTAAACCATCTCTGAATGTTATCTCTAGAAATTATCTTATATTTAATGATTTTGATAGTGAAGTTGAATAAAATACATCCAAGGATATAGATACTAATAAAGGTGAAGAAAATTTTAAAGCACATGTTGCTAATGAACAATAAACAGAAGAAGAATCTACAAAAACCGAAGGCATTTTACCTACGAAATTAAGGGAAAAAAATATTTTTAGTTAAAAAAGTGAGGCTAAAAATTAGAGGTAAAAAAATAATAGATTATGTGGAAACTATTAAATAGATTGAGTCACATAATTCTCCATGGGAAGCATTAGTTGATGGGGACCAGAACCCTAGTTTGGAAGAGATTGAAGTACAGAATCCTGTTGATTCAAGTTTAGTTGATGCTTGGTAAATTTTTCTAGTTACTTTGATTTTGATGATTCTCAGATGTCCTTAGTGAACCAAATAGACCCTTCAGTTGAGTTTCATCTCAAACCTATCATAGAAAAATATGAGATATCTTCTGTAGAGAAAAAACCTATCTATGATCCAAAGCCTCTTCAAGAAACCCCTGGTTATGTAATCCATGATGATTTTAATGTTTTTAGAGATAATATCTTGTCTATATTTGGAATCATTATGAGGTAACAACATGATCTTGTGACAAACCTCATAAAGAGAGATGTGGGACTGCTTATGGAAATGTTGATATTGAAAACTCTACCTCAAATGCTTCATGAGATTCAGGAAGCAAGGATTGAAAATTAACTTCTAAATGATGAGTTTAAATCTGTAAGATCTTTTGATGAGGAGATGAGGAAGGATTTGAAAGCTGATCCTTCTCCAAAAATGGTTACTAATCTCAGTGAGGGTGAGGATAATGTGATCTCAGGTAGTTTGTATCTTCGATTAAACCTAATTTGATTTCAGTAGTTGAAGACATCTTCATGAACAACACCAAGATAACAAATGAAATTCATAGACTATTGGCTAAAATCAATTGACTGATAGAGTAATATAAAGTGCTTTTAGAAATTGTTCTTAAAAGGATTAAATCTATCTCCTCAGCTACGTTAGCTTCATGTGCTTCTACTCTAGCCTATCAACCATTGGACAGATATTTGATCATATCATTGATTAGAGAAGAGCATCAAACAATGGTTGGTGTTCCAAGTCCTGAAATCCAAAGTAATATTGAAAAGTACAATCTACATGAGCATGATATGGCCAGACATTACTCCAAGACTGCCACTGATGATCAATAAAATATTTCAAAGTATGTGGATTCCTATTTTACAATGATTTATACCAAGTTCCAGTTGACAAGTCATTTCAAAAATCTGGTTAATAATTTAAAGCTACCAATAGTGACTCAAGAGTTCAAGGAGAAAGCCATAAAGTTGAAGGATTTTACTCCTACTTATGAGAAGTTTATCTAAAATGAGGATGACTTTGAGAATTATATTGAGTATGGTGAAGAGATCCTCAAGGATTCCATAAATTTGTTGAAGCCTTATCTTCATCATTATAGCACCTCCACAGTTTCTCCTGCAGCTGCCCCTCTCAAACCTGCATGATTTCTTCTACCACTCATTCTTACTCAACCTTCATTGCACATGTAACCATGACCCCTGCTCAGGATCTGAGCCAAATCAGACCAGTAATTATTGAGCAGCCTTTTCCTCATTCTTTATCCAGACCAAGTCATGAACATTATATTTTTTAAGGGAGACCTCTACCTTCATTCACTCTTGGCTCTGTATCTTCCACAACTACAACTTCTGCACATGAGTCTCTATATCCTGTTGTCTCTAACAAGGATCAAGGGAAGGCCGTATAATCTAAAGATAAGTGAAGGTTTATTTTTGATAGGTCTATGATGTATTTTCCTTTTTTGATAGTATTGTACTTTTTTATTATATTCAATGAAATGTACTATCTATTTTATTCAATTTTTTACTTCCTTTAGTTCATGTTTTTATTTTTCTTACTTACATTTTGATAATCCCAACAGGATGAGAAGAACTTGAATTTATCCCTCTTTTACATATATGCTCTAATACTATAATGTAATCCCTTAATTTAATGTCATAATCACATATAATTCGATTGATATGTTAAGAAAACTGTTTATTAATTTCTAAAGTGTTTGGATTGTAAATTCCATGATTTTTTATCATCAAAAAGGGTGTTGTTGTTGTAATAATCTTGGTTTAATGCAAAAAATCATGTTTAACTCTTTTAGATCATGGTTAATATTGTTCCATATTGTTTCACTATGATTGTGTTTAATCTTAATCCATTTTTTGAGTATTACTTCTTAAGATCAATTGCATGTATTTGGTAAAGTATGAGTCCTCGTTAAGGTGAAATCACATTCAATGTTGTTGTGAACAAACGATCTCACCGTTAAGTCTGAAAATTAGTGAAGTATGAGCCACCATTACAGGAAACCGTTGTATCATGCTACCTGTTCTAGAACTTGTAAAGTACCTAACACTGTTGCGTCAAGACACCTATTTTAGAATATTCAAAAGGGACCTGACATTGTTGATATAGACTAGACGCCATGTTACCAGTTTCAAAATTATCCAAATGTTAGGGACACCATTTCAATGAAAACATTTCTAGTGACAATGTTTCTCACAATGGACCTTTCACTTTTTTCGCAACACCATTTCATCTCCAAAACTATTAAATATTTTCAAAAAGTTTGATACACCAGTCTAGGGGGAACTGGTATGAAGAGATGGACAAGTCACCACTGACTGTGGAATTTCTTTTAACTCACCATTCCTATATCACCACTGACTATGACACCATTCCATACATAGCCATTTCTTATTTATATCAATTAAATTCAAAATTATTTATAATGATCATATTTGAAATTTTTTAATGATACTAATAATATTAATGATTCTTGCAGATATATCAATAGATAGTGAAAGGTATGAGGTGTGGAGATCATTTTCATTATCGTACAAAACACAAAAACTCAAGGATTAATATATTATGGTGCACGAGATGAAGAAGAAGAGAGAACGACACATACCCGAACATACAGAAGAGCCATGATAATCCATCTAGACTGCTATGATCTAAAGAAGAACTCACTGTGAACAATCCTCTGAAAATACTTGAAATAGAAACAACTCAAAGAAGAATAAGCTCTATGAATAACATCTCATTGATGTAGAAACCATAACACAGAACTCACGACACTATGTTTCTAATTCTATTTATAGAAGAGGAATCAAACCTCAAATCTGTTAAATTCAAAGAGTTCACAACTGCATAGAACAACACTAAGAGAATTTTTAATCCCTTATTGTCATATAATGCTCTTTTATGTATTGTTTTATTATTATTTTGAGAGGTCTATGTATCTGTATTAAAAAATTCACACTGTCTCCTATGCTAAACTAGAGGATACAAGATATCCTCTGACTACTACTCTCTTACACTATTTTACTCCCACGTATAATCATGGAGGAGTTATCTATGTAACTTGGTTATATTTTGTTCCCACATGAAACTATGGTAGAGTTCTAGTTGACCAGGATAGCATTTTATGCTTTTGTAAACCCCAATCTTGGGTTTGGATTAACCTTGTTTAAATATACTATTCCTAGTGTCAGGAGATCACCAAGTGGAGAGGACTAAGTCACTTCTTGATACTGAGCCTCTTATTGTATCTCCTATATTCAAATTCTATTTTCTTACTTATATTTGTTTACTCAAATCATAAAACATTACTTATATTTTATATTTTTTCTTTGATAGTTTTTTTCTTAAAGAATTTTTTTTAGTAGACTGATTTCAAAAGTTGAAGTAACTTCATAAATTTATTTAACTAATAATTAATCAATCTTTGAGAGATATTTAAAATAAGAAAATATCTTAAAAATATGATACTTTGGTTAAATATACTATTTTATTTTATAATGGGGGAATTTAAAATAAATAATTTTTAACATAAATTTTTATAGGAACTCAATTCACCCCCCTCTTTAGTTTTATAATCCAACCAATATTTAATTCAAAAATACTTTTTCAACTAATTATTTTATAAGGATAAATTGTAATTTTATTTTTTTAATGTTTAATTAGATTATATTTTCATCAATTAATCAAATTTAGTTCATTAGAATCAATTTCACATTGATATTTACTATAAAAGCATAGTAAATTTTTGGATGTTTTTTACTTTAAAAACATGTATTGTCATCACATCTATGGGATTAATTTTAATCTGAGTTATGCCACTTCTAGGATTGGAATTTAGAAAAAATGATTCCATATTTCAAATTATAATAATATGTATTGTCTAATAAGTTTGACATAGTTTTTTACCAAAATTATTGGTGAATGAAATTAAATTTAATTACAATGATTATGGTCAAATTAATCTTAATAAGAGACTAAAACATAACCTTAAGGCCTAAATCGACCTATAAACATTTCCAAAATCTATTGGATGGACATATTTCATACTTATACTCACGTTTCTATACTTTGGACCATTATTGATCCAATTGATATAATGAAAAAGATTCATGGGTTCCTTTCTTAAAAAATATTACATGGGTGAGACCCCTCCTCCATTAGTAAAAGTTATCCTTCATGTCCTCTACCCCACACCTCACATGCCACTTTGACTGGGACAAAATATAACAATTTCACTCCCAAAAATCTCTACCTCTATATTTTAAACCTCATATCTAGAATAATTTAATCCAAAAAATACTATTATTGAAACCCAAAAGGAGTTACCTGATTATGAGGTAACATCATTCCTAAAACCATTTAATTTTATTTCCAATATCCACTCCCTCTATTATCCTTATTCCATGATAATATAACATAACCAGTATAATAAATATACTAGGATGTTGTTATGGTATGTGTTCAACTTTCACATACACACACTTCCATCTAATGAGTAAAGAACATAATATTTCCGTGTAGTTGGACAACCGCCTCTCAAAATAATGATTGTTTAATTTTATATTACCACCTCTCATGATGGAAGTTAGGATAGAATATATGTTTGTATATTCTATATATATAATATTTATTATTTATTTATTCTTCATTAATTTTTTTAAAACTTATATCCTTATACTATACAATTTGAGTAAAAACGATAACATCATTTTTGGACGTGCAGACTACTGCCCCCTCGAAGTGTTGTGATTCATTATTTCTATACATGGAACATATTAAAGATAATTTTAACAAAAATATGTAAAATATATGATAGAGATATAATAATAGAATTATTATATACATATATACCATTTAATCATCATACTTTCTACACGAAAATGAAATCAATGTAGCATTCCTGCATACGTACGGACTACCATCTTCATGAATGGTTCATTTAATTTCATATCTCAAAAAATATATATATTATTATAGATACAAATATAATGGATATATATATTTAAATTATTTTTTAGATTATAGAGATGATGAAACTGTGATAAATTTGATAAGAACAAAAAATAATCAGTTAAAACATACTCAATGAACTAGGCAATTAACACCTGGTATAGTTAAATTAATGAATGTTTTTTAACAAAATGGTAATGAGAAATTATGAGAAGTTAATATATTGTAATATAAACATTATTATGGTTCTTTTATAAGTTTTTAACACATTTTATACCACTATATAGTAGAATAAATACCACACAACAAAATTAAGGTAAAGGTAAGGGATGCTTTTCTCAATTTACATTACATTGAGACTTAATTGTTGTTAGGCACATAGTTTATTTTATATGGTGCCTATATTTTCCTTTTACCATAATATCATGAATATACTTACTCTAATAATATTATAACTTTCATTTATGTTTAATCATTCATGAGGTTATTATTTAAAATGTTTCAAAGTAGTATGAGACACTTTAGAATGTTTAAAGATAATTTTCCTCAAAAATAATACTAATAATCATCCAATAGTATTTAAATTTGAGGAAATTACTAAAGAACTTTTAAATAAATACTATTATTAATATCTGGGTATTCATGACCATTTTTGTGTAATTTTACCATATTCAACTCTTTTATATTAAAATATTTTTTAAAATATTTTTAAGAAACCCTGACTTTATTTCTCTCTTTAGTCAGAGAACCAATTTTCTACTAAAAACCATATTTTATTAAAAAAAATTGAAAATTAAATTGGTCAATAAATTTCTACCCTTTTTTATTTAACCTATGTTTTCAATGGAACATTCTTGTCTCCTTACCAAGAAGGTACTTTTCAAAACCTTTTTACTGAGAAAAAGGAATGTTCTTTTACCTTGTATGATGAGTACATATTTTCTTTCCATTATTTAATTAAAGATTAATTTGAATGTTTAAAAGGATACATTTTAGAGGAAATGTTTTCATAAATTATTTTAAAAGAAAAATATTTTCAAAATAAAAGGATATTTTTCTCAATAATGTATCGATGTCAACAACACATGTTATTACTTATCCTCCAATGAGGTATTATTGATAAATATATATTCTTTATTTAGTATGGATATTTGATAAGGTAAGATATTTAGTTGATATTTAAAGAATTATTTGGAATTGTATACATGGGTTGGGTAGTATTTATGAAATTCCCTATGATTTGGGGAATAATTAAGGAAATCCCCTTGATGCATTGGTAGTGTCAGGATGTGAAATAGATGGAAAAAATAAATGTGTTTTTACGTGATATGATAAATTGTCCTGTGAAATTTAATGACCGTATTAGTTCCATGTACCAAGGAACCATACCATCCAATAATAAATCACTTCTCTTATTTAGACTCAGTTATTATTTATCTATGATATTTTTTCATCGATACATCTATGGATTTATTTATTTTTCTATTTATTTATTAGCGGCATGTGTTTTAGTTTCCTACCTTACCATATTGATTATTCATTATGTAGTAGTTTAAATGGATGCATGTCTACTTATTTACCTTTTATTATTTAATGATTTATTATTTAGTCTGTTGTACTTACCTATACAGAGGATTTGTGCTCTTCCTTATTATGTTTCTTTCTACATGTTATGAAGAAGTCAACATTGAATAAACTTAAAAGGATGTAGTTTATTTTAATTTATTGTGTATAATGTTTTATTTTGTTTTCTCAATGTATTATGGGTATTATGTATCTAATAAAGGTTTCCAAGACTATTAAAATAATCTTTCTTTCATGATTTTATTGATTGTAATAAGGATAATGTAAAATAATAATGCCCCAGATCCAGGCATCTAGGGTGTGGGTGTTAAAGTTAGTATCAAAGGATGTTCACCATCAACATTGGAAACTAAATTTGGAAAAAATTGATTAAGAAGCACATACCTAAGATAGAAATTTAGGATAAGAATACATTAAAATCCCTGAATTTTGGAAAGATAGAGATGATTTGTGTATTTAGAGAAATACAACCCTATCTAAAGACTACAAGTGGATTTGATTCTAGCACAGATGTACATAGGAGAAATAAATCTAACAATGTGTTCCAGGCATAACTTAGGGTAACTTGGTACATAGTAATGGGCCTTACTGCGCACCGGGTTTGACACTCTTAGTGGAAATGCTTAGGATAATTCACATTTTATTTAACTTCCATTATGAAGGATATGAAAGAAATAATTATCCCCATAGTAAAAAAATGTTTATGATTCAAGGATTTACATTGCATAAATTTACGTGATATAACGTCCTTATAGTTATGGATAATACATAATTTTATGAGATAATCTAGTATATAGAATTTTTTAAAATGGCATATTGTAGAAGGAATAAGGATTACATTAATGCATGTGATGCAAAGAGCAAAGAAGGACAATATCGTTCATTGTATTAATCCAAAATATATATGGGAAATAGTATCCCAAGTATTCTCATCCTATTAAGAAATAATATCATGTGATAAAACGGTAATTAAATAATTATCTAAGTCCTATGGCTTTAAAGGGTATAAAGAGAAGAATATGATGGCATATAGAAATATTGTTAATGGGGAGAAGAGAATGAATGGTTTTACAACATGTGATAATTGTGGAAGGAATCACCCTAGTAAATGATTGAATGGAATGAATGTTTTTTATTGGTATTGAGAAAGAGAAACCATGTTCGTGATTGAAAGGGTAAGAAAACGGTTTCCAACATACACTACTTCAACTATAAGAATATGGGACACTAAGTGAATCAATGTCCCAGGCGTCACATGAAAATACTACAAATGATGTTATTAGTAAATGTTCAAGTTATTCTACTACCGTAGATGAAGGGGAATTATTAATATTTATATTCAATAATTATGTCATTTGAATATTTTATCATCAATGTACCAGTTATAAGAATTATGGAATATAGGAGGATCATACAGCAGTAATTTTTTATTAAGGATTTTAGACTATATATTGAATAGTACCAAGAAAATATATTAATTAAAAAGAATTTTTTGTTGGAAAATGCACAGTTGAGGGAAATAAAGCCCTTAATATATTCCTTATTTTGAGATAATGATGAAGAAATGATTGATTTGGATAAGTACTGACTACCTTGGGACTGAATAATGACTTATCGATAAATGTTCTATGATATCATTGATGGATATTACAACAGTCTTGGATATAAGGAATATATTCAGTAATATGTGTATTACTTAATGAATAAGTAAGAATTCATGTTTAAAATAATGTTTTATGATAATTCTAGTTGTTACCATATTTCAATAGGATACTTGATGAAGTTATTCACATGATTAGAATGTGAAATTTTTTAGCTGCTTCATGTTGATTAAAGGATAATGATAATTTCATATTTTAAATTTAATTTCCTTATTTTTAAATTGTTGGATCATAATATTTTTGAAAAGTAATCAATTTATAAAATGTTTTATGTCGATCATTGGATGATATTTTCGAGGATAATGTGTCACTTCACCATATAATGTGTCATGTGCTATGAAATGAAGTTGAAATAGTTCAAGGAATAATCAAAGTAAAATATTTTGTTTATAGAAACATATATTTACATATATTCTTAGAGAGTGAAAGAATTTCTCAACACTAAGAAAAGTGATCATGAAACCAAAAATGTATTCTTTGTACTTTATTTTCTGATGAATCAAATGGCCTCTTAGATTATCGTGGATTTATGGACTTATGATTGTTAACTTCCTCCTAACCAATTTCTTTAGAAATCTCCATCTGAACCTGATGGTTAATTTTTTGTTCTTTATCGATGTTTAAATTTTCCACCTATGTTCTCCTACTAGGGGACCCTGTTACATGACAATTTTACTTTCAAATCTCACTTATTAAGAATATGTGATATTAACCCATTTCATGATGTTTATCTTTCACTAGTATTTTATTTTCAATCCATATATTTCAAGATTAGTCTTAAATTGAGAGGATGAAATTTATTTAATATTGGTAGAATGTAACACCATGAAATTATAATGTAAGAATCTTATATTTGATAGCGTGCATAACATGTGACAACAAAACATAAGGGGATATAGTACCTTGATATTTGAAAATATATTTACTATTTTCAATAGATTTTATATAATTTATATTTATAAATTCACACACACTAATTTATCATGTGTTACACGCAGGAGCGATGTTATCTGATGACTTGCATTACACCCAAAACCGAGTTTTTCCAAATAATAATATATTATTATAATATTATTATTTATTATAATATGACATTACCAAACCATTAAATTAGAATTTATGAAAATTATTAAGTAACATATGAAAATATATTTTTCATGATAGTATAAGATTAATTATTAGGTTAATAATAATTTAGATATAAATATAGGAACTAATTAAATATAAATAGAATGTTTTTATATAAAACCATTTCAATGCACACAAAGATAATTTATCCTAATAAATTAAAGCAATAAAAATTAGTAACTAACATTAATGAAATATATTTTTTATATATTCAATAAATAGTTTTTATATTAATCCCATGTATTTGATAAGCATGATATAATAACAAACCAAAATTTATTAATAAAATACTATATTTTAATTATGGCATTTTTACATCCTTTTAATAGAGAAACTATTTTAAATGTGAATTTTTAAAATTTTATTGATTTAATATATCAAAATAAACATATTATTTGAAATATAAAAATTAAAATTTGGGTAGTTTTAATTTTTTATATTTTTTTGGATCATATCCTTCTTTAAAGAATAATGAAAAATAATGAAATTTAATTCAAATCTACATTTTCATCTCATTTACTTATATGATTAAAATATAATTTTATTTGGTTTTAAAGTTTATTTAAATTATATTTTTATTAATTAATCCAATTTATCTCATTGGAATCCATTTCACTTTAAAATTGACTATAAAAACATAGAAATCTTTATAATTTTTTATTAAAAACATGAATTGTCATCCCTTCTGTGGAATTAATTTTAATATAACTTCATACAATTTTCTGATTTGAATTTGGAAAAAAAAAGTTTCCGCAATTTCAATTTTCATGATTTATAATTTCTAGGAATGTAAACAAACTTTTTGACCATAATATTATTGAATTTAATTAAATCTAATTACAACTATTATGGTTAAATTAATCTTAAGAAGATACTTAACAGTAAACTTAAGGAATAAATTGACCTATATACTAGTCCAGAAGAGATATTTTGGCCATATTTTGACCCTATCCTCCCTTTTCTATACTTTGGACCATTGCTTTTCCCCTTGAAAAAAATAAAAAGTTAGTGGGGTTCCATTATTATAAAATATTACAGGGGTGACACCCCTCTGACATTATAAAATCCCTCATTCAATTTCACTTCCCCACACCTCCCAAGAAAAATAAGTTCGGACATAATCTTCCAAATTGACTCCTAAAAATCCCTCAGTTCCTCCTTTAATCCTTCCTTTGGGAACAATTCAATCCAAATAAGTCTTTTGGTGAAAACCAAACGGAGTTACCTGATGATGAGGTAATGTCTCTCCTAAATCCCTTTAATTTTACTTCCATACTACACTCCCTCAATTATCCTTATTCCACACTAATAAATAAAAAATAGACTCAATATACAAAAAAGTTTTTATGTTATGTATTCTACATGCACATAAATACAAAACCATCTAATGGGTAATGGACATAATGTTTACATGTAGGCGGACCATCGTGTCACAAAATGATGATGATTCAATTTTCCATTACAACTTTTGACGGTGTCCATTATGATGGAAAATATATTTTTATCTTTTATATATCATATTTATTATTTCTTTATTCTTCTATGATTATTTTACAACACATACCCTTATACATTCCAACTTTTTTTAAAACGATAACAACGTTTGTGGAAGGGCGGACAACCGCCACCTCAAAGCAATGTGATTCATTCATTCTATACATGGAACATGTTAAGGATAATTATAATAAACCTATGAATTTTTTTTGAAATAGATATAATACTATAATTATGGTATACATATTTACCATTTTAATTTTCATACTTTTAACATGACCAAAAAATAAGCATAGCATTCATGCATACGTATGGACTACCGTCTCCATGAACAGTGCATTTCATTTCTCTGATCCCAAATTTTTATATTATTCTAGATACATATATACTAGAGATATATGATATTAAAATCATGGAATAAATTATTTATATTATGAAACCATGATAAATTTTATAATAACAACAAATAAAAAGTTAAAACATACTCGACAAACTAAGAAATTAACACCCGATATAGTTAAGTTAATTAATTCTTGTTAACAAACAGGTAATGAGATATTAAAAGAAGTTAATAAATGGTAATATAAACATGATTATGGTTCTTTTATAAGTTATTAACACCTGTTAAACCTCTATACATGAGGATAAATACCACATAACGAAAAATAAGGTTTAGGTAAGTGATTTTTATATCAATTTACATTTTATTAAGACCTAACTGATGTTATGAACCTAGTTTCTTTTATATTGTGTATATATTTCCCTTGTACTTAATATATCCTGAATCCCATTACTCTCATGGTTTTATAACTTTCATTAAATTTTATTCGTTCATGACGTTGTGATTTTATATGTCTCAATGTGTTATGTGACACTTTGGAATGTTTAAAGATTATTTTCCTAAAAAATTATTCTAATAAACATTCAATTGTATTTAGATTTGTAGAAACAAAATAACAAATTTTAAAAAAATCCTTTTATTCTCCTCTTGTAATTCATGACAAATTTAATGTAATTTTACCATTTTTTCACTTTTTGATACTCAAAATGTTTTAAAATTATTTTTAATAAAACCCGAAATAATTTATCCCTTTAGTCGAAGAACCTATTTTCTACTAAAACCCATGTTTTATTAAAAAATCAAAAAAAAACATTGGACAATACATTTCTACCCTTTTTTATTTAACCTATTTTTCAATGGAATATTATTTTCCCCTTCCTGACAATGTACATTTCAAACACATTTACTCATGCAAAAGGAAGGTTCTTTTACCTCATAATACATGTATGGATTTACTCACCATCATTTCGTTGAAGATTCCATTGAATATTCAAAAGGAGAATTTTTAGAGAAAAGTTTTTCAAAATTTAATTTCAAATAATATGTTTTTCAAAAGGGTTTTCAAAATAAAAGTATACTTTCTTCAAGATTGTTTTAATGTCATCAACCCCTATTATTACTTATCATCCTCTGAGGTATTATTGATAAATCCATTTTATTTGTTCAACATACATATTATAAGACACAATATTTATTTCAGACATGAGGAATGATTTTATAGGTAGACATGGGTTTGGGACCATTTGAGAAAATCCCTACAGGTTAGGGATAGGTTAATGAAATCCCCTTGATGCATCTGTAGTCTCATGAGACAAAATATATGGCTAAAACGGATGGTTTTTTACCCGATAAGCTAAAATATCTTATGAATGGTATTGAGGGTACATATTCCATATACCTAAGATACATGTAATCCTATAATAAAGCACATCAGTCATTTAGACTTTTTTATTATTTATCCATGATATTTTTTTATTTTCATATCTATTGATTTACTTAATTTTTATTTTATTGATTAGTGGTATGTGTTTTAGATTCATAACTTGGCATATTGATTATGCCTTGTCTAGTAGTTCAAATGGAAATTATTTTCAATTATATACCATTTGATGTATATTGATTCAATATTGATTACATTTTACTTACCCTTACAAATAATTTGATCGCAACCTTATTCTGTATCTTAACCTGGGTTATAAAGAAATCAACATTGAATAAGATTATGGGGATGCATTTTATTTCAATTTATTGTGAATCATGTTTTATTTTGTTTTATTGAGTCATTAAATCCTATTAATGATTAATTTTCTCAAAATTTAAAATTATCATCATCTCAAGCCCCTACTACTATTTATGATATTGAATATAAGTTTAAAAAATATTTATCAAATATTGTTGGAAGTATTATGTATTTAATTATATATACTATACCTAACTTCACCTTAAAATTTTCACCCATAGAAGATTTATGGAAAATCTAGGAAATCCTCATTGGACTACTATGAAATGGACACTTGGATACATATAATATTCAGCTACCATGACTATGATTAATGGTACAAATATGGTTAGTAGTGATCACGTTGTTGGATATGTAGACTCTAACTATACGTGTAATGTTGATATAAGAAAATAACTTACCATATATGTATTCAATGCTTGTGGAGATCCCATATCCTATATGTGTAACATGAAATATGTTGTGGCTTTATCAACCATAAAGATAGAATATATATCCTTAACTGAGGCTATCATAGGGGATTTATCTTAAAAGGGTTTACTTCAAAAAAAAATTACAATTATTTTATAGCTTTTTATTGTGATAGTCAATATTTTTTACATTTGTCACAAAACATATTATTCCATGGTAAATATAATCATATATACATTAGGATTCATTTTTTTAAAAAATCCATTGAATTTAGAAATATATCTATAAACATGATACATACATGTAATATACTAGATGATAGTTTACCTAAGGATATGGTATTATCAAAATTCATTTAATATTTAGATTCAATGAATTTTGTTCCCACTCAATGACCATAGGTTCATGAATATTTCAAATTTTAAAAGTTAGTGGTATAAATTCATGAATTTATGTGTTTTCACATTTATATTACATAATTGGTCTTCTTACCTTTATATGAATTTATTGAATTCATACATAAATTATAAATTTCATTGATTGTGATAAATTTTATATTTTTAATTACTCTTGTGTATTTGGTTTGATGGGCCTCTATATGGGATTTTTTTGGAGGGGAATCTTATAACATTATTCTATTTCATACAGTCTACACTCTTTCTCACTTCAATGTCACCAATAAACCATGGTATCTCTTATTTCTTTTAATCACCTCATGACTCTTTTGATATCAACCCTACAATTGTTCGGATTTTCTCAATTATGATGTTCTTCTATTTGACTCAATTCTATGTGTAGGCATATGATTTGGTGGTCCATTTCTAGGACATGAACTGAGTTAGCGGGATTGATCACACCTACTTACTCTATAATTTCACATTTTATTTATCCCATTCCTCCTTTTTTCGGATCCTATTTGATGTGGTGAATCCTAAGCTCATTATAGAAATAATGCTTTATGTGAGATCATATTAAATCCTACCACCCATCTCAACTACCCCAAAATATGCCATTTATGGTGGATTATTGATTAAACCCCTTCATGATGATGATATGTGGAAATTAATTGATCCAAAAGATCTTGGATAAGTGTATATCTTTTGATCTACACATAGTTCACATGAGTGAACTTTCTGATAGTCTATAATTTATTATTCTAGTAACTCAGATAGAACATTATCGTCAGATAGATCACCTCTCTAAACATATAGGTATTTTTTTCTCCATTCTAGTTTGAAAATAATAAATCTTATGTTTCTTCTGTTTTTTTCATCAAATTGTGGGACTTTATTTTATATCACTTTTCTTTTGAGGTTAATAAAATGTGTGGGTGGGTGGTGTTCATAGCATCTAAGTAGGTCCAAAATGGGTGGAATTAAACTAAGTCATTTATCATATTTTACAACTTTCTTTTCTATTCCTTATAACTTGTTCTTTTTTTAAAACTGGTTTCTTTTTTAATTCCACTTATCTAACCCATCTTCAATAATTTAATTTACTTCATATATTGAATCTGATGTCATTTTAACTGTTATATCCCTTTATAATTTAGACACTTAATTGAAAATAATTTTATATTTGTTGATAATAGATCATCCTTGGGGGCGTATAGCTCAATGTTGTCCATGATAGATGATAATAGTGTCCTCTATCAGCACATGTGATTTCACAGAGAAAAGTCAGTATTCTAAGAATATTTATATATAAATAATAACCATATTTAATATAGATATATATTTATATTGACTTATATATATATATAATTTTCATAAATTTGATTTAAAAAATACTAAAAATGTATTTATATTTAAAATGGTATATGATTAGTGAAAATGGTTTATATATTAATTAAAAAATAATATTAATTATTTTATTACTAATTATTATTAATAGACAATTAATAACATTTTTTACATCCATGTAATTTGTCTTTTCTTTTTGACATATATATAAAATACCAAATATTTAACTATTAATTAAAAATATATATTAAATATGTATTGAAACATAATATGTTGTAAATTAATTTCATATTTACATAATTAGTTTAATTTTATAGAAACACGCATACAAAAATACTAAATTGTTATTGTTATCATTTTATATTTTATATTTTATATTATATGTTATATATATTATGTTTTTAATTATCAAATTTTATTCACTTTTATTTTTCAATTTTCTGTATTATACTTTTTTCTTTTTGATATATATATATATATATATATAATAATTCATCATCATCATTGTTTATTTCATTGATATATATATATATATTAAAGAAATTATTCATTTAAAATTCTTATTTTCTTAATAGTTTTGTAATTTTATTCAGTTTTAATATTTATTTATGCATATTTATTTATTTGACTTTAAAGTTTTTTAAAATGTTTGTAATTTACATAATTAATATATGTATTCATTTTGATTTGGAAATATATTAATTTTTATTATTTTAAAATTAATATAATTAGTAAGATTTTTTAAATTTTATGTTATTTCAATTGATTCATTTTTTATTAAATTTCACTCATTTTTAACAGGTATTCTTTTAATATTATATATTCATTTATAATACGATGTATTTTTTTACTTTTTCTATAATTTATTCATTTTTAATATTTACTCATTTAATATATTTTTTGTGATTTATTCCTTTTTAGTATTATTATATACATGATTATATATTCATATGTTTAATATATTTAATATATATATATATATATGAATATATAATGTTTCCAAAAAATGAATTATATAATAAAAAATATGTATTTACATTTCATAAATCATATATTTAGAGAAAATTTGTTTATAATTAATAATTAATATTAATTAAAAATATTTACAAATTAGTATCATGAAATGGTTGTTTAATGTGCATATTACATAAATGTCATTTGATTTTTTAAGTTAACATATATCAATGATATATTATATATATACACATCGATTTCACACAATCATATACTTAATTACTGTAATTGCTTAAAGAAACAGAGAGACACATATAATATTTCTATTATTTATTCAATTTTTAAAGGTCATTTTATATTTTGTTATATTCCCAATATAATTAATATATTATGTTTTCTACAGTTAAATTTCATTCATTTTCAATATTTTATTTAATATATAATATTATTACATTTTAATTTTTTTATAATTTACTAATTTTTAATATTATTTATTTATTTATTATATAGTATATTTTTTAATATATTTCTTTCAAGATTATTAATTTTCAATCATTATTCATTTTTTTAAAAAAATTATCTATTTTTATTATTTACTTAAACATGTTGATTTATTAACATTTAATGTTTTTAATATGGTTGTAATTTATATATTCAATATGTATTCGTTTTTATTTTAAAATATATACAATTTTTGATTTTTTTAATAATCTATATAATTAATAACACATGTTAAATTTTTTTAATATTTTTTTGAATATTAAGTTTTTTAATTATTAAATTTTATAAATTTTTAAAATTGATTCTTTTAATATTATTTAACATTATTTATTCTACAATAAAATGTATTAGTTTTTAAAATTTTTTATAATTTATTATGGTTTAATATTTATTAATTAAATGTTTATGAAATTTATTCATTTTGAATTTTAATTTATTCATATTTATTCCTTAACATTAAATAATTTTAATATGATGACAATGTATATATTTAATATTTATCCAACATCATTTTAATATGTATTCATTTTTGAAATAATGTTTATTCTTAATAAAACTTAACCAATTTTTTAAATATTATTGAGGTAGATTCATTTGAAGTTATTATATTTCACTTATTTATAAAATTCACGCATTTCAGATTATTAATTCATTAATAATGTTAACTAGTTTTTAGTTTTTTTATAATTAATTCATTTTTAATCTATATAAATATATATTTTTTAATATTTTTGTAATTTATTTTAAATATTTTTTATCAGTGATAAAAAATACCCAATAAATTATGGTTTTATAAGTGCTATTATGACACCCAAATATATTAATGTAATATTATTCTTGAAAGTATATACAAAAAAAAACATCGAGCATAATCAAATCATGAAATATTTCTATTTAAAAATGACCATTATAACTTAGTTTTTGAATTAGTATATATGAATAGGAATAACCAAGTTGTGAAAAATATATTGGGGTCCTATTAAATAAAATTTTATTGATTAATGATTAGTCGATAAACACCCAATTATTTTTAAGTCATTTTATTCTTCAAAATATTCTCTATCTTCAAATTTATTTTTATTTACTTTTGAATAAAAATATTATAAATAAACTCTCCTATATAATAAAATTAATTTGATTAAATGAACTTCACTTTTCAAATTTTCGTATTTTAATTATCTTAGGGGGATTTTCTTGATTTTTCTGGAATGTTTTATTTTTCAATGAATAGTGAAAATAATATTTTTTTTATTACATCAGTATTTTTGTTTCAATAATTGAAAATATTCAATTTTTAAAAATGATTTGAATGAAAACATTTTTCAATTATATTATAAATAATTGAATTATGATCATCGGAATGAAATTTATAATTGAATTTGGTATAAAAATTATTTTATATTTCAAATAATGGTTTTATGAAAACTAGGGCATCATCACATTTTTCAACATTCAATTTTTATTATTTTTTACCAAATATATGGTTTTATTGTGATAAATATGGATTCAATATTTTGAATAAACATGTCAAAATCTAGTAATTTTTCCACTTTCATTTTTTTCTATAAGGAAGATAAAAAACTGTATAAATTTTCCACATCGGTTAAGGTTAAAACAGGTTTACCATGGGGTTAAACTAAATAGAGAAGGGTCAAAATAACATTGAAACATGTATAATTTATATTTTGTAATCAAAATTTTTGGACCATATCTCATTTAATATTCATAAATTTTCCATTTCATATCTATTTTTCTTCTGTAGGACATTTATATACTTTACTCTTTGTAAAACATCCATGTGTGTCCTCTCCCTCACTTATAAAAGGACACCCATCCCCTCCATTCTTTACACCAATTTGAAAAATATAGTATTACAAAAAACACAAAAATATCTACCAATCATCCTTATCCATGTCTTATATCTAATGATCTTCCAAAAAATATCAACCCTGGGATCCATAAGAGGAGATCTAATGGAGTTATTTTGAAGAAGATGTAATCTTCTTAATCGATCATATTTGTTTTACTTCTTTTACCTCCATTAAACCTATATTTTTTTTCATAAAATAATTATTCAGTATAAAAAAATATAATAAACTTTTATTATTATTATAAACCTACCATTATCCACACTCCTTCCCTTTAAATGGGAAGTGAATGTGTCCCTTATACATACGTATGACTTACCGTCTCCACATAGCGATACCATTCATTTTCCATCACCATCATTTATTGATGGCTATTATGATGAGTATAATATTTCAATATTATATTTATCTCAAAAAAATATTATATAGTTATAATATCACATTAAAATTATTACCCTCAAATCCATTGGAAAATGATGGCATCGCTCATGTGTATGTGTGTACTACCACCTCCCTGAAGTGAAGTGATTCATTTTTCACTTCTACTTTACATGGATGGTAATAAGGATTAATTTAATTAATATATATGATATATATGATGTAATAATTATTTTATTTATGGTTAATTATTATTTATCTTTCTTTCATTCAATTAATTGAAAAGTCAAAACAACATTCATGTGTACATATGACTTATCATTTCCATGAATGATGTGATTTAATTTTATATATAAACCATTAAATAATGATTATTTAAATTTATCTAAATCATAATCATTATATATATAATTGTAATATCATTTTGTAGATTTTTTTACCATTAGGAATATAGAAGGATCAAAACTACCAACAAATACATTCTTGACAAACGAAATAGTTAATGCTCAGAAATAGATATTTCAATAATGAATTATTAATAAAGGACTGTGGAAACATAATAATTTTAAAATATATTATATTATATGTAATAAATTGATAATGACATATAATTATATTATATTTTATTTTATTTTATAGGAGGACAAAGCTAGTTTGACATATTGTAAGAATAAGGTAAGGGATTTTATCTAAATTTCCTCTTATTCATCCATACTTTACTATTAGGAACCTAATTTGTCTTATACAGTTTTTATGATTACCCCTTTACATTTTATTCTATGAATCACTCATAATTCATGGTATTTGAATTATAAAATTGAATTATTTCATCAAATAGTGTTTGACTTGAATGTTATAATGTGGAAAAGGGTTTCCTAAATCAAGTTCCTTTTGTTAGGTTGTAATTATTATTCATTGATATTTTTATTCCATGATTATGTATGAATTTATCAATAAAGTATTTTATAATGTATTTCCCCTTGTTTTTTGAATTACATTTATTTCAAATAACATATCTTTTAATTAAATCTCATTTTTATGGTTGATCTTTTAAAGGGTTTTAATTTTCTCTATCTCAATTAATCAAGACAGACATCATGTCATGCACCATGAATTTCCTTATACGATTTAATTATTAAATCATTAATTAATTCTTATATATAACATTATATAATTCATGGGATTTATAGAGCCAAGTCATATTCTTATATTTAATGACTTTGGATTCAAAATTTACCCAAGTAGTAAATGATTTATGTTACAATGTAATTTTTTTCAAGATTATTTATGTTGATGATTCTTTTATAGAAAATAATATACTATTATTTTCTTAAACAATAACTATTTTCCTCTTCTATGGTTATGAATATAGTTTACATATTTAGTTTCCATTCCCTCTATTTTTATTAGTGAAATATCAAGAATGTTGTTGTCAAGTGATACTGATCATTAATATTATTTTAAATCGGAAGTGTCTCTCTTCCAAAGCGATGTTTCTAAAATGTTTACAAAAGAGTTATTTTTAAAACATAAATTATTTCCTAATGGTATTTTATTTGATATTTTACATTTTTAAAACATTTTTAAAATAAAATTATTTATCTTTTTCCAAATGGTTCACATTTAACCCCATTTATAAAATGTTTCAAATGATTGTTTATTTTTATTATTTACAAAACGAATTGATTTTTCCACTCTAATGAACATTAGTTCATGTAATCTTCCATTAAATGCTTCCATGGACATTTTCAATAAAAATATATTTCTTAATATTTTGGAAATTTTTAGTTTCTAAAATGCATACATCTATGTGAGAAGGATATTTTCCTCATGAATGTTTTTAATTATTTTTTATAGTATTTCTATTTATCAATGATAAAAACTATTCATTTCATAGATACTCCACTGGGGATATATTGTATTCATGAATTAATTATTATTTCTCTAGATTATTTATGATCAATGTGATTTGGTAAGGTGTTTATATTTAGTTTCTTGATTAATTTTGTATTCATTATCATTCTCATGAAACATTCACATTAATTTAATCATTTTACATTATAGTTGGCTTAAAATAAATATTAATTATCATAGATAATCTAATTACTAAACTACATATCATTCCTAGGTATAGTGCATTACTATTAACGTTATTTGAGTGATTGGGGAAAACTTGATAAATCGGTATTATTTACTCAATAGAAATATTTTTGAGATGAAATATTATTTATGAATTTAATTGATCATAAAATATATGAGGAATTCATTGGACTTTCAATAATGGGTCAGTCCCGGTTATAGATATACCCTTGATGCATCAACAAGTATCATGAGTCAAATTAGTTATTGGAATTAAATGGTTTTTTGGTGTATACCTACCTATTGATTAAACTATTTTTCCAAAAGATCATGACGGTAAAGATATCACAATGTCTAAGATCATCACATTTAATATTATTGACTACTTTCATAGAGAATTCTTTTATAATTATTATCCCAGTGATTAATAAATTGATATTTTTCATATATGCCTTTATTTTTCAAGTAATTGACTAAATATCATTTTTTCCAGTTTTTTACCTTTACATATTGGTTATTCCATAAATACTCTTGAAAATATCCTTTTTTATGTAATCGTTACATGGAATTTGAGATCAAAATTATTTTTTCCGTTTATAAGGATATGTGGATGAAATAATTTAATGGGTTTCAAAGATGACGAGTAATTGATTTTGTTATGTTTTATATTTTATTCCCAATTTAATATGGGTATCATGTATTAATATTGTTCTAAAATACTACTAAACATATTATTAATTTGGTATTATATTTATTGTATCTTCGTTAAAGTGATAAAATAGTCATTGGATATAGGTTACTAGATTTGGGGCTATTAAAATTGGTATCAATGGATGTTTAGTAGAAACCATGTGATATGGATTTAGTGAAACATATATTATTAAACACTAACTTAAGTATAACTTTGATTATATGTCTATATATAGGATGGCATCCTAATTTTTTTATAACATAGATATTATATGGGTTTCCTAGTAATACATCCTTATATAGATACTACGAATATATAATGTTATTTGGCACATTCATCTAGTTTTAATGACCGTGAAAAGAGTTGGTAGAGTATTTATTAGACATTATTCTCATGCATGGTGAATTCTCTTTTACTGCTCACATGATTTGACAGTCTTAGTGGATATTCTTGGGTTAATTTCCTTTCTCTCTATGATCCATCCCAAAGGATCTAAATAGATGATGATTATGGATAACCTAGTTTGAAACTAAGACCTTGTATATTGAAAACAAGGTGTCTTCATTTAAACATCCTAAAAATTATTTTTCATTTTTATGATTATTGGTTCTCACAACATAATTAAAGGATTTAGTAAATGGATTGAATAAGGAGGAATGATGTAACCACTGAATGTGATTGGAAATATGGTGATTCTAAGAAACTAAATGGGATGATGACGGAAGTGAAAGATATTTTGAATATGCCTAATCAGTATCATAGCATATTATTTGAAACCCATACCATATAAAACTTTTTGATTCACAAAATAAGATAAGTATGGAATCTTCTAAGATCCTGAGTAGGTGAGAGAATTGAGGAATCAAGGATGAACATCCTTTGTGTGTGAAATGTGGGAATAGGTGACGAATAGAATATATCAAGGGAATAAGATAATGTTTTTATATGGTAATTAAGGTCATATAATAATGAATTGTTTGGGAAATGTGAGGAGTTCAATGAAGAGAAATAAATTTCATCATAGGTATACATTAATATTTATTTGACTTAAATGTGGGGAACCTTGGAATTATCTAAGAAAATGAAATATTTAATTGGTTAAAACCTCCACCAAGGAAGGTCCTATAATAATTTAAGTAAAATGGTTTATGTTTTTATGTATTTGGAATCAATAATTATGTGGTAGCAGTTTTTTATCAATGGTATCCTATTTTTTAGAATCATAAAACATTTTAGAATTGTGCTAATTTAAAAAATTATGTCTTTAGTCATGTAATATAACTTAAGATTTATAGATAAAATCATTGTATTATGATTTTATGGTTTATAATTTGTTCAAAATAATTGAAACCCATTTTTATGATTTAAGTGATAAACTTTTAATGTGAGTAATAACATTTTTTGAGACATTTTATTTGGATAAGTTATATATAATTCATAGGTTCAACATGAAGAATTATTTGAGGAATAATTATCTTTTCATTGGTTTAATGGTATTAATATCCTTTATGGTTTATATTATTTTTAATTATTACCAATACTTTAAGGATTTTCATTATAATTATGGGGAGTCTATACAAATTAAATTAATATAGTCTTAGAATAAAGGACAACTTATTGCATCACCCAAGGAAATGATGCTTAAACCCACAATAGAAGGGAGATAAGTGAGTAGTGACTACCAATAGACTACATGATATTATGGTTAGTAAGACATTGTTTTTATTAAATCATTTTATTGATAAATATTATCTGTAATTGGGAAACATATTTTTAGACCAAATATTTTGACTTTTCAGGATTTTGAAGTGTTGAATTTTATTTTGGGAGATTTTTCGTTGGTTTGAAATAAATGTAGCCCATGGGTCTAATATATGATTTAACATGAATGATTATTTAGTAATTACATAGATTGTTTTTTTAGATTATTCAGAATGTTGGTTTATTTATTTATTGAATGATTTAAGTTGAACTTTGGAATTGGATATTCAAATGAAGGTGTATTCATTTTGGAAATTATCGAACCTTGTTCTAAAATACATTATTTTGTTAAATATATTAAGACATGAGGAATATATTTTCATCTTTTTCTGGAATTATGTGATCTATTATAAGTTGATTTTAGTGTTTGATTTAAGAAAAATACATTTTAAGAACTCATCATTTGGATAAAAAGAGATATTATGGGGGATATTGATTAGAGGATAAAATTATTATTTTCAAATGATTGTATTTACTTGTTTATTTTAAAATATAATTAATAAATCACTCAATTTTATGAAAATATGTTCAAATAGAAATTATCATACTACCTTCATTTATGATGAATTGATTTTCTTTTCACACCTCCCTGATTTAGGGTTTTATGGTTGTTAATTTTCTTTAGACGATGTTTTCTATAACTCCTTATTATTCATTTGGTGTATGTTTTATATTCAATGCACATATTTTAATTTACCACTAATGTTATCCTATTTATAAACCTAGGTTTCATGTGACTTTCATAATTACATATCTATCTTTTTAAGAATAAGTGTAATTAAAAAATTTATGATATGGGTTTTCCACAAACGAATTTTCAAATGTCAGATCCTTGATTACTGAAAAAGGAACACCATGTTTTCCCATTTATAATCCTATTTATCTAGTGACCTTCATATTTTCCTATATTCAATTTCCACATTTATATTTCCCACTATTGTTATCCAATTTATAAACCTTGATTTCTAGTGACTTTCATATTTACATTTTCATCTTTTTATGAGGAAGTATAATTAAACATTTTATGATATGGGTTTTCCACAAAGGAATTTTCAAATTTCAAGGACATAATTTATTTTAGGTGACAGAAATTAACACCCTAATATTTTAATGAAACACTATGTTCGATAGCTTATATAATAAGAAACATTGAGTTCAAACGAACCACAAATTATTATTATTTTAATAGGACTATTATAAAATTTCCATTTAATTAGAGATTTTGAATATGAATGACCACATAATTAATGATGTATGAGGGTAACATTCCATAAAAATTTATTTATTAATTATTATGAGGTAAACATATAATTATTTATAAGGAATATTATTCTTCAAAAGATACGGGTTATTCAAAAATGGGTTTTAATTAATTTTGATAAAAAATAATATAATTTTTGTTGCACTTATTGAAAATTATTTGATAAAATGATCTTAATTATTGAAATCATCATGCTAAAATTATCTTAGGGTTAATTGTTTTAATTTTTTTGGGAATGTTTTTTTAATGAATAGTTAAAAATACATATTTTCATTGAAAAATATCATATCATTTCAAGAATTTACAAAGTTACATTTTATTTTAAAATGATTTAAAAGTAAAATCGGTTAAATTATATTATTAATAATATGATTATTATATTTTTAAATAATTCTATTCTGAAATTTGGTATAAATTCATTTTTATAAATAAGAAAACATTTTTCCAAAAATAAATAATTTTTATTATGTTTTTCAAGGATTGACATTATATTAAATCATTCCACCTATGAGTTTTGAATTTGATAAATTGGATTAAATATCATTAAAAATAGTGTTAAATTTTTTTAAAGTTTCCATTTCATTTTTTTATAATAAAAAATAAAACCATTAAAAAATTTCACCATAATTAAGGTTAAATGTGGTTTACTGAGGTGTTAAACTAAAGAGATAAGTGTTAAAATGACCTAAAAGTTTCCAATTTCTATTGGATAAAAAAATTTCATCCCTATATCATCCTATTTACATTAATGATCAATTTTTTATTCATTTTACTTAATTAAGACGTTAATATATTTTAAAAAAATTTAAAATTAAAAGTGTGTCCTCTTCCCCAAATATACAATATCGCCCATCCCCTATGATCTTTACACCACATTGGGCCATATATCCAAAAAAACCATTACAAAATCACTCCCCAAAATCTTTATCCATGTTTTATTGATTCTGATATTCCCAAAATAACAACCCAAGGATCCATAAGAGGCTATCTAAAGGAGTACATTTAATGAAGAGGTAATCGCCCCAACTGATTTATTTTGTTTTTTCTTCTTATTTGACCTCCTATAAATCAATATTATTTTTCATTGAATAATAAATTAGGTAACCTAAATATAATAAAATGTTATTTTAAAATTTTTAGATAATTATCTACCATATTTCACATCAAATGTAATGTAAAACTATCTCTCGGTCGTATGTACAACTTACCATCTCAACGTAGTGATACAATTCATTTTTTATCCATGTATTTTATGAATGGTTATTTTTAATGGTTTAGTATTTACATATGATAATTATAAAATATATATGCTTCTATAATTTTAATATTATATTTACATTCTTACCTTTTAATCTGTTGAAAAATGATAATGTCGCTTGTGTGTACGTTTGAACTACCACATCTACACATTGATGAGATTCATTTTTCTTTTTGGATTTACATGGATGGTAATAAGGATATATTTAATGAATATATATCATATATTTGATATTATAAATATTATATAGATGTTAATTATTTAAATTTCATTTATTCCTTCAATCTAAAAGCTAAAATAGAATTCATCCATATGTCCGACCTACCATGTCAAAGAACGACGTAATTAATTTTTCTATCTACACATTTCAAGAATGATAATAAAAATTAGTCTAAAAATAAATATGATATTTATTTAATTAATATAATTCTAGTGATCATGTAACCATGAATAATAATAAAGGATCAAAACAACCTAATGTTGACTTATGTAACAAATAACAGAGTTAACACTATGAAACAATGATTTTAAAAAAGAATAATGAATAAAAAAGTGTTAAAATACTATAAGTGGATCATAATGATAATATAATAATTAAGTTTATTATTGTTTATAATGATAATAAATTATAATTTATTATATATGAGACAGAACCACATTTAATTATATTGAAGCATATTGTATGGGATTTCAACATAATTTCCATTTATTGAGGAATGTTTTGTTATTATGCACCTAATTTATTTTATATGTTGTATGTGCCACCCCTTTAATATGAAATATCATGAATAAATCATTAAATGTGGTATTTTATTTTTTTAATTTTAATTATTTCATCAAATGGTATTTGAATTGAACATTTTCAAGTGGTAAAATATTTCCTAACTCAATATTCATTCACTAGGATATAACACTTCTTTATTGTCATTATTAATACATGGTTATGTGTGAATTTGTCTGTAATTTATTTTATTCAATATTTAAATTTTATATTTTTTTTATTTACATTTTTTTTACATAATTTATCCTTTTATTAATTCTCAGTTAAATTATATAAACCGGGCAAGGGTTTTATTTATCTCTATCTAATTTACTTAGGAAAAGTTTCATGACATGCACCATAATTTTCCTTGAGTTATATACATACTACCCTTTGAATGAATTTTGAAATATCATTCAATGTAATTCATTGTATTTATATATCAATTCCATATTATTTCATTCAATTACATATTATTCAAAAGTTACTTAATCATAAAATCCTTTATTATACAATCATTATTATTTTTGATATTTTTAATGTCCAAGATTCCTATAGAGGAAATCAAAGACACTTATTTTATTAAAAAAATCTATTTTTTCTCCTCTAGTTATGAAATCATCTTATATGTTTAGTTTCCATTTATACCCTTACCGATTAATGAAACATCAAGAATATTTTTTGTAAGTGATATTGATCATATATATTTTTTGTATTGGGATTCTTTCTGTTATATGTAATGTTTTTTAAAAACATCTCAAATGGGTTCTTATTTAAACATAAATAAGATCATAAAACTATTTTTGATGATCTTTGACCTTATTTTAAATGTTCTTAAAATGGAATTTGTTAACATTTTATAAATGGTTCTCTTTGGACTCCTATTATTTATTTTTGAAGGAATATTTATTTTTACCATTTAAAACATGAACTGATTTCTATACCATAATTAAAACTATTTTCCTTGAAGGTTCCTTTATAATATTCAATGTTTATTTTATTAGAAAATATAATCAATAATATACTGCAAATTTTTAGTTTTTAAAAAGTGGGCTTCAATGTGAAAAATATATTTTCCTCAAGATTCCATCAGTGATATTTTTATATTATTTCAATTCACTAATGACAAAAAAACATTATTATAATTTTAATCCACTGGGGAAATGTTTTAGTGATATCATCAATAATTTTTTAGTGGTGGGTTTGTGATTAGTTTGACTAGGGTATGTGTTGGTTTTCACTTTATTGATTAATTCTCTAGTAATTAACATTCCATTGAAACATTTAGTTTCGTGTGATCACTAGAATTATATTTCCCTTAAATATCACATTTCTATATCATTAATATTCTTATTTCATAAATCTAACATCATTTATATATAATTGTTTACAATGAATTTTACTTATATGATTATGTAAAATATTCATAAATCATTATTCTTTAAACAATAAAGATAGTTATTGATAAGAAATGTTTTTTATTAATTGAATTCAACGTTCAATATATGTGGAATGCATTAGACATGCAGTGACTGGTGGGGCTGAAAATAGATAGCCCATATATGCATTAACTGGTCTCATGATAGAAATTGGTTGGATGAATTAAAGGGGTTTTCATATATTCCTACCCACCGATTAAACTATCTTTACCCAAGGTGTAGATTGTATAAATATCCTGATGTTTAAGATCATCACATATAATATTATTCTCCTCCATCATTGATAATTCATTTCTTTATTATTATTCATGGGGTCATTATGTTGTTATTATCAATGGATTTATTTAGTTCTCAAGGTATTGGTTAACTGAAATGTGTTTTCATCTATTTACCATTATATATTGATAATTCCTCATTTACTCATGATAGAACCCATTATATGTTACCCTTACAAAGAATTTGAGGTCACAAATAATTCTTCACATTTCCCCAGGATATGAGGATGAAATCTTTGAATCAGTATTATGGATGAGATTCATTTACTTTTTTAGGTTTTATATTTTTTTCTAAATGTAAAATGTGTATCATGTATGTACATAGTTATAAAAGACTACTAAAATGATCAGTACTTAAGGATTATATTTCTTTAATATAATTCAATGTAGTCAAATAGATAGCATCTCTAGGTTACTTGAGTTGGAGTTATTATGGATAAAATAAAAATATATGATAAAACCTATATTTATCAACATTAAAAACAATTATGCAGATAATGAATGGTTTTATCATTAAATTTTATTTTAGTAATGGTAAAACATATATTTATTATTACTATTTTGAATGAATTGATTAAACCATTCCTGATCTTTTATGATCAGACTTAATAGAACACTACTCACTAGCACCGTTTGTGATCCCTCATAACTCAACCTCTTCCAACACTACACCTTAAACTTCGTGGATAAATTGAAGAACTCAAAACTAAATGTATTTGAATATTTATAGTCCTTTTTATAAAATCTTTCATTTTTTCACAATTTTCAATTCTTCTTTTCCCATAATCAATACATCCCACATTCCCCTTGAACTGTTAGTATCATTGTGGCTTGACCTGGTGGAAACAATTGAGACAAAAAGGTTTTCGATTAACCATGTTTCATGCAAAAAACTCATTCATGTTTCTTTGTTTACAGAAGATTTAAAAAGGGTTTAGATAATCATGTTTCTTTTTTTTATAATTTTCATGTATGTTAGTGGATGTTTTTGGTTTTTGATCACAAATTTCAGACTTAAAAAAACTCATAGAAAATCATATAATCTCACGCTAACATATTATTTGACTCCATTATAAAAATTCAAATTAATTTTATGGTAACTCTGCTTGAAATTATTGTGTGGATTTTTGAAATGTGATTTTACATATTAACAAAAATATTTTTCAATAAAAAATTCAATGTAATTATATAGAGTTGCAAAAATATTTGTTTCAAAATATGAAACAATAGTGAACTTCTTGGTAACCCCTGAGAACGATGTCGAACTGATAGTGATCATTTTATCACTATGTCTCATTGAAAATATTTTTTACACAGTAATGTAATATATTAATCTCTACTTTTCCATCTAGGAGGTTTCTAATTAATTTATATGTCACTTAAATGATTAATTTATTCAAACTGAGTATAACTTGAATGATTTAAAATAGAATTATAATGAAATTAAAAAAAGAACATTTTTATTATAAAATGAGTATAGAAATAATGAATTTTTATGAATGAAAACAAGTGAAAGAGTGACAGAGTTTAAAGAAGGGAAAAATCATCCTTTGATGAAATCAAGAAGTAGATTTACTATAGTTTCCTTAAACATATTCCCTTTTAATGTAACTTATTCCTTAATGATATTATTTTAAATATTATTTTATTTATTCATATTGTATTTATATTTGTTTAATATTTTATTAATTTTAGTAATTTATAATATAATATTATAAATATTTATTCATTAAAATATAATATTTTTAATATATTTGAAATATTTTTAATTAATAGGTATTGATTTTCATTTTAACATATATTCATTTATTTTTTAATAATCCTTTTAATTAATAACACTTATTAAATGTTTTTAATATTTTTTCAGTATATTTATTTTTAAATTAGTAAATGTCAATGTTTTTAACATTAATTCATATAATATAATCTATTATTATTTATTCACTAATATTATTAAATATTTAATCTTTATTTTATAATTTTTTAATTTTTAATATTTATTCGGTAATATTTTTAAAGAATTTATATATTTTTATTAATTTTTTATAAATATTTATTCATTAAAATTTAATTTTATTAATATAGTTGTAATGAACGTATTTAATATGTATTCATCTTCATTTTAATGTACATTCATCTTTAATGTTTTTAATAGTTTATATAATTAATATAACTTATTATTGTTTATAATATTTTTGAAGTAAATTCATTTATATTTATTAAATTTCACTCATTGAAAACATTCAAGCTTTTTAAAATATTTTATAGTAAAAAAATTCAAATAATTTTTTTCTTTTATTATATTTCATTATTTTGTTAATATATATTAATTGAATTTTTTTTCATTAATTTTTTTTAAACATTTTTTATCAACGATTTAAAAAAATATAAAAAATATTTTTTTATCATCGCTAAAATAAAAATCAGAGATAAAATATTTAATTATTAATGCTCAAAATTTAGTACTAATAAAGATATGTTTTATCAGTGCCTTTCATTATAGCACTAATGAAACCTATCATTATTAGTGTTATTTGGAAAAAACTTACAAAACCCCCAATAACCTTTTAAAATCAACCATAAAAGCCCCATTGAATCATGCTATTAATGATCTTGTAAAACATTACCTTTTTTCCACCCCTTGAAATTATTGGATTAATTTTACCTCTCAAAAAGGAAGGTGAGTTATCATTTTTTATCCATCTTAGTTGATCTTTCATTTTTTAACAATATTCTATTATTATATTCCTATATACCATACCACCTCCATTACCCTTATAAGATCAATATCATAGTTGTTTGACCTATTGGAAATGATCGAGACCATAATGTTTTTAGTTACCCAGATCCGCTGCACATAATTACTTCATGGTAATTTATTCATCCATGATTTCAAAAGGGTTTGGATACTAGATCTTTTGTTTTTCTAATATTTTATCTGTTGAAGTGGATGTTTCTTGATTTTCATCAGAAACTTATTCCATAAAATACTCTTCTAAAATCATATAATCTCTCTCCTCCATATTTAATTCCATAACAATGAAAATTCATATTAATTTTAGGGTCACAATTGTATAAATCAGAGTGTGTTTTTTTATAATATTATTTTAGATACAAAAAAATTGTTATCAGTTAGATGTAGAGTATAATAAGATATATTTTCAAATGTATTTTCCTAAAATATGAAAAACAATAAACTTCTTGGTAACCCCCCAACAATGATTCTAATTCTATAGTGCGTGTTTTATCTCTATATCAAATAAAAATAATTTTTACTTAAGAATTCAATATAGTTGTCACAAGTCATATCTCAAGGAGGATTCTAATTGTGTTCTATATCACATAATAGATTAAGTTTTTCAAAATAAATATATTTGGATTTAATGGAAATAGATTTATGATTTAATTAAAATTCTATTTTTTTGGAAAATGTATTTGAAAATAGGGGGTTCTGAAGAATGTAAAAAAAGTGAAAGATTTAAAGAGAATTTAAAAAGGAAGAATTCATCCTTTTAGGAAACTAAGATGTAGATTAAGATACGTGACCATAAAAATGATCATGCTATGATGTTTCAATTTTCAATGCTCCAAAATTATTTCTTTTAATGGTTAATTTTTTGTAAATAATCCACACATATGAACTACGAATGTATATGTTAAAATTAATATATTTTCTTTACCCTAATAATAATAAGAATTGTTTTTATTTTAGATTAATTGATTATGTAATAAACAATCATTGATAAGAAGAGTTTAATGGAATACTAAATATGATCACAACCTCAATTGGGTGATGATAAATTTTAATTATCTGTAAATAAATAAGACATTTCTTAATCAGTTTTGAATTCTCATATTATTATTCTATATGGAATAACATTTCAATCAAACATATTCAAAAATGTTAATGTAAGAGAAAAAATCTATTAAATTATTTTGGAAGAAAGAAAAAACAAGTATTCAACTAAATGTAATAATTCCCAAAATAAATAATATGAGCCTATGGAAAATATTGTTTAATATTACACTTGAGTACTCCCAAGTCTAGGTAATGGGAGGTTTATCCACACATGTACACAAAACAAAACCTATCATATTTTCATTACAACTATTGTTTCATTTATTCTTTAATTGTACACAGTTAGTATGATAATACACTCTTCTTGTAGCATATAATAAAGCCTATAATTATGGGGAAAATATATATAATCAAAACATATAAATTAAAAATTTCTTTTTTCACTACTTGTTTTTTAGAAATCACTTTCTACTAATCCCACTAAGTTTGTATACATAGGTTGTTTATTTTTTTGGATCTAAAACATGGATTTAAAAAACCACACATTATGTACATTATGAAATATAAATGTAGTAAAATAATAATTTTATAGATACATTTCAAATTATAAATTTTAGTTTTTTTTGAAAAGTATTTTTATGATGGGGAGATATATAAATATCTTCTAAATCGTGGTATGATGTCAATGAATATCAAAAGAAGCATGTGGATTTATTTAGATAGAGATATATTATTGCATATATATATAAGTATTTACCTGTCAAAACATATTTCAAAACAATTTAAATTCATTGGATAATGTTTTTATAGTGTCTAAAAAATGACAACAATGATTATCTATAAATGATATTTGTAGATTTATGAAAGATTTTATACACCATCAACGAACTAGAATCTGCACATATGTATTTCTAAAGTTAATTGAATTTTAATTTAAAATATTTTTAAATTATTTTTTGGACTATATTTTCATAGTAATACTAGGGATCCAACCATCAATGTACTAAAAATAATAAATATATTTTTTTTAGAGATGATTGGTCCGAGAACGTGATGTTAGAATGGTTACCGACATAAAGTGAAGGAAATTGCCTATTATGCTTGTGATATAGTATAGGATATGACTTCAATGATACATTTTGGGTGTGAAGCACTAGTGTAGTAATTCATTTATATTATTTTATCTAAATGAAAATTCATATAGTATTGGAAATCAAATGGGTTATATTTTTATTCTAATAGAAAGTTTTCAATTTATAACCAAATATTTTTAAGAACTTCGATCCTCATATTATAAAAATATAATTTTAACCCCATTATATATTTAACCTCCCTCTTCATATAAGAAATATATTTGATGATGCAAACCCATCTATGGTTACTACACTTGATGAAAACATTATGACAGTTTTTATTGGGGATATTGAATCATTAATAGCTCATTTTGGTAAGCTATTCGAGGAGGAATATAGAAAAAAACCATACAAACCCTTTTTATTTTTGATTTATATGGTATTTGGACAACATTATTATTCTTGTATGATTTGGAAGATTTAAAAAGGAATCATGAATACAAGAATAAAATTAATGTAAATTTATTTTAGAATATCAAGAATGATCAAATCCACATGATTTTTCTACGGATGTAGTACAACCTCTATTCAACCATTCAGATATATTTATTAAACCCTAATATCATGTGAGTACGTCAATATTCGTATTGGTACTCTAACATTACATGGTTCTAAAAGGTATATGATCATTCCCCAATTGATCATGCATTCTTTTCAATTGTTCATCAATTTACTTCTTCAAGGGGTTAAAATGAGATTCTAGAAATAATAAAACAATTTGGTGATGACCCTATAAAGAAAGAAATACATTATATATTTCATAATGATAAGAATGAGGTGGGATGTAATTGAGATAATAGTGATAGAGAAATGGGTCAAATATCCTTCTACCCAAAAATATAAATACTTCTTTCAAAATTATTGGATACAGTTCACCCATGGAATTTCATTAATTTGTGAATTAAGTTTACTTCTCAAAATTTTAAGAAAGTTTAAAGACTTTTTATGGTTTTAGTTATATATTAATGATGGTGTTCCCTGTGTTCATGAACTATTGGTTGAAAAGGCTAAATATTTAGTAATGAAGAAACCTAACCTAAATGAGAAGAGTTTCAATGGAAATATTATCAATGTTTATTCATGTACTTTGATATTAGAGATCCTTATATATGGAAGATAATTTCATGTTTCTAGCCCCATAATTTTTATTTTTTGTCCTTCTATAATTTTATGAGTTTATAAAAATGGTGTTTATAGTTTAGTACAATGATCTATAATTCTTTTTTGATGTGTAAGAATCGACTAAACATAAATTTGACTCATTACATTGTTGGTGTGACTCAAAGTGTGTGTTTTGACTAAAAATGTTTCATTTTAATCTAAAACATGTGTCACATATCCAAATACAACAAAAGGAATCTAATTTTCTGGAATCATTAGCACATCAATTTGACACACGATGTGGCCTATAGGACATAATATACATGTTTATATATAAATTTTTATTTTGGAGAATAAATCATCACATAGAAAAAAGTAGAATAAATAGATTAGATTGTAATGAATATTTTTAAAAATTATATATTATTTATTCTTTTCATATAGGAATCAACTTCACATCAAACTGACACATGATATGGCTAGTATGACTCAATGTGTATATTTTCAATATAAAAGTGTCATATTAGTTGAAAACATGGGTAAAAATGTAAAAAATAATGAAATAAGATAATTTTTTTAAACATTATTTAAATTATATATAATTAATTTTTTGTATTGGAATCAACCACTCGTTAATATGACACATAATATGTCCAGTACGACTCAAAGTGCATGTTTCATATGAAAAAGTGTCATTTTACTCTAAAACACACATCACAATGAGATAGATAAAAAAGAATACATTTTCCATATATTTAGTACTATTATCCATAATTAATTTTTGAAAAGTGAGAATCAATCTCACATATATTCATTAAATGATGTTCCTCGTAGGAATTTATGTTCATGTTCACTATATAAAAATGTCATTTTAGTCATAAATGTGATTCACATATCAAAAACCAAGAAAATGAGATTTAATAATCATTATACTTTATGAAAATGATTATAAATACATTTTTGACATGTTATAATTGAATGCATATCATTCATCACATAATGTGGCACGTATGACTAAAATTGCATTTTTTCACATTAAAATGTCATATTACTCTAAAACATGTCTTACATAGCCAAAAATTGTAAATCAAGATCTAATTGTATTAATACATTAGTAAAATGATCCTTAATTTATTTTTTTTGTTTATGAATTAATTTCAAAACAATTTGACACATGATGTAGTTAGTATGAATCAAAGATCATGTTTTCACATTAAAACTGTCACTTTACTATAAAATAATTGTCACATAGCCAAAAATGAGCAAATGATCTCATATTTCATTGATACATAATTATAATGATACATAATTGTTTTATAATTTTTGGGAATTTACCTCAAATCAATCAGACACAATGTGGATGTTATGACCCAAAGTTCATGATTTCAATAGAAAATTGTTTTTCAATGTAAAACATGTGTCCCATAGAAGAAACCAATAAAATGATATTTTATTTTCTTTAATCCTTTGTAAAATGATAAATAAATAATTTTTCCATGTATTAATTCACCACACATCAATAGAAAATAGTTTGTGTTCTATATGACTCAATGTGCATGTTTTAAATATAAAAGTGTAATTTTAGTTTAAAAAGAACATCACATTGAAAATAATGATAAAACAGAATGTATTATATTCAAACATTTGTAAATAGATGTATAATTCATATTTGATACGTGGGAATTGATCATAAATAAATTCATGAAATGATGTGGCTGGTATGACTTAAATAGAATGTTTTCAAATTAAAAAAGTGTCATTTAACTCTAAAATACAAGTTACATAGAAAAAATAAAAAAAGATAAGATTATATTGATATTTTATAAAAACAATAAATCCTTTATTTCTATTTTTTGTATTGACTAACATAAATTTGGAAAATGATGTTCCCTGTAGAACTCAAATTGAAGGTTTAAAATAAAAAAATGTCATTTTTTCTAAAACTTGATTCACATTGGAAATTTTTTGAAAATTATCACCTAATATCTTGGTACTATAGAAAAATTATCCATAATTTAATTTTTATAACTGGGAATCAAATTCATATAAATCTAACTAATGATGTACCAATATGACTAATTGTGCACATTTTCACATTAAAAGTTTCACATTAATCTAAAACATTCATCACATAGGTTAAATTGAGAAAACATATTAAGGTGTGTTTAAAGGTTAATAAAAAGTTCCATTAATCACTTTAATGTGTAAGAATATTCCTTATATCAATTTGACACATGATGTGGTTGATATGACTAAAAGTGCATGTCTTCACATTAAAAGTGTTATTTTACTCCAAAACGTGTAAAATATAGGAAAAACAAATTAAAAGATCATATGTTTCCTTAATACATTTATAAAATGATTCCTAAATCAATTTTTTTAAAATTTACTGCAAATCAATCTGACACATGATGTGGTCAATATTACTGAAAGTGTGTATTTCCAATATAAAAGTGTCATTTTAATTTAAAACACATGTCACATAACCAAAAAAAATAGAATGAGATCTGATTGTTTTTAATATTTTGGAAAATGGTATATAATTCATTTTAGGTGTGTAGGAATTGACCACATGTCAATCTAACATAGGATGTGGCTGTTATGACTCAAAGTGTGTGTTTTAAATATATTTGTGAATGGAGACCCCTAATAAAAGGCATGAACCACATTCACATCTTGTGTGCACGTTTTAATAACTAATGATAAAATTAATTTAATTAATTATATAAATAATTAATAATAAAAAATGACTACTTAATATAATTAACAAATAATAATATTATTATTATTAATGTTTTCAATTAATAATCTATTTAATATATTAGTAAATATTGATATAATTATTAACAATTATTTAAGAAATTAAGATAATTAGTAACTAATAATATCATTAAGATATTGATAAAGTGACAAGATGATTTATCATATGCTGATTATATAACATTTAAATTATAATTTCTTTATTTTTTATATATTATTATTAAAATTAAAAAAAATTAATTATAGGGACATATTATTTTTTACAGATTGACCTATTAAAGAAGCCTTCTATAATAGTTTTTTAATTTTATTGGGTTTTAATTTTTTTTATTAATATTTAATACACATCAACGTAAATATTTTGTCTGAAATTTTTAAATCAAATTTTTTAATTAAAATGATGGTGAAATGTATAATAATTAATCTCATAATGTTTTCTACAATATTTGTATTCCAATATAATTTTCTATTTAGGATATATCATCACTACAATAGATGTGGACTTTATCAATGTTGAGAAAAGTGTTGATAAAGGAAAACTTTATAAGAACTAAATAAATCACCAAATAACGCTTCTTTTATGAGTTCTAAAATAATTTGATGTTAATGGTGTCCTTTATTATTGCAAAAATAAATCACTAATATGGGATACCATTATAATGGATTTAGTTTAGCATAGGCAAAGGGGGAATTTGTTTTTGATTTTATTAGAAGTGATAAATGACATATGGTTTTAAGGTTTCTTATCATGTTAGTTATTTTTAGCACTAAGATAACCCATTTATAGTGTTGAAAAAGGTGTTTCTTTTAATACGATTATTTAAAATAATTTAAGTGAGTTTAATATTTAATAAATATTTAATAACGGATTATAAATAAAATATTTATTTATTTCTATACTACGTGAATAATATAATGATATTAATTTATTTAATGAAATATTTATTATTCAAGGTCAAACAAATTTCAAGGAGGTTTGATGGGAAATTATATGGGTCTAGATGAACTTATATATTTACTTAATATAATTTATATAACTATTAAATTATTTATTTAAAAATTATATTTTGATATTCATCAGTTTTCATAGGTCATTGAAATAAAAATAGTAAAAATATTATTATTATTATTATATGTGGGGTTTTATTATAATAGAAAAAAAATTAAGAGATTTTTTTGAATAACTAATTGTATGATCAAAGTATAAAACACATATTATATCATTTCTAGGGTTGCATACTTGTTGTGGATAACACATTTTCATGTCAAGATAATATTGTCATGGTTGAAGGGGATTCTCTCAAGAACTCTCTTGTGAATGAAGAGTGTACATTCTCCTCCCACATCAAATGATCAATAGAACTACAATTAATCCACCTAGACCAAAGGAATTGTTTTTATGATCAATGGTGAATGAATAAATACATTTGGATCATCTATAGTATCAATCAATGTTGCTATGATGATGTTATGAGGTTTATGGAGCACATATTAATACTGCTAGAGGGATTCCACATTGGATCCTTCATCACAATTCCAATATGAAGAGAAGGTCGTCTATGTAAATAATTAATAAAGAATTGTCCAGGGATGTAATTCATGTTTGAATAAATTAATTATAAATTGTATGTAGAAAAATTTCTTCTTTGAGTCATCTAAGGTTGCATTCATCCAGTTATGAGTATTTAAACCAATGAAACTAAAGAAAATCATTACCAACCACATTCTCAACTTCATATTCTTTTCCTAGCAACGTCGAAGTGGTATCAGAGTAATCACATTTTAAATTATAATTATATATTATTTTTTTGATTGAATCACTCATTTTATATTATAAGTTTTTCATTTCCATTTTTTCAATTATATCATGTAAGTTGATATAACATGGTCATTTAGTTTCATAAATATAATAACAAACCATGAAAAAAAATTATTTTTAATTTCACTTTAAATAAATACAATGTTTAATAGTTTCTTTCACATTCATCCCCAAACCCAAATGAACAACAATTCATTTTATATAAATAAAATCTTAAATAGAAAATATTAACATTATAATATAGTTGTTGAATTTTAAGTTATAAATAGAGGAAAGCTAATTATAAAATATATTCATAATGAAAAATAATGGAAATTTTTAAATTCATTGAAAAATTCAATTCATATAACTCAATAATAATAAAATCATTTATTACTTAAAAATATATTTTTCTAAAATTAGAATTTTTATACACTATCGATGTTAAATTCATGCATTTAAATATTTTATGTTTAGATGATGATAACAAATTCTATTTATATGAGTAATATATTAAAAAAATTAACAATTAAATGATAGGAAATCATAATAAAAACAATTAATATTTGAAGAAATCATTTTTCCATAAACACAGTTTTAATTAGATTCTATTTTTCCATTTTAAATTTTAAATCATAACAATTATAATTATAATTTTATAAAATAAAATTTATTTTTGGAATCATAATACCAATATTAACATAGTAAATTATTTTGTGATTTTTTTTAAAAGAGTGTTTTTAGGTGAATAATACAAAATACGGTTGTTTGAAAATTACATAACGTTTAAAAAGATATTAGGATATAATAATAACATAAAATTTATGAAACATTTTCATAACAAAATATTTATTTTATAAGTTATATTATTCATTTAAATATATTATGTTTAATTTACAAACCAATATTTTACATTTTTGAACCAAAGCTGTATTTTTTTTCTAAAACATATTTTGTTGTTGTATGCATTTATAATTTTTTTAAAAAAATTAACTTTTTTTAGAAATTTAATGATGTAAAATTGTTTTTATACTTGGCATCATAATATCCCAATTTCAAAATAAGTTATATTATATTTTTATATTTTAAAATAAGTTATTGAGGTTAAAACCAAGTTATCATGTTAAAAGTAAATTATGAGAAAATATAAAATTAAGGGAAAAGCCTAAAATATCTAAACAATTATCACTTGTTTCTAATTATGAGTAGTAACAATAGAAATACTCACCCAATATCTATTATTTTATACTTTTGGAGTCACTTTAATTTGACTGTTACATTCCTTTTATATTAAGTTACATGTTTTTGTAGAACGGTCACCCATCTCACTTAAGCAAATGGATCTCTTCACTACCACACATAAACTCGCCCAAAATACCTCTAGATCATCCAAAATCTACCTAAATAACTCCACCACACTTCTAGATAAACCCTAGATGTGTTTTATCCAAAAAATACCACCCCTAAAAGGCTTATCTTAATTTAAAATGGAGTTCTTCCAAAGAGTAAGTTAAAATTTTCAATTACCCCTTTTTCATTTATTTTCCTTTATTTATTATTAGACCTAATTTGAATCTAATATAACCATGAAATCAAAAAAACATAAATATATTTAATTTATTTAAATTTATTTATTTTTAATGGATAATTTTTTTTACTATCCTCCCAACCATTTAAAAAATGGAAACTAGTCTGTGTTACGTTAAAATTACTGCATCCATAAGTGATGTGAACCGTTTTTAATACCTGACATACATGGATGGTTTAATGGGGCAATTAAATTGATAAATATAATATTATAAAAATATTAATATTCAAAAAATTTAATCCAATTCTTACCATCATTCTTTTATACAGAAAACGAACATGTTGTCTATGTATACATGCATACCACTACATTCCCAAGGGATGTATTTCATTTTTCACCACCACCATACATGGATAATTATAATGATAAATTTAATAAATTAAAATGGTGTTGTTACATGATTAATATTCCATAAAGATAAATCAAGAATAATATTATCATTATGAACAATTAGTTATTGTTTAAGGGTTGAAGGTTTTAGATGTTGTGAAAGTACTTATTTGAGCCCAGTTTAAATCAACTTTTATCATATTCAATGGATAAAATGAAATGGAAACCAAAAACTGTATAGTAATAATACAATTATTCTAATTAATCTAGAAATTTAATTATAGAACCAATAGTATCTTTATTTTATATTTTTAATTAATTTAAATAGGAAAAAAGTGTACCTTAGTCTTGGAGAGGGGAAAATAAACATCATGAAAAAATAGGTAATAGAGAGGATGAGGATTTTGAATGAAACTGTGATTATGGGGCAGTAAACTAGAAACAATTAAAGGCCAAACCTAGAGTAACTGGAGAACCAATTAACATCGAACCAAAAAATCCTAAAACCCCTTAATTACACCGCTTCAGATCTGACCTGGAAATCTGCATGGTAAACATAGGTCAGAGAAGGGGATTGGGAAAAGGATCCAATGAAAACACCTTCAATTGTCATCCAAACAGGGAAGGAAGAATTAAACAGTGATGAAAATATTCGAAGATAGGAAGGGGAGGAAGTAGAAGCACTCAGACACACCACCAATCATGTATCGTAGGGTTTCAGGAGGGAAACCTAGGCAGGGTGGAGAGGGGAGGGGAGAGTCAAGAGAGGAAGGATACATGTCCCTTTTTCTCTCAATCCCACATTAATAAGGGTGCATAATCATCTCATTAACCTTTATTCTTGATTTTCCTTTAATTTATTTTCTAGAATGAACTTGTTTACAATACAATGGGCATGGAATTTAGTTCGACATTTCCATTCTAGTTAATGGACTGAGATATCAACTTCCATAAATATGGAAGGTAAATAGCCATCATCGACTTATTCATTATATCATATCGATCCCATAATAAAAAACGTATCCAAATTAGAGTTAACCTAGGGTGTCATAGATTTCAATCATTACATCTATGTACATTAGTGAGATGGGGATGTGTTTTGAAGCTAGTAACACAACATATTTTTGTTTCTATAGGAGATATGTGTTCTACTATTATGGGAGAGTGTGATAATATTATATAGGTTCTTATGGTTCTGAAAAAAATGGGTCAAAATGGTAATTTTAGACATTTTTTGCGTACTCTTGAAGTGTTTTCGATGCCTCCTTTCCCTCTTTGGATCAAGGTGAATACTGATGGTGCTTATAATGGAAAACATGGGACCTCGGGGTATGGGGTAGTCTTTAGGTACCATAATGATTCTATTAAGTGATGTTTCAATGGAACTTGTGTCATGGATATTTATCTTAAGTTGGAGATGTTTGGGATCATTCATGCCCTATCGTTTACTAGAATTAAAGGTTTTATTAATATCTTGTAGGAAAGTGACTCTACTACCCTTGCGTAGGCCATCAGAAATGGTGAATTGAATATTTAATGGAGGATTTAAGAAAAGTGGATGTAATTCATGAAGACACTTATGATCCTCAACATCCTCATCACACATGTTTATTAAGAGGCGAACATGGTTGTGGATGGGCTTGAAATATTGGGTGTCGGTGTGACACTTAACAGGTCAGATACTCTCGTAGTAGATATTCTTCTTCTTTAGGAGGTTTATTGTAATAAGTTCATGCATTTTCGATTCTTTTAAATTTATTTAATTTTTTGAATAAATGCCTCCACCCTTTGGTCGGGGGACCATTTCTAAAAAAATTGATATTTCCATTATATCTCTGGGTTCGCATCATAGCCGAGAACTACTATGACCTATTTTTATGAGATAGATACCTTAGGATATTATCACAAAAAATTCATGTAGAATCATGATTGATATGTGATAAGATATATTCAATACGCACTTCATTAATTATAACCATTAACCTAGATTAAAAATCAGTAAATTTAATGACACCAACTCCAACTAACTCCCAATTTAAATAGATCCAACTATCAAAAACCATTAGTCTTCCATCTCTCAAATTAATAAAAGGATTCTTCTAAGACAAGTACATTTTCAATGGGTCCCCCACACTTTCTTTCATTGAAATTCTCCTCAATTCAACCTCACCTCTCTATGAAAAATCTTTACAGATATAATACTCTCATAGTATATAATTCACTTGTTGATGTGAACATGGATCTTGAGTAAGAGACACCACTAAGGTATTATCATTTTAAACCGTGTCTGGATCATTAATTCTAGGTACTAAATATATAACTTATCAAAACATAGGTATCCACACTACTTCTTTAGACACTTAGAAGCTGCAATATAGTCCATCTTTTCTATAGATTCAACATCAACTGGTTTATTTAAGATTTTACAGCTCATAGATCCACTAATTATGTTGAAGTTGAATCCCAATTATGAATTAAAATTTTATTTATTTTTCTATAAACTAGAATATTCATATACCTTGATGGTTAGATCCTCATATTCTCTATATACAAGTAATATATCTTTAGGTTTCTTTACAGACCTAAGGATAGTTTTTCCTAGAATCCAATGGTAGTGTCCTAGTTTTTCCTGATATCTTCCTACTAAAATTAATGTATAAACTATATCTAGCATGGTATATCGTATGAAATACGACACAATATTTGGTGTGTATAGGATCCTTTATATTCTATGTATCTCCACATATTTATGAGGAAAACTTTTCTTTGAATGATTAATACCATGTGAAAAAAACCCCTTTATGTATTGGACTATACCAAGCCTCTTTGGTATATTTCCAATATATATACCTTGACTTAAACAAATTAACCTCTTAAATCTATCATGATGGATCTTGATCCCAATAATATATGAATTTTTACCTAGTTCATTCGTAGATAATCATATATTTTACCATGTATTAACAACAATAATAGATTTTTATATCACGTCCAATAAATTAAATTTCTCTAGTATATATTATTAGGAGAAGACCATATTATTGCTAAAATACTCATAGAAATAAGTCCTAGATTCATTTCATACAAAAAAACCATTATGGGTTTATCAAAGTTAAGGTTCCACAAAATGGATTGTTTTTAATCCATAAATGGATCTCTATAAGTTTGAAACATTATTATCATGCTTTGTTGTCAAAATCCCTTCTGTTCATATCATATAGGCATTATTATTAAGGTTCCAATTAAGGAAATCAATTTATGACATCCATTTTCCAAACTCTTTTGTCATTGTATGTGTATCAATGGGGAAATAGGATACCAAAGTGTGATTTTGTTCTAGTCTGCTGGTTGATTTTGGGGGGGGGGGGTTCATTTCTTGCATAATCATTAACACTAGGTTACCAATGTCATTATTAATAGAAACATGCAACATTTCCCTTATCCAGAACTGGGTAAAAACCTTCAACCTTAAGGAAAATAGTCAATTTGGGTTTCAAACCAAGTGATTCTAATAGAATTTAATTGGTTGAGATGATGGGAAGCCGGGATCATCATACTCTTTTTAGGGGAATTATTTCCTATTCTATGAATCTCTAATAGATTTAAGATTTCTTCGAGAATTAGATCCTAATTTCAATACAGGACTGATTACCCTAACAAACTAACTATGGGTTAGGTCAATTTTTATATAAAATTAATTGGTTATATTTTTAGTGAATCCATCTATATGTATTTCAGGTTCTTCATCTATTTCCCAATGATGAGTAACTACTTTATTTACTAAAGTCATATGACCAGATCCTTCAGAATTTGATGCCACCCAGGGAGGCGTTTAATATTCCAATGAGGGGATTGAGGCCTTATAGGTCTTCATATGAATATTGGTTATTATAGGAATAAAAAGTTTCATATTTCATTAAACCCATGCAGTTTAACATCATGAAGAGAGGACATATGTTTGGGCAGTAGGGTTCCAAATATTTGTGATCTAGTATTGAAGAGATATCCTACATATCCTAGTTATTTCAATAATCTGAGTTATCATAGTTCGATCATGCCCTTGGGAATGTCCCCATGGTAGATATACTCATATGGGGAGGTTCATATAATAACACTCATCAAGTCTAATATAATGAGATTTCCTTGGCAGGTGGATACCCTTGATGCTTATAACACTCTGACTCTAGAAGCCTAGAGCCAGTGCATTATTACATAAAATTAGAATGATACAAGAAATCATGTCTGGAAAGGCTGATCAGTTTAGTATCCTTGGAAGTAATAGATACATACATAATTTTTACGTTACATCATCAAATAAAGAAAAACAACATCATTCTATCCCCTTTTCACTCACTCTTATCCCTTAGCCTATTCCTATAGGTTAATCGTAAAATACATCTTTTTATCCAGGGAAATATAAAACATAGAAAGGGGTGAGCTCAGATTCTCAGTAAGGATAAAAATATAGCGAAAACATTCATAAATAAGCATAAAAATTTAAATAATTGTGTAAGACTAAAACAAAATCCTTTTTAAACTTAAACTTCCACATAATATAGAAAATATAAATCAAAATAATTTCATTTACTTATTCCCATGGATATTATACTAGTCGAATAATCACATGCAATATCAACATCCAATTTTATAATGATGGAATTCATAATGATGGACATCATAACCACATATCAAGGGCTCTTGCCAAGACTAAAAATAATAATTTTGTAAAGGCCTTGTGCCAAGACACTAGTTTGCCTCATGAGACCTACCGATGCATCGAGGAGCTATAGTGGGATCCACCCATCACTTACTAAGTCCAATACATTCCTCATATGAAAAGATTAAAACATAACATAAACATTCATATTAAAAATAGCATATGATATTTCAACACTTTAACCACAAACTATGAATGGTATAAAAATTGTAGTTCCAGAGCCAAACATAACTCATTCAATACTATATATAACATTGTGTTATAATAAATTAACCTCAATAGAGAATAATTAATGTTATTTTCATAGATGAAAATAAAAATCAAAACTATTTGATAGAAATATTCCCTTTTTTCTTGAAAAAATGTAAAAGTCTCACTATTTATCAATAAGCCATTTAAAATAGATTTTTGAATCAAAGTGTCCCATATCACATAGAAACTTTTAAAAGAATTTTTAATTTTAAAAAATTGATTTCCATATAAATAATTCCTTAAAACCATTTCTAAAACATGCACATTAATGAGAAATATTAAGAAGAATAAATCTTTAAAATGGTTAAAATTAAACTTTAGTTAGAGTTCCTAACCAAATGAGAGACGCTTGAATAAAAAAAATTATTTTAATCACTACTTTATAATATCATGAGAACCAAGGGATTCATGATATACTATGTAAATTTACATTATATACACCACATAAAAGTGAATTGGCACATAATAACAAATAAGTATCAATATAATGTAAATTGAGATGAAATACCTTATAAAGACTGTATCCTTATGTTTGGGATAAATCAAGGACATAATTATTTGTGACAAAAATAAATACACTCAATATGATTGGATACTAGGTTTAAATAAATCAGATTACATTCACACATATTCTTGTAAAAACAACACCAATGACTTGGATGTTTAACTTAATAAATGGAAATCGAGTTAAGATTACTCTTTTCAAGTTCATATCGATGACTTGAGAATTTAAAAATGGAGTGATTATGTGTATCAAATGTATATTCACAAAAAGGAGAGTGGAAATTAATACATAAGTAAATAAATAATTATTTCACACATAATCATGGACATAAATAATCAATGAAGTATAAGCAAAACCCAATGAGTGGAAATTGAAATTTTGAATTCCCTTACCGATTCGGTAACTTACAAAACATACCCCCCATGAAAGAAGAATCATAAAATGAATATGTAAATTCTCATAAATTAATGTATATTACAAAAAGAATACAATCACGGGCAGTAAATTCACCACACAAAAGGAGATAGTGGAAATTATAGAAGTAATCTCACGAGAATAAAAAGCGAGATGAAAACCCCTTACCACGTTTTAATCAATCAAGTCATATGAAAAAAGCTAATAAACACCAAATGAATCACATAATACCATGAATATAAAGGTAATCATGATAATATAAATCAAAAGGAAGTACATAATACACCACATGAAATAAATAGGTGTTGAACAATGGAAATCTCATGGAATTAAAAGTGAGACAAGAAACCCCTTACCTTGTACTTTTCCTTCGTATAGGGTAGGTTAAACTCCAGTATAATGGTGAAATAATATTTATTAAATTATAAAATAACCAAATACATAAATATGATATCATATCTGATCTTATAATATTTCTTTGTTAATGATATTTCAATAGTCTCATTGTTTTGGGTGTTAACTGATTTGTTTTCCTTTGTATTTTTCTGTTACGTAAGTCATGTTTGCTAGGTATAGGATGTATTTGAATCATATACAAAATGATATTATGTTCCTAAAAATTATTTTTAATCATCAAATGAAAATTATACTTGAATGGTTATGATGGGGAATGACATCTCATCGTGTTCGTGAATACCGTAATTCGTTCGTACGCACGAGCGACAATATCATTATTTTGATGGTGATATCGTATGTAATTGGATGTTATATCATATATAAATAATAATTAACATGTTATATTTTTAATTTACATCCATTATAGTCATTATTATAACCATCCAAATAGTGAAGTGTTGAATGAAAAACTACACCATGACATGGAGACGGTAAGCTATACGTACGCACGTATGGTGACATTGACATTTATAGGATAGATAAAATAATGAATATGGTTGTACCATATTTATAATAACATCATAGTATGTATAAGGTACTGGATTTATTATTTTGGTATGGAAACAACAAAAAAGAGGAAGTGAAAGAAAAAATAACTTGAAAGAGTGTGGTGAAATTATTACCTCTTCTTCGGGTGTTTTCTTTTGAGTTTATCAAAAGGGCTCCTTATGATGGCTTTATGACCAAATTAAGGCCTCTAGGTTGAATTTAGGGAAGTTGGGAGGATCTTTGGGAAGGTTTTGTCCGAGGAAAAAGTCTTTGGAGTTATGAGTTTGAGGTAAGAGGAAGTGCCATTTTATAAGAGGGGTGAGAGTCACTTTTGGAAAACCTTGAAATATTATTTTATTATACAATAATATTCGGTTTATAATTTCAAAAAATGATTTATTTCGAGGATAAGGTGGGGATGGGTCGAAATCCTTTCAACCAATAGGTTTTAGATAGGTTTAGGTCACTATATTAACCTTATCATTTAGATTTAACTCTTAGTTAAATAGTTTGACATTTACCATGTCTCTTGGTATTTTTATATTATATGGTTAATAAAAATAATATAATCTACCAAGAAAACCACAAGTGGTTAATTATTGATATATCTATCCTTTTATAAGTCCTTTAGAAGATCTCTAGATTTTTAGGAATATTATATCAATTAATAATATAGTATTGGTTTTAAAAACTCATTTTTGTCAATTTTGACACTATTTAGTAATTGATTTTTTTAAATCCTAAAAACTTTATTACATAGAAATAAATTTATTTAATCAACCATAACATGTCTTTTTAACCTATAAAATTCCTGGAATTCATCCAATGTCTCAAATTATATTTATTTGGGTATTTATAATATCAAATATTTTAATATTTAATTAATAAGTTAATTACTGCATCATCATTGTGTCATGAAAAAATTAAATTATTTAATGTCTGAAAATTATAAATAAAATACCATTATGTAGGAAATATATTTATATTTATAATTAATATTTATAATCGATTTTATCTTATGTATAACCCTATATTAAAAATTTTTTAGTTATGAAAATTTGAATTTAATACTTTTAACTCTTCTTTAAATTAAATAATAATAAATGTACTAATCTAATCCAAATGTACCAAAGAGGATCATATTTTATTCCTAAGTTTGATTGTGGTCTAAAAACAATTATCCAATAGAATTACTACATGTGTTAGGGTAATTTTAATATTATTTTTACCTTTAATTACCCAATTTTCTTTAAACCATGGTAAATAAAAGTCAAAAGTTATTATTCACCAAAAATTATTTTAATCTTATTGAACCATATTTTACTTAATTTTATCAACCATGTCTCTTTTATTTTTTAAATTCAATTCATAGAAGTGGTAAAATCATGTTTTTTGTAAATTAGCAAATGTGCCTTATAGGTGTGTAAAAGACTGAAAAAAGTTCAATAAAATTTTATACATCAAATTTTATTAAAAAATGACTCCAATTAATTACATTGAACTAATATAGTTATTATGTATCGATTTTTACTTAAAATAAACTTAAAAAAATGAATAATTATTTAAATAAAAAGTCTTTTTTAAATAATAACGCAGTGTTTTTCAATAATCATCAAAAATTGAAAGATTTCAAAAAAATACCAAAATTTCACCCTAATCTAATATTGATATTCATAATACAAAAATGATTTATATTAAACCAAATTCAAAACATATATGTTTCATTAATTAATTTAAAATTAATTTCCACTGTCAATACTAGAAAGAAAGTTTTTGAGAAATAAAAACTATCAAAAGATTGATATGTGTTTATATCCAATTTAAATGTGAAATTACCTCCAATGACCAACATTGGATTAAATGATAATGATATAATCTGATTATACATAGAAACTATTCAAAATTCTAATTTGACAGTATAAATTATTTTTATTAAAAATGTTGTTTTCAATTAAAATTTAGTATTTTTAACTATTCATCAAAATAATAAAGTTATCAGAAAAGCACTAAAAATTTATCCGAACTAAATTTTTATGACCCTCTTCTGAATAAGGAGTTTATTTTGAAAATTGAATATATTAAAGTGTCAAATATTGGAATTAAAATAAGTTCACCATTAAAAGGCGCCAGAATTTCATTTTATTAAAAATACTTCTTTTATCTGAAAAATTGAATTTGTTCTTATATTGTGTCTAAGAAACACATAATATGGATGTTAAAATTATATGGAGTATATTAAATTCAAAATGCAGTTAATATTATTCATAATCGTTTTGTTTTGAACAGCAAGTTTGGTAAGTCATGGTGCTCTCGAACTCGATGTTTCATGTAGTGCAAGCTATTGGGTTTCTTTAAAAAATAACTTACTATGAAATCTTGGGGTGTTACAATGCTAATGATCTGACCAGTGTAACTTTCTAAGCCCACATGAGCTATGATCGATGTAAGAATGATGGGATATCAAGTAATCAATCTCAATTTATATAGATGTGTGGAATATATAATGGGAATACCCTTGGGATGTTCAAAATTGAGCATGGACCTCGAGGAGGAATCCTTCATATCTTTCTTATGAAGGAATTATAGTTTTCATAGATTAGGAATTCCACAGTCCACTAGGGGATGAGGTGTTGATCATCCCATGAGAGTGATTGGGTTCATGATAGCTATAATGTAGCATACTTGGTGGGTCTTACACAAAGTTAGAGGCCTATTTGAGAATGATCTCAGACCTTAAGATGGAATCCTACATATCCTGGTTATGTTAGGAATCAGTGTGCTCATAGTTCAATTGGATCAGGGCATATGAAATTTTGTTTTCCCTTGTCCTTATAGAGGTTAATGATGAAAATTATTATTACAAATCCTAAATTTCATATAATATATGGTCATTGTGAGAAACATGGGATAGAAAATAATCAATGTCGTTTCTTGAGGGTGTGGGAATTATGTGTTGGGAGTTCCCTTATGGAAATTAATACTGGGCTCTAGCCATGGAGAGGTATCCTCACTACATTGGTTATTACAAGAATAAGATCCATCATATTTCACTTGATCAGGGCTCACACACTATGGTTTACCTTATCATCAGGTCATACACATAGAATATAAACATGATTATTAAGTCATGGGGATCACTATTGACCTAGACTACTTTCCTTCCTATCATGCATTGATTTTCCACTCAACATGCTTTGATTTCCTACACGACATGTCAAAGGATTTCTTCCTGGAATGTCATGGGAAAATCACATGATCTAATTGACCTATACAATCAACTTCATGTACCCTATATGACATATCTAAGGGTTGTCTCGTGACCTAGGATGGATTTTCTAGAGGACATCTCAAATCTCAGATGGTTTACCCTAGAATCCATCACTTAAACCTTACTGAGTTTTCTAGAGTGTGTCACATAACACAGCTGACTTTCACCAGTGTCATCACAAGATCTAGATGACATGAATGGAGGGAGTTATGCGAGATAGTTTTACATGTCTTAGAGGGCACCATGTATCCTGAATGAAATGTCTAGAAGACATCATGAAACCTGGTTGGCATGCTCAGGGGGGTCACGGGAGCCAGTTGACATGACACAGTGATATCATGAGACTCAGCTGATGTGAACTGACATGACCATATGGGTATGGAGACATTTCTGAAGATCATCTCAAGACAATGATGATGATCCGGGAGGGATTCGTGATACCTTTGAGACATGATTGGGGTACCATATGACAAACTTTGACAAGTCCAAGGGACAACTAATGATCTAAACTGTATAAAAAATGAGTGTCACATGATATGGGTGACATGTCCTGGTGATTCCACATGACCTGGGAGGTTTGTGGAAAGTGAATACATATCATTTTATATGTTCTCAGAATAATTATTGCATTTAATTTCTTTCTATTGCCTTTATATTCCATATTTTTTTGATTTTTTCAGTGTTAGCATGTTTTATGTATCGTGTGATCTAGCATGTTTATAAAATGTACATCGTGTCTCCTGATAGAGGTCTTTCATGTGATATATATATGATAATATGAAGTTTATTATGCATGTCACGTGATTTATCCATATTTTTCCTAGATCTTACATGATGGAATGATTTTTTGGTTGCAATGTCAGATGTACTGAGAAATAATCTCTCTCACTGATGTGTTTGGATGTACACAATTCCCTTACATCTGAGAGTCCACAGGCTCATTTTTCTTGTTGGGGTGGGGGATTTATAGGCCTATCTACACTATTTTTTCACCTCTTTATGTGGGTTATCACACATGATTATAGTGTGGAATTGGAGAAGGACTTCAGTTTCATTTGTCTTTGCGATTATCTGGTGTGGATCGCTCAAAAGAGGTCACCGGATTTTCTGAAGTCGTGAGTGTACTGCATTAATGCATCCAATATTGGATTATAGAGAATTAATGGGTCCATGTTGAATCATGTGGACATACCTAAGGACATTAAAATTGTCATATTGACATGTACATGGGTGCTCTTGATACTAGGTTTCCTGATAAAGGGACTTCATGTGGTCTCAAGTGACTTATCTCAGACTTTCTGAAAGACAAGTATGGCTTGTCAAGGGGACATCACGAGTTCATGCCGACTTTTCATGGGGTCTTTCAAGACCTCCCTACGGAAGAAAATTAGTGCATCATGAGTGTGTTACAACCATGGGAGGCTACCACCTCCTCTTGAATTTATTTCCCTTCTTTATATTTCAATGGTCTAGAGTCATTCAAGATTGCATGAGTATTTTCGTGGACAATAACCCTACATTTTGGGGATGTGTTGCATGACCAACAAAGTTCCAATAGGGATGCATGATAATTTCAAGGTCAATCCTAGTTTTTTGTCCTTAGGGATCCACAGTGGGGGAATTTGGTTGTTTGGACCAACCGAAGGCCTTTCGTGTAATGGGGATGTTCTGTCAGCGGTCTTTCACGAGACAAGGTGGACATGTCGCTAGGGTCCCATTGTGTCTTGCAGGTAACTAGGGAAATATCACGGAAATTTTATGACCTCAAGTGGATCCCACCTCCTCCACTTTTATTTCCTTTGTTTTATTCTATAACGGCATTGGGTTCTCATGAGGTTTCATGAGTGTTGTCGAGGAAAATAACTCTTCCTCTTGGTGATGTGTTGCATGACCTAAAAAGGTCCCGTAGAGATGTGCAAGCACTTCATGGAAAATTTGGTGCAATTTTCCTTAAGGACCCAAAGGGGGAGTGTGTGTTCAACTAGATATACCTATCACCCTCCACATAATGAAATTTCAAGCTGGTGATCTTTCACGATATAGGAATACATTCTACTTGGGTCCCACGATGTCTTGCAGATTACTAGGGGAACATCGTGTGACTATTACGACAGTAAGTGGATGCCACAACCTCCACTTTTATTAACTTTAATTTTACACTACAAAGGAACTAGGGTCTCATGAGAATTTTTTAATATTTTTGAGGAAAACCATTCTCCTCATAAATGATGTGTCGCTTGATATTTGAGACCAAAAATGGATTTCGAATTTATTATGTATTCCTCTTATTTTATAATTTTTTCAGAGGGTCTTTTAGGCACTCACTGGTTGAAAATCCATGTTTCTTGGGAGGCATATCTGGATATCACCACAACACCACTGATTATTTGGTTCACCTTGGAAAGAGAAGGAGGAACATTAAAAGGGACTCATATGGGACCTTCTGCATGTTTTCCTTTGTGTGTGGAGTCCTCACATGACCGTATGATGGTCGCAGGTTCACGCATCCCTTAGAGGCTCAAACGATTCACTGATCTTATCCATATTCTTCTTTATTTTCATTTGAGGCAAGAAAAATAACCATATCCTAGTATTTATTCTTTGGTAAATATATTTATTCTCATTTGGCGGGCTTCAACAAATTCCCCCCTTCAGAGCGACGTCCTTAGGGACAAGGGACCCGTTCTAAGGATTGTAAATTCCCACTTGTTTCTTTGGTGTTGTCATGAATCGATGTGTTGGGAGATGTTTGTTATTCTAGGTGACCATTAGTATTCATTGAAATTCCCTATATATAAGGTAGTGAATAGTTATTTTCTTCACCAAAAATTCTTTCTCCAGAGTGCTCTCTATTTTCTTCCGTCAACTTCCCATGTCGCAAGACCATTCCATAAAACATGATCATGAGACCTCGTCGCGAGCCTCATTCACGAAAATGGTTCTATAAGACTTATTTTACTTACGTTCCCTTTCTAAATGACAACTTTCTTTACTTTAGTAATTTCATGAACATTTTCAATGAAGGTGAATGATTATCTTGAGCATTTCACAGGATCTGTTGGTCGTATTTCTTACTCTTTTGACTGTTTTGCAGCTCATGTGACCAGGATCAGGTCATAAGATCATGAGTATTCAAGGGTTCATGAATTTTAATGATACCATGGAGGTTTTATGAAACCCACAAGACCTTTGAGGGTTAGGTGATTAGAGATACTTTTAGTCAATTTTTAAATTTTCTTATTGATTTACATGATTCCCACAATTCTACCGAAGGTTTATGTATTCTCTTTGACATGATTTTACTTTATCTTTATAAGATACACCACCTTCATATTATAATATAGATTCTATTTCATATTTAACTTCTTCTATGTCTAATAAAATGAAAATGTTTACATGAAACCATAATACAAACCCTTGATATCGCATGGATTCTGATAAAGAGGTTTTGAAGAGGTTTCTCTCATCCTTGTAGCAGGACTATCCTTTTTTCACTGAATTACTTTATACGAGTTCATCTTGTTGTGAGATGAAACCATCCCTCAAACATAAATTAATATTCATCTTACTCGGTGTCATTTTCTCTCGACTGTATTCAGACGACAATTGATAAGGACGGTTTTCTGTTTATAGCTTGACCTCAGGGGTTGTCTTGTCTATTTGAAAATTATACATTAGGTCTAGGAATCTATGATTTCTTTCAACAACATATCACTCTGAGATATATGATTATATTTTCATATTCTATGAACAATAAAAGTGGTGTATGGAGCTTCAGATGGGAAATTCAACATGGTGGTAATTTTTATGATGAATTGGAATGGCCAATCTGGGTTTGGAAATGTTATTTTTAATTTTTTGATGATTTATACAGGGTTCATCTTTATGATTCCATGTGGATATAACAATATATCATCTAACACCAACTGTATATTCTCTTAAAACTAATCATCCATTGGTTCCCTATAACTAACACATTCCACGTGTCCTTTGGGGTAGCAGTTATTAGCATATGGGACAATTACCAATTGGTGGGACCCCCCTCATACAAATGTATAAAAAGTTCCTCCAATACACAGATGTCTTAGATGATCCTTTGAATAATCTAGTATTTGGAAGAGATATGCTTGACATTTTTATGGAGAATCTATGAATGGAGATGAATATGTGATTACTTATCTTATTCAAAGACTGGATCAATATTTTCCTATATAGAAGAAGATTTAGAACATCTTCCATACACTTTTGTTGGTTCCCTTACCAATAATTATGTGACATTTATTGCTCATATTGGGATATTACAGAGGATGGAGATTATACCTCACGGGGATATCAAGTGAATTTGTAGATATATTATACTCTCAGGATCATAGGATTTATAGCCAAGTTCATGAATGGATCAATCTCCCTGGTGGGGGATTTTTATTTAGGAATCCAAGTGAGTATGCTTGTTATTGAAGTGAAACTTTCCATAGGATGGTTCCTCAATCTAGATTTGTAGGTTCTTGCATGACATTACTATCTCCTGGACCATATTAAACAAATTTTCTCCCCCTAATTGATTAGTGGAACCTTCCAGTTTTCATTCGAATATATATGTGATAATTTACACTATTATGACCACTATAATGCCACTAGGAACCCTAACACATTATCCTTCCACATATTGTTGAAGATATCTAGGGTTGGAACTGTTTCGTTTAGCTCTAATGAGGTCACGGGTGTACTGCATCGATTTGATAGCTACAATTTCACTTCTTATCATTCACTAGTTAGGCTGATCACTGACAATAGTAGTGCCTCCATGGATAAATGGCCCAATATGATCTCCCTTCGAGATAGATTTCTTGCATCTTGGGAAGATGAGATAATCATCTACGAGCCATACAAACCTTATCGGTTCCCTCGCCAGATTAGATGTATCCAAAGTGTCTCCCCTTCTATTGGCTGGTGTGCGAGGACAGTCGAACCCTGGGATCATCTGTAAATTTTGGATGATATTAGTGTGAGAGGAAACTATTAATAAGATTATTCTTTTTCTTATCAATTCCCTCACCTTCCTTACCCAGGATAATTTCCATGCTTGGGTAGAATCATATCCAGATGGCATGCTAGGTTGACTGGTCCATCATGTAGGAAATCTATTTTCTTCACCAACCCCTCTACCTATGCAAATAATGGAGCTGGTGGAATACTTGGGTGAAACATTGAGGAAGGTCCATCATTATGATGATGACCACCTAAATAGATGGTCAGAATCTATTAACGAAATTATCCCTCTTTTATAGACTAAGATTACATGCCTACTATGAGAGGAGCATTTAAGACATCCTCTCTTATTATCTTACAAGTTCATACAGCTATTCCTTCTCTTATATTACCTCTCGAGTCTATTACAGAATCTCAAACGCAATATAGGTTTATATTTCAAAAAATTAATACCTTTATTACTAAGATTCATATGGAATAATTTTGCGACAAAGGGGAACACTTTCATTAGTTGTTTCCTGATTTAGGAGAGGATAGATTTGACTTCCAACAGTTATATGTAATCATGATGAAAGTTGTTTTGACCTAGTTTTATTTGACCTCAAATGAATGGGACTTCAATAAAATTCTAGGTGAGGCTCCTCTTGCTGAGTAGATAAAGGATGCATCAGAGGCATTAGAATATGGTCATCAGTTGATATATAAACTGTAGGCCTAAAGGGATTCTGGGACTGCACGAATATGGAGATGTGATGAGATAATAGTTTACCTGATGTTTGACCTTTCTAAATCATCATCCTCAATAGAAACATCTCAGAAGAGAGTTAAGAAGCTGACTAGCTTGGTTGAGACTCTCTTCCCCAGGGTAGTTGCAGAGGATGTTGGTCGAGAAAGACATTAGTGTTCAATTGATGCTTCTCGTCATACTATTGCTAACTTGGAGATTTTAGCAACTAAATTCTTATTGTAAATCAATTTACACAATTGCTTTGTTAATATTCTATGAGAGAATCAAAAATGTGAAGATTCCTTCTATTTTCACATTTTATTAATGAATATATTTTCTAAACATTATATGTGTTGTCTATCATTTTATTTATACATGTTTTGCATGATATTTTTGTTGATCTAATATTATAAGAGTTTCCAACTCCACCCATCCTTTGTATAATATCAAGTAAACATAAATTCCAAAATCTTAATATTGAAGTCATAATAGATTTGTTTTTATAGGATTTCATGAATTCCCATCAACACGAGATTCATTATTGATGTATCTACTCCAAAAATCATGAGATTACCTTACTCACATAAGGCAATTTGGAAAGTGTAAATGTCCTATATGGAGAGTGCTCTTTATTTTCCCCAATTATATCAGCTTGGTGATCATATATTGAGTTTATTCATGGACATATAGTGGGCCTTTCTTTATTATTCCATGCTATATCACTAATGTAATGAAGTTTAGGGCCTTTTAGCTCGAAATAAATATTTCTTTAGTTTATAGTATTTTTGTAAGATACTAGGTATTTATAGAACAATAATTTTTACTTTATAGTAATATTTATGAATAATATATTATTTTTACATTAAATTTGATTCTTTGTCTAATACCATACTCAACACGCAACAACGAGTTTCTTTGAAATCTTACATAGCACACAATTTTGAGTTACACCAAAAAATAATATTATTATTATTTTAGATGGTTGTTAATCCCTATTTTTTGTATCAGTAGCAATGAACAGAACTAGCTATAATATTATTATTAAATTTCTTTACATTTATCCAACAAATTTTAGTGGTTTAAAATAAGAATGAATCTGATTTTAAGCAAGATATACTCTAATATTTTTAAAAGGTCTCTTTACCGCCTTTTGAAGGTGAACCCTTTTTTAATCTATGTTTTTCCACTTTTATATGTTTTATTTGACTATATAAAATTATTCTATATAATAGGGATATCAAAATTTACTTTGGATTAAATTTTGGTATTTTTCTGATCAAGTTCTTTTTTTAATGAATAGGGAAAAATACCACATTTTATGTCAAAACTGCCTTTTTATCTAAATTATTTATATAACTATATTGTAATTTAAATTGGTTTTAAAGTGTAATTTTATTATAAATTTATCATTTAATCAAATTCTCATCATTAGAAGTAATTTTGATTTTAAATTGGACACAAACACATGTCAATCATTGGATAGTTATTACATCCTAAAAACAATATTTTTTGTTTTGAAAATGGGAATTAATTTTAAATTAATTACTAAAACATCTCTGTTTTGAAGTTGGAAAATTTTATTTGATATTTTGAATTATAATTTCCTAATTGTGTAAATAGGTACCTTTTATTTTTAGACATTATGAATAGTAACTTTAGAAATTATTTTATTTACCATAGTTAAAGGGTAAATCCGGAAAATAACTGTAAAAATAATAATAATATTTTATAAAACCAACCTAACACAAGTTGTAATCCTTTCTGGTGAGATATTTCTGACAATGGGAATCCTTCTGTAGATTATGGGACCCCATGGATCCACATGGGAGTGATAATGAGATGTTATTTTAATTTATTTATTTTATAGAGAAATATAACAAAAAACATGTATCTTTTACTAAAAAAATTATATAGGGTTATAAAAGAGATATCTTCAAATAAAAATATTCATTATAAAGATAAAAATATTTTCCTACATCATGATATTTTATTTAAAAAAATTAGACATTTAATAAGTAAATTTAATTATGACATAATGATGATGTTGTGATTCCTTCAATAACAAAGGATTCAAATAAATGGTATTATAAATATTAAAATAAATATAATTTGAATATTTTGATGCCATAAACGAATTTTATGGATGATATTGAAATATTATATTTGTTTTAATTCCATTTTTTCTCATGAATCAGGTTTTTATGAGTTTAAAAATATAAATTACTTTAAAGTGTCAAAATTGACATAAATGTGTTTTTAAAAAACATATTATTGTATTAAATGATATAATAGTCCTAAAAATCTAATATTCATCCAACTAACTTATATAATATTAAAAATGTAATTTTGGATTGACTTTTGGTTCCCTTGGCATTTTAAAGTTAATATAGTAACCATATATTGTGAAAATGAAAGAAAACATGGTAAGGGTTAATGTTATTAACTAGTGGATAAAGATAAATGATAAGGTTAATTTTGTGTCCTATACATGAATAAATCATATTGTTTGAGAATTTTTCGACCCTAAAAACATGTTATCATTGAAATGACTAGATTTGGGACCATTTGAAACCAAAAATCCTTTTTTAATAAAATAATACTTCAAAACATTCTTAAAGGTTCCCTTCTCCCTCTTATAAAAGATCACCACCTCTACCCATTTAATCACACATCTCAAGACACTTTTATCATACATATTATACTCAAATAAGATCCCAATATCACTCCCTTCCTCCTAGAATCATTACCTTGGGTAGAAGAATATTCATGAAATCCTTTTATTTCAAATCAAACGGAGTTACACATTTTAGAGGTAGCGTCTTCTCTAAAGTTCCTTTAAATTATTTTGCTTCTCCACTCCCTATGATATTCTTATTACTTGATTAAATAACAACACCAGTATCATAAATATAATAGGTTGTTTTTATGAGATTTATTCTAACTACACTTACACAGACATCCATCTAATGGATACATACATAATGGTTTTATGTATGGCGTACTACTGCCTCACGAAATGATGATTGTTCAATTTTATCCTACCACCTCTCATAGTGGCCATTATGATGGAACTGTATTTATATATGTTATATATTATATTTATATTGTCTCTAGGCTTCTGTATTTTTATTTACAACATACCATTATTCTTTCCATAATGTGTAAATACGATAATTTCATTTAAGGAATTGTGGACTACTGCCCCCTCAAAGTGATATGACTCGTTCATTCCATACATGGAACATAAAAAGGTTAGTGTTAATTAACTTATTTAACATTTATAAGTATTATATTATAATTTAATTATAATAAACTAATGTATAATTTATTTTTAATACGTTTTGATATGAAAAATAAATGAAATTAGTGTTCATGCGTACGTACGGCTTACCGTCTTCATGAACAGTGCGTTTCATTTCTTATATAAAATAGTATGAAATATTTTAAATACATATATACTGGAAAAAAATACATATATACTCTATATATATTATATTTAAAACATGAATAATATTTTGGAGGAAATGGACTTTTGACCACATGGACAATTTCTAATTATAACAAGTTCATTTTTGACTCGAGTACCGAACATCGACAAAATGACGGATATGAACATGAATAATTATATAATTTTTATAGAATGGTAATAAGTGATATAAAAGGAATAATAAACTTGAAAATGGTTCTTAAACAAGTACAAATTAACTTATGTTTATTATTCATGAATATAATGAACGAACAAGACATGTCAGACTCAAGGTAAGGGACTTCGTGTCAATCTCCTTTCATTGAGGAATATTCTGTTTTATACACAACCTTATTAAATATAGTGTATAATTATACCAGTTTTATTGTAATTTAATTCAATTATTTTATAAAGGAAACTTGTTCTACGAGGTGTTTTACTAAATTACAAAAGGAATATTTCTTTTTAACGTATGCGGTGATAATGACATTTCTGCTACTGCGAGTATTATTTGAAATTTGGCTTCCTTAACAAGACGTAATATTTTTAAAAGGAAAATAAATACCATATACCCTTCTACATCTTTTAGTATTGAAAATGGTTTTTAGAGACCATTAATTATGTCAATATCTTGAAATTATATATTGTGGTTGTAATATGGAAACGTTACCTTTCCTTTATACTTGTTTTATGTGTTATGATTATTTTATGGTTCTTGGTAATTATTTACATATACGGGTGGTTCTGTAATAAAATAATGGTGTGTGATCCCGAGATAGCTCTCCAATGCATTGATTAATATGATATAAGTAAACATTAATGTTTCTCCTAAGAGATTTTGGTAATATACTTTGATGGGTATTACAAATGTAACTCCCTATGAGGTTGTGAATGATACAATGTAAATATGTTAAAATGACACAAGTTACATTTATGATTCATGATTTCTATGTGCTATTAATATATCTTATGATTTCGGGAGATATGTTAAGGAGCTTATGTTTTAATGTTGAAATGTATGATTTTGTGATTTGTATGTATTCACGGACTAATGTTTTCTTCCCCTATTTTATATTCCTTAGTGAGATTTTTATGCTCATCCCATGTTTTAGAAATGTTTTTCACAGTGTATAAGGAAGGGTAAGAGAAAGAAATAATTCTAGAAGAGTTTTATCAAGAAAATAATTTAATTAGTTTAATTATTGTGAGAAAAATTGGTTAGATAAGAAGTGTCTACACTGTAATATTTGAGATGTAAAGTAATAGTTATGGCCTAATTATTTAAAACTCTAAACCTGAAAGGATCTTCAATGTGACTTCTTGACTTATCTCAACATTATGTAATTTTTAAGGCTGTGGCCTTAAACTTGGAATCATAGGTCAGTTTAGAAAACATTAGGAGTTAGGATATTGTTAAATTAATATAAATAAATTATTTTTAATTTTTTTTTAAGATTCAAATGACATAGAAATTGAAGATTAACATGTTTCTTCATCTAATATATGTATGTGCTTATAATGGTTTTCTGCATAGGAAACAGGGCAGTAATGATGGGACAACATCAAGAGGAAACCAACCTACCAAATCAGAAACCATAAAAGGTCATAATCGGAACTGAATAGTTTATTAGAGTCATGGAATAGTTGAATCATGCTATAAATCGTGGTGGTATCCATGCACGAGATCAGCCAGATAAACCAAAGAGGAACATGTCAGTAGTGGATCATTTCATTGGGCAGCATTCCCCATCATTTACAGGATCATCTAACCATGTGCTAGCTAAAGGGTGTATTAAATCACTAAAAAATATTTTCGACGTCCTGGGGTGTTCATAAAATCAAAATAATAGTCTTACTATTTACCATTTTGAAGGTGAATCCAATCAGTGGTAGACGCTGGTTAAAAATATTAGTGCTAATGAGGAAATTGATCCTCTTGATTGGGACTAATTCTAAGGTATGTTCCTTGAGAAATATTTTCCTAAGGCAGTTCAACTTATTATGGAAAAAAAATTCTTTCAATTGGGGTAGGAGGATGACTCATTGGATGCTTGTAAAAAAAATTCACTTGACTGAAAAGGTATATTCCAAATTACAAATTGGGTCTTGATAGTAAAATCAATCCTTTTTTACTCAGGATTAAATCCAATGTATCGAAGGGGTTTATCTTCTCATGAATTCAAAATTTATGAAAAACATTCTAGATGTGCATAGAATGTGGAAAAGGAGTTTTTTAATGATCATGTGTTCTTTGAAAAACAACAGAATAAAAGGTCTAGGTGGTATAAAATAGGAAAGAACTCTTCAAAAAATTCTAATGGTAAGAAACTTAAGATTATAGTTTGTTAAAATTGTGGTAAAATCACACCAGGGAATGTCTTTTGAATTATGGTAAGTTCTTCTAATGTGGTAAAATGGGACATAAGACTTGTAATTGCACTGAAAAATATTAGGGTAGTGGTATGACAAAATATGACTTATAGTAACTAAAATGTTTTAACTACAATGAAATGGTTCATTATGGAAATGAGTGTCCAACAAAAAACTCAAATGAAGTAAAGAAGTCAGATTACAAGTAGAAAGGGGTGGTGAAATCCTTTGCAACTACTTCAGCAGATATTCGGTAATCAAATAAAACGGTATCATCTCCTGGGAGATCATTATTTTTTGAAGATTGACTTGATTTAGGGATACCATTAGTTTAAAGTAAAAGAATAAGACATTCCAAAGACCATGTTTTATACTATATGTGTCCATTATGAATTTTTAGTTATGAATTTTGGGTTTACCAATGAACCTTCTGTATTCATAGAACTTTTAAATAGCATTTTCTTTGAGTTCTTGAATAATTTTTTGGTTATTTTATTGATGATATTTTGGAATATTCTAAAAGTAAAGAGGATAATGAAAGTTATTTAAGTGTTTTCTTGCAAACCATAAATGAAAAGAAACTATATGGGAAATTCAGCAAGTGTTATTTTTGGTTACAAAAAAATTCATTCCTTTGTCAAATTTTTTCTAAAGATCGAATAACATTTGATAGAATCAAAAAAAAATTGTTGAGGAATGGACAAGACCCAAAAATATAAATTAGATTCATATTTGTCTTCATTTAGAAGGTTATTTCCAGAGGTTTGTTGAAAAATTTTCATGTTTATCTTTCACACTGACTATGTTAACTCAAAAAGTTTTTAAGTTTATATGTACAAAAGAATGTGATGAATTTTTTCAGTAATTCAAATGAAGATTGGTGAATGATCTTGTTTTGACCCTACCTTCTTGAAATGGTGAATATTTTGTCAATAGTGTTGCTTTGTTGAAAGGACATGGTTTTGTCCTATTGAAAAATGATCAAGTAATTGCTTTTGCTTCATGTCTGCTGAAACATCAAGAGTTAAATTAACCTACACATGATTTGGAATTAGCTACTGTTTTTTTGCTTTAAAAATTTGGAGGCATCATTTGTATGGTGTAAAGTGTGAAATATATACCGATCAAAAAAGTTTGAATTATATATTTACTCAGAAATAATTGAATATTAGATAGAGGAGATAACTATAATTAATCAAGGATTATGATTGCACAATTGATTACCATCCACAAAATGAAAATTAAGTGGCAGATGCTTTGAGTCAAAAAAGTAATTATACATTAAACATGTTATGTTTGGAATGAGATCCCTTGGTTTTTGATTTGATGAATTTTGGATTGGATGTTTTTGGTGTAGGGAATTCCTCTGTTTTGTTTTAGGTGGCAGTGAAATCATCTCTAGCATACATAAAAAGAAAGTGCAAAAAAAAGACAATGTGTTCTAAAAAAGGGTATAATTGGTTTATAAGGGAACGTTTCAAAAACATAACATTGATAAAGATTGTGTTTTGAGGTTTGTAAAAAGACTATGTGTTCTTTATGATACACAATTGAAGAAAGATTTATTATGTTAATCTCATAGTTATCCTTTTTTTATGTCCTAGAAGTAATAATTTGTACAGAGATCTTCGGGATTATTATTTGTGTGATGGAATGAAAAGAGATTTTTCTGAATTTACCATGAGATTTTTTATTTTTCAACAGGATAAAGTATAGCGGTAGTTACCAAAAGGAATTCTTCAACCTTTTCCAGTGAAAAAGTTGAAATGTGAAAATGTTTCCATGGATTTCGTAGTGGGACTACCAAAGACTTATTGACGTAACAACGCAATCTAGGTTATTGTTAATCGATTGACTCTATATTCTCATTTTCTTACTATTTGATATACTTTGTATCTTGATAAACTTTCTCTATTGTATATTAAAGAGGTAGTTATGTTATATGGATTTCCACTCTCCATTGTATCTGATCATGATCTTAAGTTCACTTCTATCATTTAGAAGGGCCTTTTGAAGCCATTGGGTACTAAATTAAATTTTAGTACTTATTTTCATCTGCAATCAGATGGGCAGTCATAAAGAAAAATTCCAAAATTAGAATATATGCTACTTTCTTATTCATTGGATTGATAGGGAATTTGGGACCAACATCTTTCTTTGGTTGAGTTTTCATATATTAATAGTTTTCATTCTAGTATACTAATGGCACCATTTGAATAATTATATGGAAAGTGGTGTTGAACTCAAGTTATTGGGATGAAGTAGGTCAAATAAAGTTGATGGGAAAAGAATTGGTAAAATATATGGATGAAAAAAAGTTTATTTGATTTAAAAGCACATGTGAATAACTCAGATCAAGTAGAAAAGTTATGTGGATAACTAGAGGAAGGATCTTTCTTTTGAGGTAGGTGATCATGTCTTTCTCATTATTTCTCCATGGAAAAGTGCGCTGTGTTTTTTTAAGAAAGGAAATCTGAGTTTGAGGTTGATTGGGCCCTATGAAATAATGGATAAATTTGGACCAATTTCATATATAGTGGATTTACCTCCAAGTTTATCCCAGATACACAATGTTTTTCATTTTCAATTTTAAGAATGTATGTGCTGGATCCATATCATGTTTTGAGTCCAGAGGTAGTTCAGTTGGAAGTGAATCTTTCATAGAAGGAACAAACAGTACAAATTCTTGACCCCAAAGAGAATGTTTTTCAAACTAAGGTAATGCATTATGTAAAGGTTTTGTAGAAAATCTATATCGTTAAAGAGGAAACTTGGAAATATAAAAATGATATGAGTGATAAATACCTCAACTTATTTGATAAGTGAATAGAATTGTGAGGATGCAATTCCCAAAATGGGGAATGATGTAAGATCCCATGTATTTATAGAATAATGAAATTTCATTTATATTAATATTTATGAGTAAGATATTATTTTTCCATTAAATGTGATTCTTTTTCTGATACCATACTCAATACGCAACAACGAGTTTCTTTGAAATCTTACGTTGCACACAACTTTGTGTCATACTAAAAAATATTATTATTATTATTTTAAATCATAGTTAATTCCTTTCTATTGTATTGGTGGGATTAAACAGAACTAACTAAAATATGATTATTAAATTTCTTTATATTTATCCAATTAATTTTATAGGCTTAAAATAAAAATGAATCTGATTTTACGAAAGAAATACTCTACTATTTTAAATGGTCATTGTACCAACTTTCGAAGATGAACCCTTTTAAAATATAGTTTTTTTCACTTCTATATGTTATATTTGATAATATAAAATTCTTAATTAGAATCAGGACAGCAAAATTTAATTTGGATTAAATTTTGGTATTTTTCTGATAATGCTCATTTATAATCAATAGTGAAAAATACCTCATTTTAAGTCAAAACTACATTTTCATCTAATTTATTTATATACCTAGATTGTAATTATAAATGTTTTTAAAGTGTAATTGGATTATATTTCTATCATTTAATCCAATGTTGTTTATTTTATGTAATTTCAATTTTAAATTGGAAATAAACATATTTCAATCTTTTGATGGTTATTACTTCTTAAAACCCCACTTTTTGGTTTTGACAATGGGAATTAATTTTAAATTAATTACTGTAACTTATGTGTGTGAATTTGGGAAAAAGGAATCCATATTTGGATTCAGGAGGTCCAAATTTTTTAAATAGGTTCCTTCAATTTTTATACATCATGAGTAACTTCATTAATTATTTTATTTACCTGGGTTAAGGGGTAAATCTGGTAAATAAGAGTAAAATTAATATTATAATAATATAAAACTACCCAAATACATCTTCTAATCCTATTAGATGAGATACTTCTGACCATGGTCATACTTGGGTTGGTTTTGGGACTCCATGGATCCACTTGGGAGTAAAACTGACATGTTATATTAATTAATTTAATGTAAAGGGAAATATAACATAAACATGTATATTTTACTAAAAACTTATTATATGGGGTTATAAAAGTGATAAATTTGACTATAAATAGTCATTAGAAATATAAACAAATTTCCTACATCATGGAATATTATTTTTAATTTTTATATACAAAATAAATAAATTTAATAATGACATAATGATGATGTCGTGATTGCTTCATTAATAAAGGATTGAAATAAAAGATATTATAAATATTAAAATAAATTTAATATGAATATTATGATGTCAAAAAAAATTATGGATTTTAGTGAGATATTATATTTGATTTAATAACTTTTTTTCAAAGTAATCAAGTTTTTATGACTTTAACAAAAATCAATTACTTTGTAGTGTCAAAATTGACATAAATGAGTTTTTAAAACAAATACTATTTTATTAAATGATATTATAGCCCTAAAAATCTAATGTTCAGTAAAATAACTTATATAATGTTCCAAATGTCATTAATGATCCAATTATGGTTCTCTTTTTATATTATAGTAACTATAGTAACCATATATTGTGGCAATTCTCTAAGACATGGTTAGAGTTAATGTTTTTAACTAAGGGTTAAAGATAAAAGATAAGGTTTTTTTGTGACCTAAACTTATCTAAAACCTATTTTTTAGATTATTTGGACACAAAGGAATATTATATTTTAAATAAATGGGTTAGGAACCATTTTAAATATAAAATGATTTTATAATAACATAATACTTCAAAACTTTCCTAAAGTGCCCCCATCCCTCTTATAAAAGGCCACCACCACTACCCATTTAATCACACCTCTCAATCCCCTTGGCTCGTCATAATTCTAATCAAATAAGCTTCGTATATCCATAACTTCTTCCAAGAATCATTACCATGGGAATAAAGAAATTCAAGAAATCCTTTTGATTCAAATCAAAGGGAGTTACACATTTTAGAGGCAGCGTGTTCTCTAAAGTTCCTTTCCACTATTTTACTTCTCCACTCCCTACAATCTTATTATTATTTCATAAAATGACAAAAAGAGAATCCTCAATATATTAGGATTTTTTTATTATAATTATTTGAACTACACTTACACACACCTCCATCTAATGGATATGAACATATTGTTTCTGTGTTCAGTGAACTACCGCCTCACGAAATGATGATTGTTCAATTTTCTCCTACCACCTCTCATGGTGGACATTATGATGGAACTATATTTATATATGACATATATTATATTTATATAATCTCTATGATTCTGTATTTTTATTTACTATGTACCTTTATTCTTTCCATGATATGTAATTACGATAATTTCATTTGAGGAAGTGCGGACTACTGCCCCCTCAAAGTGATATGACTCGTTAATTCCATACATGGAATGTATAATGGATGGTGTTAATGAATATATGTAATGTATATAAAATATTATATTATACTTTAAGTATAATATACCTATGTATAATTTAGTTTTTATTCCATTAAATATGAAAAGTAAATGAAAGTAGCATTCATGCGTACGTATGGCTTACCGTATCCATGAACGGTGCATTTCATTTCTTATATCCAAATGTTATGGACTATTCAAAATACATATATAATTGATATAAATACATATATACTAGATATATATGATATCTAAATCATTAATATGATTCTTGAGATAATGGTCTTTTGACCACATCAACAATTTGTAATTATAACACGTTCATTTTTTACTCAAGTACCGAGCATCGACAAAATGACTGATATGAACTTGAATAATTATATGATTATTATAGAAAGTTAATAAGTGATATAAAAAGAATTTTAAACTTAAAATAGGTTCTGAAGAAATTATAAACTAACTTATGTTTAGTATTTAGGAATATAATGAACGAATGAGACAAGTCGGACTCAAGGTAAGGGACTTCATCTCAATATCCTTTCATTGAGTTATATTTATGTTTATACATGACCTGATTTTATACGGTGTATAATTATACAAATTTTTTTAAATAAATTTAGTGGTTTTTAAAAAAGTCATTTTCTACAAACGTTTTACTAAATGAAAAAATGATTGTTTCTTTTTAACGTACGCGGTGACAACGACCATTCCGCCGCTACGAGTATTATTTGATATTTTGATTCCATAAAAAGTCATAATGTTTTTAAAATGAAAATAAATACCATATAACTTTTTTATGTTTTTGTTATTGAAAATGTTTTTGATAGAGAATTTATTATGAGAATATCTTGAATTGAAATATTGGGATTGCAATGTGGAAATTTTATCTTTCCATTATTCTTATTTTATGTGTTATGATTATGATTTGGTTCTTGGAAATTATTTACATATATGGGTGGTTCTTTGATAAACCTATTGAAGGTGAACCCAAGATATATCTCCAATTCATTGGGTAATATGGTGTAGGTAAATTTTGATGTTTCTCTTAAGAGATTTAGGGAATATGTTTTGATGGGTATTCCAAATGTAACTCCCTATATAGTTGTGGAAGATACAATATCTGTATGTTATGATACCACAAGTTACCTTTATGATTTATGATTTTAATTTTTTCCTAAATATTATGATTTCATGATGATTGATAAAGAGATTATTTTTTATGACTGAAATATATGATTTCATGATTAGTATGTATTCACGGACTAATGTTTTATTCCCTTATTTTATCTCCCTTATTGAGCTTTCGATGCACATCCTATGTTTTTGAAATTTATTTCATAGGGTATAAGGGAGGTTAAGTGAAAGGAATAATTCAAGAATATTTTTATCAAGAAATGAATTGTTGTTTTATTTAATGATTTATATTGTTGTGAAAAAAATGTTAGAGAAGAAGTGTCTACATTTTAATATCTGAGATGTAATGTAATAGTTATAGCCAAATTATCCAAAACTCTAAACCTGAAAATGCCCTCAATGTGAATTCTTATCTTAACTCAAGATTATGTAATGTTTATGGTTGGGGCCTTACAGTTGGTATCAGAGGTTTGTTTATACCACTTTAAGAGTTACGATATTTTTAAATTAATATCCATAAATTATTTTTACTTTATGGTATGATTGAATTAATATATCATTTGAAGATTACCGTGTTGCTTCATCTAGGATATGTTTATGTTTAGAATCATTTTCTGTAGAGGAAACACGGTAGCTATAATGGGACGACATCAAGATTAAAAAAATCTACCATATCAGCAACCAAAAATGGTTGGAATCGAAAATGAATAGTTTGTTGCAGTGAAGGAATAATTGACTCAAACTATAAATGGTGGTGGTATCCATGCATGAGATCAGCTAGATCAACCGTATAAGAACATTTCATGAGTGGAGAATTTCATGAGGAAACATCCCCCATCATTTATAGGATCATCTGATCATGTGCTAGTTGAAGGGTGGATTAAAGCACTAGAAAAGATTTTCGATGTCATGGGGTGTTTAGAACATCAAAATGACAGTCTTATTGTTTACTATTTTGAAGGTGAAGCGGATCAGTGGTGGTCAATGGTTAAAAATATTAGGGATAATGAAGAGATTGATGCTCTTGATTGGGATGAATTCAATGGTATGTTCCTTGAGAAATATTTTACTAAATCAGTTCAACTTACGATGGAAAAAAATTATTGGAATTGAGGCAGGATGATGACTCAGCGGTTTCTTGTAAACAAAAAACCACTCAGCCGACAAGGTGTGCTCCAAATTTCATATGGGATCATGATAGTAAATTCAATCATTTTTACTCAGAATTAAATCCAAAGTATCATATTCCATTATCTTATCATGAGTTTAAAAGTTATAAAAAGCGTTTTCAATGTGCGTAAAATGTGGAAATGGAGTTTTACGATGATCAGGTGTTCTTTGAAAAACAATAGAATAAGAGGCCGAGGTGGTAGACAAAAGTGAATAACTCTTCAAAAATGTCTGATGGTAGGAAAATTAAGTTTATAATTTGTGAAAAGTTTTGTAAAAAACACAATGGGGAATGTATTTTGAATTCTGGTAAGTGCTTCTAATATGGTACAATGGGACATCAGGCTCGTAATTGCACTAAAAATGTTCAGGGTGGTAGTAGAAAGAAATCTGACTTAAAGATAACATAATGTTTTAAGTGCAATGAAATGGGTCATTATGGAAATGAGTGTCCAATGAAGAACTCAAATGAAGGAAATTAGCCAGACTACAAGCATAAAGGGGTGGTGAAATCCTTTGCAACTACTTCAGCAGATATTGGGCCATATAACAAAGTATTATCAGCTCTAGGGAACTCAGTATTTTTTGAAGATTAACATGAGGTTGGGGTACTATCAGTTGAAATTAAAGTAAGTATACATTCTGAATACCATGTTTCAAACTAGATATGGCCATTATGAATTTCTAGTTATGCATATTGGGCTAACCATTTCACCTAATGTATTCATGGATCTTATGAATAGAATTTTCTGTGCGTTCTTGAATAAGATTGTGGTTGTGTTTACTGATGATATTTTGTTATATTTTAAAAGTAAAGAGGATAATGAAAGTAATTTTAGGGTTTTATTAAAAACCTTAAAAGAAAAGAAATTGTATGCGAAATTCAGCAAGGGTGAGTTTTGGCTACAAAAAAATTAATTCCATGGTCACATTCTTTCTAAAGATGGCATAACAATTGATCTTGTTAAAACAAAAGTTGTCGAAGAATGGCCAAAACCCGCAAATATAATTGAGATTAGTAGTTTTCTTGGTTTATGAAGTTATTTCACGAGGATTTTTGAAAATATTTCATGGTTATCTAGCCCACTAACAATGTTAACTTGAAAATGTGTTAACTTCATCTGGAAAAAATAATGTGATGAATGATTTTAGTAATTGAAAAGAATATTGGTGAATGCTCAGGTCTTGAACGTGCTTCCTATAAATGGTGAATTTCTTATCTATATTGATTCTTAATTGAAAGTATTTGGTTGTTTCCTAATGTAGAATGATCATGTAATTGCTTATGTTTCACCTCTGTTGAAACCTCATGAGTTAAATTACCCTACACATGAATTGGAATTAGCTACTGTTGTTTTTTATTTAAAAATTTGGAGGCATCATTTGTATGATGTAAAGTGTTAAATATATACTAATCACAAAATTTTGAAGTAAATATTTACTTAGAAATAATTTAATATGAAGTAGGGGAGATTTCTGGAATTAATCGAAGATTATGATTTCACGATTCATTACCATCCTGAAAAATAAAATAATGTGGATGATTCTTTGAGTCGGAAAATTAATTAAATATTAATCATGTTACATTTGGAATGAGATACATTGGTTTTTGGTTTGATGAATTTTGGATTGGAAGTTGTTGGTGTAGAGAAATCCTCTATTTTGATTCAGGTGGCAGTGAAATCGCCTATAGCAGACAGAACAAAACAAGCATAGAAAGAAGACAGTGAGTTGTAGAAAATGTATAATTTGTTCAAAAGGGTAAGTTAACTGAATTTAACATTGATAAATACTGTGTTTTGAGGTTAATAAAGAGATTATGTGTGCCTTGTGATTCACATTTGAAGAAAGAGTTATTTTGTGAAAATCACAGTTCATAGTTTTATGTTCATCCTGAATGTACTATGATGTACAGAGAACTTCGGGAGTATTACCGGTGGGATGGAAGGAAAAGTGATATCGTTAACTTAACCCTAAAATGTTTTATTTTTCAATCGGTTAATGACAAGCGGAAATTACCAAAATAGATGGTTATGCCTTTTCCAATGCCAAAGTAGAAATGGGAAAATGTGTCCATGGATTTCACAGTAGGATTACCAAAGACATCTTGAGGTAACAATGCAATCTATGTTATTGTTGATCGATTGACTAAATCTGATCATTTTCTTCCTATTTGAGATACTCTCTCACTAGATCAACTTACACGATTGTTTATTAAAGAGATAGTTAGGTTACATGGAGTTCCCCTCTCCATGGTATCTCAATCGGGATCCCAAGTTCATTTCTAACTTTTGGAAGGGCCTTCAAAAGTCGTTGGGTATTGAATTAAATTTCAGTACATCTCTTAATCTGCAATCAGATGGGCAGTCAGAACCAAGAACTACCGACATTGAAAGCTATGATCATGCTTTTTCAATGGATTACCTGGGATGTCGGGACCAACATCTTTCTTTGGTTGATTTTTATTTTATTAATAGTTTTCATTCCAGCATACAGATGGCACCATAAGAAAAAATTGTATTAAATGTGGTGTCGAAATCCAGTTTTTTGGGATGAAGTTGGTGAAAGAAAGTTGATGGGACCATAATTGGTAGAAGAGATGGCCGAAAAAGTTCATTTGATTCAGAAGCACATAATAACATATCATATATAGTAGGAAGAAAAGTTATACAGATAACAAGAGGAAGGATATTTCTTTCAAGGAAGGTGATCATGTCTTTCTCAAAGTCTCCCGATGGAAAAGTGTGATGCGTTTTGGTAAGAAATGAATGTTGAGTCTGAGGTTCATTGGACCCTATGAAATCCTTGAGAATGTTGGATCAGTTGCCTACATAGTAACTTTACCTCCAAGTTTATCCCAAGTACACAATGTTTTTCATGATCCAATGCTGATAAAGTATACACTACGGGAAAAATGAATATTTACGACGGGTTATTTGTGACGGGTCAAGGGCTCGTCACAAATAACCCATTAGAAGGGGTTTTTGGTGACGGGATGCTGATCTCATCGCAAATAACAATTTTTTGAAATGGGGTCATACTGAATGCCGCAAAACGTTTGGCGCATATTATGTGCCAAACCGCAGGTCTGACTATTTGCAACAGGATCCAATTCTAGTCGCAAATAGCTTGTGGTTGTTTTTAGTATTTGTGATGGGACACTTTACCCGTCGTAAATACTTTGTCCGCAGGTGGTATTTGGGATGGGCCCCATTGTAAGTACTTTTTTAACAGGTCGCTGTAATAAATGCGTCTTGTGATATTTGTGACGGGCCCCGTCACAAATACCCTTGTCGCAAATAATCTATCCTATATATACCCCCATCTATTTTCTCTCTCATTTCACCCTTTACTCAACTACTCTCTCTATCTCTATAGAAAATTTTTTCTGAAATTTTTTATAGTTTAATTTTTCAAATCAGAGCATTATTTGCGACTTCAACACTTTGAAAGCTTTAGTTTCAAGGTATTTATCTACTTTTTATTGTTTAGTAAAAAAATTTATTTGAAATTATTTATAATGTTTCTTAATTGGACTTAATTTAACTAAATTAGAATTCCATATTTTTTTAGTATTTATTTTTATTAATAGTTTTATCAAAGTGTTAATTAGTAATAAATTGTAATAATTAGTAATTATTAGTATGGATTAGTAATAATTAGTAATAATTAGTGATTTATTGTAATAAATTGTAATAAATAGCAATAATTAGTAATAATTAGTAACAACTTTTAATAATTATAAATAAATTTTAATAATTAGAAATAAGTTGTAATAATTACTAATAAATTGTAATAATTAGTAATAAATTTTATTAAGTAGTAATAAATAGTAATAAATATTAATAAGTAGTTATAAATAGAAATAAATAGTAATAAACAGTAATAAATAGTAATAATTGGTAATAAATTCTAATAATTGGTAATAAATTCTAATAATTAGTAATAATTTGTAATAAATTTTAATAATTGTAATAAATTCTAATATTTAGTAATAAATTCTAATAAATATTAATAATTAGGTATAAGTCCTAGTTATTAGTACTAAATTCTAATAATTAGTAATAATTAGTAATAATTAGTAATTATTAGTAATAATTAGGAATAATTAGTAATAAAATGAAATAATTAGGAATAGATTGTAATAATTAGGAATAAATTGTAATAATTAGTAATAAATAAACAAATAGTTATAAATGGTTATAAATAGTAATAAATAGTAATAATTTGTAAAAATTAGAAATAATTAGTAATAATTAGAAATAATTAATAATATTTAGTAATAATTAGTAACAATTAGTAATAAATAGTAATAATTCATAACAATTTGTAATAAATAGTAATAACTAGTAATAACTAGTAATAAATAGTAATAATTAGTAATAATTAGTAATAAATTGTAATAAATTGTAATAATGAGTAATAAATAGTAATAATTAGTAGTAAATAGTAATAATTAATAATACTTAGTAATAAATAGTAATAATTAGTAATAATTTGTAATAATTAGTATTAATTAGTAATAATTACTAATAATTAGTAATAAATTGTAATAATTTGAAATAAATTGTATTAGTTTCTATTAATTAGTAATAAATAGTAATAAATTGTATTAATTTGTATTAAATTGTATTAAATAGTCATAAATAGTAATAAATAGTAATAATTACTAATAAATAGTAGTAAATAGTAATAAATAAAAACAAATATTAATAAATAGTAATAATTAGTAATAATTAGTAATAATTAGTAATAATTAGTAATAATTGTTAATAATTAGTAATAATTAGTAATAATTAGTAATAATCAGTAATAAATAGTAATAATTAATAATAATTAGTAATAATTAGTAATATATTGTAATGGATTGTTATAAATTGTTATAAATTGTAATAAGTAGTAATAATTATTAATAAATTCTAATAATTAGTAATTAATTCTAGTAATTGGTAATTAATTCTAGTAATTAGTAATAAATTTTAATAATGAGTAATAATTTGTAAGAATTAGTAATATTTACAATTATTTAGTATTAATTAGGAATAATTAGAATAAATTAGGAATAATTAGTAATAATTAGGAATAATTAGTAATAAATTTTAATAATTAGTAATAAATTTTAATAATTAGGAATAATTAGGAAACAATCATAATAAATTTAAGTACATTGATAAACTAACACAATTTCTAGAGGATTAGAGGAATTCCTTTTGATCGACGCCTCAACTCCTTGCAACTTTCTTCCACTAAAATCAATATGAAAAATATGCTCAAACATATATCAGAGAAAATTTGTCAAATTTATTTAAGTTGGAGAAAGGTGAAAAGAGGTGAATTGTTGGAAAAAAGAGGCTCTTTTGTCCGACCACTCATCTCCTTACAACTTTCTATGACTGATATCACTCTGAATAGTTTGCTCTAACGTACAATTATTCATTTTTGCATGAACGAGAGCATGAATAACAATGTGATGAGGCCTCCCTACTTCTATCCTCATGCATACAAAAATAAATATTCGTACATCAGATCAGACTTTTCATAGTGCATTTAGTCGTAGAAATTTGCAAGGGGGTGAGTCGTCAGGAAAAAGAGTTGTCGCTAATCTGTTGGAAATTGCGTCGCCAATAATAAACATTTTAGAAATTACCCGAAATTAATAATAATTAGTGGATATTAGTAACAATTTTAATAAATGAATGTAGATTAGTATAAAAACATAAAAATAGTATAAATAACTTCAAAATAATGGAAATTATTATAAATTTCTAGAAAAAAAATTATTTTATTTTATTATATTTTTTAGATAGTGTTAATCTTATATCTAATTATAAAAAATAACTAATTATTTCATGTTTTTATAAAAATATGGAACGAGGAAGTTGAAAAAAATAATTATTAGATGATCGTACTTGGATAACTCAGCGCAGTAATCCAAACAGTTCTGGTTTTAATCTTGTATATATTGAGGGTGTTCAATCATTTTTATTATTTGCATCATCAAACCCAAAATTTGTTTCACAAGGGAAAATTAAGTGTACTTGTAAAAAATGTGCTCTGGGGACATATGACACATTTGAAAACACTGAAAGTCATTTTTTAGGTTTCAAGAAGATTATGTTTTCTGGTATCAACATGGTGAACACAGTTCCAGGGAAATTAATAATTTGGTTCCAGATCTACCACAATTTTAGAATTTAGTACATGATATGACAGGTCTGTCCGTTCAACAAACTGAAACTCAGGATGATATTTATTTAACTATAGAGTTAGAGACATCTCATTTATTTGAGTTGTTGAGGTCCATTAAGGATGCCTTATATCATAGTTTCAAGATAAGCAAGTTTTAAGTAGTTGCTAAATTTATTTCCATTAAATCAGATATTGGAATGTCAAATAGTTTTTATTATCGGATATTCTATTTGTTAAAAACATTGTTACCTGATGGAAATATTTTGCCTTCAAATTTCTATGAGATTAAAAGGATGGTTTATAATTTAGTTCTTGGTTATCAAAAGATTCATGCATGTTCAAATGATTGATTCTTATATTATGGGGAAAATGAGTTGTTGGATAGTTTTCCTACATGTGGACAATCAAGGTATAAAGAATCTCAAATAGGAAAGTCTGTATTTTTTCCTGTAAAAAAATTGAGATATTTCCCGCTCCCACCCAAATTTCAACATTTATTTATGTCTCAAAAAACATAATCTTTGATTTCATGGCACAAAACCATCATTTCAACCTATAAAAGCTCAAATCGTCCCTCTAATGTTGATTCATGGAAAAATTTTGACTAAGTGCATCTATCGTTTCATTTACATGCCCAAAACGCATGATTGAGTCTTTCTACTGATAGTTTTTATGTTTGTTTAATTCTTACAGTGGTTAGTATTCTTATAGGTCTTTCTTTATAACTCCATATAATTTACCTTCATGGATGTTGATGCTCGAGCCATATAACCTTTTTACCTTATTAATTCCAGATCATCCAAAAAATAATATAGATTTTTATTTGAAGCCATTGATTGATGTGTTAAATTAACTATAGAGTAATGGTGTCAGTACATATGATGTTTCTGTGAAACAAAACTTCTTACTGAAAGCTGCATCTATGTGATTAATTATTTACTTCTGAGCATATGGCATGTAATCTTGATAGAGTACACAAGGTTCCAAATCATGTTCGTACTATATGAGAGATAGAAAAGCATTTATGCTCATCAATGGAAAAATCCTTGTTTTTTTACTGTGATCGCAGATTTCTTCCGGCCAATAATCCTATTCGAATAAATAAATATCATTTTAGAAATAGAATAGTTGAAAAGGATGGGCATGCTACAATGATTTCAGGTACAAAGTTAAAATCAATTGTATCTTCATTACTTCCCATAACATTTGGACCAACAATAAACCAACATAAAATTTATGGGTTTTGAAATGAGCACAATTGGATAAAACAGAGAATTTTTTGGGATTTTCCATATTAGTCTGATTTTTTGGAATGTGACATATTGAATGTGATGTATATTGAGAAGATCTGTTTTGATAATTTAGTTCATATAGTTTCGATATGCCAGGTAAGACTAAAGACAATGTGAAGACACGATTAGATGTTGCCCAAATTTGCAAGAGACCAAAACTTGAACTGTTTGAAAATGTAAGATCACAGAAGTCAATGAAGCCGAACTCATCTTGTACACTATCTAAAGAGATTAATTTATTATTTTTTCAATGGATTGTAGATTTTAAACTTCTAGATAGTTATACTTCCAATTTGGAAGATATGTTAGAAATGGTCATATTACCGGATTGAAAAAGGCATGATTGTCATGTTTTAATGGAAATATACTTGCTCGTTGACTAAGAGGTTTGTTAAATCCAATGATTTCAGATGCACTCATAGACATATCAAAGTTTTTTCAAGACGTTTTTGTGTCCACAACAGACTATGATGTCATAATTAAACTTCCAGAAGATGTCGTTTTAATTTTATAAAAACTGGAAAATAATCATCCATCCAGGTTTGTTTGATTCAATGGAACATTTGATATTACATTTTCTGCATTAAAAAAATGTGGAGGTCCAGTTCAGTTTCTATGGATTTACCCATTTGAGATATGCACTCAGAAATTGAAAAAAAAATATGTAACTAAACATCAGTTAATGGGTCAATTGAAGAAGTGTATATGAAAGAGGAAATTTATTTTTTCTGCTCTCACCACTTTCAATATGAATATCCCTTAGAACAGAACTGTGTAATATATAAAGAGGTAAATGTTGTTGATGACATGAGCAATCAATTATCAGTTTTCAATCTTCCCAAACAAGGCTTCGATAAAGTTTATGAATGATTACTTATAGATAATGAACATCACAGAGCTCATATATATATTCTTCTAAACATTGAAGAAATGACATCACTCATACTGTTAGTGCTCCTATCACTTATTCTATAATTTTTTAATTGTAAATTTGTCTTATTTTATTTTTAGGTTATATGATAATTATATCAAGAAACAGTTTCCACAAATTACAGTAGCTTCTCTTGAGGAACATCATTAAAAAAATTCTACTGGTTTCAAAAACTGGTAATGTAAATTAATTTTTATTTCATATAAAAAATCAATTTAATACATGTTATGGATATAATTTTTTTACAACATTTCAGGTATCTAAACATGGTGACAAAATTGATAATCTATTATTTGTATAAAGTAACCCACAATCCAAAATGGTTAAATCTTATAATGAATATGTGTTTAACAGTTATCGATTTCATACACATGCATATGAAGAATAAAAAAAATGAATAGTGGTGTTTTCTTAAGAGGATCTCATCATAGAGAAACAGAAGTTGACTTTTATGTCATGCTACAAGAAATCATTGAAGTGTGTTATCTAGGACCACATTATGTAATGATGTTTAAATGTAAGTGGTTGGATACTAAGAGTGGATTACGTGTTCATCTGATCCATGAAATCATTGATATTAAATATAAAAGTCTTCTTATAGTAAATGGACCATTTTATTGCCTCATCCTGAAAATTAGATTTATTATAAAAATTACTGTTCCACTTCAAGGGAGTTGGGTGATTGGTGAAGCAAAATAAAAATTAAATCTCAAGATAATTATTTTACTAAAGGTGAATGTGGTTCTGCTAAAGTGCATGGAATTGAATTTTTTCAAGAGATTGCTTTGAATCCATATTTTATATGAAGGGACACGAATATCATTGATGACACCCAACACAGTTAAGGGCTGATGGTGACAATGATGTTGATGATTTTAAAACTTAATTTTAAATGACAAGAGATGATGAAACTGAAACTAATATGTAAATTGATGATGTTGAGGTGGAGGAGGAAGATATTCACATCAATGGAAATGAAGATGAGGATAAAGATGAACATTGACATAGTTAATTGCTGGTTATTATCATAATATATATATAATAGTTATTTTCAATTTTTTTATAACAACAATGATTTTGTGTTTCATATGGATAACAATCGGTTTTGTATGTTGCAGGAGGGAAAACCACCTTTGGAAGAGTAGAAGGTCGGATCAACTGACCCTCATACTATTGGAAGTTTAGGGGGCAACCAGAGGGGGCATGTTTTTGCCTGACTGATGATTCCCAACCTTATACCCGAGAGATGTCCACATCTTAGATTTGATCCACACACACAGAGGTATGTTTACCTGTGAATTTTAGTTAGTTTTGATTAATTTATTTACATTCTAATTTTTTTGTTAAATTATTCTTTTTTCCGCATCATTACACATATAGAGGTTGTACATGGAATCGCTATATTGGACAATTATTTTTCAAATGCATGGGTGACATGAGATTAGATTCCCATCGATGTTTAGTAGTATATGTTTGGGTATTGGTTGGTATATAAATAAATAATATTTATTTTTAAATTAATTTAATTAATAACTTGATATAATAAATTATTTTCAGGGTTTATGGAATCCCATTGAGAAGAGAATGTGTGAGCCTATTTGGAAGGAATGATAGAGAGCTATGTGTATGTGTTGCACCCAGTGTTTGCACGATTTAAAATGGAAAACAAAGGAGAAAGCATGATTGCAATAGTTTTATGAGACGTGTCGCGTCCACTGACCTAATTATATTTTATCTCATGTTTGGGATGGATTATGTACAAACTGGTTGAGTAAACGGTTTCAAAGTAGATCATTAGTAGGTCGAAAAAATTGGGGGAGACAGGAGGTGACACATCGAGTTGGTAGTCGTACATTTAGTACGCATAAAGAAAATATGGTAAGTACATTTTATTAAATATTGTATATAACTTTAAATGTAAGCTGTTTATTTTATATTCATATAGGAAGTCATACAACCCGATATTATGGAATATGATGTTTATAGAAGGTTGTATATTGATCCATCCATTGGGGAGATTAGATGTGCTCACCAATGTTAGAATGTGGTCAGTATATTTCTTTTGTATTAAATTTAACTACATGAAATATTTTAACTATTTTAATTTTAAATTGAAATTGAATGAGTCATATGAGGCCTCGAAATCTCATATAGAAGTTGCGATTCAGGCTGAGACTAATGGTCAGTCCAGTGCCCCCTGATTTGATGAGTCAGGATGGATGTAGGCAACGCATTATGGCTTTGAAAAAGGCGGAGTTGTTGGTATCATCTCTCATGTGACCCCTGGGGGTTTTTATGGGACTTTGGTGATGTCGAATACCAGCTCAAGTAGATATTACGTAGATTTATCATCATATCATGTAAAGTATCAGGAGAAACTAAAAGCTCTGAGTGAGATTATAGAGACCATGCATATGGAGCAGGAGGAGATGCGTTAGTGGCATCAGTGGTACCAGGAAGAGTTCCTCTTACAGTAGCATCAGCAGCAAAAGTAGAGGATGGATGAGATACGTTGATGGTGGCAGGAGAAGGAGCCGGAGCAGATGGAGTACATGCAACGTTTGACTCACAGTTTAGGGATGGAGTTCCCTCCACCATCTCCTTCAGCTCCTCCAGACGACCCTCCCCCTAATCAGTGATATGTTTTTATTTTATGATGAAACATTTGAATTTATTTTTTTTCTAATAACAACAATTTAATGTTTTAAATAGTGTGTGTTATATATCGTATCAAAAATTAAAGTATTTTTTATTAATTTCAAGTTTTTATTTTATTTATTATTTTATTAACTAATGTAATGTTTTTTTGAATACTCTAGTATTTTTTATATTACTAATATTATTATTTCATTAATACTATTATATTATTATTATATTAATTATCTATTTTATAATTAATTTTATTTTAAAAATATTAATATTATATTATATTTATTATTCAATAAGTATTTTTATTCTAATAAAATTAATATTATAATTTAATTTATATTATTATTAACATTTTGATGTTTTTAAATTTTTTAATTTTTTTAACTATTTGGGACGGTCCATCGAAAAAGGGTTCAATTTTTTTAAAATATTTCAAGGACTAATCGCGATGGTCCATTTCTATTAGTATTTGCAATGGACCATCGCAAAAGCTTAAAAAAGAGGGAAACTATTTGCAACGATTAGCTAGCCCGTCCAAATAGCTTATTAAAAATATTCCGAATGTTTTTTGCAATGGGTTGCTGATCTGTCACAATAAATAATATTTTCAACATCATTTTCTATAATGGGTTATTTGCGACAGGTCCCCATCACAAAATACTATTTTTGACAGGAACCTATCCCAATAACCCACTTTTCCAATAGTGATATGTGGGATCCATCTTCTGTTTTGTGTCCAAAGGTAGTTTACTTGGAAGATAATCCTTCTAATGAGGAACAACCAGTCCAAATTCTTGACCGCAAAGAGAAAGTGTTGCGGAATAAGGTAATTCATCCGATAAAGGTTTTGTGGAAAAACCATATGCTTGAAGAGGCAACATGGGAATCTGAAAATTCTTTGAGGGATTATTACCCCGACATATGTGATAAGGGAATATAATTGCGAGGACGCAATTCCCAAAATGGGGAAAGTTTTAGGATCCCATGTATTTATAGAATAATAATTTTTCATTTATACTAATATTTATGAATAAGATATGTTTTTTATATTAATTAGGATGCTTTATCTAATAGCGTACTCAACATTAAACAACGGGTTTCTTTGAAATCTTACGTTTCACACTACTTTGAGTTATACCGAAAAATAATAGTATAATTATTTTAAATGGTAGTTAATGCCTATCCATTGTATTAGAGGGAATGAATAGAGAAAACTTAAATATGATTATTTAATTTCTTTACATTTATCCAATCAATTTAGAGGCTTAAAATAATAATAAATCTAATTTTAAGCATGAAATACTCTAATATTTATAGATGATTGTTTTACCACCTTTTGAAGGCTAACCCTTTTAAAATATAGTTTTTTATAATTTTATATGTTCCATTTGAGAAAATAAAATTATTCATTAGAATCAGGACATCAAAATTAAATTGTATGAAATTTTGGTATATTTTTTATAAAGTTCATTTTTTAATAAATAGTGAAAAATACTGCATTTTAAGTCAAAAACTGCCTTTTATCTAATTTATTTATATACATAGATTGTACTTTTAATTGTTTTTAAAGTGTAATTTGATTATATTTTTATCATTTAATCCTATTTTGTTCATTGTATGTAGTATCATTTTTAAATTGGACATAAACAGATGTCAATCTTTTGATAGTTATTACTTCTTAAAAACCCACTTTTTGGTTTTGACAACAAAAATTACTTTTAAATTAATTAATGCAAATTATATGTATTGAATTTGGAAAAATGGATTCCATATTTGTAATAATAAAGTTAAAATTGGTTAAATGGGTACCATTTATTTTTTAACATTATGATTAGTAACTTCAGTAATTATTTTATTTACCACAGTTAAAGGGTAAATCTGGTAAAATAAGGGTACAAAATAATATTATAACAATATAAAACTACCCTAACACATGTCCTACTACTATTGGATGAGATATAGAAGACCATTGGAATTATTGGGTCTATTTGGGGACCCTATGGATCAACTTGGGAGTGACAATGACATGTTATATTAATTAAATTAAAATAAAGAGAAATATAAAATAAACATGTATCTTTTATTAAAACATTTTTTATATGTGGTTATAAATGTCAAATATTCGACTATAAATAGTCATTAAAAAGTTAAAACTATTTCATACATCAGGGTATTTTATTTATAATTTATATATATTATGTAAAAATATTAATTATGAAATAATGATGATGTTGTGAGTGCTTCATTAATAATGGATTCAAATAAATGATATTATAAATATTAAAATAGCTATAATTTGAATATTTTGATGCCATCCAAAAATTTTATAGATTAAAATTTACATATTATATTTTATTTAACTCGATTTTTTATAAGGAATCAATTTTTTATGACTTTAACAAAAAAATAATAATTTAAAGTGTCAAAATTGACATAAATTAGTTTTTTAAAAAAATATTATTTTATTAAATGATATTATAGTCCTAAAATGTAATATTTGTCTAGATAACTTATATATTGTTAACAATATCATTATTTATCCAAGTATGGTTCACTTGACATTTTATAGTAACTATAGTAACCATATATTGTGAAAATGCTAGAATACATAGTAAGAGTTAAATGTTTTTAACTAAGGGTTAAAGCTAAAAGGGAAGATTAATTTCATGACCTAAACTTGTATAAAGCTAACTATTGAGGTTTTTTTAACCCAAAATAATATTATCTTTGAAATAAAAGGGCTTGGGGCCATTTGAAACTGAATATAAGTTTATAATAAAATAATATTTCAAAACACTCATAAAGTGCCCCTCCTCCCGCTTATAAAAGGCCACCATATCTACCCATTTAATCACACATCTCAAGCACCATGACTCATACAAATTCTAATCAAATAAAATACCAATATCACTCCCTTCCACATAGAATCCTAAACTTGTTTAGAAGGCAATTCAGGAAAGCCTTTTGGTTCAAATCAAAGGGAGTTACACATTTTAGAGATAGTGTCTTCTCTAAAGTTCCTTTCCATTATTTTACTTCTCCACTTCCTATGATCTTCTTATTCCTTTATTACATAACAAAAACATTATACTAAATATAATAGGATGTTTTTATGAGAAGGATTCAAACTACACTTACACACACCACCATCAAATGGATACAAACATATTATTTCTGTGTAAATCGAACTACTACCTCACGAAACGATGATTGTTCAATTTTTTCCTACCACTACTCATGGTGTCCATTATTATGTAACTATATTTATATATGATATATTTTATATTTATATTTCCTATATTCTTATATATATTTTTTACAACATTCCATTATGCTTTCCAAAATTGTAAACACAATAATCTCATTTTAGGAAGTGTGGACGACCGTCCCCTCAAACTGATATGACTCATTCATGCCATACATAGAACTTATAAAGGATGAAGTTAATGAAATTATGTAACATATATAAATTATGATATTATACTGTAATTATAATATACCTAAGTATGATTTAGTTTTCATTCCATTAAATATGGAAAATAATTAAAAGTGGCGTTCATGCGTACGTACGGCTTACCGTCTCCATGAACGGTGGATTTCATTTATTATCTCCAAATATTATATACTATTCTAAATAAATATATAATAGATATAAATACATATATACTTGATATATATGACATTTAAATAATGAATATTACTTTGGAGATAATGAACTTTTGACCACATATTCAATTTTTAATTATAACAAGTTCATTTTTTACTCATGTACCAAACATGGACAAAACGACCGATATGAACATGAATAATTATATGATTGTTAAATCAAGGAAATAAGTGATATAAGAGGATTAATAAACATTAAAAAGTTTTTGAATCACGTATATATTAACATTGTTTATTACTCAAGAATATAATGAACAAATGTGACTAGTTAGACTCAATGAAAGGGACTTTGTCTCAATCTCCGTTTATTGAGGCATATTTTGGTTTATACACGATGTTATTTTATACAAGGTATAATTATACCATTTTTCTCTTAATTTAGTTCATTGGTTTTCAAAAGGAATCGTTTTCTATGAGGTGTTTTACTAAATGAAAAAAGGAATGTTTCTTTTTAACATATGTGGTGACAACGACCTTTTCACCACCGTGAGTGTTATTTCATATTTGGCTTCCTGAACAAGATGTAATGTTTTTAAAAGGAAAATAAATACCATCTTCCCTATTTAAGTATTTTTCTATTTAAAATGGTTTTAAGAGGGCATTTATTATGTCAATATCTTGAAATGATATATTGTTATTGCAATGTGGAAATGTTATCTTTCTTTTATGCTTGTTTTATTTATTATGATTATATTAAGGTTCTTGGGAATTATTTACATATACGGGTTGTTCCATGATAATTTAAGTGAGGATGAACTTGAGATAGATCTCCAATTCATTGGGTAATGTGATGGAGGTAAATATTAATGTTTATCCTAATAAATTTGGGCAATATACTCTGATGGATATTCCAAACATAACTCCAAATGTAGTTTTGAAAGCTACAGTGTATGTATGTTATGATGCCACATATTACTTTTATGATTTATGATTTCAATGTATTATTCATAAATGTTATTATTTCATGAGGAATGTTAAAGGGAATATGTTTTATGATTGAAATTTATGATTTTTTGACTTGTATGTATTCACAAACTAATTTTTTCTTCCATTTTTCTATATTCCTTACTGATATTTTTATGCTCACCCCATGTTTGTAAATATTTTTCAAAGGGTGTATGGAAGGGTATGATAAAGGAAGAAGTAAAGAATATTTTTATCAGGAAAAGAATTTTTGTTTTACTTAATGAGTTTTATTGAGGTGAAAAAAAGTTATTAGAGAAGAAGTGTCTAATTGGTAATATTTGAGATGTAATGTAGTAATTATTTCCTAATTCTCTAAAACTCTTAACCAGAAAAGATCTTCAATGTTAATTCTTTACTTAACTCAATATTGTATAATGATCATGGGTGAGGCCTTACAGTTGGTATCAGAGGTCCATTTAGATAATTTTAGGAGTTATGATATTGTTAAATTAATATCCATAAAAAAATTTACATTATGGTAAGATTGAAATGATATAGGATTTGAATGTTACCATGTGGCTTTATATAATAACTATCAATGTTAAAAATGGGTTACTGAAGAGGAAATAAGGTAGCTATGATGGGACAACATCTAGAGGAAAACAACCTACCAAATCAGCAACTAGAAATGGGCAGAATCGGAACTAAACAGTTTTTTGTAGTGATGGAACAGTTGACTCAGGATAAAAATGGTGGTGGTATCCATGCATGAGATCATCCATATCAACCATAGAGGATCACGTTAGTTGTAGAGAATTTCATGAGGCAACACCCCCATCATTCAGAGGATCCTCTGACCCTGTGATGGGTGGAGGGTGGATTGAAACACCAGAAAATATTTTTGATGTCATGGGGTGTTCAGAAAATCAAAAGGTCTGTCTTACAATTTAATGTTTAACAGTTAAAGTTGATCAGTGGTGGTTGATTGTTAAAAATATCAGGGATAATGATGAGATTGATGCTCTTGATTGGGATGAATTCAAAAGTATGTTCCTTGAGAAATATTTTTCAAAGGTGGTTCGACTTAGGATGGAATTTGTTTTGGTAATTGAGGTAGGAGGATGACTCAGTGGCTTCTTATGAAGAAAAATTCACTTAACTGGAAAGGTATGATCAAAATTTCATATGCTATCATGATAGTAAAATCATTCATTTTTACATAGTATTAAATGCAATGTATCAAATGTAATTAGCTTCTCAGGAGTTCAAAAAATTATGAAAAAATGTTCTATGTGCAGAAAAGGTGGAAATTGTGTTTGTCGATGATCATGTGTTATTTAAAAAACAATAGAATAAGAGGTCAAGGTGGTAGAAAAAAGGGAAGAACTCTTAAAAAAAGTCTAATGGTATGAAAAATTAGTTTATATTTTGTGAAAATTGTGTTGAAAACACAATGGGGCATATCTTTTGAATTCTAGGAAGAGATTCTGATGTGGTAAAATGGGACATAAGGCTCACAATTTCATTGAAAAAGATCAGGGTGGTGGTAAGGGAAAATCTAACATACAATCAGTAAAATGTTTAAAGTGAAATGAAATGGGTCATTTTACAAATTCATGTCCAATGAATAATTCAAATGAAGGAAAGTAACCATTCTACAAGCATAAAGAGGTGGTGAAATCTTCTGCAACTAATTTAGTAGATATTGGGCCATCAAACGAAGTAGTATCAGGTTCAGGGATCACAATTTTTTTCAAATATTAACTTGAGGTTGGGGTACCATCAGTTGAATGTAAAGTAAGCATACATTCCTAAAACCGCATTTTATACTAGATATGTCCATTATGAATTTTTAGTCATCCCTTTTGGGTTAAAAAATGCACCTACTATATTCATGGATCATATGAATAGAATTATCCATGAGTTCTTGAATAAGTGCTTGGTTGTTTTTATTAATGATATTTTGGTATATTCTAAAAGTAAGTAGGAGCATTAAAATCATTTTAAGTGTTTTATTAAAAACCGTAAAAGAAAAGAAATTGTTTGGGAAATTCATAAAGTGTGAGTTTTGGTTACAAAAAACTTCATTCCTTGGTCACATTGTTAATAAAGATGACATAATAGATGATCCTGCTAAAACAAAAGTTGTTGAAAAATGGCCAAGACCCACAAATATAATCGAGATTCATAGTTTTCTTGGTTTTTCTAGTTATTTCGGGAGATTTGTTGAAAATTTTGCATGGTTATCTATCCCACTGACTAATGTAACAGAAAAAGGTGTTAGTTCAATATGACAAAATAATGTGATGAATTTTTTCCAGAATTGAAAAGAAGATTAGTGAATGCTCCAATTTTGAACCTGCCTTCCATAAATTGTGAAATTTTTTTCTATAATGATTCTTTGTTTGAAGGACTTGGTTGTTTCCTAATGCATGATTAATCAAGTAATTTCTTATGCTTTACATAATTTGAAACCTCATTAGTTAAATTAACCTAAACATGATTTGGTATTAGCTGAAGTTGTTTTCCTTTAAAAATTTTGAGGCATCATTTTCATGGTGTAAAGTGTAAAATATAAGCTAATCAAAATGTTTGAAATATATATTTACTTAGAAAGAATTTAATATGATATAGAGGATATGTTTGAAATTAATCAAGTATTATGATTTCACAATTCATTACCATCTAGGAAAAGCAAATAAATTGGATGATTCTTTCATTCAGAAATGTAATTCTACATTTACCTTGTTACATTTGTAACGAGATCTATTGGTTTTTTTTTTGATAAATTTTGGATTGGAAGTTGTTGGTGAAGAGAATTCCTCTATTTTGTTTCAGGTTGCAGCAATATCGTCTCTAGAAGACCGAATAAAGCAAGTGTAGAATGAAGATAGCGAGTTGTAGAAAAAGGTATAATTTTTTTAGAAAGGTACTTTTCCTAAATTTAACATTGAAAAAGACTATGTTTTGAGGTTTTTAAAGAGATTATGTGTGCCTTTTGATTCACTATTGAAGAAAGAGTTATTATTTGAAGCTCATAGTTCTCTGTTTTCAGTTTATCTAGGATGTACTAACATGTATAGAGATCTTCAGGGGTATTACATGTGGGATGGAATGAAAATAAATATTTCTAAATTTAACCAAAGATATTTTACTTCTCAACATGTTAATAGAGAGAGACAATTACCGAAAGGGATACTTCATCCTCTTCCAGTGCCAAAGTGGAAGTGGGAAAATGTGTCCATGGATTTCGTAGTGGGATTACCAAATACTTATCAAGGTAACAAATACATCTGGGTTACTAATGATTGACTGACTAAATATGCTCATTTTATTCCAATTCGATATACTCTGTCTCTAAATCGAATTTTATTATTGTATATTAAATAGTTCAAGTTATAGTGAGTTCCCCTAAACATTTTATTTGATCATGATCTAATGTTCACTTATATCTTTTGATATGGTCTTCAGAATTAATTGGATACTAAATTAAATTTTAGTAAAACTTTTCATCTGCAATTAGATGGGAAGTTAGAATGAACAATTCTGACATTGGAAGATATTCTATGTTCTTGTTCAATGGATTACCATGGAAGTTGGGACCAACATCATTCTTTGGTTGAGTTTTATAATATTAACAGTTTTTATTCTAGTATATAGATGGTGCCATTTGAAACATAATATGGAAAGTGATGTCGAACTCCAGTTTTTTGGGATGAAGTTGGTGAAAGAATGTTGATGGGACCATAATTAGTAGATGAGATAGAAAAAATAGTTCAGTTGATTCAGAAGCACATGAGAATAGATTAGGAAATGAAAAAAAGTTATGCGGATAATCAGAGGAATGAGATTTCTTTTGAGGTAGGGGATGATGTATTTCTCAAAGTTTCTCCATGGAAAAGTGTGATGGAATGGAAAGTTGAGTCTGAGTTTTATTGGACCCTATGAAATCCTAGAGAAATATGGAACAATTTCCTACTGAGTGGATTTACCTCCAAGTTTATCCCAAGAACACAATGTTATTCAGGTTTAAATGTTGTGAAAATATATGCCGGATCCATGTCATGTTTGGAGTCCGAAGGTAGTTCCGTTGAAAGAGAATCTTTCTTATGAGGAACAACCAGTCCATATTTTTTATCATATAGAGTAATCATAGCAGAATAAGTTAATTAATCAGGTAACCATTTTGTGAAAAAACCACATGGTTGAATCAATAACATGATAATCAGAAAAATCTATGAGGGATAAATACACCCACTTATTTGATAAGTGAATAGAATTATGAGGATGCAATTTCCAAAAGGGATAAATGATGTAGGATCCCATATATTTATAGAATAAAAAATTCTCATTTCTATTTTAATTTATGAATAATATATTGTTTATAAATTCAATTGGATTGCTTGTCTGATAGCATACTTAACACACAATAATGAGTTTCTTTGAAATGTTAGGTTGCACACAACTTTGAGTTATACCGAAAAATAATAATATTATTATTTTAAATGGTAGTTAATTAATATCTATTTTATTGGTGGTAATGAATATAACTAACAAAAATATTATTAATAAATTTATTTACATTTATCAAATATATTTTAGATTCTTAAAATAATATTTAATCTTATTTTAAGCATGAAATATTCTAATATTTTTATATGGTCATTTTACCAACTTTTGAAGGTGAACACTTCTTAAATCTAGTATTTGTCAATTTTATATGTTCTATATGAAAAAATAAAATTCTTCTTTCAAAGAGGTACATAAAAATTTAATTTTGGATGAAATTTTGGTATTTTTCGGATAAAGTTCATTTTTTAATGAATAGAAAAAAATACAGCATTTAAAGTCATAACTACCTTTTCATCTAATTTCTTTATATATCTATATTTTACTATTAATTGGTCTTAAAGTGTAATTAGATTATATTTTTATTATTTATTCCAATTTCAGACATTGGATATAATTTCGTTTTTAAATTTGACATAAACCCATGTCAATTGTTTGATAGTTATTACCTCTTAATAACCCACATTTTGGTTTTGATAATAGGAATTAATTTTAAATTAATTACTGAAAATTATATGTTTTGAATTTAGAAAATTGGATTTCATATTTGGAATCATAAGGTCCAAATTGTGTAAACTGGTACCTTTTATCTTTATACATTATGAGTAACTTTGGTAATTATTTTATTTACATCGGTTAATGGGTAAATCTAGTAAATAAGCATAAAAATGTTATTATAATAATATAATACTACCCTAACACATGTCTTAATACTATTTTATGAGATGTGTTCGACCATGGGAATCCTTGGGTCGATTTTGGGATCCCATTGATCCACCTGAGACTGATAATGACATGTTTTTTTAATTAATTTAAAGTAAATAGAAATATAAAATAAACATGTATCTTTCACCAAAAAAATTATATGGGGTTATAAAATTGATCTCTTCGACTATAAGTAATAATTATAAAGATAAAAAAATTTACTACATCATGGCATTTTATTTATAATTTTTAGTTATTAAATAATTAAATTTAATGATGACATAATGATGATGTACTGATTACTTCATTAAAAAAAGATTCAAATAAATGATATTATAAATATTAAAATAAATGAAATTTAAATAGTTTGATGCCATTAGAAAATTTTATGTAATATATTGACATATTATCATTAAGTTAATTAATTTTTTTGAAGGTATAATGTTTTTATGACTTAAAAAAATTCAATTACTTTATAGTGTCAAAATTAACATAAATGGGTTTTAAAAACAAATACTGTTTCATGAAATGATATAATAGGCCGAAAAATATAATATTTGGAAAAATAACTTATAAAATGATATAAATGTCATTAATGATCTAATTATGGTTCTATTTCTATTTTATTGTAACTATAGTAACCTTATATTTTGAAAATTCTAGAAAACATAGTAAGCGTTAATGTTTTTAATAAATGGTTAAATCTAAAAGATAAGGTTAATTTTGTGACCTAAACATTTCTAAAAACATTTGTTTGAGATTTTATTGACCCAAAATAATATTAAACTTTACATAAATTGGTTCGAGACCATTTTAAAGCAAAAATCATTTTATAATAAAATAATACTTCAAAACATTCCTAAAGTGCCCCTCCTCCCTCTTATAAAAGGCCACCACCTATACCCATTTAATAAAACCTATCAATCCCATTGTATCATCCTACATATACTAAAATAATCTCTCAATATGCCCCCTTACACCTAGAATCATTAACTTGGGCAGAAGGCAATTCAATAAATCATTTTGGTTCAAATCAAAAGGAGTTAAAGGTTTTAGAGGTAGTGTCTTCTCTAAAGTTCCATTCCATTATTTTACTTTTCCACTCCCTATGATCTTATTTTTATTTGACTACATAATAACACATGTATCATAAATATACTAGGATTTTTTATGCATATTATTTGAACAACACTTACACACACCTCAATCTAATAGATACATACATACTCTTTCTATGTACGGTGAACTACTGCCTCACGAAATGATGATTGTTCGATTTTATCCTACCACCTATCTTGGTGTAAATTATGATGGAAATGTATTTATATAGGATATATATATATATTGTCTCTATGATTTGTTATTTTTATTTACATCATACCTTTATCCTTTCCATAATGTGTTAATATGATAATTTCATTTGAGGAAGTACCAACTACCGCCCCTTCAATGTGATATAACTCATTCATACCATACATGGAACGTATAAGAGATATAATTAATGAGATTATGTAACATATAAAAAATATTATATTATACTGTAATTATAATATACCTTCGTTTCATTTAGTTTTCCTTCCTTTAAATATGAAAAATAAATGAAAGTAGCGTTTATGAATACGTACGGCTTACACTCTACATGAACGGTGCATTTCATTTATTATCTCTAGATTTTATTGACTTTTATAAATACATATATACTGGATCTAAATATATATAAAATGGATATATATGATATTTAATTCATGAATAATATTCTGGAGATAATGGACTTTTGACCACATGAACAATTTGTAATTATAAAAAGTTCATTTTTGACTCATGTACCATTCATTGACAAAACAATCGATATAAACTTAAATAATTGTCTGATTTTTATATCAAGTTAATAAGTTATATAAGAGGAATAATAAACTTGAAAAAGTTTCTTAATAAAGTATAAATTAACTTATGTTTATTATTCCGATATATAATGAATGAATGAGGCAAGCCGGACTCAAGGTAAGGGACTTCATCCCAATATCCTTTCATTGAGGCAAATTTTGGTATATACAAGACCTTAATTTATACAATGTATAATTATACCATTTTTATTTTAATTTAATTCTATAGTTTTCAAAAGGAATATTTTTCTATGAGGTGTTTTACTAACCGAAAAAACAAATGTTTCTTTTTAACGTATGTGGTGATAATGACATTTCCACCACTGTGAGTAATATTTGATATTTGGATTCCTTAATAATTTGTAATATTTTTAAAAGAAAAATAAATTCCATCTACCCTTTTTACATTTTTTGGTATTGAAAATGGTTTTGAGAGAGAATTTATTATGTCAAAATCATGAAATGATATATTTTGTTTCAATGTGGAAATGGTATATTCCCTTTATTCTTTTTTTATGTGTTATGATTATGTTATGGTTCTTGGGAATTATTTACATATACAGGTGGTTCTATGATAAACCAAGGGTGGGTGAGCCTGATATTTCTATCTAATGTATTGGGTAACATGACAGAGGTAAACATTAATGTTTCTTCTAAGAGATTAAGGAAATATATTACGATGGGTATCCCAAACATGACTCCCTATATAGTTGTGAAATCTACAATGTAAGTATGTTACGATACCACAAGTTAACTTTATGATTTAGTATTTATTTTTTTATTCATAAATCTTATGATTTCATGAGTTATGTTAATGATCTTATGTTTTATGATTGAAATGTATGATGTCTTGATTTGTATGTATTCATGCACTAATGTTTTCTTACCTTATTTTATATACCTTATTGATATTTTTATTCTCATCCCATGTTTTTGAAATTATTTTCAAATGGTATAAGGAAGGGTAAGAGAAAGGAGGAAGAATACAATATTTTTACCAAGAAATAAATTTTGTTTCATTTAATAAGTTTTATTGAAGTGAAAAAAATTGTTATAGAATAAGTGTCTACATTGTAATATTTGAGATATAATGTAATAGTTATGGTCTAATGCCCTAAAAATATAAACCTAAAAATATTCTCAATGTGAAATCTTGACTTTACTCATGATTATGTAATGTTTATGGTTGGGGCCTTACAATTGGTATCAGTGGTCGGCTTTGAAAACATTAGGAGTTAGGATATTGTTAAATTAATATACAAAAATTATTTTTACTTTATGGAAAGATTGAAATGATATAGCATTTGAAGATTTCCATGTTTCTTCACCTAATATATGTCTATGTTCATAATGGTGTTTCGTAGAGGAAACATGGCAGCTATGATGGGATGACATCAAGAGCAAAACAACCAACCAAATCAGAAACCATAAATGGTTGCAATCGAAACTGAATAGTTTGTTTCAGTAATGGAATAGTTGACTCGTGCTATAAATGGTGGTGGTATCCATGCACAAGATCTACATGATCAACCAAAGAGGAACATGTCAGTAGTGTAGAATTTCACGAGCCAACATCCCCCATTATTCAGAGGATCTTCTGACCATGTTCTTTCTGAAGGGTGGGTTAATGAACTATAAATGATTTTTAATGTCATGGGGTGTTCAGAACATCAAAAGGTTATTCTTATAATTTACTGTTTTTAACGTGAAGCCGATCCATGGTGGTTGATAGTTAAAAATATCAGGGATAATGATGGAATTAATTATCTTGATTTGGATGATTTAAAAGTTATGTACATTGATAAATATTTTCCTACAGAGGTTCGAACTAGGATAGAAAACAAATTCATGGAATTGAGGCAGGATGATGAATCAGTGGCTGCTTATGAAGAAAAATTCACTCGACTGGCAGGGTATTTGTGACAACCGGGTCCCGGTGACAGCACAACCACCCCGCCTTAACATGGCCGTTGGGTCCTGGCTCACCAGGTACCACCAGTTGCCCCCGCAGACATGTGGGGCCCACCCCAGGGTCCACCCACATGCCCGAACGGGTCATCTGACTAATGATAGTCCCCACAGGCCAACACATGTCCTTTCCAGTGTGCTTTGTCCTCACTCACACACACCCTGGGAAACTTCCCAGAAGGTCACCCATCCTGATCACTACTCCAGGCCAAGCACGCTTAACTGTGGAGTTCTAATCAGGTAGGCTCCCGAAAAGGAAGGTGCACCTTGTTGACATGAGTCATATCATTTTGTCATTTAACCCTTTATCATTCTGGGGTGTTACAATCACCCCCCCTTTAGAGCACAACGTCCTCATTGTGGGCCCTACATCTCAACCCAGGCAGTGCATCACACTTAAGGCTGGGTTCCTCCTCTGATACCAAATGTGACAACCAGGCCCCGTCCACCAGTTGCCCCGCAGGCACGTGGGGCCCACCCCAAGGTCCACCCACGTGGCTGAACGGGTCATCTGACTAATGATAGTCCCCACAGGCCAACACATGTCCTTTCTAGTGTGTTTTGTCCTCACTCACACACACCCTGGGATACTTCCCAGAAGGTCACCCATCTTGACCACTACTCCAAACCAAGCATGCTTAACTTTGGAGTTCTAATCAGGTAGGCTCCCGAAAAGGAAGGTGCACATTGTTGACATGAGTCATATCATTTAGTCATTTAACCCTTTATCATTCTGGGGTGTTACAGTATTCTCCAAATTTTGTACGAGATCTTGATAGAAAAATCAATCATTTTTCTCAAGATTAAAACCAAAGTATCGAATTGAATTAACTTCTCGTGATTTCAATAGTTTTGAAAAATTATTCGAAGTGTGGAAAAGTTGGAAATGGTGGTTTCTGATGATCATGTGTTCTTTGAAAAACAATAAAATAAGCGGTCGAGGTGGTAGACAAAAGGGAAGAAATCTTCAAAAAATTCTGATGGTAAGAAAATTAAGCTTACAGTTTGTAAAAAATGTGGAAAAATTCATAATTGGGAATGTAGTTTGAATTTTGGTAAGTTATTCTAATGTGGTAACATGGGTCATAAGGCTCGTAATTTCACTAACAAAGATTAGGGTAGCAGTAAGACAATATCTAATTTACAGTTAGTACAGTGTTGTCTGTGCAATGAAATGGGTCATTATGAAAATGAGTGTCCAACAAAGAACTCAAATGAATGAAAGAAGTCGGACTACAAACAAAAAGGGGTGGCAAAATACTTTGAAACTACTTTAGCAGATATTATTCCATAAAATGAATTAGTATAATCTCTAGGGAGCTTAATAGTTTTAAAATATTTACTTGAGGTTGGGGTACCATCATTTGAAAGTATAGGAAGCATACATTCTGAAGACTATGTTTCATACTAGATATGGTCATTAGGAATTTATTGTTATGCCTTTTGAGATAACCAATGCACCATCTATATTCACGGATCTTAGGAATAGAATTTTTCATGAGTTATTGGATATGTTTTTGGTCATGTTTATTGATGAACTTTTTGTATATTCTAAAATTAAGAGGAGCATGAAATTCATTTAAGGGTTGTCTTGAAAACCTTAAAAGAATTGAAACTATATGTGAAATTAAGCATTTGTGAGTTTTGGTTACAAAAAATTTCATTCTTTGGTCACATTGTTTCGAAAGATGGCATAACAATTGATCCTTCTAAAAAACAATTTGTTGAATAATGTCCAAGGCCCACAAATATAACCGAGATTTGTAGTTTTCATGGTTTAGCAGGTTATTTCTGGAGGCTTTTTTTAAAATTATCATGGTTATCTAGACCAATGAATAAGTTAACTCGAAAAGGTGTTATTTTTATATGGACAAAATATTCTGATGAATATTTTCATGAATTGAAGATAAGATTGGTGAATGCTCCATTTTTTACCTTGCCTTCCAAAAAAGGTAAATTTGTTATCTATAGTGATGCTTCGTTGAAAGGACTTGGATGTGTCTTAATGTAGAATGACCAGGTAATTACTTATGCTTTATGTCATTTTAACCCACTTGAGTTAAATTACCCTACACGTGATTTGGAATTATCTTCTTTTGTTTTTTCATTGAAAATTTGGAGGCGTAATTTTATGGTGTAATGTGTGAAATATATACTGATCACAAAAGATTGAAGCATATATTAACTGGAAAATAATTGAATATGAGACAGAGGGTATGGATAGAATTAATCAAGGATTATGACTACACAATTCATTACTATCAAGGAAAAGCAAATAAAATGGTTGATTATTTTAGTGGGAAAAGTAATTCTTCATTAACTATATTATGTTTAGAATGAGATCCTTTCGTTTTTGATTGGATGAATTTTTTATTTGAAGTTATTGTTGTAGGTAATTCTGATTTTTTGTTTCATGTGGCAGTGATATTGTCTCTAGCAGATAAAAAAAGAAAGTGAAGAAAGAAGATAGTGAGTTGTAGATAAAGGTAGAATTCGGTCTGAAAGGTAAGTTACCTAAATTTAACATTGATAAAGACTATTTTTTGAGGTTTGGAAATAGATTATGTGTGCATTCTGATTCATAGTTGAAGAAGGAGTTATTATGTAAAACTCGTAGTTCTCCATTTTCAGTTCATCCTGGTAGTGCTAAGTTGTATACCGATCTTTGGGAGTATTACTGGTGGGATGGAATGAAAAGTGATATTGCTGACTTTACCCTAAGATGTTTTATTTTTCAATAGGTTAATACTGAGAAGAAGTTACCAAAATGGATTATTCAGCCTTTTCTAGTTCCAATGTTGAAATGCGAAAATGTGTCAATAGATTTTGTAGTTGTATTACCAAAACCTTCTCGATGTAACAATGCAATTTGGGTTATTGTTTATCGATAGAATAAATCTGATCATTTTCTTCCTATTCAAGATACTTTGTTTCTAAATCAAATTTCTCGATTGAATATTAAAGAGATAGTTAGGTTACATGGATTTCCCCTATCCATTGTATCAGATTGTAAGCCCAGGTTCACTTATATGTTTTGGAAGGGCCTTTAAAAGTCATTGGGTACTTAATTAAATTTTAGTACAACTTTTCATCCGCAATAAGATGGGCAGTCAGAATGAAGAATTCTTACAATAGAAGATATGCTACATGCTTGTTCAATGGATTAACAGGGAAGTTGGGACCAAAATCTTTTTTTGGTTGAGTTTTCTTATATTAACAGTTTTCATTCTAGTATACAGATGGCACCATTTGAAGTATTATATAGAAAGCGGTGTTGAACTCCAACTTTTTGGGATGAACTAGGTGAAAGAAAGTTGATGAGACCATAATTGGTAGAAGAGATGGGAGTAAAGGTTTAGTTGATTTAGAATCACATGAGAATAGCTCAGAGAAAGAAAAAAAGTTGTGCTGATAACCGGAAGAATCGTCTTTTTTTTATGTAGGTTATCATGTCTTTCTCAAGGTTTATCCATTGAAAATTGTGATGCATTTTGGTAATAAAGTAAAATTGAGTCTGAGGTTCATTGGACCCTACTAAATCCTGTAGAATGTTGGATTATTTTCCTATAGAGTGGATTTACCTTCATGTTTATCCTAGGTACACAATGTTTTTCATATTTCAATGTTTAGAATGTATATGCCAGATCCATCTCATGTTTTGAGTACAAATGTAGTTCAGTTGGATTAGAATCTTTCTTGTTTGGAATAACCAGTCCAGATTCTTGACTATGAAGAGAAAGTGTAGCTGAATAAGGTAATTCATTGGGTAATGGTTTTGTGGAAAAACCATATGGTTGAATAAGAATCATGGGAATCTGAAAATTCTATGAGGTATGAATACCCACACTTATTTGATATGTGAATATAATTGCACGAACTCAATTCCCAAAAGTGGGATGATGTTGGATCCTAGGTATTTATTGAATAATAAATTTTCATTTCTATTAATATTTATGAATAATATAATATTTTTACATTAAAGGGGATGATTTTTTCGATAGCATACACAACACGCAACAACGGGTTTCTTTGAAATCTTATGTTGCACAAAACATTGAGTTATATCGAAAAATAATATTACTATTATTTTAAATGTTAGTTAACGCCTATCCATTGTATTGGAAATAATGAAGAGAAATAACTTCAATATGATTATTTTATACCTTTACAATTAACCAATAATGTTTAGAGGTTTGAAATAAGAATGAATCTGATTTTAAGCATGAAATACTCTAATATTTTTTAAATGGTCGTTTTACCACCTTTTGAAGGAGAACAATTTTTAAATCTAGTTTTTTTCACTTTTGTAGGTTCTATTTGGAAAAATCAAATTATTATTTTGAATAAGGACATGAATATTTACTTTGGTTTAAATTTTGGTATTTTTCTGATTAAGTTCATATTTTAATGAATAGTGAAGAATACCGTATTTTATGTCACAACTGTCTTTTCATCTAATTTATTTGTATACCTATATTTTTTTTATAATTGGATTTAAAGTGTAATTTGATTATATTTTAATCATTTAATCCAATGTTGGTCATTGGAATTAATTTTACTTTTAAATTGTACATAAACATAGGTCTTCATTTTGATAGTTATTACTTCTTAAAAACCCTCCTTTTGGTTTTGACAACAAAAATTAATTTCAAATTAATTACTACAACTTATATGTTTTCAATTTGGTAAAATAGATTATATATTTGGAATAATAAGGTAGAAAGTTTTTAAATAGGTACCTTTTATTTTGAGACAGTATGAATAGTAACATTAGTATTTATTTTATTTACCATAGTTCAAGGGTAAATCTGGTAAATAAGGGTAAAAAAATAATATTATAACAATATAAAACTACCCTAACACATATCCTAATAATATTGGATGAGATATGTCTGACCATGGGAATCCTTGGGTCGATTTGTGGGACCCCATGGATCCACATGGGAGTGAAAATGACATATTATATTAAATAATTTAAAGTAAAGAGAAATATAACATAAACACGTATCTTTTACTAAAATAATTTTTATATGGGGTTATAAAAGTGATCTCTTCAACTATAAATAGTAATTTTAATTATGAGATCATTTAATAAATAATTTTATTTTATTTATAAATTTTATACATTAAATAAATAAATTTAATTATGAAAAATGGAGGATGCAGTGATTTCTTCATTAATAAAGGATTCAAATAAATTATATTATAAATAATAAAATAAATTTATTTTTAATATTTTGATTCCCTCTAAAAGTATTATATATTATATTGACATATTATCTTTTATTAAATTCCATTTTTCGAAGGAATCATGTTTTGATGACATTATCAAAAATCAATTACTTTATAGTGTCAAAATTGACATAAATGAGTTTTTCAAACAAATACTATTTTATTAAATGATATAATAGTTATAAAAATATAATATTCGGACACATAACATATATAATATTAAAAATGTCATTAATGATCCTATTATAGTTCTATTGGCCTTTTATAGTAACTATTGTATTCATATATTGTGAAAATGATAGAAGACGTGGTAAGTTAATCTTTTTAACTAAGGGTTAAAGCTAAAAGATAAGTTTAATTTTCTGAACTAAACTTTTATAAAACCTATTGGATGAGTGTTTTTCAACACAGAATAATATTATCTTTGAAATAAATTTGTGTGGGAGCATTTGAAACTGAAAATAATTTTATAATAAAATAATTCTTCAGAACTTTCCTAAAGTGCCATGCCTCCCTCTTATAAAATACCTTCACATTTACCCATTTAATCACACCTCTCAAGCCCCTTGTCTCATCCAAATTCTTCTAAAATAATCTCCCAATATCTCTAAATCCATCCTAGAAGCCTTACTATGGGTAGAAAGAAATTCAAGAAATCCTTTTGTTTCAAATAAAATGGATTTTCACGTTTTAGAGGTAGCATCTTCTCTAAAGTTCCTTCCATTATTTTACTTCCCCAATCTCTATGATATTATAATTATTTGATTACAAAAAAACACCAGTATCATAAATGTACTAGGATGTTTTTATGATAATTATTTGAACTACACTTACACACACCTTCATCTAATGGGTATGAGCATACTGTTTCTGTGTACGGTGAACTACTACCTCACGAAACGATGATTGTTCAATTTTCTCCTACCACATCTCATGGTGGACATTCTGATGGAACTATTTTTATATATGATATATATTATATTTATATTTTATCTATTATTCTTTATTTTGATTTATAATATACCATTATGATTTCCATAATGTTTAAATATGATAATTTCATTTGAGGAAGTGCAGACTACCGCCCCCTCAAAGTGATATGACTCGTTCATTCCATACATGGAACGTATAAAGGATGGAATTATTGAAATAATTTAATATATATATATTATATAATATTATACCAGAATTATAATATACTTATTTATCATTTTGTTTTCTGTCCATTAAATATGAAAAATAAATGAAAGTAGAGTTCATGTGTATATACAGTTTACCGTCTCCATGAATGGTGCATTTCATTTATTATCTCCAAATGTTATAGACTATTATAAATACATATATTCTGAATATAAATACATATATTCTGTATATATAAGATATTTAAATCATTATTAAAATTCTATAGATAATTTTCTTTTGACCACATGGACAATTTGTAGTTATAACAAGTTCATTTTTGACACAAGTACCGAACATCGAAAAAACAACTGATATGAACATGAATAATTATATGATTATTATAGAAAGGTAATAAGTGATGTAAAAGAAATAATAATCATGAAAAATGTTCTGATGAAATTAGAAATTAACAAAAGTTTATTATTCATGAATATAATAAACGAACAAGATAAGTCAGACTCAAGGTAAGGGACTTCATATTATTCTCCTTTCATTGAGGCAAATTTTAGTTTATACACAACCTTATCTTATATGGTGTATAATGATAAATTTTTTCTTTTAATTTAATAAAATTGTTTTCAAAAGGAATCTTTTTCAATGAGGTGTTTTACTGAATGACAAAAGGAATGTTTCTTTTTAACAAACATGGTGACAACGAACTTTCTGCCGCCGCAAGTATTATTTGATATGTGGCTTGCTTAATAACATGTATTGTTTTTAAAAGTAAAATAAATACCATCAACATTTTTTACATATTTTGTTATTGAAAATGGGTTTAAGAGAGCAGTGATTATCTCAATATCTTGAAATGATATATTTTGATAGCAATTTGGAAATGTTATCTTTCCTTTATGCTTGTTTTATATGTTATGATTATGTTATGGTTATTGGGTATTATTTACATATAAGGGTGTTTTCATGATAAAATGAGGGTGGGTGATCCAAATATTGCTCTCTAATGCATTGAGTAACGTGACAGAGTTAAAATTTACTGTTTCTCTTAGGGAATATATTGTGATGGATAATCTAAACTTAACTCCATATGTAGCTGTGAAGGCTACAATGTATGTATGTTATGATGCCCCAAGTTACCTTTTTGATTTATGATTTCTATGTGTTATTCAAAAATATAATTATTTCATGATGTATGTTAAATATCTTATGTTTGATGATTGAAATGTATTATTTCTTTATTCTGATGTATTCAAGGACTAATGTTTTCTTCCCTTAATTTATATCACATACTGGTAATTTTATGCTCATCCGAAGTTTTTGAAAAAAACTTCACTGAGTATAAGGAAGGGTAAGAGAAAAGAATAATTCAAGAATATTTTTATCAAGAAAAGAATTTTTGTTTTATTTAATGAGTTTTATTATTGTGGAAAAAAATTTGTTAGAGAAGAAGTGTCTACTTTATAATATTTGAAATTTAATGTAATAGTTCTGGCCTAATTCTCTAAATCTCTAAACCTGAAAAGATAGTCAATGTGAATTCTTGACTTAACTTAAGATTATGTAATGTTTAATTCTAGGGTGTTACAATTTTATCTCAGATATGATATTTCTTTATTTCAGGGTGTTTTAGTATGGACATTCTATTGCATTAGTTTTAGGGTGTTTTTTCTTGGACCCGATGTTGAATTAGTTTGTGGTATATTAGATTTTTCATGTTGTTTCTTTAGTATAGTATATTTTAACTCAGACCTCATATTTCATTATTTTATGAACGTTTATATTGGATTTGATATTGCTTTAGTTTGATGTATTTTGGCTTAGACATGGTATTTCTATAGTTTGGTGTCTTTTAGCTCAGACCTAATATTTATTTAGCTTACATTATTTTAGATCAGACCTAATAGTTCATTAGTTTATAGTCTTTTAGCTCAAACCTGCTATTTCATTAGTTTAATACCTTTTAGCTTGGGGATTGGTTGATGATCTAGACATATGGTACAGACATGCATGGAATGAACCAAAACACTCTTAGGTTTTGGGTTCCACCATGGTGTTGTTGATGCTTACAAAGATCGCAAATCCCCTTTTATAGAGTGAAACATTCATTTGATGACCATAGGCACATATGCAGCAGCTATAGACATACATGCATAGTAAATAAAAGGATCACTTGAAGTCAGGTTTCTTTTTTAGGGGATTTGGATGATTTTTGGAATTAATATTAATTTAGGGGAGAAATATAAGGGATTCATGGTCTACCAAGATAGTTGGAATCTGGGTGATGTATGTCATAATCCAAATGTTTGAGTCATGAATATGAAATGGGGAAGAAATTTTGGGTATGTCCCCTAAAATTATAATATTCTAGGTTCTTCCATGGTGTTGTTAGGGATCAAAATTATTGGATCTATATCCTTGAAAGGAATATATTACTTTTGTTGGTGGATCAAGGCCCTTTTGTGTTGTTAGCATGGACAAGAAAATGTGATCTAATCCCCTTTCCTAGGGACATGAAAGATTTTTGAACACTCAAACATCGAAATGTTGAGGTGTGGTATGGGAGGAAAGTTGTCCAAGAAGTGTTCCATCCCCCCTAGGGATGTTCTACCCTTGATCTTGAAGCTCACTCCCTATACCTCGTGCTTTCAAATCATTAGGTGTGGGACATAAAATGTTAGTTAATAAAGTGTCATACTCTATCCTTGAGAAAGGGTACCAAAAATGGAAATGTAACATCAAGGATGTCAATATATTTCAGATAATTTTAGATGGAGATTATAAGTCATTGTCCAAACTTCTCAAATCATGAGTATGATATGGTATAGTTATACCGTGAGTAGTTCAGACACACTGAGGTGTTGCGTGTCTCTATAGTGATTTTAGGGATCATAAGGATCAGAATGTCCTTTTTTTAGATTGACACATTTTCTTGACAACCATATGTGCATATAGAGGATCCATATACATACATGATTAGTCAATCAAAGGGTCTCTTAAATCCATATTTCTTTTCTGAGGGCTGTGGATGGTTAACAATGATCTAAGGCACACAAATCATGAAGTGTGATTTGTGGGATATATAATATCCAAGAAGTCTTTGACCACCCTAAAATTTGTGTCACATCCTATCAAACATATTCTCATAGTGAGGAGATGTGAAAACTAATTACTCTTACATTTTCCTGAACCATGAGGTCAATCGATCATATATTCTATTTTACTAGGTAAATAGTGTATACCCTATAAGATTTTTGACATATTAATTTGGGACCTATTTTTTCCAAAAATCTACAGATGAAGAGTCTAGTAAGAAAAGTCTAGAATTTTTCTCATGCCATCATTTGCAGGTTTTCGAACTGAGATGTTTTGTGCCTCTTTCACTAGAAATTTAAGGTGTTTTGATTTAGACCATTATTTCATAGAGTTTAAGTTCATATACGTATGAACAATGTGTAGTATGTTTAAGGGCATGACACACATTTTCTTAATATTGGGAATGGTGAAAAAGAGATAACTTTGGATACCTAGGGTCGAGAGTAACTCATCAACCTTCTATGTGGGGAATGAAAATATGGGAAATAATTGACAATGGTTATTAGGTCATGAGTAATGAGATGGTATAGTCATAACAAGGATAGTTCAGATCACACTAAGGTATTGAGTTCTTCCATGGTGATGTCAACTCTCTCATGAATTAGAATGTCATTTTTATAAAGTGGCATAGTTGGTTGATCACCAAAGGTGCATATGCATTATAAATAGCCATACATCCATAGTCATGAAAAGGGTTTATCAATACTAGTTTTCCTTCCAAGGGCCATGGAATATTTAAGACAAATTTAGGTTCTCGATACATGATGTATTGTTTATGGATAGAGATTCATAAATTACAATGGAAACATTTCATAATCTGGTTGATTGGGTTGAGTCTTTTATAGTCCTCTGATAAAGATGAACCATGGGTGATGGTCTATACAGTTTATTTTCATGTAGTGGGGGCATATTTACTTCTGTGTAGTTTAAAATCATGTGTAAAATACATGTTCCATGCATTTTATTGTCATGTGGTAAAAACTAGTGTCGTGTAGTTTATTGTCATTTGGTAAGGACGTGTTCTGTGTAGTTTATTTTCATGTTGTAAAGAAGTGTTCCATGTTGATTATTTTCATGTGGTATGGAAATGTTTAGTTATATTATTTTCATGTGGTAAGGATGTTTCCCATGAAGTTTAAGAGCATACAATGAGGATGTTGGGACTTACTTGTTTTCTTAAAACATATTATACACATGAAAGAAGTTCGTATGTATATATGACTTGCACGTAGGCAATGTGAGATTTTATGGTTTAGTCGATATGAAATCATGATGAATTTATTTTTTCATTTGTTTCATTTGGTACCAATAACCAGGTTTGACTACATATCTTGTATTGGTAGGAATCAAGACACATGTAGTTATGAAGAGGATTTTCAGTTTACGTCATGCGATAAGGATGTGGGCTCCCCAAAGATAAATGTTAATGTTGTGTCTTGGCCCACGAACAGAATTCTGAGAATCCCTACATGTCCCACGGTGATAGGAATCAAACCACACATTGTTCTTAAGAAGGATCCATACATAGGTCTGACCCATACACAGAGAGGGGGTAATTTTATATTTTCTTATAATGACTAGACTCGAAACTGTAAATCCAGTCATCTATATATATCCTATGTAGATAGGAATCATGTCACACCAAGTTCAGGGATGGGAAACTCTCTACGCAGGTCTGACCTGCATGTAGATGTTTGAAATCATTCTATTTAATTTTGTATTTGGGCCCATGTTTTAATATCTATGCATCCCTACATATCCTGTGATGATTGGAAGGAATCCACATGTAGTTATTGAATGGTTGTGTGATAAGAGGCCATCACCAACAAAATTGGTCCTCCTTGGTGAGGTCTACGAGAATGTGTAGCGTTACATCTTGAAGGGTACATCGACCATACATTTCAACATCATGTGGCAAGGAATCATGGTATGATTTTTATGGTCTTTCATTCAGGACCATGATGAACCTGTCGTAGGCCTCTATGCCTTATTTTCACAGGGTAGATCATACCAAAATTACTAATATCACATGATCCATGCTCGGTGTGAGAAATAATGAATGGTAAGGGATTAACAAACCAAATAGAGAAAATTTAGGATAGGATATGGGAATTTTAATCATGTGGAGGCTAGACCAGGATATTTGATTGAGGTGTCCCTATGTATATTGGTGAAAATGAGAATCAATCCATATGTTGTTCTAGAAAACCTATTATATTTAATGTGAAGTGGGAAGGACATTGTTCATCCCATTATAACATATTCCATTAAGGACGTTGTTGACATGACATGAAGGAGGAGGGATGTTGCAGTTGTACCTAAGGATAGATGCCTGGGCCTCATTACAGATTCTGTAATGGAACAAATTAAACCACATGTTGTTATAGACTATGAATGTAGTTTAATTTTGTGTGAAAAGAACATCTTCCATGTTGTTTAACATATTGTGGTAAGGATTTAATTTTATAGTTTGGTGCCATGTAACTAGGAATACTTTATATAGTATAATGTATTGTGGTTAGGATGACTCCATACTGTTTAACATCATGTGGTCAGGAAGACTCTTTATAGTTTAATGTCAAGTTGTTAAGAAAAATCTGTAGAATTTTAACGTTGTGTGGTCAAAATGAATCCATACAATTTAACATCTTGTGGTTAGGAAAACTATGTACAGTTTAATATCATTAGGGAAAGATGAATGATGAGACATACATTGTTGTATATTCCCAGGATGATGATAGCTATGCAAAGTATTTCTTCAGAAACATCACATTAGTGGGGGTGTAAAATTCTCTCATTCTATTATCGCCAATGAGTAAGATCCATTGTGGTAGAGATTATGTATGATATACGAACTTTCCTAGTTGGGTTTTATCTTTGGTGTATTATTTCAGGGAATTAATGGGTTTCTAACCACCTACACTATTTCTCCTTTATGGAATGAACAAAGGTAATCCTTTCAATTAAAGGCTCATGCAATACGATTCTGTCGGACCTCAAGGGTGTCAATGTGTGCAACCTTTTCCCATTGAGCTGCTCCAACTCACCCATAAACTTCTATAATTTCCCATAAACTAAGAGTTTTCCACAAATGCATATTGGGAGTGAAGGATACTAAACTTATATGGGTAACAATGCCTCAATTTCATACACCATGAGTATGGAATTTCATGTGTAGCATTAAACTTGGTGGTATTGTAGTCCCATAAATCATGGAGGAGTTTTTCTGGCCATGATTGTTTTGTACGTGTTCACCATTTTTCATATTATATTTGATATAGTATTATTGAAGGACAAAATATATCTATTTACCACTGCATGATAGCAAGACGAGTGATTAGACTCAATGTTTTAGACCTGGTACAGTTTCTTCAACTCTATAAAATATAAGTGGGTGTCGTTGTCCGTCAATATTGTGTGATGGTTCCCAAACCTGGTGATGATATGGGACTTTACAATGTTGATGATGATCTTCATCCCAACTTCATTGAGGGGTATCATCTTATCCCATTTGGAAAGGAATTTGATAGAAATAAGTATATACTTTATCTTCTTGGTTGTGTCTAGGGGATATGGAAACACGACATCCATTCCCCAAAAAAATGGCCAGGAATATTTATCCATATGTGGTAATTATGGGGGTTGATGGACGATGTATTCATAGTGCTGGAAGGTATAAAATTTCATGGTGTATTCCATGCAGTTTTCTGTCATGGTTTTTAAGTAATATCTCATCATCTTAGTTTTATGGTAGGGCATAGTCCCTGAATGATGGGACCCACAGAAGCTTGCATGGAATTCTTCCACTATTGTGAGAATCTATACTTTTTATATGAATCTAAGGAGGATTCTATCAAATACACGCTTGTAGAGGGTCTTAGGCTCATTTGGACCACTCTATAGGGTAAAATACATTGCACGACACCGAATTTGTTACCTTATAGAACCATCTATTCGAAGGTTCACATTTTGATGAGAGTCGATTATAGTCCCAATCAATCTAGGGGAATATTTTAGTTCATCATGCTCTGCGGTAGTGTTGATCAAAGTTATTTATCCCATTTCATATATGATGATCAACAAGATCCTCCTTCTGTGTGTGATATGGAAGATTTCTTCCTCCTCATCAAGGTCAGTTGGGATTATGGCTATATTATCCAATATGTTGGCATGAGAATTATTTTATTGGATAACATGATTCAATGTGGGATAAAAAGAAACTCTACCATTAGTCCCCTAACATAGCTAGTGAGGGGTTGGGGTTAGTTCTTCCATTTTATGGAATATTCCCCATTGATCCTTTTATCACTAATTCGAAATCCCCTTGGATATTTAGGTAGGAAATTTGAAACTATAAGTCCAGTTCTAACCTAGAAATGAGGGTTTGGTAATCTGCCTCATTACTTGTGCAATCTTCAAATAGTGAGAAAATGTTGGGAAAATTTACTTTGTCTAGGGAGACAAATACAATCCCTAATCCAACCTGGTTTAATTTCATATTTTCTATAATTTTACTGATATGACATCTGTAGGCTCTATCAAAATACAACTCCCATGTCCATGGATTGTCATGGGAATAAAAGACCTCCTCGTCTCAGAGATCATTTTCCATTAGTGTATTTTCTAGGGTAGGATGTGTTGTATTGAAATCATCCAGGGATTTCCAATTTGTCGATTTCTAAGATACAAACCAAATGTCATATTATTTTAGAATGATCGATCATTGAGCTAGACACCCCATAAACATTGGATGACCTAGGATGTACTTGAGTGGATTAAAATGAGAGACCAAATCGGTTCGTGATGCTGTAATTAATGCCTCATGTTTTTCACTACAAATAATAGTGTTATGAAGTTCTTCTTGACAATAGAGTATCAGGTCTCGATACCTAGCATTGTTTGTATAAGGTAGTAGAAAATGTTCTCACTCCCTGTATTGATTTTATATACGTGGAGGGAACACAGTGAGTTTTACATGGATTCCACATATAAGATATGTGGCCTCCCTTCCACCAAAGGGATCAAAACTAGGGGTGAAGCAGGTACTGCTTGACACTTTTGAAGGATTCTTGGTAGTCATTTTACCACTTTCATGTGATTCACTTCTTCATTATCTATGTGAAGGGGAGAGTTTTACTGGCTATGTTGGAAATGAAACACTGAATTTAGGTGAGGTTCCCCTATAGTCCCCTTAGTTATTTAAGATTTTGGGGGTGAAATTGCTAGAATAACATTAGTCTTCTCTTCCTCAACCATGATGCCATGATGATGTAAAAAAAGCAATGAAACTATCCCAATGTTACCTGAAAAGCACATTTTAGTGTATTCTGCTTCAGAATATGTTGTTGTAGATTATTGAAGACATTTTGGATATCCATGAAGTTATCACTTCACTATTGTGATTTTACCGCGAGGTTGTCGACATAACATTTATTAATCCTTCACAAGAATGGATTAATGATATGATCCATGGAATATTGAATGGTGGAACTAGCATTCTTCAAGATGAAGGGAATGAAATGATATTAGAAGTTCCTCTATGGATTCCTGAAGGTAGTGGCTTCCTCATCTTCAGGGTAAATCTTTATCTAATTTTACCATGAGTACCCATTCATGATTGAATGGTCCTAGAAACCAGTAGTTCGATTGATCCAGAGTTTTGTGATTGGCAATGAGAAGTCATTATTTGGGAAATGTCATTTACATACTATAAAATTGATTCAGACTATAATCTTACAATTCTTTTTCTTGATATGTATGATGTTGGAAATCTATCTTGGGTAATTCAATTCTACAAAAATTTTGGCTTCCATCAAAATATTGAACTCTACCTTTACATTGGTGGCATGAGATGGGTGTATCCTCTTAACTGCCTTCCTGAAGCCTTGATTCTCATCGAGAAAGCAGAGATGGTGCATAGAAACATCTTGATTCTATCTAGGAATTTTTATATAGTATCTAGTGAACACATATATGTTCTACTTATAGAATGAAATATAAATTTATTTCTAATTGAGGATCATGGACGAACTGGTCAGTGTAGTCTGTGAGTCATCTTTTGTTCCCATATTTATTTATCTTAGCTCATCGATGTTGATGGATAAACCTCCCTCAAAAGTGGGAGGGTCATTTCTGATGTCCTCTCCATATTATTTTATCTCATAGTCTTTAGAGAAATTTCTAGAAGGATACTACCATTTGGGAGCTTCTTTTTCACTATTAGGGTGAGTGAGGCCATGAGAAGAGACATTATCATCCCCTAGTACTTGAGTTGTTGCAAAGAGATGCATGATTAGGTTTTCTTTTACACTTTTTCAAGGGAAAAAAGGATCTTGTACCTCTAGGGTCAAGTCTATCACCTCTGCTAGATTTATAGGGGGAACATAGTCCTAATCGAGCATTGTGAATGTGTTTATACTGGCTACCACCAATCCGTTGGGGGATACAACCTGTATATCATGATCTACCATTAGTTGTTTGTATCCCATTTAGTAGAAGTATTCATTATAATATGTGGATCTACATGTCAGAAAGGTGTAATTATCACCATGTAGAATTCAAACATTTCTATTGACGGGGTAGTTTAGAAACTGATGAAATGTTGAAGATACCTCCAAATATATTTAGTGGTAGGTCCTTTATAAAAGGAAATTATATGTGGTGTCTTCCTAGATAACCATAAATCAAATTCCGTTGTGTGATCCCCAAACTGATCCTCAAGTTTAATCTTCCCATGAGGTATTTTCTCACACTTATCATACCCTTGAATGGTCAGTTTTGTGGGAGATAGGTCCCCTTATGCATATCCCAACTGTCGAAGGATTATAACCGGGGTGAGTTTGATCCCATGTCCATTATCAGTTAGTGACCTTTTTACATCTACATTTTTGTATCTTCCCATAAAATATAGGGGCCTAAGGTTTCCCTAAATGTCCTCTTCCCGATCCTGATCGGTGAATGAGATTGTGACCTGGGATTCTGATGACATGATCGCCACTTAATAAACATCGGTTGTAGTGACTTCTATCTAAAATTCATATGGTATTCGGAGGGATTCATCAAGTTATTCCCTAATGTATCTTGGAATAAAAATTACATACAGAATTGACCTCTTGGTAGGGACAATTTCAAGCTATTTCAAAAAAATTTACTTTCATTCCAATGGTTAACACAACCCATTATGTGGTTTCTCTAAGACATGTGGCTCCAAATCAAAGGCATTTGATCTGGAAATACCTAGTTCTTATGCATATTTTGAGGGAAAATTTTCTACTAGTGGTGATGGTCATATCATAATTCTCTATTGCTTAGGTTGAGTATCTAATTGAACCCCCTATAGGTGGTCATGCATGACAATGGGATGTGGGAGACCAATAGAGGGTTCTAAGACACTCCCTCCCTTTGTTATGAATGTTGAAGAAATTTACTATGATTATTAGCTATATATATATATATTATCAATGGGGATGTGTCCTGAATATTAGGTCCAACCACATCCACATTATCCCCTGTATCATCAGTTCTTGAACATGTGGCCTCCCATTCCCCAGTTATGCATGGGAAAATCATATGTTGATGCATATTCATCATTATTGTGGGGGTTTTCCAATTATATCACATTGACAGTACTAAATAAGCTCTCTTCATCCAATGAGGATTTCATTGGGGTCGTGTTGTGGATATTTTAGGGAAGAAATATGCAAGATTTAGAGCATGTGTTGGATTAGAATATGGATCTTCCTCTTATATTTCATCCTGCTTCTAGTAGTCATGACCACCTATGGGAGGAATATCTAATTCCCCCTTCTTAGGTGGTGGAGCTATTTCGTGTCTACATGACTATTCTGTAACACCCTGGGATTTTATGAAACATATTCTATTAATTTCATTGATGTCCTATGTTGTAATCTACAACAAGATTACCTTACGCTATACGCAACACCGTATGAGCTTGCAGTATACACAACACTATTCTTGGATCATGTTACACACAATTTTGATAGTAGTTATTCTATGAAACATTGAGTGTATATATATAAATATATATATATATTCAATGTATACATGAAATATGGTTGGATTCTGTTATACGAAACAATAGAGGAGTCTTGCACAACATGCAACCCTGACTTGGCTTGCATTACAAGCAATCGCGACCTTCCTCGATAGCTTGTGTTGTACGCAATACCAGGTTTCACTAAACAACGATATATGGTTATAATATTATTATGGACTAGCCATTATGAATATTATCAACTACATTTTGAATTTTATGACATTATTATTCATCTTACACATTTTATAGAACATGGTATGGGAACAAAATCAATTTTTCGAGTAAAATAAGTATTTTTTTAAAAATATAGTTTTGCCACCTTTTGATGGCGCACCCACTTTAAATCTTGTTTTTGACATGTCTATAAGTTCAATTTTACAAAATAAAATTCTTCTTTAGAATCAGGATATAAAAATTTACTTTGGAAAAATTCTTCATATTATTCTGATAACTTTCATTTTTTAATGAATAGTAAAAACACGCTACATTTTCATTAAAAACAACTTTTTTCATCGCAATAATTAATATGGTTAGATTATCTTTTTAATTGGTTTTAAAGTGTAATTAGAATATACTTTTACCATTTAATCCAATTTTGTTCATTGGAATTAATTTCACTTTGAAATAGGATATAAACAAGTATCAATCTTTTGATAGTTTTTGTTTCTAAAAAACATGCTATTTGTTTGGATAGTGGGAATTAATTTTAAAATTAATTACTGCCACTTTTATGTTTTGAATTTGGAAAAATAGACATCAATTTTGAATTCATAATATCAAATAATTCTTTGGCTGAATTTTTGGTATTTCTCTGAAAAACTTCAATTTTCGATGAATAGTGAAACCACTTAGTGGTAGTTAAAAAACTGTCTTTTTCATTTAAATGAAATTTTACCACTTATTTGAATTGAATTTCAAAAATCCGAGAGACACGGTTAATATCAAGGACTAAAATTTGGTTCAATGAGATGAAAATAATTTTTCGTGAATAGTAACTTTTTACTTTTATTTACCACGGTTAAAAGTAAATAGGGTAATTAGGGTACAAATGATATTAATATTACCATAAAACATGTCCTAATTCTATTGGATAAGTATAATTCGACCAAAAAAACCTTAGAAATAAACTATGACCATTTAGGCCCACTTGGATTACATTAGGACATTTAATATTAATTTATTTAAAGAAGGGTTAAAATAGTTAAAATCAAAGTTTAATAAGTAAATCATTTTTAATATAGGGTTATATATAAGATAAATTTGACTATAAATATTCATTAGAAAGATAAATAGATTTCCTACATAATGGTAGTTTATTTATAATTTTTAGACATTAAATAATTTAATTTATTTATGAAACAAAGATAATGCAGTAATTATCTTGTTAATGAAATATTGATGTTATAAATACCCAAATAAATGTAATTTCAGACTTTTTATGAATTGCACTAATTTTCTAGGTTAATATGACATTTTAGTATTGATTTAGTTAACTTTTTTCGAACTAAAAATTCTGTTAGGATTTTCAAAAAAATCAATTACCAAATAGTGTCAAAATTGACATAAAATAGTTTTAAAAAAAAATATTATATTATTAATTGTTATTTTATTCCTAAAAATCTAATTATCGAACAATCGGCTTAGATTAGGTTATATATATTAATAATATACAACTTGGGGTTCTTTTGGCTTGTTATGGTAAGTTTATTAACCTTATAGTGTAAGAAAACAACAAGACACGGTAAAAGTTAAATTATCTAACTTAAAGTTAAATCTAAATGATAAGGTTAAAATAGAAATCTAAACTTGTCTAAATTCTATTGTATTAGATGATATAGACCCATCCCCACCTTATCTTCTAAATAACGCAATTTTGAGCTATTAAAAACCGAATATGAGTTTATAATAAAATAATATTTTTAGTTATTCTAAAGGTGCCCCTCTCCTCCCTTATAAAAGGGAACCTCCTCCCTCTCTTCCCCACACCACTTTGAGCCTTCAAGCTCGGCCAACCCATGAAAAATTATCTTCTCCACTTCCATAGAAACATCCTAGAGGTTCTGGTCTTCTTCAAAGACCAATTTTAGTGCTCTAAGAGGAGGTCTCAAAGGGGCGCTTCAAAGAAGAGGTAATGTCTGTTACCGATTCTTTCAAATTTATTTCTTCTTCTACTTACTCTTCTTTAGTTGTTTCATTATGAAGTAATAACATCAATATCAATCATTTACTTGTATGTTATTATAAATATGAAACAACCCTATTTCAACTTCTATCCATCCTACGGAAAACGAAATCACCGTGCGTGCGTATGTACGGAATACCATCTCCATGTCGTGGTGTAATCTGTTTTCGACCACCACCTTAAATGGATGGGTATAATGGTGTAAATAAATAAATATATATGGTTATTATAAAGTTATATTTATTCTGTAATGTTATACATACACTTCAATACAATTCCACAATCATGGAAATGATATCATCACTCGTGCATATGTACGGACTACCGTCTCCACGAATGCGATGAGATTCATTTTCCATGAATACCCATTCAAGAATGATTATAAATTATATATAATGAATAATAATGAAATATATGACATAATGAAGCTACTGGATTTATGTATACATATATATATATATCATCTACTTAATTCCATTCAATTCAATAAGAAAACGAAAACAACGTTCATGCATACGTACGGACTACCGTCTCCATGAACGGTGTATTTCATTCATAGATCTATTATATATATGTATATTATGAATATATATTATATATAAATCATTTTTTACATTATGTATATAATTAATCATGATCTAAGTAATCATATGAATAATTAAATGTTAAAACACGAATGACAAATGAAACGATTTTACCCAAAACGCTACTTTAACATGGAACTTACAAAAGAACGGGTAATATAAAGTCATAAGTGAACCATATATGATATCATAACAATGAATATTATTCTGTAATAAGTCAATGACATTATTTAAATCATTATATATGAGGTTGGGATACATACGAAGCATATCAGACCTAAGGTAAGGGATAACTTTTCCAATCTTGTTCTTATCCGAGATTGTTTATTCATAAGTGTTTACTGGGGTTATTGTTCTCATCCATGCCCATGTTTACTAAAAATGGTTTCATGTATGTTTAATTTCCTTTTTACCCATTTTTGACTTTTACTACATGGTATGTATGGAATTTTTCTTTTACGAGGTACTTTTTGACTTTTTCGGCAAAATTACGAGAAGAATGTTTTTTTAACTTATACGAGACGAACAGATTTTTACAGTTTTATAAAGTCTTATTTTCATGAAGCTTCCTCCAAAATATTTCATGACTATTTTGAACAAAATTATTTTATTTTAAAATTGGATGACATTTTGTGAAGAGAAAATGATTTTGAATAAGAAAGGATATTTTCCTCAAGAATTCATTTCAAGTGTTTTATCAAAACCATTTTTCATCTAAGATGACATTATTTCATATGTGTATGTTTCAAGTATCATGTCTCTATGGTTTACATGGTTTCAATTTTATTATTATGAAATGATATCCATTTCTTTTATATGGATTATGTGATAATGGGATGATGTTTATGAAACCCATTTTATTTGTTGGGTTATTATGAATGATGTATGTTTATTTTGTGGCACAAGTAAGAATTCTTTCATTATGAGATGGGTGGGACCTATATCTCCCTCCAATGCATTGGGTAAAGATTTATATCTCATGAGATAGACATGGCTAGAATGGTAAGTTAATATGGTTCAGTATTACAGGACTGGAACGAGGAGTGAACTCAATTCAGAAAGGGACTTTGTCCACTAAGATGGTCTTGGCAGCAATGCCTTGGCTACTATAGAAATCATTACATGTGCTTAATGTATGCCACAATTACATGTTTTATTCCCATGCTATTTTATCATGATTGATGTTACCTTATGATATATCCCTTACGTACTTCCAAGATTCATGTATTTGCTCAAGATTTTAATGTTTAGATTTTATGTTCATGTTTTAGCATTCAAATGATTATGGATTGTTTTATGTTCTCTATGTTTACCCTTACTGGGCATTTGAGCTCACCCCTTTTTTGTTTTCTTTTCCCCAGGATATAAAGAAAGGTTTCAGGTAATAAAAAAAGGGGAAGATCTTTATTGGGAGATGTTGAAGATCTATCCCCACGATTAGAAGATTTTATTCCAAGTTTCCAAAGACACTAAACTATTATAGTCCTTGTGTGTCTATTTTTGTTATGTACTAAGTATTCCACAAAAGTAATATAATGTCCATGTACGTCAAGCTTCGGGTCTCTGCAGTTGGAATCAGAGGAAAGGTTTAGTCAACCTTTGGAATCTAGGATGCGAAAACTATAGTGATATCCCTAGAGATATTTCTAAGGTATGTCTATGGATGTCCCTAGGGATAAGTATAGGTTATAGTCCTAGAATTATGGTAAAGATATTAGAATTAAACCTAATATGTTAGATGTTGAAGGTACTCCCCCTTGATTATGTTATTTTCCTTGTATGATTTTTTCCTCTCACAGAATTCTTTTTGTGTTTTAGTCAATGGAGGGAACCAGAAGAAATTAGGTTAACATTGAATCCAATGGACAAATTGGTGACTATGAGCAACAAAATTGTGTAATGCCTAGAGAGAAAGATATTGTAATTATGCCAAATCAGTAATCGCGATATATTATTAACAAGGTGAAATTTAGTGGTATTTATAATTCATCAAATAAGAGGAAGATAGACTTTTATGCATGTTCGCATGTTGAGGAGCATAAAGAAAGGAAGATTGAGATTTATAAAGAAGGGAAGAAGAACCTTGAGGAATACCTCAAATTGAGGGACATATGTTATCTATGTGGAGAAAAGGGTCATAGAGTGACAGACTGTTATGGAGTTCAATGTCTTATTTGTGGAGAACATGGGCATTACCCAAGTCAATGCCCTAACCTAAAAAGTTACTTCTAAATCAAGGAAGGACTTATTCCATGACAATCACTAAAGAGGATGGATTGAAGTGTTTATGTATTGGTATTCAAGAATAAAGTTGTTGAGGTACGTTTATGGTGTATTATAATATTTTTGTATTAGTCTATTGTGGTTTTCAATAATTTTATGGTACCGGTAACCATGAAAAGTGATTCAAATATTTTGGAAAGCAGATGATATGCACATAATGAAGGGATAAGGAGAAAATGAAATGTTTGACAGTATTCATGTGCTCATGATTGATATAAGGACTAAGTGATAACATGGTTTGAATATATAGAATTTTTGGGATTTTGGTATGTGGAAAGAGTTAACTTTTGACAGCATTCATGTTTTCACTAAGGTTAAATGGGTTTTTATTTTTTCAAGAGAATACATGATTAAGGTATTCAAATGTTTTCAATTTGACCAACAAGATATATCTTATGATATATGGGGGATAAATGATGGCATTCAAAAGATTGTTAGGTGACATTTCAAGTAATCATTTTCTTTATACTATGAGCTTGGACCGAAATATTTTAGATAAGACTAAATATTGGAATGGATTATGTTGGAAATAAGTTAGTATTGTTTAAGGGTCGAACTTTTTTTGATATTATTGATGGGATGTTATAGTAATGTAGTTTTAGAAAAAGGAAAACCTGTAGGATGGGCGACAACCCATCGCGTCGGACAAGGTTGTTGGAATCAAACCCACAACTGAAGTGCGACAGGCCTTTATCGCCTACCACTGGCCTACAAGAAGTCCCTGTTTAGTAGAAACTAGTTTTATTATATTAAACAGTATGATATATGAAGTATAAGTCCATTTTAGGAACCATATATGATTAATCTCACTATAGATGGACTTATGTATTTTTGATAACTTTTCTAACCTTTTGTTTGAGACAGATGGAATAACCCATCATTCTATCACATGATCTGCTAACACTTCACGAATGACAAATTCAACTTCATTTCTTTAAGAGATGAAGTGGAAATTGTCCAAAGAACGACCAACGGTGAGACTGTACCAAAATCATGAAAGTATTTTTTCTAATTCCAATTTCATCAACTTTAGGGAAATGATCTTGAAAACCAAAAATGTTGTCCTAGTTCCCTTATATCCAATAAATCAGATGGTACCTTAGATCATCACAAATCTAGGGCTTTGTGATTGATGGATTTTTCATAGCCATGTTCTCTACCACTCTCCATCATAACTTGATGGTTAGATTTTTCTTCCATATCCATATTTTCACCTATGTTCTTCTATATGGAAACCCAGTGATGAGTTACTTTGGGTAATCGTTACATTTCATACTTTTGTTTTTAAAATTAAGTTTTATTATTCCTTTTTTTGATATGGGTTTCTATAAATAGTAAACGATTTATAACCCCGACGAATTTTGAGGGAGAAATTCATTTTAAGGGGGGTAGAATGTAACACCCCGAGATTTTATGAAAAATATTCTTTTAATTTCATTGTTGTCTTGTGTTGTAAGCTACAACAATATTACCTTGCGCTATATGCAACACCGTATGAGCTTGCAATATACACAACACTATTCTTGGATCATGTTACACACAATTTTGATAGAAGTTATTCTACGAAAAATTGAGTGTATATATATAAATATATATATATTAAATGTATAAAGGAAATATGTTTGGATTCTGTTATACGAAACAACGGAGGAGTCTTGCACAACACGCAACCCTGACTTGGCTTGCATTACATGTAATCGCGACCTTCCACGATAGCGTGTGTTGTACGCAATACCAGGTTTCACTAAACAATGATATATGGTTATAATATTATTATGGACTAGCCATTATGAATAGTATCAACTACAGTTTGAATTTTATAACATTATTATTCATCTTACACATTTTCTAGAACTTTTTATGAGAACAAAATAAATTTTTCGAGTAAAATAAGCATTTTTCAAAAAATGTAGTTTTGCCGCCTTTTGATGGCGCACCCACTTTAAATCTTGTTTTTGACATGTCTATAAGTTCAATTTGACAAACTAAAATTCTTCTTTGGAATCAATATATAAAAATTTACTTTGGATAAATTTTTTATATTATTCTGATAACTTTCATGTTTTAATGAATAGTAAAAACACGCTATATTTTCATTAAAAACAACTTCTTTCATCGCAATAATTTATATGGTTAGATTATCTTTTTAATTTGTTTTAAAGTGTAATTATAATATGTTTTTACCATTTAATCCAATGTTGTTCATTGGAATTAATTTCACTTTGAAATTGGATATAAACAACTATCAATCTTTTGATAGTTTTTGTTTCTAAAAAACACGTTATTTGTTTGGATAGTAGGAATTAATTTTAAAATTAATTAATGCCACTTATATGTTTTGAATTTGGAAAAATAGAAATCAATTTTGAATTCGGAATATCAAATAATTCTTAGGCTTAATTTTTGGTATTTTTTTGAAAAATTTCAATTTTTGATGAATAGTGAAACCACTTAGTGGTAGTTAAAAAACTGTCTTTTTAATTTAAATGAAATTTTACCACTTCTGTGAATTGAATTTCCAAATTCTGAGAGGCACGGTTAATATCAAGGACTAAAATGTGGTTCAATGAGATGAAAATAATTTTTTTGAATAGTAACTTTTTACTTAGTTACCACGATTAAAAGTAAATAGGGTAATTAACGGTACAAATAATATTAATATTACCCTAACACATGTCATAATTCTATTTCATTAGTATAATTCGACCAAAAACAACCTTAGGAATAAAATATGACCATTTAGGCCAACTTGTATGAGATTATGACATTTAATATTAATTTATTTAAAGAAGGGTTAAAATAGTTAAAATCAAAGTTTAATAAGTAAATCATTTTTAATATAGGGTTATACATAAGATAAATTCGACTATAAATATTCATTATAAATCTAAATAGATTTGCAACATAATTTTATTTTATTTATAGTTTTTAGACATTAAAAATTTAATTTATTTATGACACAAATATGATGCAGTAATTATCTTATTAATGAAATATTGATGTTATAAATATCCAAATAAATGTAATTTGAGACTTTTTATGAATTAAACTAATTTTATAGGTTAATATGAAATTTTGGTATTGATTGAGTTAACTTTGTTCGAACTAATCATTCTGTTAGGATTTTCACAAAAATCAATTACCAAATAGTGTCAAAATTCACATAAAATAGTTTTTAAAACAAATATTATATTATTAATTGTTATTTTTTTCCTAAAAATATAAGGTTCAGAAAAATGACTTTTATAAGGTTATATATATTAATAATAAACAACTTGAGGTTCTTTTGTCTTGTTATAGTAAGTTTATTAACCTTATAGTTTAAGAAAACAAGAAGACACGGTAAAAGTTAAATTATCTAACTTAAAGTTAAATCAAAATGATAAGGTTAAAATAGAAACCTAAACTTATCTAAATTATATTGGATTAGAGGATTTCGACCCATAACCACCTTAGCTTCTAAATAACTCAATTTTGAGCTATTAAAAACCGAATATGACTTTATAATAAAATAATATTTTTTGTTATTCCAAAGGTACCCCTCTCCTCCCTTATAAAAGGGCACCTCCTCCCTCTCTTCCTCACACCACTTTGAGCCTTCCATCTCGGCCAAACCCTACCAAATTCTCTTCTCCACTTCCATAGAAACATTCTAGAGGTTCTGGTCTTCTTCAAAGACCAATTTTAGTTCCCTAAGAGGAGGTCTCAAAGAGGCGCTTCAAAGAAGAGGTAATGTCCGTTACCGGTTCTTTCAAATTTATTTATTCTTCTACTTACTCTTCTTTAGTTGTTTCATTATGAAGTAATAACATCAGTATAACTCATATACTTGTATGTTATTATAAATATTAAACAACTCTATTTCACCTTCTATCCATCCTACGGAAAATGAAATCCCCGCTTGTGCGTACGTACGGAATACCGTCTCCACGCTGTGGTGTAATCTGTTTTCAACCACCACATTACATGGATGGGTATAATGGTGTAATTAAATAACTATATATGTTTATTATAAAGTGATATTGATTCTATAATATTATACATACACTTCAATACAATTCCATGATCATGGGAATGATATCATCGCTCGTGCGTATGTATGGACTACCGTCTCCACGAATGCGATGAGATTCATTTTCCATGACTAACCATTAAAGAATAATTATAAAGTATATATAATGAATAATAATGAAATATATGACATAATGAAGCTACTGGATTTATGTATACATATATATATATATATATATATTTCATCTACTTAATTCCATTAAATTCAATAAGGAAACGAAAACAACATTCATGCGTACATACGTACTACCGTCTCCATGAAAGGTGTATTTCTTTCATCGATCTATTATATATATGTATATTCTGAATATATATTATATATAAATCATGTTTTACATTCTGGATATAAGTAATCATGATCTATGTAATCATATGAATAATTACAAGTTAAAACACGAACGACAAATGAAATGATTTTACCCAAAACACTACTTTAACATGGAACTTACAAAAGAACGGGTAATATAAAGTCATAAGTGAACCATATATGATATCATAATAATGAATATGATTCTGTAATAATTATATGACATTATTTAAATCATTATACAGGAGGTTCGGATACGTATGAAGCATATCGGACCTAAGGTAAGGGATAACTTTTCCAATCTCGTTCTTATCCGAGATTGTTTATTCATAAGTATTTACTGGGGTTATTGTTCTCATCCATGTCCATATTTCCTAAAAATGGTTTCATGTATGTCTAATGTCCTTTTAACCCATTTTTTACTTTTACTACATGGTATGTATGGAATCTTTCTTTTATGAGGTACTTTTTGACTTTTCTGGAAAAAGTATGAGAAGAATGTTTTTTTTAACTTATACGGCATGAACCGATTTTTACAGTTTTATAAAGAATTATTTTCATGAATCTTCATCCAAATTATTTCATGACTATTTTCAAAAAAATCCTTTTCTTCTAAAATTGGATGACATTTTGTGAAAAGAAAATGATTTTGAAGAAGAAAGGATATTTTCCTCAAGATTTCATTTCAAGTGTTTTATCAAAACCATTTTTCATCTAAGATGACATTATTTCATATGTATATGTTTCAAGTATCACGTCTCTATGGTTTACATGGTGTCACTTTTCTTATTATGAAATGATATCCATTTCTTTCGTATAGATTATGTGATGATGGGATGATGTTTATGAAACCCATTTTATTCGTTGGGTTATTATGAATGATGTATGTTTATTTTGTGGCACAAGTAAGAATGATTTCATTATGAGATGGGTGGGGCCTATATCTCCCTCCAATGCATTGGGTAAATATTTATATCTCATGAGATAGACATGGCTTGAATGGTAAGTTAATCTGGTTCAGTATTACAGGACTGGAACGAGGAGTGAACTCGATTCAGAAAGGAACATTGTCCACTAAGATGGTCTTGGCAGCAATGCCTTGGATACTATGGAAATCATTACATGTGCTTAATGGATGCCATAATTACATGTTTTATTCCCATTATATTTTATCATGATTGATGTTACCTTATGATATATGCCTTATGTACTTCCAAGATTCATGTATTTGCTCAAGATTTTGATGTTTAGATTTTATGTTCAAGTTTTTGCATTCAAATGTTTGTGGATTGTTTTATGTTCTCTATGTTTACCCTTAATAGGAATTTGAGCTCACCCATTTTATGTTTTCTTTTCCCCAGGATATATAGAAATGTTTTTTGTAAGAAAAAAAATGGAAGATCTTTATTGGTAGATGATGAAGATCTTTCACCATGATTAGAAGATTTTATTCCAAGTTTCCAAAGACACTAAACTATTACGGTCCTTGTGTGTCTATTCATGTTATGTAGTAAGTATTCTGCAAAAGTAATGTAATGTCCATGTACATCAAGCTTCGGGTCTCTACATATTCTCTCGCTGTGGCATGATCTCAATCAACTATTTTCATATTCAACCAGTTATTGACATTTTACTCACGCATGGCCAAATCATTCTTCCAATCAACCTATTAATTTTAATGGGAAACTATTATATAGTCCAACTGCTCTGAGAAGTTATCTACACCACCTATCCAGATCTTATCATCCCTTGAAGGATTTATTTTAAGAATAAGAAGAAGACCTCTATGTAAAGGGTTCTAATCAGTATGGTCGGTAAGGTTTTACTCATCAGACATCCTGGGATGCGGTATCATGAGTAGGTTATTGTCCATGGGTACTAAGAAATAATAGAGAACTTGTTCATTTGCAAAGTAGTATACTTTGTTTATCAATTCTTTAAATCTTGGGAAACCCTTATTTATCTATTCTTCTGACTAAGGGAACTTTTTTTATTTTTACCACTTGATAGAAATTACTGGGAGGTTCAATACCTTCCTAGGAATAGGGATGGGATATGTTGTGGTCTTGAGAGTGATAGATATAACTTCTTATTTTAATTCGCTTCCCCCCTATGTTGTGGGCATTATATGGGTTTTGTATTAGGTTTACTGAATGAATTTTACATGAAGTTGTGATGTTTCAATGAACTCAAGATACCCACCTAAATACTTCATAGGGATCACAGTTTTCTGAAACTCATCCCAGATATTTTTAGCACAAGGTTCTAATTATTTCTTCTATGAGTGAGGGAAGATGAGAGAATATTTTGAGCCCTTCCATTTGGATATGAAGTTAAAAAATCCCCTCATTCTCACATTTTTTACATTTCATTAGGTCAGTGATTTGTTTTCTTTAGTGTTAAATTGAATTAATGAAGTAATTGAAGATGAAGGTATTTCCATACTATAATAGATTATACTAGGAGGCTTATGTACTATACAAACATGGACCTATCAGGGTATGTACAAAACACCTCAACTTTGTTTCCCCTTGTTGATCTATAGAGAAAATCATCAGCCCCCAATGGGATAAAAATTGTGTGAGGTGTTATTCAGGGCTGCCTATACCCTACAAATTGGAGAAGGTAGGATTTCCCAAATTAGGTGGAGGAAAAGCTCAACCACCCATTCAGGATATAGATTCCTCTTAGGTTGAAATGCTATGAGTCACCCTTCCTTGGATTCAATTTGAGTAGCCAATGTCTTGATGGAATGAATAAACTTGGGGGAACTATTGTCTAAGTTTCCACCCTCATACATAGATCAGGTGGGGTGCAATGAGGTGTCCTCTCTTTCATCTCCCACTGATTCTCAATTTATCATTAGAGTGAATGATCTCTCTTGGGAGGGATAGGTTGTTTCTGCAATGGAAGGAATCCATGATCATTTTCAACTTCCTCATTTATATAGACTGGATGATTAGATTCAGATCAAATCTAATGCTCATATACCTCTATTTCTAGAAGATAAAATGTAGGAGGTAAAATATACATCTTTATCTAAAGACAATACTAGGTTTTCATATTTCACCTGAGTAGCTCCTCATTGAGTTTTCAGATATTTTTCATCTTTTTCTCACATTATGATAGTTTTTATTAAGTTTAAGGAACCCAAGATCTTATTGATAGTGATTAGGATGTAGCCACACCCTTCTCTTTTCCTTTGGCAGTGTTAATCTAGAGAGGTGGAATCTCTATATTCAAAGTTTCTAGGTTTTGGAGCCTTCTCTGGTTCTGAATGCGTGTATCCACTATTGGTGCATCCAGACCACCCTTATCTCATGGTACATTTTCTATATTGTGAAACTTTGTATTTTTTTATCCACAGTGTGTATCATGTTGATAGTGATGACATTCAAAGAGAAATTTCGAGAAACTGTGGATGTGCCATTATTTTTTATACAACAAGTTCATTCTATACTACTTTCATTAGGGTCATTATTCAATCCATTTTCCAGATTATTCCATTTTGGCATGCAACCCCTATGGCGTCTGATCGACTTTGTCATACACTCCTCCCATATAGGTCTTTTAATAGGAACTTTTTTGCAGTTTCCAATTGTGGTTGACAAATGGTCCCCGACCATGAGAGGTTTGTCTTACGGTGGGAGGTATTGGGGGAAAACTGACCATTTTCCTCCCATCATGGAGAAAAGTGATTCTATTTATTGAAATGATGATGATGAAAATGACTCCACCACAATGGGGTGGGGGTCATCTGGGGATGCAAGTAGCTTTAATTAGTCTTATTATTGAGGATCCAATTATTCTAGTCAAATATTTGAGGACTCTCAGGGTTGATAAGAAGATATAAATTCACCTAGCCCAGTGGGTGGGGTTCATCTGGAATAACTAATGATTTCACGAGGACCCTCTGAGGGGATGAGGAACATTGTGAGGGTGATTGATATATAAATTTCGTTATTCCAATGGGTTGGAGTTTGTTTACATATTCCACCAATGTGTCTTGAATCCTCTAGGTAATTGATAATCTTTGAGGTGGAGGTAGTGGTAGAAATTCCCCTATCCCAGTGATCTAAATTCTCTCCTAGATGGTGGATATGAAAGCTTCCATTATGGATCATTTGATGTTTTACTGCTATGCTCACTTAGGAGATGGCTGTGATGGAATCCCATGGTGAGAACCATTCCTCATGGGAGGTTGTCTTATTAATAGAATATTTGATATACGTGATTAAAATGCATTACCATTTCATTGGGGGATAGTTTTAAGTCTTGTTGGTTATACTATCCCTGTTTTCTTAATGAATAGGCATGATTGTAGTGTGGAAATTCCATTGTAGTCACCAAATAAAGTGAGCTATACCTGGTCCCTAAATATCATCAAAGTCCATGACATTATAAAACACCATATCTGAGGGGTTCCTTTATTCCAAGGGTGTGGAAATGTATAATTCTCTATAATCTACTCATACTAGAATGCAGATTCATTACATGGTTTCATAGTTCAACTACTGAAGAGTTGTGATGAAATTGTTTCAAGCATGTTTCAAATTTTCTCTATGATTTTCTAGTTGTGGATCTCATGCCATGTAGATAGAAGGCAGATCCAAATTATAATAGAGTATCCTGATGATCTCAAGGTAACCCTTGTATCCTATATAAGTGAGGTTTTTATCCTTTACTCTCTAATGATTAGCCCATATATTTTCACATAGATAAGGCCATAAATCCTTGTCTAACCCATTTGGTATCTCATAGTTTGTAGTAGCGAGGGGTGAGAACATGATAGAGAGGTTTTTTTCTGGATAACTCTCCATATTCCAATTTCAACCTAATCTTCAATAAACTTACATCCATTTATCCAATCGGACCATAGAATATTATTCTAAGGGTTACCATCTCAATGGAGTGGTGTTCTGGGGGAATTTGATGGAGAACTATATGTAGTTGACCCTGTTGTTTAAAGAACCTCTCTAAATGAAGGCATTAAAGGATTTAACACAGATATATACAAATATATTTGAGCATTGAGAACCTCTCTATATGATGTTTTTTGGGAAAAGATATGATTTCCTTGTGTGTGGGAGGCATTGCCATAGGGATGTTGGCGATGGTGTATGTCAGGTGTAACGTCCCTATGATAAATCTCCATACAACAATGAGGAAGATTATCATGGTAGTGAATGTATTCTGATTTGATGGAAGATTTGGCATACCCTTGTCGTTTTGAGAATCTATCTTTAATAACCTCAATGACACTAGCATTGAGAAGATTAAGAATATGGGTCACATCCTATATCATGGTAAGAATAAGTCGATATGCATTTCATAATTGTGTAGGGATATAAGAATATTGTATGACAGCTATCAAAACATGAGACATGTTTTGGATTATTCAAAAGTGTTGTCACATTATTGATAGAAATATGAGAATGTCTTGAGACATGTTTCATTTTCACTTGTTGGACCTTGGTCAGGATAAGAGTATGAGTCCAAACATGAGACTTTGTAATATTTCATTGGTTTTTTCATGGTAGGAATATGATACATCCCAAAGGCATGTACCACTCTCACTTAGTGATCCCCAGTTGGAGAAGGAATACGAGCCATGTCTGAATATTTATTCCACAACAGAATATTCCGACAGACCACTAAAATTAGAGAAGGGATGTGAACCTAATCCTATATTAACTTAGATTTATTATAGTGAAGTCAGTAATTTGAAGAAGAAGTAGTAATATGATCATGGGTTCTGTGATCTAGTCGAATATGCCATTCAGATTCACTGACAGGAATATGAGCATGTCTCGAGGCTCGTGCTAGTTTAACATGGATATCATCACCCATAATTGGGATATATGCCTAATCCTATGAATTTATAGTATGTCACTATACTTATTAAATAGGAATATGGGACATTCCTAAGGTATGTTCCCCTATCACCTAGTGATCCATGGCCATAATTGGGATTTTATCCCGATCCTGGGCCTTTGGAATATACCACTAGATTTTTTTGGATAGCTACATTCCCCTAGTCCGAGTTGCATTATTACCTCACCTAGTGATCCATGGTTGAAATGGCAGTATGAGTGTTGTACTTTGCCTCATACTTTATCATAATATGCTTATAATACTCTTGTACTAGAGAATAAATGTGCAATTGATCTGGTACAACCAATTGCTTAAAATGATCAGAGTGTTGAGTTTTTCCTAGCTATATCGATAGGAGTATGTGCATTTCCCTTTATCTAAAAACATTCCAGAATATGATGTCAGAGTTCATTAGATGTTGCTAAAATATATTGGAATTTCATCAAAGTGTGTTCATGGATATAATCACACACATTTTTCATCTCCACCATGTGTTGGAAGGTATTTTTTATCAAAGCGGGGATATGATCTGTCTTATGTCCTCCTTGTTCCCTCAAAATTTTCCAATGGTCTTCATGAACGTGGGTATCGATATCTACCAACACCATTATTGCTAAGGTAATATTCCTGTAAACTTGTTTTGAGTGAGAAGGGATATGCACATGCTTACTAGGACCTGCCAGAATATGCTTCCATTCATCATAAATGAGAGTGGGGATATGATCCCACCCATGGATATCAAATTTCTTCCTTCTTGTATGATCCTTACTTATTTCCTATGATTTTGGAATAGAGGTGGAAGGGTTTTGGGTGGTACCCATAGCATGTGATTGGAAAGTACAGATGGGATGATACTGGAAACAATGGTTGACATGTTTCCTCTTCAGCAGTGACTGAATTGGAAGAGATTCATTTTTCTCTCCTCGGTCTACCTTCATCGTAGATTGATAGTTGTATTTTTTGTGCTCTGGGTATAAGCTCTCTAAGTTATATTCCATGGAAACGATAGCCAGAATCTGAGTTGCATATTTTCCTAAGTGATGCGGACTCACAAGTTTCTGTTCCTAGAGAACCTTGCGGGAATATTCAATGGTTGGGATCACACAATGTCGATGGTACTCCCAGACCATCATATTAGAAACCTTTTTTGTAGTTTTTTTTTGAAGTTGAGATTGTTTTTTTACCCATTGGGGTTGGTTCCATATGTGATTTATAGGAGTGTTTATAGGATGAAGAAGACATTATCTCATATCAGGATGTTTTCGATGAGTTCTATATCTACAGTCACACAGATCAAAAGGAACAAGGTTATAGATTATTGAAATATCATAGAAATTGTTTTCTCAATATGATTGGAATGGTTAAAATTATTTTCCATTTATTATTTAACCATCCATTCTGCTCATGTAGATATATAAACATGAGGATGGAATTATTTAATAGGAACCCCCATTATATATGATCATCCATATGATCCTACCGGTCTTACTAATTTTTTGTATATACGAAAAACAATGTGTCCTAAAAAATTATTAACCAATCATTCTATTATTTTAGAGATTCACATTAGGTTATCAATTTCTGTATCGGTGGGGAAAGATATGACCACATTGCATGTTTGTTCTAATCTGGTGGTTGATTATTGGGGATTTGTTTATGGAACAACAATTAATAGTGGTTTAACATTTTCATTCATAAAAGAAAACATAGAATGGTTCCCTTATCCATAACAGGGTACATACCTACTTCCCAAAGGCATGTAGTCGATTAGGGTTTCTGAGTGAGTGATTCTTAGGGACTTGCATTGGTCGAGAGGATGGGATGTCATCCTCATCAAACCCTTTTGAGGGGAATTGTTTCCAAATCCATGATTCTATTTTTGATTTAAGATATGATTGATAATATCATCCTAATCCCGATACGGGACTTGTGTCCCTAAAAAATAACTATGGTTCAAGTCTCTTTTATTCAAAATAAATGTGTTATCTTTTTAGTTAATCCATCTATATGTATCTGAAAATCTCCATCAATTCCACAACAATAAAAAGTTGATTTATGTGGTGAATCCATATAAACAGATGCTTTGTAATTTTATACCATGTAGGGACACTGTTAATATTTTGATTAAGGGATTGAGACACAATGAGGAATATTACATATCCTGGTTATTGCAAGAATTAAAACCCAGGAGGTTTGTTAAACCAATTCATTTTAACATCATGTGGAGAGGAAATATGTTTGGGTAGTTGGGTGCAAGATATTTGATCTAGAGTCTCAAAGATGTGTCCTAAAAATCATTGATATAACATGATTCAGAGTTATCATAGTTCAGTGATTCCCTTCGGAATAGCCCCAAGGTAGATTTCTTCATATGAGGGATGTTCATATCATGTCGCTCATCATGGAGGTGTGAAGGGTATGATAGTTTTTGGTGACCCCTTTTTGTGTTTGTTTCGGTGTTTTGTGGCTATTTTTGGTTTCCCACTCAAGGTGACTTTTTTATTTTGGTATTGGCCTAGATCATGCCTATAATGGTGGATCCCCTTGGGCATACAGACTTTCTTTTTCTTTTTCATTTATGGTTCTCACTTAACTAAAAATATATTTTATTACATGAAATTAAAAAAGATTTCGGTGTGAGTCTCACTTTATATAGATGTAGGGATTATGTACTGGGACATTCCATGGGATGTTTAATTTTGAGATCATACCTTAGAGAGGCATCCTATGTATCTTGGTTATTATAGGAATAAATTTTTTTGTGGTTCAGTTATTCCCTGATCCACTGGGGGATGAGGTATTGATCAGCACCTGAGAGTGATTGGTTTCTCAATGGTTGAAATATTGGAGACATGGAGGGGATTAAACATAGGTGGAGGCCCATTTTCTCTAGGGATCATACCTTAATAAGGCTTCCTACATATCCTGGTCATGGTAAGAATTAAAGTCCTCCTAGTGAAATTGGATCAAGACTTATACACTTACGTTTCCCTTGTCCTTGTAGATGTTCATGATGAAAATGATTAATCCTACCACCTAAGTTCATGTGATCTATCCTCATTATGAGAAAAAATAGATTGAAAATAATAAATTTCATTGGTTGAGGATGTTAGAATTATGTATTCGGAGTTCCCATTGGGTACTTAATATTGGGATTGGGACTTATAGAGGAGTCCTACATATCCTGGTTATTGTGTGAATCAGTGTCATCATAGTTCACATGATCGAGGATTATACACTGAGGATTCCCTTACCATCATTGATTACATGGTGAGGATGAACAAGTTGATCATGTCCAAGGATTCCCTTCTGTCCTGGCCTACTTTCTTACCTATCATGCATTGATTGTCTGCTCAACATGCTTTGATTTCCTGATTGACCTATTAGAGTACATCTTCCTAGAATTTCATAGTAAAATACCATGATCCAATTGGATTTTTCAAGGGATTTCATGTATCCGAGATGGCATGCCTGAGGGTTTCCACATGACCCAAGATGACTCATCCAAAGTGCATCGCAAGACTCAAACATTTTTCCCTTGAAGCCATTGCATGACACTGACTGACAAGTCGAGAGGGTATCATATGACCTAGATAAATTTCCCTAGTGTCATATCTAGAGATGGATGACATGTTTGGAACGTGTCCCATGAGTTAGTGTGAATTTTCTTGGAGGGAACCATGTATCCTAGATGATATGTCGAGAGAACATTGCAAGACCAAGTTGGCATGCCCAGGGGGAGTTTCAAGAGCCAGTTGAGATGCTCGAGTGCTACTGAGAGACTCAGATGACATGAGCTGACCCTTCCATGTGTGATAGGATACATTTATGAAGAGAATCACATTACCAAGATGGAAATCCTAGAGGGCTCCGCAAGACCTGGGTGGCTTTCTTGGGGGGATCCATACGACTCACCTTAACATGTCTAAGGGATTTTTCATGATCTGAATCGTATACCAATGTAGTGTCATGTGATTTGGGCGACATGTCCTGGTGGACCAGAATGACTTGGGTTAATCGTGAAAAGTACTTTTGGATCATCGAATATATTATTATATTATTTATCCCATTTTTATACTTTTCTCTAGACTATATATTAAGAATATCTTATATTTATTTTGTGTTATCTTGTTTTAAGTCTCACGTAATCTATCATGTGTGCGATATGTCCTTCTCATGTCCTATCAGTTGTCTTCACAGGACATATATGTAATCATACAAATTTGTTTATGCATGTTGCATTAATTATCCAAATTCACCTTGTATCTTACCTAATGGGGAGATTTTCCAGTCCCAAGGTTAGCCCCTCTTAGAAATATGCTCTAGCCCTAGTGTGTCTTGATCTGAAAAATCCCTTTTGTCAGATAGTCCAGAGGTTCATTTTTCATGATAGGGTGGGAGATTTATAGCCCTCACCACCCCAGTTGGTCACTGATTTGCACAACATATATCATGGGGATCCAAGATGGATTTGGTGAAGGACATAGACATCATGCATCATCAAAACTCTCTACTGTGGATCGCTCTGAGGGCATCGCTATATTTTTAGTTATCATGAGAGTACTCCATCAACACCTCCTCCATTGGATTATTCCCAATTAAAGGGGAATTGTTGAATCATGTGGTCATATCAATTGAATTTAAAATTTTAATATTGACATGTGAAATAGTGCTCATGATATTGGGGTGCATGTCAAAATGTGTTGGCATGATATTGGGTGACTTGTCAGGGACTTTCCATGAGACAAGGATGGATTTTCAAGGGGACTTCATGAGATTAGGAGGACTTTTCATGGGGTCTTGCGTGACTGTCCTACAGTAATCCTTAGGTATTCGTGAGTGTTTTATTAACACAAGAGTCTCCCACCTCCTCTTTCATTTATTTCCATTTTTTTACAATGTTTTTGAGTCATGAGAGATTAAAAATGTATTTTTTAGGACAATTATTGTATGTTTTGGTGATGTGTCGCATGACCAAAAATGTTCCTATGGGGATGTGTGATCAGTTCATGGAAAATACCTATTTTTTTCTTTAAGGAGGAAAAGGGGGAGAAAATAGTTTTCTATACATACCTAAGGAATTTTTCACAATGGGGATGTCATGTCGGCAGTCTTTCGTGAGACAAGGCAGACATGACACTAGGGTACTGTGGTGTCTTGATGATCGCCAGTGATGCATCTTGTGGATTTTATGACCATGAGTAGATTATGACTCCTCTACTTTTATCTCCTTTATTTATTATACAATGGATCCAGGTCTTTCAAAGATACATGAGTGTTGTCAAGTATACTAACTCTTCCTATGGGTGATATGTCACATGACCTAAAAATGTAATGCAGTGATGTGTGAGAACGTCATAGAAAATATCATACATTTTACATTAAAGAGGTAAAGGGGAAGCACCATGTCATATAGGAATAATTGAGGCCCTCTACGTGATTGGGATGTCATTCGGGTAGTCTTTTATGAGGTGAGGCAGACATACCACCATGGTCCCGTGGTGTCATGTAGATCTCCATGGGCACATCCCGTGACTTTTATGACCATGAATAGCTCCCTCCACCTATACTTTAATTTACTTTGTTTTATTCTATAATGGATTGGGGGCCTCATGATTTTAATTTAATTCTTTCAAAGAAACCCATTATCCCCAATGGTGATGCACCGTGTGATATTTTTGACAAAAAATGGATTCTCCCTTTTGGATATTTTCCTCCTATTTTCTTAGGATTTTTGGAGGGTTTGTCAGGAGACCATTGGTTGAAAATCCTCATTCCTTGGGGGAGCTTATATGGCTACTTCCTCATGACCATTGATTGTCTGGGGTGCCTTCTCAATAGAAAATGTAATGATAAAAGGGACTTCTGTGGGACCTTCAGTAGGTTATCCTCTACGTAAGGATTCATCACATGACCTTATGATGGCCACAAAATCACACATCCCTTGAAGTTTCATTTGATGTGCATGTCACATACACCTTCTTCATCCTTTTCTTTTATGGGGAAAATAATACCAAAATCTAATTATTTCTTCCTTCATTATTTTTTCAGATCCTCATTTGTAGGGATTCAATAGTATGTCACTATGAAAAGTTGAATTCTAATGGATTTTTGTATAGAAACTAGTGAAAAATGTTTTATCATAGTCAATGACTTGATTATGTTTGTACACTTTTACAAAAATTAATTCCTTATATCTAATGAATTTTTTCATAAATTTCCATTTTATATATGTATAGTATTTTAAAGTAAACAATATTTACATCTACCATATGATCCACACAAATCCAGACATGGTTTTGGTATATGTAATCCATTTAAAAATTCATATATTATTTCTATTTGATAGTATTTAGGACTCTTACTTTGTCATTGTAGGTTACATGATCATTATTTTTAATTAATAATGATTCATTACCCTCAGTAAATAGAAAATTTTATCTTTCATACTCCCTAACCTATTTATTATCCTTACGCTACAGATGTGTCTGTGGAATAGTTTCATTCATGGCCAATTGTGGAACCATTTCCATTACCTAATCTGTTGTATATTAATCACATATTTCATATATGTCTATATTTCTTCAACAATCTACTTATAGATTTTCTCCCACTCAATGAATATGACATTTCCAGACACTATTTTTTATTTATCAAATGTATCATATTGGAAATATCTTCATGTTTCCATGTTGTATCCTATAGCCTTACCATTTGTGCCTCAGAGTTAATGTTTATTTTCTAAAGAGGACTTAATATATTCTTCACACCCATACACATATAAATTTGACAACAATGTATTATTTCCACTATATAATTGGTATAGTATTTTATTTATCAATGTGGCTGGAAAATGGTTAAAAATGTGAATTATTTTTTGTAATGCATATCCTAAAAATTTTAGTGGAATATTTCCAACACTCATCATTGACCTCTCCATGTCTAACATGGTGTGGTTCCTCCATTTGATTACAGAATTCCACTAGGATATATAAAAAGGAGTGATTTGATATAAAATATGACACTCTCAAAAATAGTTAATTATGTATTGATTATGATATTATCCACTTTATTCTGAGTGAGGTTTCATAATCTTATAACTAATATGGTTCAGAACCTCATTCTTGAATTCATTTAATTTCTAAATGGATTATAACTTATATCTAATTATATAGATATTTCCAAAACTATAAAAATAATTATTAAAATTTATGAATTATGAATACATACCCCTTTTTGAATGTATAATTTTCTACAGACATAGTATGAACCAATTCTATAATCTCTCTAGCATTTTAACCTTTTTAACTAAACAGAACATTGATCAAATTTCATTTCAAACATTATTGAAAAATAACAAGTACTATTAGTTAGAATGAATCCTAAATACCCATAATGATATAACTTTTCAATTGTTTCTCATTTACATTACATATGTGGTGATAACGTAGAAGGGTTGTGTATGCATCATGCGAATCAATTTCGTTATCTATTTCCAACACTTAAATATCATAATCTAATAAATAGAAACTATTATGTAAATCTAAATTACCATCAAATATTCTTTCAATATAAAAGATGTAACATTCATTTAAAGACATGAAAAAAATAATTTATACCTTATTTACATACATTAATACTGTTTTTGTTAATTCCAGGTACACAATAATAGTTTTTATGATCCAAGATCATCCTTGTTGGAAATGTGATGTTGTAATTTCCAATACCTCATATCAACAAATTTTCTCTATTTCCAATATCCAAATACACCACACCTCATAAAAACATTTTAAATATATGAATATTGTGTTTTTTCATGAAGATTTTATTACACAAACCAATATCCAATATATGGTTCATATGAATTGAAATATTTCACTCAATAATGAACATACCTGAAGCATCCCATTTCATCTTTTTCCACTATGTAGTTTTTTTCTGTTAGCCCTTCATTCCAAAAATTAAATACAGGGAATTCCAATCCTTCCATTCCCCTTTGATATTCTAATTCTTAAAATGAAACGGTGAAGAATCTTTAGATATTGTACTTAGCCATTATTCTCATTACCTTTATTTTGTCATATCCAGTAAAAAGAGAGAAGATTTTTCAAGCTTCTAATTCTTATTAGTCTAGAGAAACCATTTTAGAAGATCTATGAGATAATTATCTATATTTTTTATATTATAATTCATAATAAAATTAGAGATGTTCTAATGTTGTGAGTTTAGAATGAGATCTATGTGCAGCATCTGATGTAGTTCAAAACATAGGGTGTTCATATGTTTGATGTAAGAAATCATTCTGACTATATGAGGTCATATTGGCACTTCTTCTCAAATATTGCATGAAAATATTTCCTTGGATATCTCAAATATCTATTTTTGACCCCTATCATAATATAAATTGCAATGATTTGATAATATGTCATACACACTCTTATCTTTTTGTTTTTTCAAAGATCACTAGAAATAGATGACAACATCACACATTGAACATCTAGAGTGTTATTCACATGCCACTAAAAGATATTTTTTCCTCTTCACTAGCCTCTTTGGATGTCTAAATTGTTATTGAGGACTCCAATACATGTAAGTTCCATTACTAGAATAGTGAAATGTGCAATATCATGTACCATTCCAAAAATTTCAAGCTATAAATGATATTGTCTTTATCAATAACAGTTTGCAGGTATAGTATTGTGATTGAGGGATTATCCACTAATTCAATAAATATTTAAAATATATTTTGTGTGCTTCATTTGAACACCAAAAACATGAGGCAAAATAATTTTAATTATATTTCAACCACTATTTTATCCTATCATAATTTCCTTTACTATTAGAATTGAAATATCTAATTTCATGGAAATTCTAGTGGAATAGATCTATATTACCCTTATAATAACATAATAAAGGTCCTTTTCAATTACTCAAATTTATTTGTGTTGTTAGATCATTGATAACTATAAACTTACATCTCCTTTATTTCTATAGTGAACTCCTCAATCTAGAAACTCTCACTCGGTCTTTTTTGACACATTCCTTTACATTAAATCATGTTTAGTGTGGGATACTACACTTGAAGTCAAATGGTTAATTCAGCCCAAAAATTACATAATAACACTTTTTAAAAAACAAGTATCCCAATATTGGTGATACCCACTTGTAGTAACATGGTTTCATTCTTAATCATGTGATGAATGGATTACAATGAATTAATATTTAGTTGAGGGGTCTTATCTATTATGCATAAATTACATGATTTCTTAATGTTAAAAGAATTTTTTATATTAATTATAATTCAAATAAAAGATTAACCGTGTTCTGATAAGACATTTAGGGATAAGTCACTTATTTTAATTCTATTAATTCAAATTATATCAATTTATTTATGTCATCGTAGTTTTGCATCTGTAAAATAAATCATGTTGAGATGAAAATAAAATAAATAAGTAAATGATTCAATATTGAAAATATCTAATGGCTGATTTATTAAATAGAAAATAAATCCAAAAATAACCATGGGAAAAAATTATTTTTGTCGGTCTTCGCATGAGTTGCATTATTACACCTACCATATAAGGTATAACCTGAGTTGGATTCTCTCCGATTCCACCTTGAATCGCCTATAGTTCATATTTTCCTTGAAAAAACTCTATTTACCATAGAAACTCTATACATTTAATATGTTTTATAACTCACACATAGTTGAGTGGAATGAAATGTATGATTAAAGGGAATTTTTCACAAAAAAACTTTAGACAGACATGTCATGTATAACAGAGGAAAATATGATACATATAGCATCCCGCCATTTTATAACATAAACTTTCATTACATTACACAAAACTGAGGATCTTTAAGGTCTAGTTTCTTGGAAACCAGGAACATAATACATGAAAACAACATAAAACATTCTTCTTAAACACTTGAAAGGCGTCTCCTTAAGTTCATTCTAGGTTCATTACTGCATCTCATAACCTGGGGACATACACCAAAATAAAGGGGTGAGCAGAAGGCCCAGCAAGGGAAACAAGTGAAACATTTTACATATGAACTTGAGATACATCAATAAAGTCATGAAAAGAACTTTAATACATGAAAATGAAATCATGAGGCATATCATAATAAAAATAAAACTTTTTCATAACTTGAAGATGTGGCTACATCATTTAACATAGACAATCATGAACATATCACCAAGGTCCATCCCCAAGGTGTCATTTTAAAATTACCAAGGTTATTTACCAAGGTATCGTGAAAATTGTAATCTCTAGTGGTTACATCATTACCCAATGCATTGGAGCGCTATCAGGGCGCACCCTTAAATTTGCCTTTATTATCATGTGAGCCACATATATCATCATCAAACATTTCATAAATAACCCATATAGCATAAAGGAAATGGGTTTCATTTCATTATTATAACTTTTTAAAAACTGCTTTAAAGACATGATCTTTATATCACTTTAAAACCCACAGAAAAGGAAGGTGGGTCTCATGTATGTAAATCCCAGAATTTAAAATAGAACATTTTGGTATATATGTGAATACCCTTGTAGAAATAGGAGCTTTGAGTATTCACTTTATAACATAAAATAATTTTTGAGAAAAGAGAGAGGAATTTTGAGGGGAAAATTCTGCAGCATAACGGCTAAGTTTCGGGGTTTTAGAAAACATTGAAATGAGAGGGGACATGGGTCACCCACTCATAAATGATCCATAAAACAGTAGGTTGAAAGAGTAAGAAGGACATATGGACATGGTAATGAAATTTGAGGGACATACCATTTGAAATGAAAAACATGGAAGTAAAAAAGATTAGATTTCTCTTATGAAAATTCAGCAGCCTTACGGCGTCACTTAACTTCAAAAGAAAATGATTTGACAAGATCAAATAGGGTCCCTCATCATATGATCATAAGAGATCAGTATGATAGATATAGAGATCATACCCCAACATAATAAAAAGGAACTTGAAAGACTTGACATGAAAATCGAACTTGAAAAATGAGAAGGGTGAAAGAATCCCTTAAAAATTCGGCAACCTAACGGCGCCACTTAAAACTTCAAAATACTGAATTGAAGAGATCAAATGGGGTCTCTCATCATATGAACATAAGAGTACAGTATGATAGATATAGAGATCATACCCCAACATAACAAAAAGTAACTTGAAGGAATTGACATGAAATTAGAACTTCAAAACGAGAAGGGTGAAGAACCACTTAAAAATTCGACAGCCTAACGGCGCCACTTAAAACTTCAAAATACTGAATTGAAGAGATCAAATGGGGTCTCTCATCATATGAACATAAGAGTACAGTATGATAGATATAGAGATCATACCCCAACATAACAAAAAGGAACTTGAAAGAATTGACATTAAAGTAGAACTTCAAAACGAGAAGGGTGAAGAACCACTTAAAAATTCGGCAGCCTAACGGCGCCACTTAAAACTTCAAAATACTGAATTGAAGAGATCAAATGGGGTCTCTCATAATATGATCATAAAAGATCAGTATGATAAATTTAGAGATCATACCCCAACATAATAAAAAGTAACTTGAAATACTTTACATGAAAATAGATCTTGAAAAATGAGAAGGGAGAAAGGATCCGTTACAAAAATTTCGGCAGCCTAACGGCGCCACTTAAAACTTCATAAAACGAAATAAAGAGAGTAAGATGGGATCTCTAATTATATGAACATAAAAAGGGCAGTAAGAGGAGTATAAAATAATATCCTACAACATAAGAACATGTAGCATAAAAGGAATGACATAAAAGAGATTACTTGAAATGAAAGAGAGAGGTCGGATCCCTTACCTTAAAATGTAACTCTTAAACCTCAAAGGTTGGGACCTTGAGGGCTTGGGGGCACCTTGGGAGGACTCCTTGGGAGGTAATGAGACCAGAAATTCGTTGGGAATGAGTGGGGAGTCGAATGGATGAGAGGAGGGCTTGGTATTTATAGGGAAAGTGAGGGGACAAGGCATTAATGGCCAAGGGACACCTCACATGTGCTTTTCTCAAACCCATGTGCTCTCCCTTGTCATTTATCATGGAGTTAGGCCACATGGGGCCCCCAAAACAATAATTCATCACCCTTGGCCGGCCAACCCTCAAAAGATCTCATGACATCATCATGACACCGTTATGATGTCATTAAACATACCGAAACCCTAAAACTGTATTTTTACTATTCACTGAAAATTCAACTTTCTCAGAAAAATCCCAAAATTTCACATTAACCAAATATCAATGCTCTGATTTCAAAAATGAAATCCATTTTATAAAAATAATTTTCTAAATATTTTTAATTTAATTTTTAAATAAAAACACTATTCATCGAAAATTCATTTTTTTCAGAAAAAACCCCAAAAATTACCATAACATAATATCGATGCTCTGAGTTCAAAAATAAAGTCATTTTTATAAAAATAATTTTCTAATTATTTTTAATTAAATTTTTAATTAAAAAACACTATTCACCCGAAAAAAACTAATACTTCAATAATAATTAATGAAACCGTTATTTAACTATTTTATTGAATCACATTACTTAATCAAGGTGCCTAGATTATTTTAAAACTTTCTTTAAGTGAGATTACTAATCCATTTGGTTATATTACTAATCCTAATCATAAAATCACTATTCATAATTTACTATTCATCAAAAATCAAGTTGATCTTATTAGACTCTAAATTTAGTACTGAACATAATTGCAGAAGACCATTGTTTATAAATCATTACACATTTTTAATTATTTAGGGTTTACATAAACATATTTAAAATATCCTTTTTTCTAAAATTCATCAAAAATATGCATACTATATTTATCCGGTCATTTCAAAATTCATAAACTTCATCATAAGAAGAAATCCCAATTTTTATTTAAAACAAGGATTACACAAGGTAGTTACGGTCTCGTTACATAAACCCTTATAATACCAGCATAGGACCTAAGAGTAAGGTGTGCTAGGGTGATAGAAGCTTGGGGCGGCTCAGTCAACATTGCCCGAGTAGTAATTTCTATCAGTTTGAACTTCTCACGAAGGCGATTCCGTTCCAGCTTCACATGATGAAGTTCGGCTTGGATTTGATCCAGAGCAAATCCCAGTGGTGCTACCTCCTTCCCAAGCTCTGTTAGATGGGCTTCGATCGGTCCAAGACTACTAGGTGAGGCCATCGAATCTTCTTTCTATAATAATTAACCAAGATTAATTATATTTAGAGACAATAATCAAAACATTTTGTTCACAGCGGTCATATTGACCGATGGTTATATAATAGTCAAAACCCACTGATCTCATTTTAATTATAATCATGTTTATCAAATAAAACATTTTTGTTGAGTATAACAATAACACATAAAATTAGGAAACAAAATTTATTTAAAAATTTCGGGTCGTTACAATACACATGTTAATGAATTTAATTTAATAATAAATAATTGAAAAATCGTGAAATACCAACTGAATTAAATTAAAAAACACACGCATAGGACTGGTATAAAATCATGCTCAGTAATAAAAATGAAATGACTGTGCATTTAAAATAACTAGATAATATTAATTTAAATTCATCATTTTCTATGATAAAACACATGAAATTTTATCTGATTAATTATCTTATAAATCATTTAATTCATTTTATATTAATTATTTACCCAAATAATAATCATGATTCCCATACACTGTGATTTTAAATGAAATAAAAATTTAAATTTTATTTCAAATTTAGTTAAATAAGTATACCACTTTGCACAAGGAAAAAACTCGGTAAGTACCCATCTGAACTACTCGACATGGTCATTATTGTATACAGTGCACTCACTTTAAATACTAAATATATGAGATGTTTCCTATCTTTGCATCATGTAATGTAAACATAATTAAAATAATAAACATAGGTTAATTACATTGTGTGTACTGTTTTAATGATCGCGGAATAATTAGTATTCAATGACCATACATGACATGGTGTTCTAAATATTAAATAAAATTAAATTAATATTTGTATATCATATAAAACCTAGTTATTGTAATGTACTATTAATATATGATACATGGAATCATTCTATAGAGATTTAATAGAGTAATTAATCAAAAAAATTATTTTTTTTTCTTAAATATTTATGGTATTTGGAATGTGTAATACAAGCATACAATCAGTAAAAATGTTGAAAAACCATTTTTAGTACACACCTAGGGACTCTACATGTAATTATCATGTACATTAATGAGGGAAAAAATTATGAGAAGATATACGGTGTGTTACCTCAATGTTTCTTGGTTCTTGTCTAGTATACATGAATTATTTAATACAAAAGGTCTATTTATAAAACTACGTGTCTCAAAAAAATTCTTCTATAGAAACATCTAGACTACAAGTCATTCAAGAGACCTACACATTGTGTTTCCAAAAAAACTATATGGAACGTAGGCTTAGTCTACACTATGTGTGAATTTAACAGAGGCCATATTTTCTTATTATATGACGACCCTTAATTTATTTGTTAATCTTGATGTAGTGATCAATAATACACAATATGTGACTTAGGAGTACATGTATTGTAGCCCTATGTTTCTCACTTGAATTTTTTTTTCATATCCAGATGGTTTCTTTTAATATATCCATTGTTTATTATAAATTCACCCTTTTTATGTGACTGATAAATGAAGAGGTACAAGAAAAAATCTTGATCTTTAGATAATAACAACAAATAAACATGAAATGAAATCTTACTTTTATAAAAATAAATGATCAAAAATCAATAAATAACATTACGTTTAGTCTTGACCACTCTAGTTCTAGTTGAAAGTTCTAGATATAGTGGAACTGCATTTTGGAAACTGAACCAGCTTATATTTTTTCATATTCAATTTATAACCCAAATGTAAATCACATAGATTCTGGGACTAATGAAATTTTTCCAATGAAACTAGATGATTAATGATGAAACTAGGATGACCACTTCATTAAATTTATAATTAATTTAAACATTATAGATGAAAAAATATACGATTCTTAAGATATTTCATGATGGATGGTGTTGATTGTATGAACTCCATTCAGTTCACCATCATTATGTTTGGATCATCCAATTATATAATCCCTTTATTGTTGATCCAAATGTTCTACTTTGATATTAGAATAACAGAAGTTTAATGTTGAGTGATAGTGCATAAAATTGACCATCTTGTGGTATCACCTTGATCATTTCAATGATTCCTTCTATTTTTAAAAATCATTTTTACTCTATTATTCTTGATAGGAAGAGTGTGGAGGATAATATCTCATTATCGAAAGAAGGAACCTAAGAGCATTAATCAATATTTTGAGAGAACTCTATGTTTTAGATTTTTTTACAATAATTAAAATTTTCAAAATAGTAAAAACCATCTATTTATAGACATAGGGTTTGGATTTAATTATAATTAATTTCACATAGTCCCTTAGAAATAATCTATACCGTTTAAGAACCCATTCAATGTAATAAAAATAATAATGTTATTTTTAAAGCATACACCAGTCTTCACAATGATAAAAAAAATTGGTCAAATTGAAATTTAATATTTCTTTCTGAAACTCATCTATATTTTCTTGATGTCTTCATCATTTTTTAAATACACAATTAATTAAATATTTTATATTTTATATCTGGTTAATTAAATAATTACCCTATGGAGAAATATTTATTTAATATACATAATCAATAAATATGGAATAAAATTATTGGCCGATATTGAGAATAATATTTATTCCAATAATTAAATTAAAATAGAATTTAATTGTGATCAATGACAACACATAATATGTGACGTACATAGATATATCCTCATTGGAATTGAATGGGCTTGTTTAATCAAAAATTAATGTCTATAAATGAATAAACGAACCCATGATGAAGAAGTTAATGTGAAATTGATAGTAAAAACATATGGATGCTTACCATGTAATATAATCCCTTTGTCTTGATATCCCATCAATCATGTAGCATACTTGTGTCATCAACCATTATTCTTGACATATATTTCTATGATTATATATAATAAACATGTATATAACACGATGGTTATAGAATTTAGTTCAATGTTTCCATTCTAATCAAAGAGATGAGTTATCATCTTACATAAAGATGTAACAAAGAAATCATTCATAAACTAATTCATTAATAATATAATAGTCATGTCATACACAACATACCCTACTTAGCATGAAAACAAAACATCATATTTTTTGGTAAACACATATATGTACATGAGTCATGATATTCATTATTATTATTAATAAATTCTATGAATTATTACATATGCTCACAAATAGTAGTTCCAATGACATGTAAACATATAGAGTTTCTATTGGCTGGTATGTCCTAATAATCTCTCATCTTGGATATTAACAAGTGTGAACTTTATGAGATGAAGTCTCATCATCTTATGAAGAAGAAAAACCAATATTTTATATGATATTTTCCCCCTTTATAGTATTTCATCATGAATTGAGACCAAAATTTAAGAGATGTCGTTATAACATCTCAAGGTTATCATTAGAGAAGAAAACTACTACGACCTAATTTGATGTGACAAATACCATAGAACATTATTAAAATCAATTAATTAAGAAAAATAATAAAGATTTGATAATATATATTTAATATCCACTTAAATTAGTATAACCTAAAATTGTATATATGTATCTGTTTCTTCTTGGACACCAGCTCCCATAAATTTATCAACCTAACAAGATCAGACCAAGAGGAAAAAATGATTTCATTATTCTAATTAATTATTTTGTTTCAAATATATTTTGATTATAAATCTTATAAATTATGATTTTTATATCAATAAAACTAAAATAATATCATTTTAATTTTATAATAGTGATACATTAAATGAACAAACCCATAATCATAGTAATCCAATAATATAACATGTTCTTGTTTGGGTCACCTTAACCACCTATATGAATAGTGCTATAAATTTCTATATTTGATGACTATAGAAACATAATTTTTGAAGATATTTGATATTAATAAGTAAATCATTATTTTCTATTTCTATAATGGTGATAGTTATATTAAATTCATGAATATGATACAACTTTTTATTCAATAATAAATTACCAATAGAGTCATATTACATGTTTTATATTTAAGAATAATAACTAAAACAACAATGGAATGAATATAGAAGTTAATAAAATATTATAAAACTAAATTTATATTACCATAAATAATATATTTATTATTAATGTTTTAATAAAAAATAATAAACACAATTTACATTATGTATGGTTTAGGATCATTTGAAATTACTAACACCCATTGATAATTAAAAAACATTAAGAAGACACCAAATATATAATTTATGGTTATGATTAAATATTATAAAAGTTAATAAATATGAATATATTTCTAAAATAGGATGAATATATTTATTTGGTTATTATACATATGGTTAAGGATATTTCATGATTGTCAGCAGTAAAATGTATGGTTTTTTCACAATTTCTATAGTATATGACATGATTCATATTATACACAATTTTTTTATATGATTTAACTACTTCACCATTTAATTATCAAATATAAAATCATTTTTTAGCCTTGGAAACTTCATTTTCATTTATTCTCTCTCATACAATGGATCAACATTAATACACTTCCCAAAATTTTAGGGTTATTATTAACTCAATTTTCATCCCTTGCTTTATGATCATTCATCTTGAACCATAAATTTATAATTTATATAAATTATACCCTTTGATTATATTATGTTTTATATCCTCTTTATTTTCTAGGGTTTTATGTTTCTATAACATAAACTCTTATTTAATTATTTCCTACATAATTGAATATGATGATCATAATAGTTTTTGTCTCAATTTACCTTCATCGAGGAATGTTTTAATATTACTCACATATTCTTCTTCTATGTGTTTTAATTAATGAAAAATAACATATATTATCTTTTCTAATGATTATTTGATGGATTTTTCAAGTATTTTCATGAACCATACTTGATACTATTGGATTTTAACTAACACCGAAGTGGTAAAAGATTTTGTTAAATCCATTTTCATTCATTGAGTTATGACTATTCTTTTTAATCTGTACTATTATAAGTTATTTAAGTTATTTCCTATGATTATATAATTTTGTATTACTCTTTTTCTAGTAACATACACTTCTATCACATAAACCTCTTTTCAATTTTTGTTACAAAAATAAATTATGATGTCTATAGGGGTTCCCTAATCTCAAATTTTTCCCATTGAGATATGTTATGTATTCCCAATTTATTTCATTTTTGTGGTATATATACTACCCATGGATTCTTTTTTACCATACATATCATAAAATTCAGGGGATTAAATATTCTTTTTCATGCTCTATCTATTATGAATCATTTGTTAAAAACATAAAAAAGTTGTAATGGGGTTTTTTTCCAAAAAAAAATAGTACATCGGGTTCTTATATTAATTCTTAAAATTCATGATTCGAAGTTACATATATTCATTAATATAACATTTAAAATTACATTCCCACTACTCTGTCTGGGAAAAATGGCATTCTATAATAAAATCTTTTAACATAATATATATCATTATTTAGAATAATTCCCTTCATCATTAACAATGGTTTGTAGGATCTAAATAATGGTGTACGTGCTCAAGATACAAGAGGGGGTGAATTGTATGTTTAAAAACTTTTGTTTTTAACAATAAGGAAAACTATGTTTAATAAAGTTAAAAAGGATAAATTCACAAGACCTCTTTTAGTTCTACAAACCTGCTAGGTTTTGGAAATATGGTTCCAGAAATTAAACTTAAGAAAATATTACAAGGAAAAGACTCTACCTTAAATTTTATAGCATCTTACTAATAATATTATACAAATACAATAAATTATAAGATAATTATACTTTCCTTATTAATGAAAATGCAGCGAAAAATAAACTTGAAACAAAATGAGTAACAAGTATAAAATATTATAACCCAAATAGTAGGGTATCCAACAACCTTGGTTAAAGTTCCCTTGATTTATACTTTCAATAAATTCTATCTTATGCACACTAGGGTAAGCCCTCAATAAGAATATCGGAATCTGTCTTACTATCCCCGAATGACCTTGAACTTTAAGGTAGTCGGTACCTCTGTCTTCCTATCCAAAGAAGTCCTCAAATTTTAAGGTATTCTCAATCTCTGTCTTCCTATCCCCTGAATCCCTCTGTTTTACTCACCAATACTCAGAGTCGCATGAAGCTAGATGAACAAAATGTTCAGTACGCACAAGGCATGAGAGTCTCTCTCTCTAGAAATCACTTCATTGGAATACAATCTCTAGAGTGAAAAAATAGTCATCAAAAGTTATGAGATAGTTCAAATGAGCTCCTATTTATATTCATATCTCCAATGGTCATCTCCCTCCTCCAACGATCATATTTTACCTTAAATCTCGGAGGGACCTGTACATGTGTCACTCAAACAATAGTATGTTAGAAACAGATTGTAAGACATCATTTCATAACTAAAACAAGGGCAAGAAAAAAATGGTTGATTAACCAAATCCATTTTTCGGAGTCTAAGAAAAAATAATGTTTTGAGTCTAAAAAAATAAAGTTTAAAGTCTATAAATCATGGATAATCAGATTACATTTTCCAAGGAATTCAGAATAAGAATTCTAAGAACTTCGGAGACTAAATTCCAATGAATTAGGAATCTGAATTCTGAGGAATTCGGATTTTGAATTCCAATGAACACGGAATCTGAATTTTGAGGAATTCAGAGTCTTAATTTTAGATAATTCAGAACCTGAATTTTAGAGTATTTAGAGTCGGAATTTTAAGGACTTCAGAGTCTAAATTTTAGAGAATTCATATTTTGGATTTTAGAGAATTCAGTGTCTGAATTCAGAAACTGAAAACTAAATACTCTATATCTAATTATTTATAGGATTATGAGGTTTTAGATGTAAAACTGAATTTTACACATAGGAATAAAATTAGTTATATTTAGAGAGACTATAACATGAACAATGAAAACAGTGGTAAAGAGAAATTTTCCTTTGAGAAGGAAAATTTTCCTTATTAAGATAAATCCTAAGGAAAATAAAATTTTCCTTGAGAAAGAGTGTTTTTGATTTTCAAAACATAAAGTAATGAAAAATTCATAAATAACCTTATTGAATCAACAATCTCCCCCTTTTTGGAAAGTACAAACATCCTTTCAAAAAATAATATAAGGAATTAGAATTTTTTAAAGACTTGGAAATAAAAACTAATCTCCCTTTACTTATGGATCATAGTGAATATGACTAACTCCCCCTTAGGGTTTTAAATCCATAAGGATCGCATTCTTGATTTCATGAATGTGATTTTTAATTTTCTTTTCATATGAAATTATTCATTGATAAAAATATCCCCTTAGATGAACTCCCCCTTACTTAGGGAAATATCTTCTTACTTAGTATTCTTTTTATCATTCCTTTCTCCCCTTTATGATTTTCAAAAAGGAATAAAGGTAATGGAAAAAAATTTGGTACCTGAAATATTAGCACTAAACAACCAAATATATAAAGAACAAACAAAATTCCATTATAATTGAATGAATTTGTTCAAGGATGAAATACAAAAAAAGTTCGGAATTGAGAAAAACAATTATCCTTCTTTCTCCTTCAGCATCAGCTTCGTGACAATGGTTTTTAGTTTCTTGATCTCTTTGTGATATTCTTCCATATGCTTGAGCAATTGGTCTTGATCATCATTTTTCTTCTCTAAGGCTTTAATATTTTCTTCTTGAGTCTTAAGACATTCTTCCTGAGCTTTCATAACTTCTTCTTGTTAAGAAAGCTTCTCTTCAAACTCAATTCTGAGATCCCTTTCTCTTTTCCAATTCATTGACACTGAATTGATCCTTCCATTAATATCCTTTACTTCCTACTTCTGAGTTGTCTATTCAAGGAATATTCTTTTCTCAAAACTATTAGTAAGTTCTTTTATCTTCCCATATTCAGTGTCAAAAGAATCCATGACACTTTCTTGAAATTCATCGAAGACTCTCATCTCTTCGATTTTCTTCCTTGACTAGCTTGTAATCTTTTTACAAGATCTCTTATGAGCCTCATAACCAATGAGAAATGTTTTGAAATCTGCCTCTAGTCCGACACATTTATCCATAATCATGGAGATTGAATTTTATTTCTGATTTATTATATGCTGAAGCATCTAGCATCTTGAGTCAATACTTGGAAATAAGGGAATACTGCCAACTATCTTTTCTAAAGACTGAACAAAAAAATCATGTCCAAGAGCGGTTGATTCTGAATATGAGTGTTTGTTTAGTGATGATTCTTTCTATAATTCAATATCTTTCCTATTTGATATACTTTTAACAACTTTATTTTTCACCATATATTTATTAGGTGTAGAAACCAACACATGTTTTCCCTTATCAACTTTCTGAGTGATCTCTTCTACCTTGGGTGATTCCTACTCACTGTCAGATAACTGAACGATTTTGTCCTCCACAATTATTTATTTCTCAGCATCAGCCACAATATATCCTGGCAGAATAAAATCATGATTTCTACTTTCTTCATCTGTTGGCTTATTCACTTGTTCCTGGCCCTTTTGTTCATTTTCTGGTGTAGCAAGTTTTGAAGATTCGGCTTTTGATGTTTGGATTTGGAGATTCTTATATGGACTCTCCTTCTAATGATAATCCTCTACTTGCATTATCATTTCCTCAGAATGACCACTGCCTTCTTCTTCTTCTTTCACTTCTTCTTCTTTCACTATTTCTTCTTCTTGATCTGGTTTCGGAATCACCAACTTCTTTCCCAGAGTCTCTGGAAGTGATTCTTATAAAAAAGATTCTGGTACTAGAATTTTCTCATATCCTTTCTCAAAATCCTTGAGAATAGATTGAACAATATCAACTTCAAACAACTTCTTCCTTGGCTTCTTCTCTTTATCTTGCTTCTTAAGATTCTCAGCATTCTTTATCTTCAAAGCTTTTTCCTCAGTAGGATCCAAGCAAAAACTAGGCTCCCCTGCCTTCTTTTCTTTGTTTTCTTTTCTCTACTTAGCCACTACTTCATCAGGTTAAGTCTTTTTCTTCTTTGGTTTTGTAGGTGCTGATGGATTTTCCTTAGCTGCAAGAATTTCTACTTTCTTTTTCAGCTCATTTTCCTTCCTCTTCTTTCCACCCTTCTTGGAAGTTTCAGCCACTTTCAGTTTCATTGATAGAGCTTTAAATTCTCATTCCGAAAAATCAAAAAATACCTTTGAATAAATAGAAAAATCGATCTTCATTCTCCTTAGAGTATCATCATTCAACAACATTACTTTGAAATTCCTTGTCTTGGAGATACGAGGAATTTTGAAAGAGTGAAGACAAAGAACTATAATATTTGACAGAAAAGACTGATACTTGATTATTTGGGATTTTAGAGTTCCATTCTTGATATTCTCAACTTTCAGAAAAACATACATTACTATATTTATTTTCTTTAGATTCACCAAAAAAATATAATGCATATATATCACTTTTCTTTAGGGTATTATTTCCTCTTTTCTCAGAATGAGAAACCCTTGAACCCAAAGATGACGAATTTGAATATTGAACATTTCATGGTAAGATTATGAGTTGAGTAAATAATGCCATAATAAAACATAGTCATGGGTATTCTACTAGTTGAATAACCACATGAACCATCAATATTATTTTCATAATAAGGGAATGTATAATTACGGACTTTCTGAAACATTTTGTCAAGGCCTCAGCCAAGACGTTTAAAAATTATTAAGGCCTCGGCCAAAACCATATATCAAATTTGGAAAGGCCTCAACCAATTCCACGTCTAATTTTCTCATGAGACCTACTAATGAATCGTGGAGCTATAGCAGGCTCCACCCATCACTTATTAAGTCCAATACATTCCTCATATGAAAAGGTTGAAATATAACATAAATATTCGTATTTAAACTAGCATACGAAATGTCAATATATTAACCATAAACCATGAATCATATAAAAATAAAACATCCACTATCAAACATATCAAAAAACCTTCAATACAATTTAAAAGATTTGTATCATAATGAATCTACTTTAAACATGTATAAAATCCATCAAAGGATGTTGACATAGATAAAATAAAAACTATTTGAGAAAAATATCTCTTTCTTTTTTTTGAACACATTTAAAGTCACATAATTATAAAAGAAAACATTTATTTTGAAAATATTCTTATAATATTGGAAGGGAATCTTCAACGATGTTATAACAGTAGAAAATAACTACACCCTCCGTATAAGTTAAAACACATTCTTACCTTAGTTTTGTAGAAAAGGTCGTAAAGTACCTTGTTTAGAAAACGACAGAAAGATTCCATTCAAAATATATAAGGTAAAATAAGGTTATAAATGACTTTAACCCATAGGCTAGTAAATATTAATAATTTTTTAAAATACAGTTTTAAGAAAACACGGATATGGATGATAAAGATGTCCTAGTAGATACTTACATAAAAACAACCTCAGATAATAAAGAGATTGTAAAATTAACCCTTACCTTATAATTTTCCTCGGTCGAGGGTACATTAACCTCATGTATAATAGTTACATCATTGTTATTAAATTATATAAGAATCATATACATAAATATTATATCATATATGATCTTATAATATTGCTTTGTTAATAATATTTTAGTATTATCGTCATTTCGGGTGTTAACTGATTCATTTCCCTTTATATGTTTTGTTACATAAGTCGTGTCTATTATGAATAGGATGTATTTTATTCATATTCAGAATGATATGATGTTATTAATAATTATTTTTAAAAACTAAATGAAAATTATTCTTGAATGGTTACGATGGGGAATGAATCTTATCGTGTTTGTGGAGATAGTAATCGGTACGTACGCACGAATGCTACTTCCATTTCATTTTTCATTTTAAAAGGAATAAAAACAAAATAATACATAGGTATATTATTATTCAAGAATAATATAATATTTTATATATCTTACTTATGTTCATTAACACCATCCTTTAAACATTTCATGTATGTTATGAATGAGTCATATCACTTTGAGGGGGAGGTTTTCCGCACTTCCTCAAATGAAATTATCGTATATATATACAACATGAAAAGAATAAAGGTATGATATAAAATAGAATTACATAAGCTTATAGATAAATTAAATATCATAAATATCATATTTAATTATAGTTCCTTCATAATGGCCACCATAATAGGTGTTAGTAGAAGATTGAACAATCATCGTTTCGTGAGGTAGTAGTTCGCCGTCCACAGAAACATTATGTTATGTACCCATTAGATGGTGGTGTGTGTAAGTGTAGTTCGAATCCATATCATTACAACAACATAGTATATTGATAATACTGGTGTTGTTATAAAATAAAGGAATAAAAATAGTTTTTGGGGTTGGAGGAGAAAAATAAAAGAAAATAATTTAAGAGAAGATGTTACCTTTAAATCGGGTAACTCCCTTTGGTTTGAATAAAAAGGACCACTTGAAGTGCCATATGCCTAAGGTAAGGCTTCAAGGAGGAGGATAGGGATGTAGGGAGATTAATTGGGCAGATGTTAGATGATAAAAGGGGCTTGAGAGGTGTGTGGAATTGGTTAGAGGTAAGGTATTTTTATAAGAGGGAGGAGGGGCTCTTTTGGAAGGTGTGAAAATATTATTTTATTATAAACTTATATTCGGTTTCAAAAAGTAAAAAACAAATTAAAGTTGAATATAATATAACTCATATTAAAAATAAAATCATCTAATAATAATTAGATAGGTTTTGGATATTATTTTAGTCTTTATAATCTTATTTATTTAAATCATTTATTAATGAGGTAAACGCTGCATCATTGTTGCATCATAAATAATTTAAATTTTTTGATGTCTAAAAATTATTAAAAAAAATACCATGATGTGGGAAATATTTTTAGATTTCTAATGAATATTTATAGTAAAATATATAACTTATATAACCCTATGTAAAATTTTTTTTACTAAAATATATTTGCTTTTTGTCATTTTTATATATACATTAACTTAATTAATATAATGTGTCATTATCACTTACAACTGGCTCCATGGGGTCCCAAAATAGACCCAAGGATACCCATGGTCGGACATGTATTAGTTAATAGGGTTATAACATGTGCTATGGTAATTTAATATTATTATAATATTATTTTGTTGCCCTTATTTACCGGATTTACCTTTTAACCATGGTAAATAAAGTATTTACCGAAGTAATTATTCAAAATGTCTCAAAATAAAAGTTGCCTATTTACACAATTTGGAATTCCGAATTCTAAATCTGGAATCCATTTTTCTAAATTCAAAACATTGAAGTGGAAAAAATTAATTAAAAATTAATTCTTGTTGTCAAAACAAAAAGCGTCTTTTTAATAAATAATAACTATCAAAAAATTAACACTTATTTATGTCGAGTTTAAATGTAAAATCACATCCAATCAAGAACATTGGATTAAATGGTAAAAATATAATCTAACTATTCTTTAAAACCATTAAATATTATAATTCATCACTATAAATTATTTTGATTAAAAAAGTTGTTTTCAATTAATATTTAGTATTTTTCACTATTCACCCAAATATGAAAGTTATCAGAAAAACACCAAAAAATTTATCGAAACTAAATTTTTATGTCCCGATTCTAAATTAGAAGCTTATTTTGTCAAATTTAATATAAAAAATTGTCAAATATTGGATTTAAAAAAGTTTCACCATTAAAAGGAATTAAAACTGCATTTTTTGAAAGATACTTCTTTTATCTAAAAAAATTTTAATGTGTCCTTATAGTATGTCTAAGAAACACAAAATATGAATGTTAAAATTATATGGGATATATATATAATTCAAAATGGGGTTATTACTATTCATAACTGCTTTTTAAATGGATAGTTTGATATGTCGTGGTGTGCTTGAACTCAGTGTTGCGTACATCGCACGCTATTGTATTATTTAAAGAGAAATGTAATGTGGAGTCTTGGGGTGTTACATTCTTTCCTACTTTAATAAATTTAATCCTCACAATTTGAAATTTTTCTTCTAAAATACAATGTTAAAAAAAGAAAATACCTTTGTAGAAAACCCACATCGGAAATAGGGTTAATAATATTTAGTCTTAACAATATGGAAAGGGAAATGAAAAAGTCACCACCAAATTATGATCTCGATTAGGAGAACATTGGCGTCAATTGAAAACACACAATTGGAGGAAAACGTAAATATTTATAGGGAGTGATTGAGGTCATCAATCACAAACAAGTGTAAAATTAAGGGCCTAAAATCCATCAATCTGTGATGATTTAAAATATCATCGATTTAACAAAACATGAGGTATTAGGATAACACATTTTTGGTTTCAAGATCCCTTCCATAATTTTTAAGAATTAATTTCATCATACGATAAGAGAGAGAGATAAAATATACTTGACAAGTAGAGTTACAACTTTAACTAATTTCTACAACAAACTTATCTTTCACTACAAAAGATAATAGAACTCAAAAATATTATATTTACCCCAATTGTATAAGGTTACAAACATATACCATGAAGAAAACTAATTTATAATAACCAGGGACTTCCTGTAGCCTAGTGGTAGGTCATAAAGCCTTGTCGAACTTTGGTTGTGGGTTCGATTCCTGCAGCTTTATCCAACACGACGGGTTATCGCCTGACCTGCAGGTTGTCCTTTTTCTAAAACTAAGGTATTATAATATTCCAAAAATAATCATAAGAAATACTATCCAAAGTTCAACTTAATCCATTCCAACCTTTATATCTATCCAAAATACTTATGTCGAAATTCTCTCTAAAACATTTTTAAATTCCAAAATCAATTGTAACATCAGTTTCTCCAAACAACGTAGAGTTTCTCTTATTATCACATACTGAAAATAGGATTACCTTTGTCATATTAAAACCTTAATTAAAACAAAAAGTACTATAGTAAAATACTTATATATATCATATTCTTCTTATAATGAGAAAATAAATCTTGAATCCAAAAACACAATTACATTAATTACTCCACTTTAGCTGTAGTAACAGCATAAGATTGGCCTTTCTCCCTTGTCCTTTTCTGAGGTAAGTTTACTTGGAACTTAGGACATTCATTTTTATAATGACCCATTTCCCTGTAATTATATCATTGAACATAGGTAGCTTCTTTCTTTCCCTTAAAATCACCAACAATATGGCCTTTTTCTCCACATTTGTAACAAACTCCCATTCCTTTTAGGCATCTACCGGGGTGTTTCTTCCCAAAATTATCACATAATGGAAAATTCTTCTTTCCCTTTTCCCCTTTATCTATCTCTTGCTCCACCATTATCTTCTTATCTTTATTTACTTTATTGTCATAAGATTTAGAGAATTCATTTTCTGTCTTATAGCACATGAGACTATATCTTTGTACGATGAGAAGGATTGCAATACTAATGCTCGATGGAGAAATGGTTTTAACCCATTAAAGAAACGGTCAATATTACTTATTGGGTTATGTATATAATCTATAGCATTACTTGACAACCTTTAAAATTTAGCTCCATACTTTGTAACATTCTTATCCTCTTTTTGCCTCAGACTCAGGAATTGCCTTTCCATATCCACTCGATGGTCATGAGGAAAGTATTTTTCTAAGAAAAGTTCCTTAAACTAAATTCATTACATACTTGATACTTATTCTTCCTCCTTTGTGTTTTGAATTAATAACCACCATTGATCTATATCTCTGAAGAGGCAATAAACTTCCAGGAAAACGTTTTCCCTTTTGATATTTCCAAAAGCATGAAATATTTTCTCTAAGGAACTTATCCATTGCTCAGCTACCAATGGATTTGTATTCCCATTAAATTTTTGTGGTTTTTTCCTCATTAATCTCTCTAAAATTTATCCTCCACATTGTGGATTAGGGTAATCTATATGGGTAAGTTTATTATCCATAACCTGAGTGAGTTGTCTCAATATGGTGATAATCTAATCAGTACTAGTTGCATCACCATCTCCACTATAATTATCTTGAGTATGAGGGAAATACATACATGGATTACGTGTGTTGATACAGTTTCCATTACATCCACTAGGTTTTATTTCTAAACAATGGAATAAACTAGATTAGTTTATCAATCATAATAAAAAATTCCAAACTTGTAAACACTTAACATAAATTGAACAGTTTATAGATATAATCCATAATCATAAAAATGTTTTCTTTAAGGAAGTATATACTCATAAACCCTTCATAATGGTTTGTAAATAAAATGATAATTATTCTAAGCATATCCCCTAGGAGTGTCGTAACCAAGAGTGCAACAAGGCCCGTTGTCGTGCACCAGTTCCCATTCGAGTCTAGCTCAAAGTGGTGTTTTCTGGTTTTACCCCTTGGTACATCTGTGCCAGAGACGCCTCTACCTGCTCATATCCAGACAGGGATTTATTGCATGGGAAAATCAAAAAATATCTATATTACCAAAATTATTGGAAGTTATTCTATACTAATCCTCAAATTCTATCTAAGGGTAATGTTCTCTAATCAGAGTTTCTCTAAATCTAGTTTCCAAAGTTTGTACTAAACTTCCTCAAAGACCAACTGTAACACCCTGACCCCAATTACCTAGAGTCGGTGTATTATTTTAATATTTTGGAATGATACAAGGAATAATATCCCAAAAGAATGATCAGTTTAGTAGTCTTGGAAACAAGATACATACATAAGTTCAACATTACCACTTGAAAAGAAAAACAACAATAATTTATTCCACTAGAAACATCCAAGCCTCCTAGATTTTTCCTGCAAGTCACTCATAACTAACCTCTTCATATCCTGGTAAAATGAAACATAAGAAAGAGGTGAGCTCAAATGCTCAGTAAGGGTAAGCAATACAGCGGTAGATAACATAAACATTCGGCATGGTGAATAATTAAAAACACAAACCTTTAAAAATAATAAACATGAACACTTCATGGTAGGAATATGAGATGAGTAAAAAATGCCATAATAAAACATATTCATGGGTATTGTATTATTCAAGTAACCACATTAACCATCAATATTATTTTCATAATGAGGGAATGTATAATGTCTGACATTCTGAAACATTTTTTCAAAGCCTCAGCCAAGACATCTAAAAATGATTAAGGCCTCGTCCAAAATAATATATCAAATTGGGAAAGGCCTCGGCCAATTACATTTATAATTGTCTCATGAGACCTAATGATGCATCAAGGATCTATTGTGGGCTCCACCCGTCACTTACTAAGTCCAACACATTCCTCATATGAAAAGGTTGAAATATAACATAAACATCCATATTAAAACTAGCATACGAAATGTCAATAAATTAACCATAAACCATGAATGGTATAAAAATAACACATCCACAGTCAACCATATCACAAAAACTTCAATCAAATTTGGAAGATTTTTATCATAATTAATCGACTTTATACATGTATAAAATCCATTAAAGGATGTTGACATAGATGAAATCCAAACTATTTGTGGGAAAAATCTATTTTTTTTAAATCATTTAAAGTCACATAATTATAAAATAAAAATTTTATTTTGAAAATATTCTTATAATATTGTAAGGGAGTCTTTGACGATGTTATAACGGTGGAAAATAACCACACCCTCCATATAAATTAAAAAACATTCTTACCTTAGTTTTGTCGAAAAGGTCGTAAAGTACCTTGTTTGGAAACTGACAGAAAGATTACTTTCAAAACATATAAGGTAAAATATGGGTATAAATGACTTTAACCAATAGTCTAGTAAATATAAAAAAAATAATTTCTTAAGAAAACACAGATGTGGATGATAAAGAGGTCTCAGTAGATATGTAAAAACAACCTCGGATAATAAAGAGATTATGAAATTAACCCTTACATTGTACTTATCCTTGGTCGATGGTACATTAACCTCCTATATAATAGTTAAATAATTTCTATTAAATTATAAAAGAACCATATACATAAATATTATATCATATATGATCTTCTAATATTTCTCTGTTAATAATATTTTAGTATTATCATCATTTCGGGTGTTAACTGATTCGTTTACCTTTATAAGTTTTGTTACATAAGCCGAGTTTGTTATGGATAGGATGTATTTGATTCATATACAGAATGATATTATGTTCTTAATAATTATTTTTAATAACCAAATGAAAATTATTATTTAATGGTTATAATGGAGAATGAATCTTATCGCGTTCGTGGAGATGGTAATCTGTACGTACGCACGAACGATACTTCCATTTCATTTTTCATTTTAAAAGGAATCAAAACCAAATGATCCATAGGTATATTATTATTCTAGTATAATATAATATTTTATATATGTTACTTCTGTTCATTAACACCATCCTTTATACGTTCCATGTATGGTATGAACAAGTCATATCACTTTGAGGGGCGGTAGTTCTCACTTCCTCAAATGAAATTATCGTATATATATACAACATGAAAAAAAAATAAAGGTATGCTATAAAAGATAATTAAATAAGCTTATATATAAATTAAATATCATAAATATAATATTTAATTACAGTTCCATCATAATGTCCACTATAATAGGTGGTAGTAGAAGATTGAACAATAATCGTTTCTTGAGGTAGTAGTTCGTCGTCCACTGAAACATTATGTTATATACTCATTAGATGGAGGTTTGTGTAATTGTAGTTAGAATAAATCTCATAAAAACAACCTAGTATATTTATTATACTGGTGGCGTTATAAAATAAAGGAATAAAGAGATTTTAGGGGATTGGAGAAGCAAAATAAAATAAATGAATTTAATAGAAGATGTTACCTTTAAATCAGGTAACTCCCTTTGGTTTGAACCAAAATGACCTCTTGAAGTACCTTATGTCTAAGTTAAGGCTTATAAAAGGAGTATAGGGATGTAGGGAGCTTAATTTGGATGCTTTTGGACGAGCCAAGGGTCTTGAGAGGTGTGGGGAATTGGTTATAGGTGAGGGATTTTTATAAGGGGGAGGGGCTATTTTGGATGGTGTAAAAATATTATTTTATAATAAACTTATCTTCAGTTTAAAAAGGTCCAAAACACATTAAAGTCAAAGATAAGATGACTCGTATTCTAAATAAAATCATCCAAAAAGAATTAGATAGGTTTTGGATATTATTTTAGTCTTTATAATTGTATTTATTTAAATCATTTATTAATGAGGTAAACACTGTATCATTATTGTGTCATTTATAATTTTATTTTTTTGATGTTTAAAAATTATAAAAAAAATACCATAATGTAGGAAATCCTTTTATATTTATAATGAATATTTATATTCAAAGACATAACTTATATAAACCTATGTAAAAATTGTTTTACTAAAAGATATATGCTTATGTCTTTTTTGTATTTACTTTAACATAATTAATATAAAGTGTCATTATCACTTACAAGTGGCTCCATGGTGTCCCCAAATAGACCCAAGTATGACCATGGTCTGAAATTATAATCTAATAGGGTTATGACACATGTTAGGGTAATTTAATATTATTATAATATTATTTTTTACCCTTATTTACCGGATTTACCCTTTAACCATGGTAAATAAAATATTTACCGAAGTAATTATTCAAAATTTGTAAAAATAAAAGTTACCTATTTACAAAATTTGTACCTCATGATTCTAAATATGGAATCCGTTTTAATAAATTCAAAACACAGAAGTGGCAGAAATTAATTTAAAATTAATTCCTGTTGTCAAAACTAAAAGCGTGTTTTTAAGAAATAATAACTATCAAAAGATTGACACTTGTTTATGTCCAGTTTAAATGTGAAATCACATCCAATGATGAACATTGGATTAAATGGTAAAAATATAATATAAGTATTATTTAAAACCACTCAATATTATTAATTAGTGCTATAAATTATTTTTATTAAAAAAGTTGTTTTCAATTTATATTTAGTATTTTTCACTATTCACCCAAATATGAAAGTTATCATAAAAACACCAAAAAAATTTCAAAACTAAATTTTTATGGCTCGATTATAAATAGAAAGTTTATTTTGTCAAATTGAATATATAAAATTATCAAATATTGGATTTAAAAATGGTTTTCCATTAAAAGGCTGTAAAACTGCATTTTTTGAAAAATACTTCTTTTATCTAAAAAAAATTAATTTGTCCTTATAGTATGTCTACGAAACACAAAATATGAATGTTAAAATTATATGGGATATATATATAATTCAATATGGGGTTATTACTATTCATAACCTCTTTTTAAACGGCTAGTTTGATAGGTCGTGGTGCGCTTGAACTCAGTGTAGCATACATCGCACATTGTTGTATTATTTAAAGAGAAACGTATTATGGAAGCTCGGGGTGTTACACTTTTAATATATTAAGATGAAATTTTTTTATTCATATAAAATTAGTTTTTATAGAAAAAGTAATTTCTTTATTTTGAAATAGTTCTTACTTTAATATTTAACTAATGGATAACCACAAGATTAATATTATATACATGTGTAAATATTATTTTCTAAATTTACATAATCATGTGTTTATCATCCATTACAATAGCTAGGTGATATCTATAATAATATTTCAATAACAATATTAATCCTATATTATATTTCGGTAAAATACGACCTTGCAGCTAACACAAGATATCGAAGGAACATTGAATTGTGTGTAACAAAAGGCAAATATAGTGTTTCATGTACCACAAGATAATATATGTGTTTCATGTAGTTAAATGATAAATTTGTGTTGCGTGAAACATAATCGAAATTTTTTTATTCCATATAACACAAGATATATTCAGTTTTCTATGAAATGTAGAACATTGAAAATATTAAATTAATTCAAAAAAACTTCACAAAATCTTGAGGTGTTACATTTTATCCCCTATAAAATGAATTTCTTCATCTAAATTATTCTGGATATCATTTGATTAATACTTTAAATTTACATTAAAAGAAACCCAAATCAAAAAAGATGAATACTAAAACATCCTTGAAAAGGGAATGTTAGAACCATAACAGTTTACCAAAGTAACTCATAGTTAGGTTTTTTGTATTGGAGAACACAGGTTGGGAGTGAATATCGAACATGGAAGAAAATTCTAAATAATTATAGACAGTGATAAAGATCATTGATATATAGTGAGTGAATGATCAATGGAACATTGAAGTCCTCAAAACCATAATTCTGTGATGATTTATAAGATTATAGGTTCAACATAAATGAAGTAATTATGAAAAATATTTCAAAATATATGTATCGTAGATTTGAGGAATTATTTTAAAATCAAATGGTATGAGCAAGTATACTTACATGTTTTTATTCTTTTTCATTTTCACAATCTCACCCTTTGGTTATATGTTTCATGATTTCCACATCATCTATTTGTCTAATAAATTAAGGGAAATTTTTTATTCCTGATGTTCTAATAGATTATGAGGTAGAATTATATTTCATTACATCTTTATTTAGTTAATATCACAATAAAATAGTTTTCATAGGTTTCCAATATGCATAAATCCTCATATGGTGAGATAATATATAAATATTCCAACATAATTAGAATTATAACATAAAATTTACATAAATTTTAAACCTTATAACCATTATGAAAGATAAAAAACCAAAAAAATAGAAATAAATTCACTAAATTTCTCAAAAATAGCTTCACCTTGATCCCTCACATAGCATTAAGTATCTATTGGTTGTCACATAATAAACATGTGAATACCATCTTCATGTATTCTATTGAATCATGGTAATACACTAAATTAATATAAATCCTTATTGAAGAGAACATTTTTATTCATTCTTTACATAAAACAAAGATTAATGGATATCTTCCTTAGATAAAAAAATATTATAAACTACATCCAAGATAGTATAAATAACTTTTTAAACAAATTATTAATCAGTTCAAATGTAATCAGTACCTTGAAAATTATATATTTATATTGACCATATCATTATTCAAACATCACTATCTCAATGTTGAAAACATATTTAGGGTTATATTTCCCTTAATAATGTGATTTCCATGATAATAACCTAGCCATTAATTTAATTTTCTATGTCATCTTCATCATCTAAAATATCTTTTTAAATCCTGAATAAAAAACATATATTGAATATACTTATATATTTCATGATTTGTATATCATAATCTTTGAATTCAAAAACATATACACTTAAATCATCTTACAATATTCACAAATTGTTACTCAGGATTCGTCATCATATTTCTTAATAACAATTTCCATTTTTATGAAATATGGGTCATATCTAAATGTTCCTCATACTCAACATAATCATGACTATTACATTTAATGTGGAAAATATTGTTAGAATACTCCATTAAATTCACAGGCCATTTTTGATCACTCTATCTTCAGATGTATAACCAATACTCGTACCTATTTCATATTATCTTCATAACATTTAAATATAGAAATAGATTTTCATAATTCACATACTTTACACATATGAAACACTCCTTGTTAACCAAGTTCTTTCTAGTTCCCACCATTGACTAAAACCAAAAATCATAGTGTGAGAAAATATTATCATAATAAAAAACCATATAATCATTAAAATAACTTATTTCAATTCTAAATCATGGATCCTACATCATTAATCAATGATACCATACGTTTATCCTAGGTTATTCATATTCATATTCTATTTAAATCCATCATGATGATTGATAAAGTGTTTTTGAATTTCTAAAGCATATCCCTCAAGAGTGTCAAACTAGGTGTACTACAAGGCCCATAATTGTGCACAAGTTTGAGATCAAGTAAAGATTAAAATGATGTTATTGGGGTTATTGCCCTTATGTACATCTTTTCCAGAGCACATCCACTTGTATTATCCAGACATAGATGTAATTTCTTGGAAACTATGTTCTATATCCTTTACCAAAATTCTAGGAAATTTTCAAATACATTAACACATTATTAGGATTATACACGGAGATACCCCTAGATTGATCCGGAGAAAAATACCTAGGGATATCAATAATGTTATATTGTCCTAATTTTCAAAGTTTGACTTATCCTTTCCATTGATACTGACTCTAGTAACTTAGTCTTGACATATATATATATTACATAATTTAAAATAAATATATAGCACAATAAAATTTTACATTCCATAGGAAGAAAATAGTTTTGTTTAATTAGAAATTGGAAAAAAAATCATCTAACTTAGTGAAAGATTATAAATTTTTCCAACAAAGATCTCCCCATTTAGTACTCCTACTTAAAACATTTCATCATAAGTTGGGAAAAGGAAATATACGAATAGGTCAGCTCAGATGCTCAGTAAGGGTAAATAATGGAGATACATAATCATAACATAATAAAAATGTAATTATAACATAGAAAAAACATTATAAAGTTGTACCCTTAATATCTAAGAACATATAAAAGAATCATGGAATAAAAACTAGCATTTTAGAATACATGAATAATAACGGAATTAAGAGCATGAGCCATGAGACTATAATAATGGAATAAGGCATATAATTTGTGTAATACACATAAACATATAAAATGATTTCAATAGTGGTCAAGGAATAATACCAAGGATATCTTAGTGAAATAGTTTGACTCCCCAAACCATATTATTAGTCTTGGTTAACTCCCAAGACCATCTTAGTGGACAAATTCCTCTAATGAATCGGGTTCACTCCCCATTCCATCCCTACATACTGAATTGAGTTCACTCATCGTTCTAGTCCTATATTACTTAACTGACATATATCCTTGTTCCTGCTTATTATTAATGAAATTAATTCATTCTTTGTTCCAGACCAATATTAGTAAACCAAGTTCACTCCTCATTCCAACCATTTCATACTGAACTGAGTTCACTAGCCATTCTAGACCTGTCATACTGAACTGAGTTCACTTCTTCTTCCATATATTTCAATATCATGATATATAAATCTTTACCCATTTAATTGGAGGGATATATAGTTTTCACCCATTATGTAATGAATTCATACATACTCGTTCAAAAATATAATTAAACATTCATCATATAATGACCCATAAAAAGAGATGGGTTTCAGAAAAATTATATCATAACCCATTAAATTATATGGGTATCATAAATATCATATCATTACACAGTAAATGATATGGGTATCAAAAAAAATTCATTATATTAGAAAATTGGAAAAAGGATATGTTTCATAATTATTTCATTATAGAATAATATGTGGAATAGAAATCAGGTTTACAAAAATTTTATCATGGTATAACCCATGGAAGATAAATGTGTTTCATAAACAAAATTATATCATAAACATTAACCATTTTGATAAATAATGTTAATGGTTTCCTTAGTTAATATCCTTAGTAAATCATAAACTTTAAAGGTATAATCGTAGATGGAGAATGATTTTACAAAATCAACGGGTGAATTTCATAAGGAAAGTAACATTTCTTTATAAATATTATTTTCAAGAAAAAAGAAATTTTCATAATCCTCATCTTTTAAACAACATTGGAAACATATTAAGTAATATTTACAAATAATTTGAAACATTTATTGATTAAAATATCCCTTCCGCTTTGAAAAAAAAACATTTAAATATTAAAAACCTTTTGAAAACCATTTTCTTTGAAAATAATTTCTAAATTGTGGGAAGGAATATTTTAAAATCATTTAAAATACTTATAGAACATAATGAAATTTTGAAAACATATATATTTAAAAATAACCATGAAAAATTATGAAGGAATCTTTAATAATCATTTAAAACACATCATGAATATAAATCATTTCTTAAAACCATTTTTAATTAAAAAATATTTAAAAACAATTAATTTGAATAATATTAGGAAATCATTTTTGATAAAAAGATTTATCTTGTAAAATATAAAATGATTCTCAGTGGAAATGAAGTTCATGATGATAGATAAATCTATACATGTCGAACAATCATTTTTCACTATAACATGTTTTGAAAAGTGCCTCAATTGGAAAATGATAATTATATTCCTTTTTATATTACAATTTATAAAAGGTATAACATGAGTAAAAATTATTTTTTATGATCATGGAAGAATAATATAAAATTTTTGAATCATTTTTAAAAAACATGTTTTTTTAAAACAAATAATTTTGACCAAATATAGAGATAAAGTCAATTTTTCTTAAAAACACATTCTTAATCATCGTAACTAGAAAAGAGTGTAAAAATTTTACCATTACATGAATATGTTCTGTGTAACAAGAGGCAATGTAAATTTATGAGATTCATTGAGATATGCTGTAACGAACCAAACTATTATAAATAAAATTTCCTCCTTTGATATAATTAAATGTCTTATTTTGTAATGAGGTTATAGAAATAGCAGGAACTTCTTTGGTTTTATCCAATCAGATTTAAATGTTTGGTATGTATCATTACCATTGATAATATAGTCATTATACAGTGATCCCAAGATAGGTATAAACAAAGGGATTTAGAAAATCCTTATGACATATAAAAAGGAATTAAAAGCCTAAAATATTAGGATCATACCCTATGAATCCCATTTATCATATCTTCTGATGGAGATAATTGCACTGGGATTTTCCCTTGATCAATACCATGCTAAGATCCAACAACTTAAGTATGAGAAAGACCATTTATAGGAGAGTTTCAAGCTCATTGAGATCATGGGCCAAATCATGTATGCCGAACAACCCCATGAAATTATCACCATCTCCCACCATACCCTTAGGGAGATTACTAGTGTATTAAAGGTTTATTTATCAAGAACCTAGAAATATAAATATGAAAAAAATATAGAAAAATTAATATACTTTCATCCTATTATTATTACATTAGAAATTACATTAATCTTAATATAATAAAACACATATTTTATTTTTGAATAATACTCAAACTCAATTAAAGAATTTACTTTCATGAATTAATAAATTTTTGAAATAAATAATATTTTTAAAAAATATTTTTACTCAATAATTTTTAACAAATATAAATTATTATATAATTTTTAGGAACTCAAATGTATTTTTTGTATGGGTACGAAAAATGGTATTATCAAAAAACATAACATTTCTTAATAAATATCGATTATTATTTTAAAATATAAAATAAAAATATTTATAAAAATATATATAGAAAATGAATATTATTTGTGGAATAATATCTTTGAAATTATCCAATGGTTAATTGTTCATAATTTTCCGGGATATTCAAATTTTTGGCTAAAAATTAAATACCGTATAAATATACTTTGTGTATGATAACATCATAATTTCCAAATAGTGATTTAATAAATACTATAACAGATATCAATGACCAAATATATGTTTTAAATTGAAAATAATTTGATTTTATGTTTATTTTATTAGCTTTATAAACCCATTATAAATTTTCCAAAACAATTAATATATTTTATGGTTTTAAAATATGTTCTTTAAGAGTATGACTCACCAACACACAATAAAGGAAATTATTTTATTAACTTTTTTTCTATCAAATTATAAAATAATGAAATTCGCTCCCAATTTTCATAAACCATATGAAAAATCTAGAGGAAGTTTTTTGGATATTTAATTATATAGTGTCTGGAACTGATGTTTGAGAAATGTTAAAGAAATCCCCACTCATTTCCTATATAAACCCACCCAATATCCCATATCTATTCTCTCAAATTCCTTTGATCACATCATAACTATTTCATCCACTCTCCAGAGTCCTCCAATGGAACCCCCAAGCTCTTAAGAAGCTCCTCCCAAGCATTTGGAGTCACTCACTCAAGTAAGTGATCCTCACCTTTTCTTCTTTATTCGTGTTTCATTATTTTCTTAAGCCTTCTATTTAAAATTAATAATTTTGGGATTTAAATTCTTAATTCCCTAATAAATCCCATTTTATTTCCAAATTATTTGAGATCCCTTTTTCTCCCATCGACCGATTTTTATGAATTTTTAAGCGATGCCATTATGCCATCGAAATTTCATTGTGATTTTCAATGCCAAAAAAATTATGCAGTGAATACCATACCCATATCATATGAATTATATTCACAATTATACCCATATAATCCATTTAAATGGGACTTACATGTATGTATTCCACATTCCATGATCATGGAATAAAATGTGATGATGAATAAATATATATTGTATGATATATGTGGCATGTTTATGAATGAGAATGAAATGAAAGTGAAAGGTACGCCCAAAATTATATAGTGCTCCAATGGAATGGGTAATATTTAGTCTAATGGTATATCATGTTGTTACAGGGGTTAACATGATTCAATTATGGGAATTTTTCCATCATGATGTCCTGGAAGTTATCCTTGACCTATGTTTTCAATAATGTGTTTTCAGTTTTTTTTAAATTTACTATGTTATGATTATCATCTTATGCCATTCCTTATTCTTAATTCTCCTTTTCATTCCCATTGATATGTCAATTTTCTAACTTGTGTTAACTTTTTAATATTATTCCATTTTTATTCCCCTAATGGGATTTATAGCTCACCCCTTTCTTATGTATATCCCCAGGTTAGCCTATGTAGTTCTAAATTTGATATAATATTATCATTTTATCATGGAAGATTTCAATAGTGTTGGTATATCCCATGTTATAAGTTTTCATGTAATGTACCTAATTCCCAAATACACTTAATTTTTGGATCTTCTGTGTTTTACATAGTGTAATTTTAAATATCGAATAATTTATTAATGTGAAATAAATATATTGGTTGTTACAGTTGGTATTAAAGGAAAAGTTTAGTTATTATTATGATTATGATTAGGAAACTCTATAAAAATATTTGGGGATGAAACTAATTGAAAAAAAATACCTAAATTTTTGTAATTATAGAGTATGAGGTTTATCAACAAAATAAATCCCTATCTAGATACTGCATGTTGATGTGGTTCTGCCACAGATGTACCAAGGTTTAAAAACTTTGACAAGGAGTGATGGTCCAGACATGGTGTAACTCAGTACAAGAAAACTAGCCTTACTGTGTACCTATTTTTAAACTCATGGTCTATATTCTTGGGTAAGTTCATTATCTCATTAAGAAACATTATTAAGGAATCAAAAAAATCCCCAAATAATATATGTTAGTAAATAAATCATTTATAACATAGATTGAATCCTAGAAATTCATATGTTAAGTAAATAAATGTAATTTTTATTTATAACATTAATTTAAATATATTTCCCTGTTATGTGTTTAGTTTTTTTAAAATACTCATCATTAATTTTTTCTTTATTCTATCCAATGGTTGGACATAAGAGGGATCATGTAAAAAAATCAATGTTATGAGCAATGTGATGACTACCTCAATGATATTCCCAGCCAAATAAGAGTGGGAATCTAAAAATTTGTGATTATAATCTCTCAGATATCTCATGTTCTATATAGAAACCTAGATCAGTGGAAGCATCCAAATAAATCTAAGAAAGAACCAGATTCAATTAATCCTTTTATGTGACAAAGGGCCCCAACATTCAATGGATTGTTCAATCCCTTAGTCGTGGAACAATAGATCAACTCGAACAAGAATATATTTGTAACACCCCAAGGTTCTACAAATAAATATAATTAAATACATGAAACCTCAAGTCTCTACAAAATGGAACATTGTTTAAGGAGAGAGTTATAATCTAAAAATTAAACATAATTTTCCGACATCTGTGTTTTTTATTTCAAAAAATGAACATCTACAATTGTGATTGGTATATTATTTAGAGTATGAAAAGACCAACTTGATTTTTTTTGAATAGTAACATACCCTTATGAATAGTAATATATCCCTAATGAATAGTAAACCATATTATTATTTTATTATCTTAAGGCAATAATAAATTAAATCTTGATTAGTTTTTTCAATGTGATATAAAATGAGTTATAGTTTTAAAAGTTTTAATTTCTGAATAAATCATGATTTTATTTATTAATTAAATTAATCATATTTAGATAATTATTTTAAAAAAATGGAGTTTATTTTTGAATTCTACATGTCAAAAAATGGATAGGGTGAATTTTTGGTATTTTTATGAAATACATTAATTTTTTATGAATATTAGAATATGGTAATATGTCGTATATATACATTATCAGTTAAATACGCTATTCCTAGCATCATGGGTGATATAAGAACCCTTGGTACAAAGTAACATTCTATAATTACTCTTTACGGTCATATGATTCAAGAAAATTCCATGACTTGAGAAAAATACTAAACTAATGATTAAAATAACCGAAAACCCCTCCTCTCCTCCACTATAAATACCACCCTCACCCCCCCCCCCCCCCTCTTCCTCTCACAACACTCAAGATTTGAGAATTGTCAAAATTATTCCAAATCCCATTCCCAAGGCTCTAACCATGTCTAAGACATGATTGTCTCACCAAAAGGCAAAGACCAAAGGCCATAAGGTGGATATCAAGGAGAATAGATCAAGAGGTAAATTTCTTCTTTCATTTTCTCATTTTCTTTTCAATTCCATTTATTTTCTTATATTCTATTCTCCTCCACCTCCTATAAATACACCGACTGTGTTGTTCTGATTTACTAACATCACGGATGATGAGTTTTCAATTTCCTTTGCTTCCTTCAAATCTAGTTATAAAACCATTTTAATAGTTGAAACATAATTTAAATTGTATGGTTTAACCTATTTTATTCACTAGAAAGAACATATATTCATGACATTAAATTATATAATTAATTAAGATAATGATTATCGAATAACCACAAAAAAATATCTAAAAATATCTTTACTGTTCTATCTAATGATTCATCATCATATATGATAAAAAAGGATTTATGGTATCATTAAATATTATGGAAACACCTGAACACCATTTCATTCCACTTTATGTAATTAATTTTCATAGGACAAGAAAATATAATACAAACCATCTATGGGAATCATGTAAAGAACGAACCTGAAACAATGGAAGGATCAAAATAATAATAATTCAAGGGTGTAATGATGTTATTAAATGATCATATAATGATTTTTAAACATAAATATGTTTATTTAAATATTAATAACATTATTTTAACTTAAATAAATTAGGATTAAACAAGTTTTAATTAATACAAACTTGAGGTATGGTAATTCAAAACCCAATTTCTATTCTTTGGGTCAACCTTCTACTTCATTAATTGTGTGGTTTTAAGATCATTTTTTTATGAATTTATATTTATATTATATTTTATTATGTTTATTTATAGTGTATACACATATTCCTTTCATTATATTGATTATTATATAAAATATATGTTATTTTTATGTCACTTTTCTTATAAAATCACCTTTTAAACATGTAATTTTACAAAATTCAAGGTGAATGTTTTTATGAAAGTATTTTTGTTTGAGTAATATTTTATAGTTCTTGGGAATTTTTTATGATGAAGGGTGGGACCTATATATCCCTCCAGTTCATTGGGTATGTGTATGTTGGAGGGGTGTCATATGGTTACTCCATGTGTAACTGTGATGGTTACACCAAAAGGTAGCTGTGAGGGTTACATTGTCAGGTAGCCATGAGGGTTAAAAATCATAAGGTAGATGTGAGGGTTACCATATAAGTAAGTGATTCAACAGTATGCATTTATGGATCTATTTATGTTCTTTATCTTTTTAAAAATCTTGTGGAAATCTCATGTTTCACAAAGTAATTTACTATGGGTGACAAGTATGTTTTTTTAAATGATTTCATACATTTACAAGTACTCATGGACTAATGTTTTCTTTTCACCTTTTATTATCACTTAGTGAGATTTTTGGGATCATACCATTTTTTGAAATTATCTTCATATGTTATAAGTATGTGTAAGACAAATAAGTAATCCAAATATAATGTTATGAATATTTTTCAATGAAAACGTGTTTTATTTGAAAAGTTTTATATTTTAGAAGAAATAGATATTTTTTTTATGGTATCCACTCTATATAAACGTTTAATGTTATGTATGTATTATATCCCAATTCTCTATAACTCTAAACATGAAAATATACTCAATGTTAAAGGAAGTGAGTTTTTGACTAAAATTCATGATTATGTAATGTAATAAGGTTGAGTCCTTATAGTTGGTATCAGAGGATGATTTAGATAACTTAAGGGGTTATTATGATGCTAATAAAATACCATAAATGTTTTTTACCTTATATTTATGGTGAAATGGTATAGAATTTAAGTATTAACATGTTGATTCATCTAAGATATTTCTATTCCTAATTGTTTTTTCGCAGAAGAAACAAGGAAGATAAAGTGGATAGGCACCGATATGATAATATCCTTCCGAATCTGCAGCCTGGAATGGTATGGATTGGAACCAATAAGTTTGTGACAGTAATGGATCGACTGACATAGGAAATACATAGGGGTTGAATCCATACAAGTGAACAACTAGAGATACTAACAAGGAACATGACAATAGCTGAACCTTTTATGAGGCAACACCCTCATGCATTAAGTGGATTTTCTGACCCAGTAGTAGTTTAAGGGTGGAATAAATCCCCAAAAAATATATTTTATGTTATGGGATGTTCAAATAATCAAATGGTATGTATTTCTATTTATCATTTTAAAGGGGAAGATAATCAGTTGTCGATAAGGGTCAAAAATATCAGGGATATAGTGGAGATTGAATCCTTAGAGTGGGATGAATTTAAAAGTCTTTTCCTTGAAAAATATTTTCCTAAGGAGGTTCGACATAGAATAGATAAGTTATTCCTAGAATAGAGGAAAAAAGAGGAATCTTCAGTGGATGTTTATAAGGTAAACATAACCTGACTAGCGAGATATGCTCCAAATCTTATTCTGGACCTTGATAGAAAAATCATCCATTTTTACTCAGGATTAAAGAAAATAAATCTAATCACATTGTCTTCCCATTAGTTGAAATGTTAGGAAAAACTTTTATGATGTGCTGATTGGGTAGAAATTGAGTTTTTTTATGATCACATGCACTTTGAAAATAAGGAGAATAAGATGTCCAGATGGAAAGTTATGTTTAACAATAAATAAATGAAATCTGATGGTAAGAAGTTCTAGTATCCAGTTTGTGAAAATTGGGGCAAAAAGCACCTTGGGGAATGCCTTACCAAAACTGGGAAGTGTTTTTGATGCGGTAAGTTTGGAAATGTGTCCCAAGATTATAATGAAAATGTTCATATTACTAATCCTGATAAGGAAAATGTAAATTCTTTTAAATGTGGTGAGATGGGTCATTATGAAAATTCCTTCAAAATGAATGGTCTGAATGGTGAAAAGAAGCTACACTATAAGAACAAAGGTGTAGTGAGATCCTTTTCAACTACATCAACAGATGTCTCACCATCCAAAAAATGGTACTAGGTACTTTTTTTTGTTTACTCAGATTTTTACAAAGTCTTGTTTGATACAGGGTCTACACATTCCTTTATTTCTGATAAATTTTCATGTAAATTTGATATATCACCTTAACAAATCAGACAAGAACTTATTATTAAAATAGTATTGAGAAATATTACAGTTATAGGAATCATAATATTATTTCTTTTATTTTATGTGTAAATACATTACCTATAAACCTTATTGTTTTGACCTTAGTAGATTTTAATGTTATTATGGGTATGGATTGAGTTTCTATTTATCATTCTACGATTATTTATAGAGATAAATAAGTTTTTTTTCAGATATAGTTTCAGTTTTTATACAAGAATGAACCCATGAAACTGATAACATATCAGGAATCTGATAATTTGTTGAGAGATGGAAATGAAATTTATCTTGGTTATATTTTTGAAAATAAGAGAACTGTTCAGATTAATGATGTTCTAGTGGTAAATGAATACATTGATCTTTTTTCTGATGAGTTACTCAGTGTTATACCTGATCGGGATGTTGAATTCACAATTGACTTAGTTCCTGATTCTAATCCAATTTCAAAACCCCCTTATCGAATAAAAAAATTGGAACATTAATAACTTGCATGAGTTTCTTGATAAAGGCTTCATTTGTCCTAGCACTTAACCATGGGGTGATCATGTTTAGTTCATTAAAAAAGATGGTTCCATGAGACTTTGAATTTATTATAGAGACTTTAATAACATCACTATTAAAAAAAGTAACATTTATCTCATATCGATGACTTGTTTGATCATCTCTAGGGAGCCCAATATTTTTCGAAGGTTGGCCTGAGGTCAAGGTACCATCAGTTGAAAGTAAAGGAAGAAAACATCCCAAAGACTGTCTTCTATACAAGATATGGGAATTATGAATTTGTTGTTATTCCATTTGGGTTAACTAATTCACCTACTATATTCATGGATCTTATGAATAGAATATTTCATGAGTTCATGGATAAGTTTTTGGTTGTGTTTATTGATGACATTCTGGTATTTTCTAAATGTAAACAGGATAATGAGAAACATCTATGGGTTGTTTTGAAAACAACAAAGGAAAAGAAACTATATAGAAAATCCAACAAGTGTTATTTTCTGTAATAAAAAATTTATTTCTTTAGTTACATTGATTCTACATATGGCTTAATTGTTGATCATTCTAAAAAAAAGTGGTTAATGAATGGAAAATACCTATAAATGTAATAGAAATTTGTATTTTTCTTAGATTAGCAGGTTATTACCGATGATTTTCTAAAAACCATGCAATGTTATCTGGCCCGATAACAACATTAACATGAAAATGGGTTAAATTTGTTTATATAAAAGACTGTGATATTTGTTTTCAGGAACTAATTAATAGATTGGTGAATACACCATTTTTTTCCATTCCTTCCATAAATGGAGTGTTTTTCATCTACAGTGGTGCTTCATCCAAGGGACTTGGTTTCTTTTTTTTTGTAGAATGATCAAGATATTGATTTCTATTTAAGGAAACAAAAATATAATTAATTAAATTTTCCAACACATGATTCAGGATTAGTAGATGTGGTTTTGTATTTGAAAAATTGTAGGAATCATTTATATGGAACCAAATGTAAAATATATACTGACCATAAAATCTGATGTATATATTCACTCATAAGGAATTATAAATGAGGAAAAGAAGATGGCTTGAACTGATAAATTATTATGATTGCATGATCAATTACCATCCTGTAAAGAAAACAAAGTGGTGGATACCCTCAGTCAAAAATATCATACATCATTAACCATATTACATTTGGAACATGATTCGCTGATTAATGATTTGATGAATTTTGGCTTAGAAGTTATTGATGTAGGAAATAACTCTGTTTTGGTTCAGGTTTCTACATAGTCGCCTCTAATAGCAGGATTTAAGAAAGCGTAGAAGGAAGAACATGAGCTATATCAAAATGTAGAATTGGTTAAAATGGTAAAGTTTCCAGTATTTAACCTTGATAAGGATTGTTTTTTAAGATTTGTAAAAAGATTTTGTGTGCCTTTTGATTCCCAATTGAAGAAACAATTATTATCTGAATCTCATAGTTCTCCAATTTTAATTTATCATGGAAGGTAAAAGATGTACAGAGACTTTCAAGTGTATTAATGGGGAGATAGAATGAAAAGATATATTTTAGATGTTACCATTAAATTTTTGACATATCAACAGGTTAAAGTAGAGTGGCATTTACCGAAGGGGATGCTTCATCCTTTACCAGTGCGAGAGTAGAAATATGAGAATATATCATTGGACTTTTTTTGGGACTACCAAATAATTCTGGAGGTAATAAAACAATCTAGGTTATTGTTGTTCGACTGAATAAATATGCTCATTTACTTCTTATTCAAGATACTATGTCCTTGGATCATCTTTCTCGGCTTTACATCAAAGAGATTTTCAGGTTACATAGATTTTCTACATTCATTATATATGGACATGATCCCAGTTTCACTTATAACTTTTGGAAGGGCCTTCAGAGGTCATTGGGGATAGAATTAAACTTCAGTACAAATTTCCATCCTCAAAAGATAGGAAATTAGAACAAATGATATATACATTTTAGGATATTGTTCGATCTTTTCAAATGGATAATAAGGTAAACTGGGATCACCATATTTCTTTAGTTGGGTTTTCTTATAATAACCTTTTTTATTCTAGTATACATATGGCATATTTTGAAGAATTGTATGGGAAGTAGTGTAAAACTCCATAATTTTAGGATAAAGTTGGGGAATGGAAGTTTATGGGGCCAGAATTAGTAGAGGAAGTGGCTGAGAAAGTGAAGACGATCTAGCAACACGTGAGGATATCTCATAGTAGGAATAAAAGTTATAGAGATAATAAAAGGAAAGGATTTTCTTTCATGGTAGGTGACCATGTTTTTCTTATAATCTCACCATGGAAAAGTGTTATGCATTTTGGTGAGAAAGGAAAGCTAGGTCCATAGTTCATTGGACCTTATGAAATCCTAAATAAAGTTGGATCAGTCGCCTACTGAGTAGATTTACCTCTGACATTATCTTAGGTACACAATTTTTTTCATGTTTCATTATTGAGAAATTATGTGCCAATTCATTTCCTGTTTTGAGCCTAGAAGTAGTTCGGTTGGAATAGAACCTTTCTTATGAAGAGAAACCTATTTAGATTCTTCATTAAACAGAACAAGTATTGGGAAATAAGGTAATCTACAAGGTAAAGATTTTGTAAGAAACCAAATGGTAGAATAAGCAACATTGGAATTGAAAAATTATATGAGAGAACGGTATGCAAGTTGTATTAATAACTAAATAATAATAATAATAATTTTGATTACGCAATTTACAGAATGTGGGGAGAATGTAATACCCCAAGTTTTTACAAAAAAAATTTAATGAAATGCATGAAACACAGTGTCTAAATATAATGGGTCTTTTTTAAAGAGAGAGTTATAATATAGACATTAAACAAAATTTTTCCTCTTCTGCATTTTGAATTCTAAAAAATGGAAATCTATGATTACGATCATTAAGTTATTTGGATTATGATAGGACCAACTTGATTTTCTATGAATAGTAAAAAACAATTATAAATAGTAATATGAATAGTAATATCACCCTAATTAATAGTAAATTTTTTTTTATTCCATTATCATAAGGATATAAGATAATGAGATCTTGATTAATTTTTGAAGGTGATATAAAATGAGTTATAGTTTTAAAATTGTTAATTTTTGAATGAGTTATTATTTTATTTAAAAATTAAATTAATCGTATTTAGGGAAAAAAATTAAAAAAAGGAGTTTATTTTTTAATTCTACAAATCGAAAAAAAATTAGTGTGATTTTTTGAGATTTTTCTGAAATATATGAATTTTTAGGAATGGTAAAATACTATAATATACCGTATATATACAATACAAGTTAAATACACTATTTCTAGAATCATGGATGATGTAACCACCCTATTTTTAAACTCACATGCTCTAATTACTATTTGGTGTCATATGAATCAAGAATATTCATAGTCTTGAGCAAAAATATTAAACCAATGATTAAAATAATGGAAACCCCTCCTTTCCTCCACTACAAATTCAACACTCACTCGCACCCTTATTACGCTCACCCCTCTTAGGCTTTTTTCATTGTCTAAATTCTACCAAATCACTATTCTAAGGCCCTTCAACACATCCAAGACATGTTGGTCTCACCAAAAGGCCAAAAGCAAAGGCCTTAAGGAGGATATCAAGGAGAAGATATCAAGAGGTAAATATCCTCTTTTCTTTTCTCATTTTTTTTCAATTCCTTTTCATTTTTATAGTCTCCTCTCCTCCCCCTCTTATAAATACACCATCCATGATGTGTTGATTTTCCATCTTCATGGATGATGTGTTTTTAATTTCCTATAATTCCTTCAAAACGGGTTATAAAACCATTTTAATGGTTGAAACAGAATGTAAATTGTTTGATGTAACCTATTTTATGTTTTGGAATGAACTTCTATACCTGACATTAAATTATACAATGAAACAAAATCATGATTATTAAAGAAACAAAAAAATGATCTAAACAAATATCATTAATGGTTTATCTAATGATTCATCATAATATAAGATAACAAATGGTTTATGGTATCATTAAATATTCTTAAAACATATGAATACCATTTTATTCGACTTCTAGAATTTCATTTCCATATGACAAGAAAACAAATACAAATTGACCATGGAAGTCATGTAAAGAACGCACCAAAAAAATGGAACGAACAACATTATAATAATTAAAGGGTGAAATTACGTTATGAAATCATCATATAAGGTGTTATAAACATGAATATATTTTTTTTAAATATTAATTACACTATTTTAACCTTATTACTGGAGGTTAAAACAAGTTTTAACTAATAAAAACCCGATTTAAGGGAATTCTTAACCTAATTCCAATTCATTGGTTTAACTATAAGGTCCTATCCTTAAACATTACATAATATAGAGTTAATTCAATAATTTAACTTTATTTCATATTAAAGATCATTTTAGGTTTATATTTTTAGAGAATTAGGCCATAACTGTTACATAAAAACTTGAATTTACACAAAGTGGATACCACTAATTTAGTATCCATTTCTTCCACGATATAAAACATTTAATGATAAATATGATTTATTTTCTTGATAAAATTCTTATTGACTTATTCCTTTCTCTTACCGTTCTTTATACCCAGTGAAAAAAAATTCAAAAACTAGGGATGATCATAAAAAGTTCAGTAAGGGATATAAAATAAGGAAATAACACATTAGTCCAAGAATACATACAAATCAATGAAATCAAACTTTTTACTTATAAAACATAATCTCTCAAACATACCTCATGAAATTACAATATTTATAAATAACTCATCGAAATCATAAATCTTAATGGTAACTTGTTTCATCCATAACAGGCTTATATTGTAGCATTCATAGCCATATAGGGAGTAACCTTCATGATTTTGTTTGGAAAACCCATCATAGTATATTCCCTAAATATCTTAACAGAAACATTAACATTTACCTCCATCGTGTTACTCAATGCATTGGAGATATATATCGGGCTCATCCACTATCAGTTTATCATGGAACCACCCATATACGTATACAATTCCCAAGAATCATAACACAATCGTAACACATAAAACAAGCATAAAATAAAGATAACATTTACACATTGTAATAACAAGATATAATTTCAAGATATTGACATAATAAATGATTTTTAAAGACCATTTTAAATACAAAATTTTTTTAAAAGTGTATATTGTATTTATTTTATTTTTAAAAACATTATGACTTGTTAAGGAATCCAAATATCAAGTAATTATCAGGGTAGCAGAGAAGTCATTATCACAGCATATGTTAAGACGTTCCTTTTATTGTTTAGTAAAAATGATTCATAGAAAAATATTCCTTTTTAAAAATTATTGAATGAAAAAAAATCCAAAGGGGTTTACTATACACCATATAATAGAATTTCGTATGTAAATCAAACTATGCCTTAATGAAAGGAGTTTGAGACGAAGTCCCTTACAAAGATCATGTCATTAGATTAAGGATAAATAAATGGAATAAATATGTGTGATAAATATAAATACACTCAATATAAGTGAATATTTAGTGTAAAATAATAATTTTTCATCCACACATATTCTTATAAAAAAAACTAATGACATGGATATTTAACTCAATGAATGAATATTGAATTAAGATTTCCCTTACCTCGAGTCCAACTTATCTCATTCATTATTAATATTCCTAAATAATAAGAATAGGTTAATTTCTACCTTTTAAGAACCTTTTTTAGGTTTATTAGTCATTTTATATCACTTTTTACCATCTTATAAAAATTACATAATTATTTAAGTTCATATTGGCCATTTTGTCAATATTCGGTACTTGAGTAAAAAATGAACTTATTTTAACGTAAGTTGTCCATGTAGTCAAGATTACATAATCTACAGAATATTATTCATGATTTAGATATCATATATATATCCATTATATATTTATTTATAAAATTCCATAGCATTTGGAGATAATAAATGAAATGCACCATTTATGGAGATGGTAGGTTGTACGTACATATGAACGCTAATTTAATTTCTTTGTCATATTAGATAAGTGAATAATAAATGATACATAGGTATATTATAATTAAAATATAATATCTATGTTATATATATTACATATGTTAATTAACTCCATACTTTATACGTTCAATGTATGTCATGAATGAGTCATATCACTTTGAGGGGGCGGTAGTCCACACTTGCTTAAATGAAATTATCATATTTACACATTATGGAAATCATAAAGGTATATTGTAAATAAAAATTACATAAGAATAAATTATATATAAATATAATATATATCACATGTATTCAATCCATTCATGTATACAATCTTGGTTTAATAAAGGTCATATATAATGAATCTCATCGCATCGTGGAGACGGTATGTCGTACGTACGCACGAGCGATGATATAATTCGATTAATTGTTAAACGATATAGAATTGGATGTTATATTAATTATAATGAATAATTATCATATTTTATTCATTATTTAAATCCATTTTACTAATCATTAGACCCATTCAAATTAAGTCTTTTTGAATAACAAATTATACCACGGTGTGGAGACGGTAAGCCGTACGCACTCACACATAATGATATTATTATTCGAAGGATGGATAAAATGAAGTATAAGATTGTCCAATAATTTTAATAACATATCATAATATAGAAGATACTGGATTTATTACTTTAGTATTGAAACTATATAAGAAGAGGAGGTAGAAGAAGAAAAGTATTTTGAAAGAGGTGATAAAACAAATACCTCTTTTTCAAGTATCTCCTTTTTATTTGTACAAAAGGTATAAATAGGATGGATTTATGACCAAAGTGTGGCCTCTATAAGGAATGAGGGATGTTGGGATCTTATTTTAGCAGAAGTTGGAAGAGACGATAGGATTGAGATGTGTGAGTAAATGGGTAGAGGTGGTGGATTTTTATAAGAGTGAGGACGGGCACTTTAGGAAAGTCTTGAAATATTATTTTATTACAAATTTATTTTTGAATTATAAATGCTAAAAAGTGATATTTTTAGAGTATAATATGAATATGGGTCTAATTACTCTCAATAAATAGGTTTTAGACAAGTTTAGGCCACAAAATTAACATTATCCTTTATCTTTAACCCTTAGTTAAAAACATTAACTCCTACCATGTTTTTTTTGTATTTTCACAATATATGGTTACAATAGATACTATAAAATACAAATAGAACCATAAGTGGATAATTAATGTAATTTTAAGAATTATATAATTCATTTTTATGAATCATATATTTTTAGTACTATTATATCATTTAATAAGATAGTATTTGTTTTAAAAACACATTTATGTCAATTTTGAAACTATTTGGTAATTGATTTTTGTTAAAGTAACAGAGACTTGATTTATTTGAACCAAAAGTAATAAATAAAATATAATATGTCATAATAATTCAAAATATTCATGGATATAATAAAAATGTTCAAATTATATTTATTTTAATATTTATAATCTCATTTATTTGAATCTTTTATTAATAATGTAATCACTGTATCATCAGTGTGTCACAAATAAATTTATTTATTTAATGTCTAAAAATTATAAAAAAAATACCATGAAGTATGAAAAAAATTTATATTTCCAATGAATATTTATAGTCAAATATATCATTTATATAAACCATATTAAATTTTTTTTAGTTAGGATATACATGTTTATGTTATATTTCCCTTTTCTATAAAGCAAATATTATAAAATGTCATTTTTATACCCAGGTGGCTCCTAAATTCCAAAAATTCATCCTAAGGATGATCATGGTAGTAAATATATCATAAAATACTATTAAGAAAAATTTTACAGTAGTTTTATATTATTATATCATTATTTTTTACCCTTATTTACCTGATTTACTCTTTAACCATGGTAAATACAAATAATTTCTGAAGTTACTATTCATAATGTCCAAAAATAAAAAGTTCCTATTTACACCATTTGGACCTTATGATTCCAAATATTGAATCCATTTTTCTGTATTGAAAACACATAAATTTTAGTAATTAATTTAAAATTAATTCCCATTTTCAAAACCAAAAAGTGGGTTTTTAAGAAGTAAAAACTATCAAAAGATTGACAGGTGTTTATGTTCAATTGAAATGTGAAATTACACAAAATGAACATAATTGGATTAAATTATAAAAACATAATCCAATTATACTTTAAAACCAATTAAAATTATAATCTAACTATATAAATAAATTCGACGAAAAGGCTGTTTTGAATTAAATTGTAGTATTTTTCACTATCCATTAAAATATAGATTTTATCGGAAAAATACAAAAATTTCAACCAAAGTAAATTTTGATGTCCTTAATCTAAATAAGAAGTTTATTTTGTTAAATATAACATATATAAGTGAAAAAAACTATATTTAAAAAGTTTTCTCCATCAAAAGGTCATAAAACAAGCTTTTAAGAATATTGTAGTATTTTATGCATAAAATTGGATTCATTCTCATTTTATGCCTCTAAAATTTATTAGATAAATTTAAAAACATTTAGAAAACACGAGTAATCCTATTTTAGTTAGTTCTTTTCATTCCCACCAATAAAATGGCTAGTAATTAACTACCATTTAAAATAGTAATATTATTTTGGTATTATTTTTTGGTATAACTCCACATTGTGAGCAAAGTTATATTTTGGAGAAACCCATTTTTACGTGTCGAGTACACTATCGCACAAAGATTCCCCTTTAAAGTAAAATTAATATCTTATTCATAAATATTAAGGGATATGAAAACGTATTATTCTATAAATACCTGGGATGTTACAACATTCCCCCTTTTGAAAATTGTGTCCTCGCAATATGATAATTGGGCTTAGAAACATAATTGAAAATACCACACTAAAAATAGTTTCAATAAAACTATCACTTTAAAATAAAGAAAGAGAAGTAAAAAAGGACACCCAAGATAACACATACTAGCATTCTATGAAGGAAAACATGGATATGGAAGAGAAAATAACCATCTTGTTCTGATGGAGAGTGATATAAAACATGATTAGAAAGATGTTAACAACAAGAAAACCATAAAAAAAGTGATAGTTTAAATGGTCTTTGATTTCCTAGTAGGAAAATAAATGGAAAATTTTTTATTTTAATATTCTTTTCATAAATTTGAGGAATTTATTTATGTGCTTGAATGAGAACATATGGAAATATACTTACTTATCAAATAGAGTTTCAAGCACATGATCCTTAGCCCTGTTGGTGAGGACTCGACAAGTGCACCCAAGAGACATAGGATCAAATCTGGGTGGAGTTATATTTTCTTAGTACTATAGCAGTTCTGTAGTGGGCAGTGTAGCGGTATTGTAGCAAGCACTGTAGCAGGTATTGTTCAGTACTATAACAGCTGGAACTATTCATCCATCTTGTCCTTTGGGCCACCGGTTTGGTCCTCAGGTCTTATAAGGCTTTCAGGACACTGAAGGCATTCGGGCTAGTTGTCTCTCAAGGCCTTCAGGACACCTTATGGCCTTTGGGCCACCACAAGGCCTTCATGCCACATGAATTTGTAGATGTTCCAGTCAGACTACAAGGGACAAGGCTCTAGATGAGAATTAGAGCAGGCACATTCACCAGAGAAGAGCTAACCGGAATTGGAAGAATGAGAGGGTATGGATTTTCCATCGGGATCACGCTTGTGCATCTCGGCATGAAGGACAGCTAGCCGAACAGCCCTTTCAAGGTGGAGTTCTGACATATCATGACATATGATGGGGAGGATCAGTTTCAAGTTGTCTTTTCTGGGTGATTCCCCCTAAGACCTATGGGTCATGTAATTGTCTCTAAGCCTTTGGGACATGTAAGGGTTCCACCTCACCCGATGAAAGGTGGATTATAAAAAAATCCCTTCAGGCTATTCAGGAAATATAGTTTCATCCATTAATAAATATCTACCACAGACTCGTATTTTCTCTAAATGATGAGTATTCAATATGACTTGGTTACACCTGAAGTGCTAAAATCAACTTCTATAGAATCACATGATCTATAAAAGATGAATTATATTTTTCCCCTATCTTTAGACATTAACCAATACCAAAATTATTAGTATAAGATCAGATAATCCCAAAAAAATAATATTTCTTTATAAAATTAAATACTTCTTAATCTCCAAAATCCAATAAAAATACCCAAAGTTCAAAAAATACCATTCAATAAAAAAGTTTACTTAAAATTATTCAAAGTAATCCAAACTATGATTGAATCCCAAGTGACTTGATCACATAGTATTCCATGATAAACCATAAAATTTATCCCAAAATAACATTTACTACTCTTAAAGTATCATTCTTAAAATTAATTATCCTAATAAAATATTCTCCAAGATAGATTAATCACTTCCATAAAAAACACAAATATCTATATATTCATAATAAAAACATAGATTCTTCCAAAACAAAATTTAACCATTACTCGTCAAATGAAATCTTATAGTATTCTATATTCCTTAGGCATATAGTGTTCCCAAAAGAGAGAACATATTCCAAAGTAACATTAATCACTTAATCACCAAATCATTTTATTATAGTATGGATATCCATTTGATAAAACATAATTTCTAAAAATAAACATATTCATGATCTATAAAATCATTTAACTAAAGATAATATTTTATACTAACCAGGGACATCATGTAGTCCATTGGTAGGTGATAAATCTCAGTCGTACTTTGGTTGTGGGTTCGATTCCTATAGCTCTGTCTAATGCAATGGGTTCTCACACGGTTTGTGTGTTGTCTTTTTGAAAAAACTATATAATTTTATAAAATTACCATAAATGAGATAAAATCCTTAAAAATAACCATAAAATAATTTATCCTCAAGTTTATCTCATGCCTTTCATTTTTCATCTAAAAATACAATTAACCATTATTAACTCAAAATAAATGATCATATAAACCCTAAATATTATTTATTATTATATCCACAAAAGAAAAGGTAATTATTCCTCAAATATAATTTTCACATAAGAAACATCAGGGTTACACATACTAGATAAAATTCTTCCAAAGTAATCCCATCAACTAAAAGAGAATTAATACTTTTAAAAATTTCATCACCCATAGATGTAACATAACTCTTGAATTTATAAAATGTAGAAATCTTAATCATCCAATATTATCCATGATCCCTTCACAAATTTTTTCAAAATTATTCTATAATTTTTCTTTCCTAATAAAATCCTTAATCATTTCCTAGGATTGAATAATTTCAAAACATGAGACAAGAAATAATCCCTACCTTTCATATATCATTTTCAATTTACTAATATTAAATTGGAATAGCATTAGGTATTTATAAATATATATTTTTAGGTTACTGCTAATACCATTCCCAAACCTTCTTTATTGAACATCTATTTTCATAATCACCATACTCTCCACATTTAAAACATTCAATTGATAACTCGAAATGAACTTCATTCTTGTTCTTGAAGTTAACTAAACGCTTCCTTTTTCCATGGAATGTAATTTCTTTATGAAGTTCATTACCACATCTATAACATCTTCCCATCCCTTTAAAAATTTTCCTATGTCTTTCTTTCCACATCCTTGACACATAGTTTGTTTAATATACTTACCTTTATGATTATTACCTGAACTTCCATAGGGATTCATTTCTCACATATATAATTCCTTAGAAAAATCATCAAGGTTCAAGTGGTCAATAATGACTCCATATTGTTGGTTAATAATAACTATTGGAGTTGTCATTTCATATCCCATTTAATTCAGTTTCTTATTCAGAAACCCACCATATATTTCTTCACATCCATTATTACTTCAGCACCTGCAATATCAAGCCATTTACTGAAACTAAAAATTTCAATGTGAGTATATCAATAAAATAACCAAATACTATCTTCTGAAGAGTGTAAGCACTAATATATACTTATTAATTTTATCTTAAATGAATTCAATTTATCTAAAATAATTATAACTCTTTTTAATATTCTAACCATTGAGGTTATATAAAACATGTTACTTATGATTGAATATCACCCTAACCTCTGATGTTATCTAAATCAACCTCTGATACCAACTATAAGGAACTAGCCTTAAACATTACATAATCTTGACTTATTTCGATAATTTGACTTTATTTTACATTGATAATCTGTTTAGGTTTATAGTTTTAGAGAATTAGGCCACAACTATTACATAAAAACATGAATTTACACAAATATGATACAACTAAAGTAGTATCCATTTATTCCACAATATAAAACTTTTAAAGATAAACATGATTTATTTTCTTGATAAAATCCTTCTTGACTTATTCCTTTCTCTTACCCCACCACATACATAATAAAAACATTTAAGAAACTTGGGATGATCATAAAAATCTCAATAAGGGATATAAAACAAGGAAAGAAGACAGTAGTACAAGAATACATACAAATAAATTAAATCAAACTTTTCTCTCACAAAACATAATCTCTTTAACATGCCTCATGAAATCTTAAGATTTATGAGCAATTCATTGAAATCATAAATCATAATGGTAACTTGTGGTATCTATAACATACATACATTTTAGCTTTCACATCCACATAGGGAGTAGCCTTGATGGTTACAATTGGAATACTCATCATAGTATATTCCCCAAATATCATAGGTCAAACCTTAACATGTACCTCTATCACATTACCTAATGCATTGGAGAGAAATATCAGGCACAGCCACCCTCGGTTTATCATGGATCCACCTATATATGTAAACAATTCCCAATAACCATAACATAATCATCACCCATAAAACAAGTGTAAAGGAAAGATAACATTTCCACAATGCAATCACAATATATAATTTCAAGATATTGACATAATTAATACTTTATCAAACCCATTTTCAATACCAAAATATCTAAAAGGGGTATATGGTATTTATTTTAATTTTAAAATTATTATGTCTTGTTAAGGAAGACAAATATCAAATAATAATTCTGGTGGCGGAGAAGTTGTTATCGCCGCATATATTAAAACATTCATTTTTTCATTTAGTAAAACCATTTTTTAGAAGAAAAAAAATTATTTTTTGAAAACCATTGAATTAATAAAATCAAAGGTTATTATTATACACCATATAAAATAAGGTCATATATAATTCAAAATATGCCTCAATGAAAGGAGATTTAGACGAATTCCCTTACAAAGATCATATCATTAGATTAAGGATAAATAAATGCCAAAAATATGTGTGATAAATATAAATAAACCCAATATAAGTGGATATTCAGTGTAAAACAATAAGAGATCATTCACATATAATCTGGGAAAAACAAAACCAATTACATGGATATTTAACTCAGTGAATGGAGATTGAGTTAAGATTTCCCCTATATCTAGTCTAACTTGTCTCTTTCATTATTTATATTCCTGAATAATAAATGTAGGTTAATTTATACATGATTCAGAACATTTTTCAAATTTTTTATTCATTTTATATCCCTTATTACCATATTATTAAAATTACATCATTATTTATGTTCGTATTGGTCGTTTTGTCGATATTCGTTACTTTAGTCAAAAATGAATTTGTTTTGATGTAAATGGTCCATGTGGTCAAAATTAAATCATCTCCAGAATATTAATCATGCTTTAAATATCATATATATCTAGTATATATGTATTTATAATAGTCCATAGCATTTGGAAATAAGAAATGAAATGCGTCGTTCATGGAAATGGTAGGTTGTATATACGCATGAATGGTACTTTAATGTCTTGGACATATTAAAGGAATGAAAACTAAATGATACATAGGTATATTATAATTATAGTATAATATATATGTTATATATATTACATAATTTCATTAAATCCATCTGTTATATTGTCAATTTATGGAATGAATGAGTCATATCACTTTGAGGGGGCGGTAATCCATACTTCCTCAAATGAAATTATCGTATTTAGAAATTATGTAAAGAATAAAGGTAAGTTATAAATAAAAATTACAGAAAAATGGAGTCAATATAAATATAATATATATCATATTTATTCATTACATTCCTGTATATAATCTTGTTTTAATGAAGATCGTGTATAATGAATCACATCGCATCGTGGAGACAGTACGATGTACGTACACACGAGCGAAGATATCATTCAATTAATGGAAAAACGGTATAGAATTGGTAGATATATTAATTATACAGAATAATTATCATGTCATATTAATTATTTAAATCCATTATAATCATCATTATACCTATTCAAATTATGTTTTTCTAAATAACAAATTACACCACAGCATGGAGACGGTAAACTATATGTACGCACACATGGTGATATAGTTATTCGTAGGATGGATAAAAGGAGGTATAAGGTTATACCATAATTATAATAAAATATCATAATATATAAGATACTATATTTACTAATTTATTATATAAATTACATAAGAAGATGATGTACAATAGTAAAAGAATTTTGAATGAGGTGATAAAACAAATGCCTCTTTTTCGAGTATCTTATTGTGATTTTCACAAAATAACTCCATATGATGGATTTATGACCACAATGTAGAATCTAGGAGAAAGGTATGGATTTTTTGAGCTTATTTGAGTATAATTTGGATGAGAAAATGGGCCTTAGAGGTGTAAGTATGTGGGTATAGGTGGTGGCCTTTTATAAGATGGATAAGGGGCACTTTTAGAATGTCTTAAAATATTATTTTATTATAAATTGATTTTAGAATTTAAAAGGCCAAAAGTGATATGTTTAGAGGATAATACTAGTTTGGGTAGAAATACTCTCAAACAATATGTTTTATATAAGTTTAGGTCACAAAATTAAATTTATCCTTTAGCTTTAACCCTTAGTTAAAAACATTAACTCTTACCATGTATTCTTGTATTTTCATAATATATGGTTTCTATGGTTACTATTAATTGCCAATAGAACCATAAGTGGATAATTAATGAAATTTTTAACATTATGTAATTTATTTGGTTGAATATTAGATATTTAGGACTATTATATCATTTAATAAAATAGTATTTGTTTTAAAAACCCTTTTATGTCAATTTTGACACTATTTAGTTATTGATTTTCTTTGTAGTCATAAAAACATGATTCCATAAAAACAAAAGCATTAACTCAAATATAATATGTAATAATCATCCATAAAATTATTCAACTTCATCAATATTTTTAAATTACATTTATTTTAATATTTATATTATCATCTATTACAATCGTTCATTAATTAGGTAATCACTGCAACATCATTGTGTCACAAGTAAATTTATTTATTTAATGTCTAAAAATTATAAATAAAATACCATGATGTAGGAAATATTTTTAGAATTTAAATTAATATTTATAGTCAAATATTTCATTTATATAATCTAAATTAAAATTTATTTAGTTATGAGATACATGTTTATTTTATATTTCCCTTTTCCTTAGAATTAAAATTATATAATGTCATTTTCACGCCCAAGTGGGTCCAAAATTCCAGAAGTTCATCCTAAGGATTATCATGGTGAGAATTATATCATCAAATAGTATTATGACATGTTTTATGGTAGTTTAATATTATTATAATATTAATTTTCACCCTTATCTACTTGATTTACCCTCTAAGCCTGGTAAATAAAAAAATACTGAAGTTACTATTCATAATGTCAAAATATAAACGGTGCCTATTTAATAAATTTGGAACATATGATTCAAAATATTGAATACATTTTTCTAAATTAAATACAAATAAATTGTAGTAATTATTTTAAAATTAATTTCGGTTGTCAAAACCAGAAAGCGGGTTTTTACAAGTAAAAACTATCAAAAGATTGATATGTGTTCATGTCCAAATTAAATGTTAAATTAAATACAATGACCATAATTATATTAAATTATAAAAACTTAATACACTTAAACTTTTAAAAAAATAGAATTTAAATACCAACTATATAAATAAATTATATTAAAAGGCAGTTTTGAATTAAAATTCAGTATTTTTCACTGTTCATTAAAATAGGGATTTTATTAGAAAAATAAAATAATTCAAAAAAATTAAATTTTTATGTACCGCTTCTAAATAATATGTTTATTTTTTCAAAAAGAATATATAAAAGTGAGAAAAACTAGATTTAAAAAGTGTTCACCATCAAAAGGTTGTAAAATGATCTTTTAAAAATATTAGATTATTTTATGCTTAAAATTGAGTTTAGTCTCATTTTAACCCTCTAAAATTTATTGTATAATTATAGAAACATTTAAAAAAATGTGTAATAATATTTTAGATTGTTCTTTTCATTCATAAAAATACAAAAACTAGTCATTAATAACCATTTAAATAATAATAAAAATATTATTGTGTTATTTTTCAGTATAACTCAATCTTATGTGCACCGTAAGATTTCGGAGAAACTCATTGTTTTGTGTTGAGTATTCTATAAAAAAATCATCCTCGTTAAAATAAAATTAATATAATATTCATAAATATTAATATATATGCAAATTTATTATTCTATAAATACATGGAATGTTACATTAACCTGATACTTCATTAATTATGTTGTTTTAAGACCATTTGTTTGATGTATTTTTGTTTATATTATGTTTTATTATGTTTATTTACACTGTATATAGATATTCCTTTTGTTCTATTGATTTTCATATCAATTATATGTTATTTGTAAGTGAAGTTTCTTATAAAATCCTCATTTAAACTTCTAGTTTTACAAAATTCAAGGTGAATACTTTTATGCAAGTATTATTGTTTGATAATTATGTTATGGTTATTTTTCATCGATTATGATGAAGGGTGGGACTTATATCTACTTTCAAATCATTGTGTATGTTTATGTTGGAGGTCAGCCATATGGTTACTCCATGTGTAACTTCGATGGTTACACTATAAGTCAGCTATGAGAGTTACATTGTAAGGTATCCATGATAGTTAAAATCATAAGGTAGGATTGAGGGTTACAATATAAGTAAGTGGAGCCCCAAGATAACAGTATGGTTCTATTTATGTTCTTTATGTTTTGTGTAAATCTCATGTAAATCTCAATTTTGAAAATGTATGTATGGGTGACAAGTGTGTTTTTAAATGATTTCATATGATTACAAGTATTCATGGACTAATGTTTTCGTTCCTTATTTTGTATCCCTAATTAAGATTTTTTTTCTCATCCCAAGTTCTTAAATTATTTTCACAAGTTATAAGAATGTGTAATACAAAGAAGGAATCCAAGTTAAATGTTATGAGATTTTTCAATGAAAACATGATTTATTTTAAGTGTTTTATATTTTTGAAGAAATGGATACTATTTTTGTGGTACCCCACTATATAAATGTTGAATATTATGTATGTATTATATCCCAATTCACTAAAACTCTAAACATGAAAATATTCTTAATGTGAAAGGAAGTGAGTTGTTGACTAAAATTCAAGATTATGTAATTTATTAAGTTCGGTTCCTTATAATATTCTCCATCCTTCAATGTTCAAAACAAGAGAAGGTTCTACTGGCTATTTTATGTATAGATGGTGGAGCTGATCAGTTATGGACATTGATAAAAAATACCAAGCCTATGTAAGAGATCAAAGTGATGGTCTGGACAGAATTTAGAAAACAAAATTCAATAGATACTTTATATGAACTCTCCATTGAAAAATAGATAGGGATTTCATTACCCTATAGAATAAAATATGATGAATACATCAGGGAGAACAAGGAAAACATCCTAATATATGTATGATTGACCACATATTGGGTGGCTAAAACCTGGTCTACAAAAATCCATGGAGATCTGAGACATTGATATCTATGATGAAATTGTATGATGTTCCCTAAAATTTGAGATGGATGGAAAAAAATATCAAGGGTATCATGGGGATAATAAGAAAAATGTAGAATTTAATTCTAGGTGTTTGATGGAAAAATCTAATGGTGAAAAGAAATTTCAACATCCCACTTGTCAAAGGTTTGGAATGAAGCACCCTAGAAATTTCCTAAGCCGAATGAGGAAATGATTTAGGTTTAGAAGAGAAGGCCACCTTGCAAATTATTTCCAAGAGGAGAGACACACTAATGTTTTGGAGGAAGTGAATCCACATGTAAACTCTCAATAAATTTTTCATTTCATAAAATACAAAAAACCAATATAGTTTTCAAACCATTCCACTAAGCCATGGATTTTCATATACAACCAATAACCTCCAAGTCAGATGGGTAGATCTTTTTCCATTATAATCACTAAATTAAATCCCAAAAATTTATTGGTGACATGTATGCTAGTTATCCATTCAAGAATTTGGAATATAATTTTTTATTATAATTATATGCATTACTTCATATAACAAAATTTTAGTAGAACTATTCAAACACTGCCTCCAAGCATGGATGTAGAGTTGACAGTGAAAACGAAAAATGGGGCAATTATTTCATCCCAAGTATATAACCCCTCCCCTATCATTGCTTGTGGGAAAAACTTACTAGTGAACCCTATCATACACCCATTGTATTAATTTAATGCAACTCTGGTCATGAATTGTCTTTACCTATATAGATCTAACATAAATTTCAGCAAGAAGGAAATTTATCTCCATATTACGAATCATCCCCCGATTCTGTACAAGTGCATGGAGGATTAAATTTTCAATAGATGTTATACATGGGGTATTACCATTATCCCATAATCCATATAGAATGTATATCATGGAACATTAGGTGGTGAAGAAAAAACTACAAGAGAATATTTATAAAGGGTTCTAATGCCCAAGTGCAGCAACTTGGGGATAACCAGTCCTCTTAATCATGAACAAGGATGTGTCAACAAACATTTTCATTGAATATCATGATATAAACAAGATCATTATAAAGAACATGTATCCTTTTCCATAGATTTATGACTTGTTTAATAATCTATCTAGAGCACAATACATCTCCAAGGTGGATCGATGATCATGATATTACGAAGTTGGGGTGAAGAAAGAGGATATCCTCAAGACTGCTTTTTATATAGTGTACAGGCAAGATGAGTTCATAGTGATTCCATTCAGACTCATTAATTCTCCAGATATCTCCATGTACATGATTAATAGATAATTTAGAAATAATATCAACAAATATTGGTAGTATTTAAGGATGATATTTTAATATACTCAAAAATCACAGTGGGCCATGAGGAGCCTCTCAACACTGTGCTAAAGACCTTTTGAGAGGCTAATATTTTTTCAATGTACAAAAAATTTGGGTTCTAGATGATGGATTTCTCATTATCGGGGAACGTTATCCCAAAAATGGGATATATGTGGATCCATAAAATATATATGCAATTTAAATATATTCTTGGCCAACAGCTATGACAAATATCCCTTTTTTGTTGGGTTAAATGGGTATTATCACTGATTTCTTATAAATTTCTCAAGATTTTCAAACCCCCTTACCAAGATAACTCAGAAGGGATTCAAGATTGATTATAATGATGAATATGATGATATCTTAGATGAGTTTAAAAAGAGTCTATTTACTACAACTATAATCACACTTCCCACTGGTGGGGAGCATTTTCTGGTATTTAGTGATGCTTTGAAGAAGGGATTGGGTTTTGTGTTAATGAAAAATGACAAGGTGATTGCCTATGCTTCAAGGTAGTTGAATGTTCATGAAAAAAACAACCCAACACATGATCTAGAGTTGACTTTAGTGATATTTTATTTGAACATATGGTGAAATTATCTATTTTTTAGAAGTTTGAAATACATATGGATCAAAAATGCCTCATGTCTGTATTCCCATAGAAAGAGTTGAATATGCACCAATGAAGATAGTTAGAGTTGATCAATGATCATGACCTCTCAATTCACTACCATACTATGAATGTGAATATAGTGTTAGGTGATCAACATATAAAGGATATTGCTATTCTATCATTGATGAGAATTGAGAAGGATCTAATCCTCTTATACTTGAAGAGGATGGACAAGGGAATCATAAAGGAAGTAACATCATTAATCTTTTCACAAACTATTACTCAACCATCTATTTTGGAAAGGATAAAAGATTATAAAAGAGTTGATGTGGTAATTCAAAAGAAAGTGGAAACTATAAAAAAATTCAATGAAGAAAGAGTTGTGAGATTTGGTTCAAGATTATGTCCACCATGAAATACTGAGTTAATGAAGGATATTTTGGATGATTTACATTGCTCAACCTTCTCCATCCTTCTTGGTAGCACAAATATGTATCAAGCTCTTTGATAACGCTACTGGTGGGACAATATAAAGAAGGATGTCACATAATATACATCAAGATGTCTTGTATGTGAGAAATTTAAATAGGAAAGGCAATCATCCAGGGGATGATAAAACAATTACCCATACCAATATTGGAATGGGAAAACATCACCATGGACTTTTTCTTAGGTATTCCAAAGACATCAAGAAGGAATAATTAAATATGGGTTGTGGTGGATCAACTTATAAAGACATATCACTTCATCTCAATTATATATGAGTTCTCACTGGATCAACTTGCAAAAATATACATCAGATAATTGGTAAGTCTTTATATATTACCATTATCGATTGTATTAGATCAAGATACAAGATTCACCTCCATATTATAGAAAATTCACCAATATTATAAAAACACTTAGCTAAAAATTCTTATGGATTATCATTCTCAAAATGATGGCCAATTTGAGTAGACTAATCGGACACTCATTGACATGTTGAGACCATGATCAATTGTATTCAATGGAGGATGGGATAAAAATCTACCTCTAAGAAATTTATCCTAAAATAATATTTCCCACTTGAGAATCCAAATGGATCTCTATGAAGCTTTATATGGGAGGAGTTGCAGAACACCCACATTTTGGGATGAAGTTGGGGAACACAATCGTCCTGGTCCTGAAATGGTCAAAGAAATGGTGGAAAGGTTAATACCCTTCATCATCACATCATGGATGCCTTGAGTCAACAAAAGATCTATTCTGAAAATCATCGACGAGACCAAGAGTTTGATCTTAGAGACAAGGTATTCCTCCCCATATCTCAATGAAAGAAAGTGACAAGATATGGGAAGAAGGGAATTCTTAGTTCAAGATTCATTGGCTCCTTTAAGATCCTTGATTGCATTAGAGTAATGTAATATTAACTTGAACTCCCACATAACCTATCTCAAGTACATGATGGATTCTAGGTATCCCTCTTGGGAAAGTATATACCATAATTCTCACATGTACTCAATCCAGATTTCATACAATTGGATAATTACATTTCCTATGAAGAGTAGCCAGTGATGTTCTTAGATCGTGGAATACAAATTCTATGAAATAAGATAATTCACCCTGTCAATGTGATTTGGATAAACCAAATGATTGAGTAAGAGATGTAGGAACCATAGGAGGAGATGAAATAGAGCTTCCTTAATCTAGTATAGTGTGGGAAAAGAAAACATTGAGGGTGAAATTTCTAAAGGGGGAGATTGTAACGAGCCAAACAATTATAATTAAAATTTCCATTTTGATTTAATTAAATGGTTTATTATGTATAAGGTAATTGAAAACATATTCACTTAATTGGTTTTATCTGATTATATTTAAATTAGCATCAACTATCATTACAATTTATAATAAATCCATTGAACAATGATCAAATGATTAGTATAAATATAGTGTTTTAACCAATCCAATTGACACAAATAAGGGAGGTAATGGCCTCCACGAGTAGGATCATACCCTATGAAGCCCATTTATTTGAGCTTCTGAGGGATATAACATCAATGGTATTTTCCCATGATCAATCAAAATATGAGATCCAACAACTTAAGCAAGAAAAAAACTGTTTACTGGAGAAATTACAGATCATCAAGATCATGGACCAAACCATGTCCACCAAGACACCCAATGAAAGTCTGACTATCTCCCACATTACCCTAAGGGAATTTTCTAGAGTATTAAAGGGATATGTATCATGACCCAAGAAATATGAGTATGTACATTAATTTGTGTAGAATAAATAATATATTTTCATCCTATTATTTGCACATTATAAATGATTTTAATTTTGATTCAACAAAAAAATTGTATTTTTGGATAATATTCCAATTAAATTAAAGAATTTATTTTTGTTAATTAATGGATTTTTTTAATAAATAGTATTAAAAAAACTGTTATTATAAAATAATTTTTATTAAATATTAATGATAATTTAATTTTTATGAAGTCAAATGTAATTTTTATAAGGGTTAGAAAACCGTTAATATCAAAAAACCAAACATTTCATAATAAATATCAACTATTATTTTAAATGTAAAAATTAATAATATTTATACCATTATTTTAATAAAATTAATATTATTTGTGTACTTTGATCTTTGAAATTTTCCTATGTTGATTTTTTCATAATATTCTGATCCAGTGGAATTTTTAGGTAAAAATTAATTACCATATAAATATAATTTGTTTTTTATGACAACATAATGACCAAAATGTGATGTAAGAAATACTATATAGGGTATACATGAAATAATATATTATTTCCCTTTAAATTAATAGAAATTTATATTGATTTTATTAATTTTATAAATCCTTTTTGAATCATCCAAAACCATTAATATATTTTATGTTTTTAAAAACATTACTTTAAGAGTATGGATCACCTCTAAATAAGAATGGACATTATTTTATAATGTTTATCCCATATCATTATAAAATAATTATATGCTCTCCCACTTGAAGAAACCATGGGAAAAATTCATTGGGAGCTTTGGGGTTTTGTTGATTTTATTATATAGAGTCAAAATCCCATGTTTGAGAAATATTAAATGCATCCCCACTATTTCCCTATATAAAACCACCCAATTTACCATTTATCATAACTCAAAATCCTTGGATAACATTCATACACTTCCCTCCCCTCTCTAGAGTCCACCCAAGGTACCCCCAATCTCTCAAGAAGATTCTCCAATCATTAAGAGTCAATCACTCAAGTAAGGGATCATCAAATTATCTTGTTTATTCAAGTTTCTTTATTAACTTTTGCCTTATATCTCAAATTACTAATGTTGGGATATGAATTTACATGTCCCTATTACTGAATTTTTTTTCCAATTCATGAGATACCCCTTTCTGTCTCATCTAGAAAATTTTATGAATTTTTAATTGATGTCTTTATGCTTCCAAAATTTCACCATGCTTTTCCAAGCCAAAATAATTGTATAATGAATAGCATAACCACTTACTAAATGAGAATTCACCATTGTACACTTATAATTCATTGACATGGTAAATAATTGTATTTATTCCACACTAATTTATCATGTAATAATATATTATGATGAATGAATCCATCTTTTATGATCTATGTGTCTCACTTAAGCATGAAAATGAAATGAAAGTGGCGAGTGTACCCAGAATTATATGGCACTCCAAAGCATTGGGTAACGTTAATGTTGGATCGAAATATAGATTTATATGCATATTATGTGCTTCAATACAAGAGGGAGTTGAATTTTAGGTTTAAAAACGTTGTATTTAAACACTTAAAAAATTAGTTTAAAAGATATTAAACTAATACAATTCACAACTAATACAATTAACCACAATTCTCTTGAATATGAAAGGAATGATACAATGTAATACTATAAGTAATGCAAAACAATTGTATCCAAAGTGAATATAATAACCAGATTAATTCAAGTGTGAAAGATTCTTCCATAAAGCATATAGAATCTATTAATACAATATGTAACATAAAAATCCTAATTTAAACAATTACAATTGAAAATGTAATGAAGAAAGGAAACAATAAAATCTCCTTCCTAATAAAAACAACATCGGTAATGTAAGGTATTATAATTATTTTGTCCCAAAGATAAGGGTATCCTTTCACCTAGGATAAAAGGTTTGTCTTACCACCACCTTGGTAAGCCCTCGATATGATGATCGCCACGTCTGTCTTGTTATCCCTACAAGCCCTCGATTTTACACGTAATCGGCACCTCGGTCTTTCAAACTCTTGAAATCCCTCGATATGAAGATCGGATGCACCGTCTGTCTATCCTCGGAAGCCCTCAATCATTATCACATGATCGGTCGCACAAATCAAAACAAATCACTTATTGAAATACAAAAACTAAGAACGAGTCGTTCACGTTTTGTAATCTCAAGGCTTTCGCACGAAGCAAGAGAGAAGTCACAGTGTCTCTCTCTACAACTTGATAGAAGCAAAAGATTATTGAAGTCTCTCTCTTCTTTTTCTCAGCTTGAAATGACCTCCTATTTATAGGCCTCATATTCCAATGGTCATATTTCCTCCAATGGTCATATTTCTCCGAAAAAATCAGAGGGACATGGACACCTGGCATTATAACGGTCATATTGAAACAGAAAACATGACATCATTTTGATTAGTTTGTAGCTAACTCCACAACATCGTTTTGGTTAGAAACAAAATATATGAAAACGATAATCATGAGTACGATTGATATAAAACATGTATTTTGATAAAAGGATAAAAAATGCATGTGATAAAAGTAAACTATGAATACTATTATTATTAATTAGTGTAATGTATTGATATGATACAAAGTTGGTATGAAGCACAATAGATAGTATGATTGAGAGAGTTAGTACGACTAACAGAGTCGGTACGATTGAAAGAGTCAGTATGATTGACATAATCAGTATGATAAACATTTTCAGTATGATAAACATAGTCAGTACGATAATCATAGTCAGTATGGTAAACATAGTCAGTATGATAAAAAAAATATAAAGAGGTTTGTGATTTCCAAAACAAGTCATAAAAGTCAAAATAGTACTTTTTACTTAACAATCTCCCCCTTTTTGGAAATCAAAAAACAAAAAGTAAAACTATGAAATAAATACTTAATAACCCCTGATTTATGAAAACTCTTATTATTATGAAATTCAATACAACTAACTCCTCCTTAGGTATGTACTTTATTAAGTATTGTATTCATGTTTTCCTTTATTTAGATGTATTAAAAAAATCCTCCACTTTTTATAAAACATTCTCCCCCTTTGTGATTTACCAAAAGAATGGGGATGTCTTGACTTTCCTGGAAATTTTAGAGAGAAACAAAAATGCAAGACAAAAGAAGCGGAAACATAAAACTCATTGTAATGAGAAAAGTATATAAAATTAAAAGTGAAACAAGAAAGAAATATAAAACAAAACATTTATTTGTTTTCTCTTTCTTTTTCATTCCTGGTCGTCTCATGGAGAATATCTTTTATCTTCTTGATTCATTTCTTGTCTTCAGAGATAGAATCACCCTGGTATTTGAGAAGCTCTTGTTGATCGACAAAAAGCTTATCCTAATTCTTGATAGTCTCTTCTTGAACTCTGATTACTTCTTCAAGGGTATCAGTTATGTCTTGCAAATTCTTATTGTCTTGAGTCAACACAGAATTTTTCTTCTTCATCAAAACAATTTCATCTATGAAAAATGAAACCTTTGAAAAGTCTGATTGAAAATCCTTTATCCTATCTTGTAACTCTTTTATTGAAGGATTATCGGCTTCATCAGTCTTTCAGATCTGATTCAGCCTTTCAATGGTTTCTTTGTCAAGCTTATTGAAAGAAATAGCCAGATCATTTGAAAGTCTCCTCAAGTATTCAATTTATTCCTCATGTTCATTCACTGAGATTTCTGTTTTGTATGAAAACTTAGTCATCTTATTACAATCCTTCTTATGGGAAACCAAACTTTTAGAAAGAACTTTTAAATCGGCTTCTAAAGACAATACTCTCTTTCTGATTTCTCTTATAGAACCAAACATCTTATTTTGATTGTCTGTGATGAAATCAATTTTCCCTTCAATTCTAGGAAAATAAGGAATAGTCTTTTCAATCCTCAGTAGGACATGAACAATGTAATCACTTTTCATGAGAGAAATAGTGTGTTCTGAATCAGTATCCTCATCGTACGATTAGAGTTCATTTGATCGGCTTGAGTCTTCGACTGGCTTTTTTAATTTTTCTTTCTCTTTTTTCTTTCTGTCTTCTTCCACTTTGTCACTGATAACAATTACTTTTTTGGTATGAGAAGATTGAGCACCTTTATTTACTTGAGAAGTAGATTTATCTGAAAGAGTTTCAAGGAATTTAGCTGGTGCTTGATCGTCATATGGAACTTGTTGAATACCTTCACTTTGCTTTTTAAGAGATTCTTCTCTACTCTTTTTTGAACTCTGATGAAATTACAAAAGAAAATATTCTTCTTCTTCAACTTCCTGAAATTCTTTCAGTTTTTTCATCCCTTTACCCTTTTTTGAAAAACTATTTATGATAGGTTCTTGTTGCACTTCCTCTGTTAGATGAGCACTTGCCATCTTAACGGCTTTCAGAATTTTAGTAACATTAAAATCTTGAGATTTCCTCTCCAAAAGAGTCTTTTCTTTCTTCTCAACTTGTATAGAATCCTCTACCATTATCTTTTCTGCTAAGGCTTCGGCTGGATCAAGACCAAACTTAGGATCGCATTATTTTCTTTGTTTTCTATCCTTTCACCACTTGGACATAACCTCATTTTTGTATTTTGTTTTCTTCTTTGGATTACAACTGATTTGGGGATCTGACTTTTGAGGAGAAACATTTGAAAAGGATTCAATTTTTAGAGGTGCCGATTGATTTGGTGCTGATTCATTTGGTTCCAATTTAGCTTCCACATATTTAACAAAAAAAATTGAATTCTTATCAAAACAAATAACTAACTTCTTTAGCATATTCTTAATTATCCAAGAATGCTTTAATTCTTTCAACTATCCTTTGAAAGGAATATTACAAAACTTTAACCTCTCAAGAATGAACTTTGTAAGGATAGATGGATACATAATCAAATGAGACTTGATCTCTCTTGACTTGACATTATTGATTGTTTCGAAGATGTACCCCATGAGATTTACCTTTCTCATTTTTACAAGATAGTCTAGCATAAAGATATCAGAAACATTTAGGGTTTCTCTATCCCCTTTCCTTGGGTTATGAAAGCCTTATATCCAAAGAACAACAAACATGTTATCTCATGAAAAATGGGCTACCTTTCTCTTCTCTTAATTTATAAGAAATAGTGATTTTTCATCTCTTTCTCTATTAAACGTACCAACTTCCTCTGGTAGTTTATGAGATGGAAAAAAAGAATCACCTTCCGTTGAAACATTGAGAAATTGAGCTGCTTGTTTCACAGACATTGAGATTTTTCTATCGTACATAGCAAAGTTGATCATCATATTTTTATCAAAGGACAATGTTTTGTATAATTAACTAACCTCTTCAACAATAATTGGATCTTGAGATACAGGTTTCTCAACACAAAGATGTTTTCAACCTTGAAACAAAATAATCCTCTTGATTGTTGAGTCATATGTGTCAAAGAAATATCGAGTAACTAACCTTTCTATGAAGAAGTATTTCTCTGAAAACATCTTTGAAGACATTTTGGCAGGAGTGTTGGCAGAGGACTGAGACATATAGGAGAGACAAAGAGAAGATCGTACAGAGACTTAAATCATAGGGGTAGATCTTTTCCAAGACAACTGAAAAATTGGTGTGGGTTTAGGGAAGGGGCTCTATTTATAGGCGAGGAAAGACGATTGTTGGTCTTCTACAGTTGAGATTAGATGATCAAAAATCCAACGGTGGGGATTTAAAGGAGGTTTTTCTAAAAAACGTATGAAATAAAATATAAAAAAAACTTTTTGGAGATTATAAGAAAGTTGTTGGATTCATAGTATTATAAAGGTAAACACAGTAAAAATAAAATACAAGTAAAAAAGAATGTATACCAAAGGTTCTCATGCCGAGGGAAAATAAAGTTGTTACCATTGGTTGTCATGCCAATGGAAAACAAATTCATTACCATAGGCTATCATGCCGATAGAAAACAATGTTGTTACCATAGGTTGTCATGCCGATGGAAAACAAAGTTGTTACCATAGGTTGTCATGCTGATGGAAAACAATGTTGTTACCATAGGTTGACATGCTGATGGGAAACAAATTTGTTACCATAGGTTTTCATGTCGATGGAAAAAAAGTTGTTACCATAGGTTGACATGCCGATGGAAAACAAAGTTGTTACCATAGGTTTTCATGCCGATGGAAAACAAAGTTGTTACCATAGGATGTCATGCCGATGGAAAACAAAGTTGTTACCATAGGTTTTCAAGCCGATGGATAGAAAAACAATATTGTAACCAGGAATATAGGATAACAAACATAAGGTTAAAATGATAACCAAACTTTCATGACAAAATTCAGAAATATAGAAAAGAAATTCAATAGAAAATGACAGTTATAAAAACAATGTTACGAAATACATCAAGTGAGACAAAAGAAAATGTTCCCCCCCTTTAAGAGGAGTTAATTAATGTAAAGAGAATTGTAAAACATGATGTATATATGAATAATTATTTTAATTTAATCATTCCTAGCTTCTGTTTTATGAACTCAAATCTATCAAAAGGTAATGGTTTTCTAAAAATGTCAGTAAGTTGTTCTTATGTTCCGATGAATTGTAAAATAATATATCCTTTTTGTGTGTGATCTCTAAGAAAGTGATGCCTAATATCTATGTTTTTTTCACGAGAGTGATGTGCTGGGTTTTTACTTAGGGATATGGCACTAGTATTATCACATAGAATTTGAGTTTTGGAAAAACTCAATCTGTAGTTAGTCAGTGTGTGTTGCATCCGCAACACTTGAGCACAACAATTTCCAGCTGCTACATATTCAGCTTCAGCAGTGGAAAGTGCTACTAAGTGTTGTTTCCATCATGACCAATAAACTAAACAATATCCTAAGAAATGACATGTTCTAGATGTAATTTTTCTATCCATTATACAACCACCAATGTCAACATCTAAAAAACTTTTCACAATAAAATCATTTCCAGAAGTATAAAAGAGTCCTAAATACATGGTTCCATTTAAGTAGAAAAAAATTATTTTCACTTCCTTTAAATGATATTCCTTAGGATTGGATTGATATCTGTCACATAAGCATACTGAAAAAAATATTTCTGGATGACTAGCTGTCATGTATAGTAAACTTCCTATCATACCTCTAAAAGATGTTTGATCTACTGGTTTCCCAGCTTCATCAAGATCAAGTGAATTTGAGGTACTGATGGGAGTGCTAATACTTTTATTGTTGTCAAATCCATACTTTTTAAGAAGATATTTAATATACTTATGTTGAGATATATAGGTTTCTTCTGGTTTTTGAGAAATTTTAAAACCAAGAAATAAAGTTAACTCACCCATAATACTCATTTCAAACTCAGATTTTATTAGATCCACAAAGTAATTGGTTAAAGATTACTGATTTGAACCAAATATAATGTCATCAATATAAATTTGAATAATTAAAATATTTTTATTTTCCATTTTTATAAAAATGGTTGGATCCGTTGTACCTTTTTCATAATTTTTTTATAAAAGAAATCATGTAAGTCTATCTTACCATGATCTTGGGGATTGTTTAAGGATATATAAAGATTTGTTAAGTTTAAAAACATTAGTAAGATATTTTGAATCTAAGAAACTAGGTGGTTGTTCAACAAAAACTTCTTCTTGAACAAAACCATTTAGAAAAAAAATTAACATCCATTTGAAATAATTTGAAATTAAAGTATGCTGCAAAGGCTAATATAATACGAATAGATTCAAGTCTAGCTACCAGATCATATGTTTATTCATATTCAATTCCCACTTTTTGATTATAACCCTTAGCAACAAGTCTTGCTTCATTTATTATAATGATTCCATTTTTATCACATTTATTTCTGAAGACCCATTTTACACCAATCACAATTGTTTCTTTAGGTCTTTCATTTAAAGTCCAGACTTGATTCCTTTCAAATTAATTTAGTTCATCTTGAATTGGTTTAATCTAATCTTCATCATATAAGGCCTCACTTGGACTTTTTGGTTTGAATTGGGAAAGAAAAGCAAGATGTTCTATTTCTTTTCTCAAGGAATTTCTGGTTCTTACAGGTTGATTTACATCACCAATGATATTATCACTGGGATGATTCCTAAGAAACAATTGATTTGGGTTTTGTAAAACCTATTAATTAACATATGTTAGGAAATATTTTGGGGTAAATGTTTCAGAAATACTTTCTTGGACATTTTCCTTTTCAGAAGATTATTCTGTCATTGGTAGATAATTAGTTTTTGAAAACACATCTAAGAATGTGGGTTGAGGTTGTTTAAAAACCAAGGGATTGGCTTCATCAAATTTAACATGCACTGTTTCTTCAATAGTACATGAGTTTTCGTTAAAAACTCTATATGCCTTAGAAGTTGTATAATAGCCTAGAAATATTCCTTCTTCTTATTTGGGTGAAAATTTATGAAGATTGTCTTTTTTATTCAATACGAATACTTTGCATCCAAATACTCTGAAGTATGAAACCTTAAGTTTTTGGCCAGTCCACAATTCATAAGGTGTTTTATTAAGAAAGGGTCTGGTTAAAACTCGATTTATAGTATAATAAGCAATACTAATAGCTTCAGCCTAGAAATTATTAGCAATTGAGTATTCACTCAACATAGCTCTTTTCATTTCTTGAAGAATACAATTTCTTCTCTCAACAACACCATTTTGATGAGGGGTTCTTGGAGATGAAAAGTTGTGGGTAATACCTTTCTTAATACAAAAAGTTTCAAAATCTGAATTTTTAAATTCACCACCATCATCACTATGAATAGTTATCAATGGTAGGTTTTTCTCATTTTGAACTTGGGCTCTGAAAATTTTTAAATAGAAAAAGGATTCAGACTTCTTTTTTATAAAATAGACCCATGTAAATCTAGTAAAGTCATCAACTAAAACAAATACAAAATATTTTCCTCTAATGCTTTCAGTTTGTGAAGGACCAAAAAGATCCATGTGCACTAGCTGTAATGCATTAGAAGTTGAAACTTCATTACTTGATCTAAAGATAGTTTTATGTTTCTTTCCATATTGAAAATGATCAAAAACTTTTGAGGAATCATATTTATGATCTGGTAGATCCTTAACAAATCTTTTCCTTGAATGTTTAAAAAGATTTCAAAGTTTGTAGTGTTCTGGTGTCCTATTCCATAACCATGATTGGTCTTCTATTGCACATAAACAAGGTATTTTTTGACTCCTCCGGTCTTCTAAGTTTATAGTGTATACATTCTAATGCCTATGGAAAGATAAAATGAACTCATCCTTGGAATTGTGGACTAAACACTTAGCATTCCTAAAATTCACAAGGTATCTTTCATCACATAATTGACTTGTGATGATGAGATTGTATTTAATACCTTTGATAAAAAAACATTTGAAATTAACACTTTTCCAATAAAAAATATTACATATCTCAACAATCTTTCCTTGAGCATTATCTCTGAAGGTACCTTTTACACATTTTGTTTTGATAACCTTTTCAAAGAAATATGTGTTTCCGATCATGTGTCAAGAACAACCATTATCCATGTACCAAATTTTCTTGTTGTTGGTACACTTTTCATTTCCTGAAAAAGAAACAATTAGTTTTTTAGAACCCAAACTTGGTTGGATCCAGAAGGGTTAGATAAAAGAATTTTGGGAATCCACATTTGTTTTGAAAAATGAGATTTATAGAATCCTAAAGATTGAGTTTTTTTGAGGAAGTAATTTCTTTCCCAGTGTCCACCACATTGACATTTAACACAAAATGGGGCACTTTGAGGGGTAAAATAGTTATTACTAAAAATTAGTTTTGAATTGGTAAAACCAAAACCAGAACTATTCCTTAAAGGTAGAATTTAGGAATACATCTTATCAAAATTTTATTTTCCTAAGGTAAATTTTGACAAACACTTCCACAAGGAAAATATTTCTAACTTTAGTTTAACAACCAAGTTTTTATCAAAATCATTGGTTTTTGAGCTAGAGAAATATCCATAGAAACTTTATCCTTCTCAGAATTTACTTCCTCAAGGTTTTTTGAAATAATTTTGAAATCAAAAAAATTCTTATCAAGATATTTAGAAAGATCTGATATTTCCTTAGTAAGAATAGAGATTCTATAATTTTCTTTACCAATATTTTTCTTGAATTTGGAATTTTCATTCTCAAGAAGTTTATAAAATCTAGATACTTCATCATAACTAGGAAAAGTATTATCTTTATTATAAGTGGATTCTTCATCCAATGATTTATAGTATTTATCACCACTATAATTATCATTCAAATAAACATTGGTCATAGATTCAACATTGTGTACATTATCCATCAGACAAAGAATTTCAATAGGTAGTCTAGCTATTAGACCAATATTATTCTGACCAGAAGATTCATACTCTATAGATTCATCTAAAAAGTCACCACCACTTGCACTCCATGTGTCATTAGCTTTCAAGAAATTATTTCCTTTAGTCTTGTAATACTTCCTTTTATTCCTCTTAGAATGTTTCTCCTTTCTTTATTTTCTTTTCAGTAAAGGAAAATCAGGTCTTATATGGTCTGCTTTCTTGCATTCATAACAAGTTACTTCTGAATATTTTTTATCCTTCTTATCCTTATTTTTTAATATCAATTGAAATTCTTTCTTTCCAACTATATTGTTCATCCTTCGAGCAAGATTAGCTAGTTCATTTTTGGAATGTTCACTTTCATTGGATTCAGATAAAACAATGGCATTTTTTACTTGTATCTTGTAACCCTTTTAGGAGTCTTGGATTTGGTGGTAGTAAAATCTATGCATCCATTTCCATTTTTCTTTTTATTGAAATCAGCATCTCTTTTCAATCTTGTCTCGTGCTATAAAAGAGTTCCAAAAATATCGTCAAGAGTAATCTAATATACTTTCCTATTTTCATCAATAGCTGTCCTTTTTAATTCCCATTCATTTGTAATTATACCAATAATCTTGTCTACAAGGGCTTCATCATGAAGACATGTTTCTCCCAAAGACTGTAAACTATTGACAATTGTCATAAATATTTTTTTCACCTTATATATTGACTCTCCATAAGGGAAAATAAATCCATGATATTCTTCTCGAAGAATTTCTCTTCTTGTCTCTATAACTTTAGATGTACCAAAATGTGTAGCTTCCGATTTCTTCCAAATAGAATTGCCTTCTTCACATGATGATATCTGACTATATATATTCCTGGTCATAGAACATAACATAGTATTTCGTAACTTATAATTCATTTTATATTCTTGCTTCTCTTGATTTTTGAAAGTGTTGACTTCTTTGTTAGGTATTTTATAACCTCTAGTAAGCATAAAAAAAATTTCTACACCAGTATTAATAACAAATTTATTCATTAGATCTCCCTAGTATTTGTAATCATCCCCATTAAAAATAGGTGGTTTGGTTGGATTCAGATTGTCTATTGATCCAAAATTCATTCCTGTCATCTAATACAACAAAATACTTTTCCACTCCACACGTTAGTGTAGTAAGTAGTTTAACAGAAACATTAAAACAATAATAGAATCATATATTAAAAATTAAATAAATAAAGTAATATAAAATAGTGGAAAACTTCCTTTGATACCAATTGTTGGATCGAAATATATATGTATATGTATATTATATGGTTCAATACAAGAGGGGGTGAATTATAGGTTTAAAAACTTTTTATTTAAACACTTAAGAAATTAGTTTAAAAGATCTTAAACTAATACAATTCACAACTAATACAATTCACAACTAATACACTTAACCACCATTATCTTTAATATAAAAGGTATGATACAATGTAATACTATAAGTAATGGAAAACAATTGTATTCAAAGTGAATACAATAACCTGAGTAATTAAAGTGTGAAAGATTATAAAATAAAGTGTATAGAATCTATTAATAAAATATGTAACAGAAAAATCATAATTGAAACAATTATAATTGAAAATGTAATGAAGAAAGGAAACAATACAATTTCTTTTCTAATACAAACAGCAGTGGAAATGTAAAGTATTACAATTATTTTGTCCCAAAGAGAAGGGTATCCTTTCACCTAGGATAAAAGGTCTGGCTTATCACCACCTTGGTAAGACCTTGATATGATGATCGGCACGTTTGTCTTGCTATCCCCGCAAGCCCTCAATTTTATAGGAAATCAGTACCTCAGTCTTTCAAACTCTTGAAAGCCCTCGATATGAATATCGGATGCACCGTGTGCCTATCCCTAGCAACCCTTGATCGTTATCACCTGATCGGTTACACAAAGAAAAACAAAGCACTTATTGAAATACAAAAGCTAAGAATGAGCCCTTCACGTTTTTTAATCTCAAGGCTTTCTTATGAAGAAAGAGAGAAGTCACAGCGTCTCTCTCTAGAACTTGATAGAATCAAAAGATTATCAAAGTCTCTCTCTTCTTTTTATCATCTTCAAATGACCTTCTATTTATAGGCCTTAGGTTCCAACAGTCATATTTCCTCCAATGGTCATATTTCTCAATAAAACTCAGAGGGACTTGGATACCTAGCATTATAACAGTCATATTGAAGCAGAAAATACGACATCATTTTGATTAGTTTGTAACTAACTCCACGACATCGTTTTGGTTAGAAACAAAATATATAAAAATAATAATCATGAGTACGATTGATATAAAACATTTCTTTTGATAAAAGGATAAACACATTCATGTGATAAAAGTAAAATATGAATACTATTAGTATTACTTAGTATAATGTATTTATATGATACAAAGTCAGTATGAAGCACAAGATTCTGTATGATTGACAGAGTTAGTACGATTGACAGAGTCAGTACGATTGACAGAGTCAGAATGATTAACATAGTCAGTATGATAAACATAGTCAGTACGATAAACATATTCATTATGATAATCATAGTCAGTATGATAAACATAGTCAGTATGATAAATAAATATAAATAGGTCTATGATTTCCAAAACAAGTCATAAAAGTCAAAAGAGGACTTTTGACTTAACAGTTTAGTCTTATGAGACATCATAGTGGGACATGTAGTTAACCTAATTCCTTTGTAGGACTATGTCCATAATATGACTAGTAGTTAGCCTTGAAATATGTTTATGATAAAAGGTATTAAGTTATTTCCACATTTCCAATGTTAGTATTTTTATCTTATAACACACCGTATTATTCATGTTCCTTTTTATTCTATATTGATATGCCAATTTTATAACATGTAATACATTCTTCATTTTCTTCCATGTTAATTACCTTAATTTTATTTATATCTCACCACTTTATTATGTATTTCCTAAGGTTATCCCATACAGTTTCACATTTGATGGATTATTATGATCTTCTAAAGGAAGTCTTCAATACTATTGTTATATCCCATGTTATAAGTTGTTATGTAATATATCTAATTTCCAAATACAATAGACTTCTTGATCATATAGATTGTAATACAAAAAAACATGACACAAGGACGTTTTGATGATTCTGTAGTGAAGAACGGGTCTCGGGAGGAGCAGCGGCACAGACGGGAAGGAAAACGGACCACTGGAGCAACTCCGATGGCCCGCGGTAGTTTCTTGCGGCGCGGGTCGCCGCGGCTGAAGCCGCGGCGGCGGCGGCCAGAGGACCCGCGGCCGCGCGGGTCCGGCTCGCCCGCACGGGACGCGGCAACATGCCGCGTCCACTGAAGTCCAGTGCGGCCCTTCGAGGGCCGCAGCTTCCTCAAACCGCGGGGGCAGCACCCCGCGGCTGCCGCGCCCGGCCGCTCGGCCGAGTCGAGCCAGGCCGGTCCGACCGGCCGGGCCGCACCCTGGCCGGACTGGACCGGGTCCGGCCGGGTCGGACTGGGTCAGGTCGACCCGGTTCAGCCGACCCAGGGGGGCGGGCCGGGTCGGCCCGGGCCCAGACCCCCCGTCTTCGGATCGTTTTTGGTCTTTTGCCCGTAACTTGAGCTACGGGCTTCCGAACGACGCGTCGTCAGCGGCGATGCGATCCTTGGACCGAGACGGTCGTTTCAGTATATCGTACTCAAGGTTTCGGAAAACTTTGGGTTCAGCCGGGTTGGTTTGTACACGAAACCAACCGGGCCCTCGGAGCGGAAATCTCATATCTTGAGCTCCGGACGTCCGATTGATGTGTCATCGACTTTGGTGGATTCCTCTAAGTGAGACGGATATTTTGGCTCACTTCGCCCGAGGTTTGGACACAGGTGGAGTACGGTCGGGTTGGTTTTGCCTTAAAAACCTACCGGGCCCCTAGAACGAAAAAGCCAATAACTCACAGACCGGGTGTCCGATTGACGCGTCGTCTGTCTCGTTGAAGTCCTCTTGAAGAGACGGAACTTTTGGCATACTTTGCCCAAGTTTTGGTTGCTGTTGGATAGTGGCCAGGTTGGATTGTACCCGAAACCCAACTGGGCCCCTGGAACAGAAAGCTGATATCTTTCAGACCGGACGTCCGTTTGACGAACCGTCAGCGGCGTTGGTGATCACGTTGAGAAACGGTCCCCTTGAGTATACCCTATGGGAGTTCGGGGTACAGTTGAGATATGTCCGGGTTGGTTCACACATGAAACCAACCGGGCCCCTGGGATAAAAAGGCTAGTAACTCACAGACCGGACGTCTGATTGACGCGCCGTCTGTTGTGTTGAGACCCCTGTGACGAGGTGGTCCCATGAGATACTTCTTCGTGGAACCTTGTGATACTTGTAGTATCGACCAGCAACTAGTGGTGCGGACCCTCCCGGAGATGAGCGTGCGGAATACGGAGACCGTGTAGCCGACTGACACCTGACGACTGCTGATCGAACGACTCGGTGTGTTAAAGAAAGCCCAGTGGGGAGCGCTTGGTTGCAGCGGCAGACCCACGACAGAGGTGCGCTTGGTTGTAGCGGCACAGGGGAGCGCTTGGTTGTAGCGGCAGACCCATGGCAGAGGTGCGCTTGGTTGTAGCGGCACAGGGGAGCGCTTGGTTGTAGCGGCAGACCCACGGCAGAGGTGTGCATGGTTGTAGCGGCACAGGGGAGCGCTTGGTTGTAGCGACAGACCCACGGCAGAGGTGCGCTTGGTTGTAGCGGCATAGGGGAGTGCTTGGTTGTAGCGGCAGACCCACGACAGAGGTGCTCTTGGTTTTAGCGGCACAGAGGAGCGCTTGGTTGTAGCGGCAGACCCACGACGGAGGAGCGCTTGGTTGTAGCGGCACGGGAGAGCGCTTGGTTGTAGCGTCACGGGAGAGCACTTGGTTGTAGCAGCAGGCCAACAATACTCGATAGGTGGAGTACTACAGCAGTCTTAGGTTAGTGAGCAGTACCTCGGAGTCGTGACAGGACCACTTTACACTCTAGAGACGAGGTTCTTCAGCAGTTGCTGTTTCGATAATGAAAATCCTGGTTTGAGCTGAGTCTTTGATCTTTGTGTTTCCTCATGATTGAGATGGGTTACTTGATAACTTCGGTATATGTATGGGCATATACCCGGGTGGTGGTTATCCATTGATTTCATAATCCCTGTGTTTCCTCATGATTGAGATGGGTTACTTGATAACTTGGGTATATGTATGGGCATATACCTAGGTGGTGGTTATCCGTTGATTTCATAATCCCTGTGTTTTCTCATGATTGAGATGGGTTACTTGGTAACTTAGGTTTATGTATGGGCATATACCTAAGTAGAGGTTATCTGTTGAGATCTTCTTTGTGGTTATCCTTGTTGGTTTTAGTAAGACCTTGAGGGTCTCGGGGTCCCCACTGAGTATCGTTATACTCACCCCTGCACGGGCTATGCCCGCACTTCGTTGTGTTGGTTGCAGACGATGGATAGCGCTGATTGTGGTGGAGGTTTGCAGAGCAGGACGATACCTGGAGTTGGACCACTGGGCGGGACGTACTCAGAGCGGTCAGGTGGACCCGCGGAGCTGCGGAGGCTATCTGTACTCACCCTTCAGGTGGGACTTCCAGAGGACGGATCGACGCTGCGGCTTTTCTTTTCAGTTGCTGTTTTTCCCTTTCAGTTGTACTTTACAATTGGGCTTGTATTTCCGGCCCCTTTTACTTTCTGCACTTGCAGTTGTATTCTTTTTTTACTTAGTGTTTACTTTTTCCACTTTCTTACTCTGTGGTGATTGTTTACTTTCCAAAGGAAATGCCTTCCCTTTTTTCGGGGATTTACGCCTTGGTGCTAGTCGTCAGCCCCTGGCCTATGGAAGGCGGGCTTGGGGTAGTCACGGCACGGGCCCCGAGGATGGGTCGTGACAAATTGGTATCAGAGGTGGTCGGTTCTACCACAGACTCTGATCTTTCTTCTATGTGAAGCAACAGTGTTTAGTGTATTGGGTGTGGTTATCAGTCCAGGGAGTCCAGTGTTGGTGCGGTGGCCGACGTATCCGTACACCAGGACCCTGACTTCTGATTTCCGACTTAATGCACGAAAACATTGATTGCATGTGTGTTTCAAGTTTTCTTTGTGATTACTTGTGTCAGCTCACCAGGTATTCTGTTCTGACCGTGGCGCACCTGTTTCCTTTTCAGGATGGCCCCATGACGGCAGCCAGCTAGGGTTCCGAGCAATGTGCGTGGCGAGAGCCCACCGAGCATCGAGGACTCGGTACAGGGCCCTTTGACAGCTGAGGCACCGGCGGTACCTATACCCGCCGAGCCAGCGATGCTACCAACCCTAGCCGCTGACGATGCACGTCGCCTTAGTGCACTGCATGAGTTCCAGCGCCAGCGATCGCCCAGGTTCCGCGGGGAGACGGACCCTCAGCCTGCCGAGGACTGGCTGGAGGCAGTTGTATGGGTTTTCAGATTAGTGAGGACACCAGTAGACCTCATGGTGATCCTCGCAGCGAGCCTCCTGCACGCGGAAGCAGGCAGATGGTGGAGCTTGATGCTCCAGGTGCACGACGAGACATCTCTCCTCTGGACGGACTTTCAGAGCATCTTCCGCTCCGAGTTCGTCCCAGCCACCCTCCGAGCGGTGCGCATCCAGGAGCTACTATAGCTGCGGCAGGGCAGCATGACAGAGGCCCAGTACTCGGTGAGATTTACTGATCTCTCTCGCTACTCCACAGATATGGCACGGGACCCGTTCTTCCGAGCCCGGACCTTCGAGCAGGGACTGAGGCACGAGATCAGGGCTTCGATGATCTCCCTCAACATTCCGACTCAGGCAGGGGTGTTGGAGCGAGCCCTCTTAGTGGAGAGTTTCCTTGCTGAGCAGTCTCCAGCAGCAGGACCCACCACTTTCCGGCATGCGGAAGAGTCTTCTACAGCGGGCAGTAGACAAATGACGCAGGGGTCCAAGAGGACTAGACCTACAGGTGGTCGACAGCATGACTCTGGATCGTTTGTGCGAGGCACTCGGGGTGGGCAACGACTTTCCATGAGAAGGCAGTGTTACTCCTGCGGCGGGATTGGTCACATGGCTCGTGACTGTCCGACCCGCCATACGGATGACCAGTAGATGGATGAAGGGCCCCCGAGGCAAATGCAGAGGTTCGATCAGGGCGGGCTGCAAGGAGCAGGCGGCCATGGCAGGGGAGCTGGTCGTGCAGCTGGAGGTGGACGACGCTTCGGGGTGTTTCCACCACCACCACCAGGAGGTCCACCCCAACCACAGGGGACAGGAGGACATGGGAGAGCTCACCTTCAGGCAGCTGAGGCCTACGATCATGGAGCTCCGGGAGCAGATGGACAGGAGCGGGACTAGCTCCAGACCTGGAGACTTTTGTTCATGTTGCTTTTAGTTTTGTTGATGTATGTTTGTAGATGCTTTGTGTCTTTGTACTTGGGCTGCAGTAATAAAAGACACCTTTTCTTGTGGAATTTACTTCTCTTTCCTCTCTTGTGTTGTTACTAAGAGGTTCCGGTTTAGACTGTTGACTTGACCCTCACTTGAGAGATACCTACTAGAGGAGACCCAGTTACCACACACTGATGCCGACAGTGTGACTCAACCCTTAGAGGCGAGAGTAACGGTTGGATCTCTTGGTAGTAGAGTCGAGGCCTTACGACGTCATCCTTGGTATGGGTTAGTATCATCCATGTCGGGATTGACTGTATTAGGCAAAGAACGTGGTTCATCCAGGGGATGAGACCGGATTTCTCTTATCGACAAGGAAGAAATCATAGCAGCTCTTGTGGGACCAGAGGTGGTCTAGGCCATGATAGAGAAGGTCCAGGTCATCCAGGAGTGGATGAAGACAGCTCAGAGCCGACAGAAGTCTTTCGCTGACAGGAGGCGGAGGCCACTAGAGTTTGAGGATGGTGACCACGTCTTCATGCGGGTCTCACCTCGATGTGGATTACAGAGATTTGGTCGAGGTGGCAAGTTGTCTCCATGCTTCATCGGACCCTTCCAGGTCCTCAGCAGGATTGGATAGGTGGCTTACCGCCTAGCTCTACCGCCTTTGTATCCCTAGTTTGTGTTGAAGCTTTACGGGGACGTAAAGCCCTGTGGTGAGAGTAATGTAAAGACCCGGAAATTTCAAGGAAATTTTTTTTTCTTAATTTTCTTTGGAATTTTACAAGAACGCAGTCTCTGATGGCACCTGATTCCGAGGCCCAGTGTGCCCGGAATCATTTTCCAAAGTTTGGCTCGGGTACGTTCAGTGAACGGACGAGCGGGTTTTTCTAACTTTTGAACCGGTGCTCGGAATCAAATTCTGAGGGCACTGATGGAATCGCAGCGCTGGTAATTGCTTAGAAACACCTCTTCTGGAGTTGTGTTTGCTCGGGTGTGGTTTTTATTTTTTTGGGCTTAAAGTTAAGAAATAAAATAAATTGTACGAAAAACTTTATTTTATTTCACTTAAGCCGCTTGGAAGCCACTTGAAGCCACTTAAAGCAGCTTAAGCTGAGTTGATGCGGATAGGGTGCTATCCAGAAATATCCTACCCTCTTGGTAGGATATTTGTGGGGTGGGGCCCGCACGAGCCCCACCGTTTCTTTTTCACTAAGTAACGCACCCGTGAAAACCCGTCATTATGAAAGTCAACTGACGCATTTTCTTATTTTATTAACACACCAATTAATTGGGCGGTTTTCTTCGTTGAATTAAATGGGCGGTTTATTCGTTGAAATTAATTCTATGAATTAATTTCATTCATTTCTTAACCTGTTGGAAATCTGTTGGCGTAATAATAAAATAAGACCAACGCAAGACATTTGGAAAAATGCTCGTTGAGAAGTTTTGACAAGTTTTGTGCCTTCTCCCTCCTTCACGAAGAACGCGAAGAACGCGAATAACGTCGTCACCCTCGGAGATTGACGACGCTTCTTCCGAGACGTTCTTCCCCGCAACGATCTCTGATCACCAACTGCTTGAGGTAGGAGATTTCGGGTTTCTTTTAAATCTTCTTTGTGGTTTATAACAACACATGGATTTAATCGATATAATTAAATCTTCATGTTCTTGAACCTTGGAGTTCGTCGATGCCCTTCCGTGACGAAGCGACGCCTTTCCGCGACGACACGACGCCCTTCCACGACGCGACGATCGCCTCCTTCTGCGGCAATCAAATCCGCGAAGAACACGCGTGCGACGACTTGACGAGGTAGGGGTTGTTGTGAAATAATTTATATTCCCGTGATTGTTTCTTTTAAAATAAAGAACCCAGATTCTTATGAACAATTTTATTTTATTAAAATTGTTTTTGGATATGTTGTTTTATCCTCCCGATTGATACCGTCTAACGCAAAGGGTGCGGGCCAAACGAACACGGCCCGACAACCCTCCGTCGTTCTTCGTTGTTGTGTGGATTTGGCAGGTGATGAAAAAACGTGACGCAAGGACGATTTGATGATTCCGTAGTGAAGAACGGGTCTCGGGAGGAGCAGTGGCGCAGACGGGAAGGAAAACGGACCACCGGAGCAACTCCGGTGGCCCGCGGAAGTTTCCGGCGGTGCGGGTCGCCGCGGCTAAAGCCGCGGTGGTGGCGGCCAGCGGACCCGCGTTCGCGCGGGTCCGGCTCACCCGCACGGGACGCGGCAACATGCTGCGTCCGCTGAAGTCCAGCGCGGCCCTTCGAGGGTTGTGGCTTCCTCAAACCGCGGGGGCGGCGCCTCGCGGCTGCCACGCCTGGCCTCTCGGCCGAGTCGAGCCAGGCCGGTCCGACCGGCTAGGCCACGCCCTGGCCAGACCGGACCGGGTCTAGCTGGGTCGGACCGGGTCGACCCGGTTCGGCCGACCCAGGGGGTCGGGCCGGGTCGGCCCGGGCCCAAACCCCCCGTCTTCAGACCGTTTTTGGTCTTTTGCCCGTAACTTGAGCTACGGGCCTCCGAACGACGCGCCGTCAGCGGCGATGCGATCCTTGGATTGAGACGGTCGTTTTGGTATATCGCACTCAAGGTTTCGGAAAACTTTGGGTTCAGCCGGGTTGGTTTGTACATGAAACCAACCGGGGCCCTCGGAGTGGAAACGCTCATATCTTGAGCTCCGAACGTCCGATTGACGTGCCGTCGACTTTGGTGGATTACTCTAACTGAGAAAGATATTTTGGCTCACTCCGCCCATGGTTTGGATGCAGGTGGAGTATGGTCAGGTTGGTTTTGCCTTAAAAACCTACCGGGCCCCTGGAACGAAAAAACCAATAACTCACAGACCGGGCGTCCGATTGACGCGCCGTCTGTCTCGTTGAAGTCCTCTTGAAGAGACGGAACTTTTGGCATACTTTGCCCAAGTTTTGGTTGCTGTTGGATAGTGTCCGAGTAGGATTGTACCTGAAACCCAACCGGGCCCCTGGAACAGAAAGCTGATATCTTTCAGACCGGACGTCCGTTTGACGAACCGTCAGCGGCGTTGGTGATCACGTTGAGAAACGGTCCCCTTGAGTATACCCTATGGGAGTTCGGGGTATAGTTGAGATACGGCCGGGTTGGTTCGCACATGAAATCAACCGGGCCCCTGGGACGAAAAGCCTAGTAACTCACAGACCGGGCGTCGGATTGATGCGCCGTCTCTTATGTTGAGACCCCTGTGATGAGGTGGTCCCTTGAGATACTTCTTCATGGAACCTTGTGATACTTGTAGTATCGACCAGCATCTCATGGAGCGGACCCTCCCGAATATGAGCGTGCGGAATACGGAGACCGTGTAGCCGACTGAGACCTGACGACTGCTGATCGAACGACTCGGTGTGTTACAGAAAGCCCAGTGGGGAGCGCTTGGTTGCAACAGCAGACCCACGACAGAGGTTCACTTGGTTGTAGCGTCATAGGGGAGCGCTTGGTTGTAGCGGAAGACCCACGGCAGAGGTGCGCTTGGTTGTAGCGGCACAGGGGAGCGCTTGGTTGTAGCGGCAGACCCACGGTAGAGGTGCGCATGGTTGTAGAGGCACATGGTAGCACTTGGTTGTAGCGGCAGACCCATGGCAGAGGTGCGCTTGGTTGTAGCGGAACAGGGAAGTGCTTGGTTGTAGCGGCAGACCCACGGCAGAGGTGCTCTTGGTTGTAGCGGCATAGGGGAGCGCTTGGTTGTAGCGGCAGACCCACGACGGAGGAGCGCTTGGTTGTAGCGGCACGGGAGAGCGCTTGGTTGTAGCGGCACGGGAGAGTGCTTGGTTGTAGCAGCAGGCCCGCAATACTTGATTTGTGGAGTACTACAACAGTCTTAGGTTAGTGAGCAGTACCTCAGAGTCGTGACAGGACCACTGTATACTCTAGAGACGAGGTTCTTCGGCAGTTGCGGTTTCGATAATGAAAATCCTGGTTTGATCTGAGTCTTTGATCTTTGTGTTTCCTCATGATTGAGATGGGTTACTTGATAACTTGGGTATATGTATGGGCATATACCTGGGTGGTGGTTATCCGTTGATTTCATAATCCCTGTGTTTCCTCATGATTGAGATGGGTTACTTGATAACTTGGGTATATGTATGGGCATATACCTGGGTGGTGGTTATCCGTTGATTTCATAATCCCTGTGTTTTCTCATGATTGAGATGGGTTAATTGGTAACTTAGGTTTATGTATGGGCATGTACCCAAGTAGAGGTTATCTGTTGAGATCTTCTTTATGGTTATTCTTGTTTGTTTTAGTGAGACCTTGAGGGTCTCGGGGTCCCCACTGAGTATCGTTATACTCACTCCTGCACGGGCTATGCTCGCACTTCGTTGTGTTGGTTACAGACGACAGACAGCGCTGATCATGGTGGAGGTTTGCGAAGCAGGACGATACCTGGAGGTGGACCACTGGGCGGGACGTATTCAGAGCGGTCAGGTGGACCCGAGGAGCTGTGGAGGCTATCTGTACCCACCCTTCAGGTGGGACTTCCAGAGGATGGCTCGACGCTGCGGATTTTCTTTTCAATTGTTGTTTTTCCCTTTCAGTTGTACTTTACAGTTGGGCTTGTATTTCCGGCCTCTTTTACTTTCTGCACTTGCAGTTGTACTCTATTTTTACTTAGTGTTTACTTTTTCCGCTTGATTACTCTGTGGTGCTTGTTTACTTTCCAAAGGCAATGCCTTCCCTTTTTTCTGGGATTTACACCTTGGTGCTAGTCGCCAGCCCCTGGCCTATGGAAGGCGGGCTTGGGGTAGTCACGGCATGGGCCCTGTGGACGGGTCGTGACAGACCTCCCATGTAAATGTGATAAAATAATACTAATGTTACAGTGAATGAAAAGTAGAACCAACATACACCTATTAGGTTAACTACCACTACCAAAAATGTGGGCAAGGGAAGCGCTCGAATTTTATCAGTGATAATCAGAAAGCTCTGATAAAAGGGGGAATTTTATCAGCGCTAATAAATCTACCTTTTATCAGCTCTAATATTAGAGATGATAAATTCCCCCCTTTATTAGCGCTCACAAAAAGTGCTAATAAAAATTCGACTTTATCAGTGCTAATAATAGAGCTGATAAAAGTTTTTAATAGAAAATATTATTAATTTGTATAAATATATTTTAATTATATTTAAAAATAATGTTTATATGTATACATTAAATAAAAAATGCATGTTTATTATGTTTATCATGTTTATGTTTTATTTATGTTTATTATGTTTCTTAGTTTTAGTTATATATTTATTATATATTTATTATACTATATGTTTATAATATTATATATAAATACTTTTTAATATATATATATATATATAAATACTTATTAAAAATATATGTGTATATATATATTTAAATAAATTTATGTTTCCAAATGAATTTGTCAATTGATGTGTGCATTCTTCTCATGAATATATGTTCATTGTTTGCTATAATGTTGGCCATATATAATATGGTACTATATATACTTGGTGTATTCATTCATTTCCTATATATATGATGCTTTATCTTCTCATGAATACTTAAAATCATGATAAATATTTTTAAATAAACAATAAATGTATTTATTATATTTAAAAATATAAATATTTACTTATATATAATTATATCCTTTTATAATATATTGTATATAATTATAATTATATATAACTAATTAAATATAAATATGTTTAAATAATAATAAAATTAGAAAATATTTTTTAAAATGATAAATATATATTTATGAATAACTTTTGAATATATTTATTTATAAATATATGTCTTTAATGAATATATACAGCGACGCAGACATATATATATATATATATATTTAAATACTTATGAAATTAAAATTAAAAATACTATATCAATTTATATTTATATATATTTAATTATAATTTAAATTATAAAATTATATATATTTAATTATAATTTATACACAAACACCATAAATATATATTTATATATTTATATATTTAATTTAATTTAATTTATTAAATTATAATAAAAATATTAATTATATATATTTATAAAATTATAAATATAATAAATATATTGGTTTTAATTTTATAATTAAAAATAAATGGTATGTTTTATCAACACTAATTAAAAAGCACTGATAAAACATTCATTTATCAGCGCTAAAAAAAGAGTTGATAAAGGCATGTTTTATCATTATTTTTAATTGTAGTGCTGATAAAACATACTTTTATCGGCGCATTCAATTTTAGCGCTGGTAAAAAATACTTTTATCAGTGTTTTTTATCTAGTGTTGAAAAAAGTGTTGCTGGGTTTTATAAATTAGCCCTAACTTTCTCCTCCTTCCTCGTACCCTCAAGATCTCATGGAAGTCGATCCCTACCACCGTCGTTGTCTCCGCTTCCACTACCGCTACCTTCTCTCCTCCCTCCTCTCCTCCCTCCTCTCCTACCTCCTCATCCTCCTCGGCCGCTGACTCCCCACCGATGCGAACCGAGCTTCACTGCGCAGCTCTCTTCCACCGTGAAACGAGCTTCGCCACCAACTCCTCCACCAGTGGCTCTCCTCCACCGCGCCTCTCTAGTAGGAGGTACATTAATCTTTCAGTCCCTATACTAGCGATGAAAGTTTATTTTATAGTATGTATAAGCTAGTTAATCTTGATGATGAGTGTTTTCTTTGGATTTTTTTTTGAAATGGGTAGTAGGAATCATGATGAATCCATAAATTTAAATGTGGAGTAGGAAGCATGATGTGATGGTGTTTTTGATTCATGATAGTGGTTCCAAATAATTAATAGGGTGAGATTTTCAAGATTTAATTGAGAATTGGTGTTGGTATTGAATTTATTGGAAATGTTTTAATATTGGATTTATTGGATATAGGTTAGTATTGGATTTATTAGTAACATTTTGGTGATGGATTTATTGTAAAAAATGTAATAAATCTGTGATTTATAATCATTGATAGTGATAAATTTGTTTTCAACATATGTTGATTATTGGTGTTGTATTTATTACCAACACATGATTGGTTATTGGATGTTGTTCTTGAAGTAGATGTTTGGAATGATATATGGTTATTCTGAAAGTTATTATCAAATAAGTATTTGATATTTTTTGGAAGTTATTCTATAAGTGGGGATGAAGATGTTCAAAAGAATAATTCTAGAATTTTGATAATGTAGTTTAGTTAGATGGAGTTCATTTGATAAATTTCAGAAGTTTCATAAAATACCATGGAGTGAGTATAAGTGGTACGCCATGAGTAGAGTTCCTAGAAAATGAAAAATTCATAATAATCCCTATATATATAAAATTATGCAAGCCACATTTTAAATGAAATTGAAAAGTATGGAGAACCTTATAGTGATACTTCAAGGCCACATGTACCAATGTGTAAGGTACTTCCAAAAAGATAATATGATGTCATAGAGAAGGCTGGTGGAGTTTTGGATGGTTTTGGGAAGTAATTATAGAAATTATATATATAGGATATAAGTAGAATCCTAACACCATAATTCACTCTGATAAATCTACATCATTATATGGTTGGTTTCACAAGGAATAATTCACACCATGTAGAGGTACCCATGAGAATTAAGATCTAAGATGTTTTGAAGTTGACTAGTTGATCACACTATGGGAGATAGAATATAAATATTCATGAACTTTTTAATGGAAATATAGATAATTCCATTTATATATAAGAGTTTTTCATGTAATGGTAATAATGGCCACACTATGAGGGGAATGTGTAAGAGTTATTCATGTCATGGGGAGTTTATACATTTCGTAAAGTGGCTTAGGAAGACCTTGGGGGTTCTATTGTATTCCTTCCCAATACCTTTTCAATCCAATCAATAATTCATATTATATGTTTCTAAAATGATGTCAAAATAATACCAAGTTTTCTTACTTTCCCAAGTGTAGATATCTAAATAAAACTTCATTATGATTTATCACAAGATTCAACCCATGAACTAAGTGAAAAACCATACTAGTTCCCATCACAAAGTTCCCCTAACAACCCATGCCTCGCTCTATAGGTTGACATCATTTATTTATTCTTGATCTCCTCTAATCGATATCCTTATATGAATACCTATCATCTACCAGTGAAACTCATCCACTTACGCAAACTCACAAAACCAACCACATCTACCTAGGGTTAGGTTCACCTACACGCCACTCCCAATGTGCACCAAGAAATTCCATCACTACCAAAACATAAGCATGAACATATCTCATTGTCAGCTGAATATTGACACTCACCGTAATTTCCCAAAACTCTCATACATGATCACTTCACTGAACCCAATGGAATAAATCAAGGACCCATCCATTTATAATAATTTTTTCAATAGTAAACTATTTCCTGTCAAAACATTTAAATATAATTTTCACTTCAATGTTTTAAAAATTTGTTGTGAAAAGGTTTGTATTTTCACTATATTTATTGTCTTAGGATTTTTTTACATGTAGTGATATTTTAGTCACAATTTATATGATATTATGATATGATTTATTTTTTAAAACTAGAATTATAATAATCTATTATTTCTTAAGTTCATGTAATGTGATTTTTTTTTTGAATTATTTAAGAAAACAATTATTTTTTCTATTTCAATAATTCTTCCCACTCTTTATCCTTTATCTCCCCCATCCCTATTCTCTTATCTATTTCCCGTAGGTTTCTCTTACTCCTAGGAACTGAAATTCATTTTTCATGAGGATTTAGGGAATTAGGATTTTTGATTGTTTTACATGGAAGGTTACATGTTGTGTATTGGTTACCATTCGGTTTAAAGTAGGTGTTTCTTTTCTATTCCTTTTTTTTATAATTCATGGAACGTGTACACTTTATAAATTTATTTTCAATTAAAGTATAGTAATATATGGGTTCTTGGGTGAAATTAAAAATTTCTTTCTTAAATTCTTGGCTTGGCATAAGGGTTTTTTCATAAGAATTTCATGTACTATTTTTAAATTATATTATTTCTCATGAAAATCATATTTGAAATGGTTTATAGGTTCATTTAAATGTTTTTATAGTAAATTTAGGTCGTATGCCTTTTTGGGTTTTTCAATGGAATTTTTCATGTGCTTGGAGAATGTTTTAGAAAGGAAAAGGGATTTTTTTTCAAGTGCTTCCAAAATCATTGAAATGGTGAGACTTTAAATAAGGAGAGTGAGACTCTACATAATAAGTCGGTTTTCGTGTGAAGACCCATTTTTCACTTTAAAAATTAAATAGTTTATTTCTAATGTAACCCTCAATGATTTCCCCTATACTTGTTTCACTATTTATGGGTTATTGATTATTTATATGGTGGATGTATGATGTGAAAATGGGATGTTATATGTGATGGTGTTGGAGGTGAGTTGTGACACTTTTTTTGGTAATTATCTTGATTACTTTCTCTCCTCTATGGTTGTTTATTTATGGTAACTTGGGTATCAAGGTGCGAGGTCTTAATTCATACTACCCTATTTCATACACACACTTCTATGGTCCCCCTAGTTGTGTTTTGGACAATGTTCGTGGGAAGGTTCCATTATAATGAGATAAGTGTAGTTTAATTGGGTGGATCATGCTATTTTTGGATGAAATATATATCAGATGTTGGTCTATGTAGTCATTGTACTATTTGGGATCGTCACACACTAGTACCATGGGTATATCCCAAGACATTTTGTTCCTTGATCGGTGGTTCTATATAGAGGATTAAATTATTATATTGATTACATCCCCCTTATGCTTGTTTTATTAGTATAACTATTAATATTGGTTTTATTTACTATTCTATTTATCCTTGATCACATGGTTCCCTTATTCATTGTGAATTTATTTTCTCCAGTTGATATGGGTTCTTTATGAGATAATGAATGTTTGATTTTCAAGTGGATAACAAACTTATGTATTATGAGACATGTAGTACCTATATTTCCCACCAATGCATTGGGTAAAAGATTATAAATCATGTTATATAAATTTTATATGAATTGGTCAGTAAGTCTATAGGTTCAAAAAGGGTGAGTGTGATTGTGTTAATCTCTACTCATAATATTACATTTGAATAAGTTTTAAAGTTTCTATGTTCACCGGTGAGTGTGATGGTGTTAATCTATAATCATAAATTTAAATGTGAATATGGTTTTGAGTATCTAGTGGGGGGTCAGAACACTGGAAAAGGGGTTCACCCACCTATGATGGGTTGACCAGTCCATAAGGTTGATGGGACGAACACTGAAAACTAGTGATCAGAGCTAGATTGGGGTTTCATTAGACATATAAGGCATGGGGCCATCAATTATTTTCATTTTATAGACAGAGGGAAGTGACAATGATATATAGTAATTTTGTTAGGGGTTCACTTTTAAAATGATTTGAGTGTTTTTAAATGTTTCCTAAAAAAATATATGTGTTCAACATACCCTTTTTGGGTTTCAAATTGCTTTAAAATTATTTAAAAAAGAATTGGGGTTTTGAGAAAGGATTTTTGGAACTAATTGTTTTATTTTAAAAATGGTTTGTTATTGTAAAGAGGAATTTTTATAAATGGTTTGTTTTTTAATGGGATTTCAATTGTGATTTTATAAATAGTTTTTAAATGAGATTTAAAGTCTATAAATTTTTTATCCTTGGTTAATTTTTATATCAAAATTTTATGTATTTGTTCTATTAAATATTAATATCAATGAATCAAATAGGATGGATATAAATAAAGAATGGAACTGGTCAATTGTTTTGTTATCAACCAACACCACAGAAGAGTCAGATGAAAATTCAACAGAGGATGAAATTTTCATTGGGACTTCACAATCATTTTACCTTGGTCCCAGTGTAGATGGTGTTTTATATGTTAGAGGATACCACAATAAAGGGATTTGAATAGTCGATAGAGGGGTTAAATCCCTTCAACCTTAAAAAAAGAGTTCAATAATCATGTTATATTTTTTTCTAATATACATCATGTTACTTTATGTTAATATATGTTCACTATGGATTTAATGTTATCTAAATTAAATGTTAAACCAATTTTCTAGATAATGACTTATGTACGTGATGATACTCCCAATACCTAGGCACAACAGGTTTCTTAACCAACTGTTGCTTGTAATGCAGATGAACAACAGGTTTCTCAACCTATTACCCTATGTTAATATCTGTTTGTTGTTACTTTTATTTTATCAAAATTAAATGTTAAACTAGTTTTTTAGACAATGACTTATGCATGTAATGATGCTCACAATCCCCAAGAACAACAAGTTTCTCAACCTATTCCTACTCACAGTGCAGACAAACAATAGGTTTCTCAACCTGTTTCCTTATGTTAATATCTATTTGTTGTTGATTTTTTGTATTCTAAATTAAATGTTAAAAAAATTACAGATAATGACTTCTTCACATGATTATTCTCACAATCCCTAGTCACAACAGGTTTCTCAACCAAATTCTACACGTAGTATAGAAAAATAATAGGTTTCTCAACCTATTTTTTCTCCTAGTGTAGAGGTACAACCACCGTCTGAACATGTCGATGCTAGCCCTCTGAGTATGGAGGAACATATTGATGATGGTGGATCCGAGGAAATGAATAGAAATGAAACACTAGTGATGGAAAAAAATAGGAGCGATGTAGTTTGACGGTATTAGAAAAAATTATTAAGGCTAAAGAGCAAGTCATCAAATATGAGATTGGATGGAATAAGTGGGGCCAAAATTTTAACCCCAATAAGGCCATGTTCAGTTGTTACATTGGAATCATCACTTGGAAATGTGTGAAGATTGATGTAACTTTATGACACCATGTTTTGGTTGAGATTAAGACACTAATGTGGGGAGATATTATGGTAACATTATGATACCATTTTTAAATTTACTAAAAATTAAATAATGAAACCTGGACTTACACTTCATCATCACTTGCAGAGTGCATTTATAGTAGATGAATCTCACAAAGACTATGTCTTAAGGGTTTCTGGAAGGATTTAAAGGGGTTTTCGCACACTTTTAATGAAATATCATCTTAAATATGTTGAAGGGAAAATAAAACTGCACCCACCTCTTATTTATGAACACCTGATAACCCAAAAATTGTGGGATGCATTTACTGTCTGTCATGTGAAACAGTCTTTTCAGGTACATTCTGTCTGGTAATATGTTGTTTGATGGTACTTGTATTCATCACTTTTATTGATGGTGTTTTATTTATGAAATAGTAACTGAGTGCTGAAAATAAACAATGGGAATCAAAACCAGCGTACCCCTACCGTAAATCAAGGATAGGGTACGCATCACTTGAAAAAAAGTTGGTACGTATTTTAAATCTACCATAATAATTTTATGTGACATAAAACAATACATTAACTATGTTCTTTGGTTTATACGCAGCTTGAAGAGTCCAAATCCATAGCCACATCCATCCCATTCCATGAGCAATGGAAGCAAGTGCATGTGCCTAAATATGGAAAACTAATAGATGAAAACACACAAAAAGTGTGGGAAACATGTGTAATTTGTTGGATCAGGTTATACCAAATATACACAAGAGGGGGGTGAATTGTGTATTTTTCAAATTCTTTGTGAGTTTGTGTCACATTAATCAAACAGATTAATGCAGAGGAAATTTAAATTTAAGGGACACACGATGTATAGTGGTTCGGGGAACAAAAGGCCCCTAGTCCACTCCACCAACACTCTACTCCACGAGCTTGGTGATTTTCACTATCTGGTCCTCTTATCAGAAGACCATTCCACAACTGAGTACAAGCATTTGACACCTTTACAATCTTACAGCTAAAAAGAGCCTTCAGGTTCAATCGAAGAACCTACACAGCTTAGTACGAGAAGCCGGTCACTCAAGATAAAAAACAAGTATTTGTTCTTTGAAAATACTTTCACGTTGTTCATTACAATTTCAATAGAATGAAATTGATAGTAGATGGATCATCGTCTTCATAAATAATGATCTTCAATTAAGAGTCGTTCTGAGTCAATCTGTTTGCAGTATATATAGAAATATAATTCGCAACTTCAGCAGCAGTAGATTCACAATAGATCTTTGATGTTGAATGAGTGAATCTTATGTCGTGTTTCTTCTTCTTCAATAAACTGGGATTTTTCACTCTTCATAGCAGTAGATCTGTGTCTTGATTGTCTTAATTAACTCTTGATTGTATGCAAAAATAATACAGGTATATATGAAATAAAATCGAGTGTTCTCCTTTCAAATTTAGATCCACAAAAGTTACATTTAGAATTGCGATATTCAAAAATTCAAAATAACAGACCAGTCGTAACTCCCATGAAATTCAGCATGAAAAGATCCTTTTAAATCGATCCTTTGAATCATAGATACAACGTATTTGAATTATTCAAAGATGTTCTTTCAAATCACCTTTAAATCTGGCTTGAAATCAACCTAATAATTCGCTTGTAGACTGTTTCTTAAAAATATTTTCTTTAATTCTCCGACACCAAATGTAAGGTTGAACTGTATATCATGTATCTTTTGAACGTAGGGTTGATCAAAAATTTAGGGTTGATCATCCATACTCTTCTTTTCAACATTCAAATGAATGATAAATGATCCATACTTTTTTATGAAATGAAGGTTGTTAACCAAAGTAAGGTTGATGAACCATACTTTTGAGAAACAAACGTAACGTTTAATACTTACATACGGTTCCTCTCCTATACTTTTCCAATATCCCAAATGTAGGGTTCCTTCCTAATGTAGGGTTCCTCTTCCATAATTTTTTGATAATGTATGGTTTTCTAACCATACTTTTCTGATATCTCATACAGTATACACTGCACTCCATCCTTATGCTACGTTTCTCCACGTAGGGTATGAACAGTGTTTCCAGAACACACTTAAGCAATTTCTGAATATATAGAGCATGAACAGTGTTTCCAGAACATGCTAATTCGATTACTTTAGCAATTAAATCTCATTGTTCAAGAACATAAATACTTCCTCTACTAATAAAATAAATAATAAATTCATGAAATACACTTAAAATAAAATCATTAGAAAATAATTAAGGGTATTTGTGAGCATCAAAATTATCATAAAGAGATAAAGTATTGTTCTCAACAATCTCTCCCTTTTTAATAAAATATTATGTATTGTTTAAAACAACACTTTATTAACAATCTATCCCTTTTTGATGATCACAAAACCCATAAAATAATATATGAAATTAACTTCCAAAATTAATTACATATACTTTAATTTTGAAAAGATAAATAAAATATTATATTGAACTTAATTTATTCCCCTTAAAGGATTAAGATAATGATTAATATTTCCCCCCCTTTTGTAAAGATAAAAAGAAAGAGGAAAAAAATATTTAAAATGTTTAAAGTACAATGTGAAGTAGTTAAAATAAAATGTTGTGTTTATCCTAATTTCTTCCCATTTTGTGATATCAAAAATAATTATAGAATATGGAATAGAACACATTTATTGTAGCAATGAACTTAAGTAAATGCTATAATTAACCATTTGTGAATAATTGAATCAGGATTACTCGCATATCTTAACAAAGATAATAAAACAAATAGAAACACACAAATATAGAATGAAATAAAATTTCATTGAAATATGTAACAGTTACAATTATGATGAACACAAGAATCAAGGTGTGGTAAGGGTATGAGATAGGATCTATCTCCTCTAAACAACTGCCTTGATTTCGGTCAACTTCTCCCTCATCATTCTCATCATTCCATCTCCCAGTTTGATAAAAAGATCTCTATTCTCCTAAGTCATATGAATATCTTATATCATTTTTACTATAAAAAACTCATGAAGTCTCTCTTACTTCTCCATAAACAGAGTTAACTTCTCTGTGAACTAAGTCAGCACAGTTCTAACACTTGGATCACTTGAGGTCAACTGGTCAACTAGAAACTTATGATTATCTAACAATACTGATAAAGGATCACTATTGCATTGAAGGTCTTGAAATCTGTCATTCATATTGCTCAAGTCTAATGTGATAGCCTAAAATATTCTGATTAAATCATGTGAGGTACCTGATCCACTAGCTTCACCAATCCTGATAGATGCAAACTGTGTCTCCATATAGTCTTTAAACTCTGACATATCTGACTTGATCACTATTTCTGATTTCAACTTGGCTACCTCTGTCAATATCTATTTCTTAAAAGTTTAAACTTCTTGCCTTGAAACTGTACTTCCTTTAAGACTCTAAAATTTCAACTGTTCGTTTCTAAGGCTCTCCTCAGAGCAACGTTTTCAGATTCCAAACTTGACAGCTTCCTGTGCAGTTCTTATACTTCCTTATTCACTGAATCAGAGGCACCCTGTGCTTGATTCTCATCCTCAGCTTGTACTTGATGCAATAGTACTAAGGGTAATGAGTTTGCATCAGATTTTTCTTTTGCTTCCTCCTGAGCTGGCTGATCCACAGACTTTTCCTCAGAGTCCTTTTCAGACTCTTCTACAGAAAAATCCTCATGAATTACCTCTGTATGAACTTCATAAATATTCTCATTGTGAACATCAGTAATTATTTCTTCCACTAGATTTTCTAAAATTGTATCTTCTTGATTTTCCTGAGGACTGGACACTTCCTCACTAGGCTCTGCCTCTTTTTCCTTTTCAACTGTAACTTCAGCTTCAGCTACAATTTGAAGTTCAATTTCAGGTACAACCAAAGCCTTTTCCTAAGTCTCAATTTCAGATTCTTCTTGAATATTAGATTATACTTGAGGATTCACCTTAATTTGAGCAGTATCCTCTTCTTTTGGCTTCTCAATAGTTATTTCTTTGACAAAACTGTAAGTGGTTATATCTCCTGTTGTCAAAACATGTGAAACAAGTTCCTCATGAGCATTAGCATTTCTTTTCCTTTGAATCTGAAGTCCCTCCTGACTTCCTTCTTCTTGAGATTCTTCAGTTTCAAATCTTATTTTTCTTACAGAAGTGCTCACTCTTGATTCAGCTTGTCCCTCCTTGGACTTAGCATAATGATCCTGAGCACTCTCTTCTTCTTATTCAGATCCTATTGGAAAACAATTTCCTTTAAATTTGCTCCATAAGTAACCAATCTTTCTCAGGGTCCCAGCACCAAAAGAGTTACTATGATTACATCTAACTATGGCTTCCACTAGCCTCACCATATCCTTTTTGAACAAAATATTTGATATGAATCTACCAAACTGATAAAAATTCATGTGTGCTTCTATTTGACAACAATAATGAAGGTACCTTACCATGTACCTTGGAAAATTAAGTCTTATATCACTCATCAACAGATACATTATATACATGTCTGGATACCAGATTTTCTCCATCTCAGACATCCTCAGTTCAATCCCTGTTTGCACAAACTTTACTAGGATTTTATGATCCGGCTTCAGTTCCTTTACCAACATCTTCCTTATATATGTAGAACCAAAAAATAAAAGACATAATATCTTCTTACTTGTGCACATAATCTCCTATATTCTTCAAATCAAAATGAAAGACTCCCTCATGAGGGTAGTTCAGTATCTTACCAATCTCCACAGAGGATATTGAAACATATTTATCTTCAATCTTAGATACTATAGTATCCTCATCATCCCCCAGACTAAATTTTACAAACTTAAAGAAATATCTTAGCTTTACCTCATACAAAATCTCAAACTTCTCAGCATTGAAAGTATGCTCCATATTTTGAAAAGAGAGAGCTTATTTCAGTAGAAGATTCGTCTGAAATAACCATTCCAGGTATATGACCTTTCCTTGCAAAAAATTTATTCCTTCGGAGCATTGTCCCTTGGATGTGATGGTATCTGCCTCATCATTTCTCTTTGTCTTTTCCATTTATTTTGAAAATCTCATAAGGTTTGAAAAAGGATTTCAGGGGTTCATATTAGGGTTTTCCAAAGATCGGTAAAGCTTCGTAGGTTTGAAATGGTTTTTGGTAGAGGTGAAACAATTCAGAATTCTAAAGGGCTCTAACAGCCTTGATTCCCGTGTCATCAATAATCATTACATAAATTTTAAAAACAAATAAAATTGTACATGGCACCAAAAAAATTAACAATAATAACAAATTATTCTAAAACAAATTATTTTAAACAATATTAAAAGAAATAAATAGCACAATCAAATGAATAAAACTTTATTTAAAATTAAATAAACCTAACTCCCCCTTAATAAAATCAAACCTTACAGTGGGAAGTGGTTTAGTAAAAATATCAGCTAATTGAATTTGATTACTTACAAATTCTAAAAATATATCCTTTATTAGAACATTGTCTCTTAGAAAATGATGTCTGATATCAATATGCTTAGTCCTAAAATGATTAATAGGATTTTTTGAAATATTTATAGTACTAGTATTAGAACATAAAATAGGTGTAGTATTAAAACATAGTCCAAAATCCATAAGCGTGTTTTTCATCCACAACACTTGTGCACAGAAACTACCAGCAGACACATACTCTACCTTGGCTGTTGATAGGGCAACTGAATATTCTTTCTTACTAGACCATGATACTAAGTATTTTCCTAAAAAGTGACAAGTTCCTAAGGTGATTTTTCTATCTAATATACAAATTCCAAATTCTGCATCTGAATATGAAATTAAATTAAAATCAGACGTTTTGGGATAAAGAAGATATTGAAAACCAGTTCCTTTTAAATATCTAAAACTTCTTTTAACAGCAGTTACATGGGACTCTTTAGGATTTGATTGAAATATTGCACAAAGACATACTGAATACATTATATCTGGTCTGCTAGCAGTAAGATATAATAAACTACCAATCATACCTCTATATAACTTATTCTCAACTAATTTTAAAGTTTCATCCAAATCAAGTTTTATATTAGTACACATAGGAGTTGTATATGTCTTGCTGTTTTCAAGTCCAAATTTATTTAGTAAATTGGTAATGTATTTTCTTTGATTTAAAACATTTACAAAATCATTTTGATAAATTTGAAGTCCAAAAAATAAATTTAATTCTCCTATCATACTCATTTTAAATTCTTTTTTCATTAGATTTGAAAACTCATGACAAATATATTTATTAGTCGATCCAAAAATTACATCATCAACATAAATTTGAACTAATAAAATATTAGAATTTACAGTTTTCTTAAATAGTGTTGGATCTTCCATTCCAACAGTAAAATCATTTTTCAAAATAAAAGATCTTAATCTTTCATACCAAGCTCTAGGTGATTGTTTAAGGCCATAAAGATCTTTATTAAGTTTAAAAATAGAATCTAGTTTTTGTGAATTTTCAAAACTAGGAGGTTTCTCAACATAAACTTCCTCTATTAAATAACCATTTAAAAAGGCAGACTTAACATCCATCTGAAATAATTTAAAATTCATATTAGATTCATATGCTAAGAGGATTCTAATGGCTTCTAATCTAGCTACAGGTGCAAATTTATCATCATAATCTATACCATATTCTTGATTATATCCTTTAGCTACAAGTCTTACTTTATTCCTAGTTATTATACCTTGATCATCTTGTTTATTTCTAAAGACCCATTTGGTTCTAATTATTAGATAATTTTGTGGTCTTTCAACTAAATTCCAAACTTCATTTCTTTTGAACTGGTTTAGTTCTTCTTGCATTGCTATCATCCAACATTCATCATCTAAATCTTCTTCTATAGATTTGGGTTCTAATTGGGATATAAAGGAAGAAAACTCAACAATATTTCCTATATTCCTTCTAGTTTTTATTCCTGTATCTAAGTCTCCTATCATAGTATCTAAAGGGTGACTCTTTAGGGTCCTTAACTGTCTAAATAGTACACTTAAAAGTTATTCAGTGTCATGTTCTTCTGGACTGGACTAAATTTCATTTATATCTTTTTTAAAATCATCTTTCAGGTTCTCAAGTCTCATGTTATCATTAGAATCAAGCTCATCTATTTGATCTATCCTTTTCTCAAAGGGATCAGATTCATCAAATTTCACATGAACTGATTCTTGAACAATACTTGACTTTTTATTTAAAACTCTATAAGCTTTGGAAGTAGCATAATATCCTAATAAAATGCCTTCATCATATTTTGGATCAAATATACCAAGATTGTTCTTGGTGTTTAAGGTGTAAACCATGCATCCAAAAACTTTAAAGTAATTTTCTTTAGGTTTTATGTTATTCCAGAGTTCATAGGGTGTCTTTTTCAAAATTGGTCTAATTAAAACTCTATTCATTATATAGAAGGCTGTACTTATAGCTTCTGCCCAAAAATAGGTAGGAAGATTGTATTCATTTAGCATGGTCCTATCCATTTTCTGAATTTTCTTATTTCTTCTTTCAACAATTCCATTTTATTGAGGTGTTCTTGGTGCAGAGAAGGTGTGTTTAATAACCATATTTGAGCAAAAGGAATTGAATCCAAGATTCTCAAATTCTCCACCATGATCACTTCTTAATGAAATTATTTTAAAACCTTTTTCATTTTGAACATCTTTTAAAAAACTTTCAAATAATGTAAAAGCTTCATTTTTAAATTTTAAAAAGAAAATCCATGTATGTCTAGAATAGTCATCAACTAAAACATATACATATAGTTTACCAGCCAAGATTTCTACTCTTGAAGGTCCATAAAATCAATATGGATAAGTTCTAGAGGTTTAGATGTAGCAATTTTCTTAACAGATTTGAAGGATGAATTGTGTTGCTTTCCAAGTTGACATGCACCACAAAATCTATCACTTTAAAACTTGAGACTAGGTAAATTAGAAACTAATTGTTTCTTAGATAATTTATGTAAATCATATATATTGGAATGTCCAAGTATTCTATGCCAGATCCAGTATTCATTTATCTTAGCAGTTAAGTAGATTACTTGTTGTTTACACAAGGAATTTAAATCCAGGGTATACACATTGTCAGTTCTAGGTGCTCTAAATTTAAGCAATTAATTTTTGAAAATAGAACAAGAAAAACCAACATCATAACCATCATCACAGAGTTAATAGATACTTATCTGATTGTGTTTCAATCCTTGTACATAAAGTACTTTATTGATTGAGATAGCTTCTGGATTTCCAACTATTCTAATGTCAATGATCTTCCTTTTGACATTGTCACCAAAAGTGACAAATCCACCATCTTTTTGAGTGAGTGTAGAGAAATTCGATGAGTTTCCAATAATATTCCTTGAGCATCCACTATCCATATACCATACGGTCTTTTTTATTATGTGAACTGCTTCTTACAAAGGCATTTAAACAAATTTCTTTGGTACCCATATTTTATTGGGTTCAGTTGTGTTAGCCATCAAAGATCTGGGAATCCAAACTTGCTTTGTTTTTCTAAATTCAGTAGAATCAAATAAATTATTTGAAATAAAAACTTTCTTAATACCACTTATTTGAGGTTTTCTTAAGAAATAGTTTTTAGAAATATGTCCCCTTCTTCCACAGTAACTACAATTTAATCTTTTTGTTCTTGGAACAAAATGATTCTTATACAGCTTAGGGTTTTCACCTTTACTGCCAATTCCCAATCTTTCTTTCTTAATGACATTTTTACCAAGAATTTCATTCAAGGAGTTTTCTCCTTTGGTAAAAATAAGGGCTTCACTTTTATAATTTTCTACTTCAGTTTGTAGTATTTTTATTTTAGCTTCGTGATCTGTATAGTTAATGTTAATTGAATTATACTTCAGTTAACTCCTTAAAATGTTTTAGTATTGTATCTATTTCATCTGAAATATCCTTGTGAATGTTCTTTAATGAATTATTCTTCTTAAAAATAGAATCGTATTTTTCTTCAAGCATTTTGTAGTAGGCTTCTAGTTTTTCATTATAATAGCTTGTTTTAGAACTAGAGTCAGAGTCAGAAGAGTAGTATGTTTGTACCTCATCTGTTTCTTCCATAAAGAACATGTTGGCTTTCAGATTTGCCTCTTCTTTATCTAAGTCTGATTCTAAATAGTTTTTGGAGTCTTCAGATACACTCTATGTAGCTTTCATTTCTTTCTTATCTTTTTTTTATAATCATTTCTTTTGAATAATCTCTTATTATCTTCATTTAACTGAGGAAAGTCATGTATGATATGACCCATCTTCTTGAACTCATAACATCTGACTTCCTTTTCATCCTTTTTGAAGGTTTTTCTTAAGCCTTTCTTCTTTCTATAGAATTTTCTAAACTTTCTGGATAGCTGAGCCGATTCTATATCAGAATTTGATGAATCAGAACCTTTTGATTTCACCTTTACTTCTTTTTTCGTTAGATTTTTTCTTTTCCCATGAGATGAAACTTTTAAGGCAGTGTCTTCTATCTTGATCAGAACCTTATTCTCATTTGATTCATCTTGCATCTCATCTTCATACATCATAAGTGTTCCAATAATCTCTCTCATGGCTAAGTCTTTGACAGGTGTTGACTGTCTTATTTCAGCAGAGATTCCATTCCATTTAATAGGCATCACTTTCAGTACTTTTAAATCTTGATCAACTTGTTTGGTTGGTTCTCCCAATGAAGTTATATCGTTGACAATTTCTGTCAATCTTCCATTCATTTGAGTAATGCTTTCACCTTCAAACATTCTGAATGTATCAAATTTAAGCTTAGAAGTAGCATATCTCATTTGTCTGACATTGTCAGTTCCATCATAAGCAACAACAATAGTTTTCCACATCTCATATGTTGTCAGTCATTGAGATACTCTGTTGAATTCATCAGGTCCTAGACCACATATAATTGCATTCATTGCCTTCGAGTTCATTTCATACTCTACTTCAGTAGTTGCACTCCATGATTAAAGTTTCTCTGGTATTTCATATGGAGTCAGAATCTTAGAATATACTCTGTATCCAAGGTTTTTTAGATAAATTATCATTCTTGACTTCCAGCATCCAAAATTTTCTGCATTGAAGTACAGTGCTCTGACCATAGACATTCCCTCTCTTGTATCAGTCATCTTGCTCTGTGTATAATCCTTAATCACTTTCATCTTGTTAAGGCTTTATCAAAAAGCTCCCCCTTTGATACCAAATGTTGGATCGGGTTATACCAAATATACACAAGAGGGGGTGAATTGTGTCTTTTGAAAATTCTTTGCGAGATTGTGTCACTTTAATCAAATAGATTAATGCATCAGAAATTTAAATAGTAGGGACACACAATGTATAGTGGTTCGGGGAACAAAAGGCCCCTAGTCCACTCCACCAATGCTCTACTCCATGAGCTTGGTGATTTTCACTATCTGGTCCTCTTATCAACAAACCATTCCACAACTGAGTACAGACAGTTGACACATTTACAATCTTAAGTCTAAATAGAGCCTTCTGGTTCAATCAAAGAACCTACAAATCTTAGTATGAGAATTCGGACACTCAAGATAAAAAAGAAGTATTTTTTCTATGAAAATACTTTCCCATTGTTCTTCACAATTGTAACAGAATGCAATTGACAGTTGATGGATCATCGTCTTCATAAATAATGATCTTCAAGTAAAAGTCATTCTGAGTTAATCCAGTTGTATTAGATATAGAAATATAATTCATAACTTCAGCAGAAATAGATTCACAATAGATCTTTGATGTTGAATGAGTGAATCTTCTGTCATGTTTCTTATTCTTCAACAAACAGAACTTTATCGCTCTTCGTAGCAGTAAATATGTGTCTTGATTTTATTTATTTACTCTTGATTGTATGTAAAAATAATACAGGTATATATATAATAAAATCGAGTGTTCTCCTTTCAAATTTAGATCCACAAAAGTTGCCTTTAGAATCGCGATATTCAAAAATTAAAAATAACAGAGCAGTCCTAACTCCCCTGAAATTCGGCATGAAAAGCTCCTTTTAAATTGATCCTTTGAATCATAGATAAAAAATATTTGAATCAGTCAAACACGTGCTTTAAAATCAACTTTAAATCTGGCTTGAAATCAGCCTAATAATTCGCTTGTAGACCATTGCTTAAAAATGTCATCTTTAATTCTCCAATGCCAAACGTAAGGTTGAACTGTATAGCATACATCTTCTGAACATAGGTTTTATAAAAAATGTAGGGTTGATCATCCATAATCTTCTTTCAAACATTCAAATGAATGATAAATGATCCATACTTTTTGATGAAACGTAGGTTGTTCACAAAATTAAGGTTGATCAACCATACTTTTGAGAAACAAACGTAACGTTTAATACTTACGTATGGTTCTTCTCCCATACTTTACCAATATCCCAAAATTAGGGTTCCTTCCTAACATAGGGTTCCTATTCCATACTTTTTCGATAACGTGTGGTTGTCTAACCATACTTTTCTGATATCTCATACAGTATACACCACATTCCATCCTTACGCTATGTTTCTCCACGCAGGGTATGAACAGTGTTTCCAGAACACGCTTAAGCAATTCCCGAATATGTAGAGCATGAACAGTGTTTCCAGAATACGCTAATGTGAGTACTTTAGCAATTAAATCTCATTGTTCAAGAACTTAAATATTTCCTCTAGTAATAAAATAAATAATAAATTCCTGAAATACACTTAAAATAAAATCATTAGAAAATAATTAAGGGTATTTGTGAGAATAAAAATTATCATAAAGATATCGGGTATTGTTCTCAACAATATCCCCCTTTTTAATAAAATATTATGTATTGTTGAAAACAACACTTGCTCAACATAATTATGACATAATAAAAATTTGTTTTTCTTTAAATCGCTATTATATAACAATGATTACATATTTTCCTATATTATCTATCTAACATAGTCATAAGAATCAACAGCACCCACACCAGATGCAGACATACATTCATTGGCCTTGAAGCAGCCAGAAAATTATGGCTACGTCAGAGGTGCGGGTTTTGGGGTGACACCCCAAACATATTTTGAGAAAAAAAACAAGCAGAGGATCAAACTATAGAAATGAAAAAGATTAGAGAAACATTTATCTATGTTTCAAGAAGAATTATAATGCCAGAGAGAGCTAATAAAAAGTTTTATGGGGGAGGCAAAGAGAAGAAACTACTCAAGAACAACCTGTGCGTGAAGATTCCACCTCACCCCCACCAGTTTTGAGGCCATCCATTCCCCTAAAAAACATTTCTTATTTGAGGAAGTCATTTTTCTTATAATTATTTTTGTGAAATTTGAATCAGATAAACATTAGATACTAATAAGTTTTTTGTATTGATATTCTACAGGGTGAAAATATCTGTGATTTATATCTATCAACACCCACCCATCGTCTTATAGTGAGGGATACAGTGTTCAATATCTAGAATGACATGCTACAAAGTAGGACACTTCCAAAAGATCATGTGAGAGTGTCAATTATTATAGCCCTAGAGCTGAGCGTCGATCTACATATTCTAATTAATGATGTAGATATCCATACAGTCAAACAAGCTCTAGGAACATTCATCGTATGGATGTCACATCTTGTAAAAAACACGTCGAGAATGATGTATTCATTTATAATTTAATTTTCAAGCTAAACCTTAATCATTTAATGAAAAAAGGTCTGAACTGATGCAATTATTATAGATAGACAAAGGGAAGGGGGTGAAACAAAATACCAGTTCAAAACCATCTCAAGGATCAACCAACTGATCAGAATGGTCTACCCAAATCACCTTAACCCCACCTGGTTCTATATCCACATTTATTATCAATGAAGGATCATGTGGATTTGAAGTTGAAAGATGGTGGTAATCACATAATTCATTTTGAAGAAAATATGTATGAAGGAGAAGATCGAGATTTCATTGGTGTTGAGAGTGCAACTAAAATCCTCTACTATGATTGGTTAGACTGCTTAGTTGTAAATGTTTACATGAGGTGTGTTTTCATGATTTGATTTTTCATAAGATGATATAATATGATAATTATGACTAAATACATTTCATATTTTTTGTAGGTGTATATATGAAAAACAATTGAATGGATTTCCCCATGAACAAAATTTTGGACTCGTTAGTACTCATGTCACCTTTATAGAACAAGAAGACATAACTTCCACAAAATATGGTGAAATAGTGGTAGGACTACTCAAATCGTTTAATAGAAAAAGTACTGATGACGCAGTCTTCTTAATACCAACGATGCAGGGGTAAAACTCAATAACTTAATCATATCAGATATATTTTAATTTCTTTCATTACTTATTCTTTTTTGTATTCTTAGGTAGCGTTGGATTCTCATTGTGGTCAATTTGGATAATCCAAAGATTTATTTTTTGGATTCAATTCATGGATATCCAACAAACCAACCAAAAATGATGTTGTTTTTCAATTTTTAAAACACTAAATCCAACATTTTAGAACTAAACATCTAGGTATATAATTTATATTATCTTTTAATGAGGATTATATTATGATAGGGTGGTGCATGAATTGTTGGGACCACTTTGTGTATAAGGTTGTATTTGTTGTCAATAGTTGTCAATGAAGATCAAAATGAAGGAGATCAAGAAGTACTCCAATGAAATGGAGGAATGGAAATTCAGATTATTTTTGTACTGATCATAAGTTCAAAGAACATGTGTCAAAGGTGACACATTTTTTACAATAGTGAAGAATTGTGAGACATAATCCATCTGTAGTTGAAGAAGAAGACAGTGTGGAAGGGATTGGAATTATGAGATGGCCATGCACTTCACATTGTCTCAAAATATTATGATGCTAAAGATGTTCTTTCAAAGGATATATATCACAATATTGTAGTTTTTGATGCAAGCAGAAGAGTTGTTGAAGAAGCCAAGTCACAGAAAAGAAGCATCTTTGAAGTGTTGTGATTGTTGACAAAGCAAATCCATGATATAAAATTTTGTTGACAAAGGGGATTTCACAGTGGAATGTCGAGTTCAAGAGTTGTGGTCAATGATCCATGTTTGATTCAAGAACATCGACAAAGGAATGGATGATATGGAGACGGTACAAAAAGAAAAGATACAAGGTGGCGCCATTTTCTAGTGTTTTCCAAATTTTTGGGCCTGAAAATCAACAAACGGAGAAAAGTGATTTTGGTAAAGAGACTTGCATGCCGTGTATTTTAAGGAGATGAAACTTGCGCACCATATGTTTTTCAAGATCATAACATCAATTTATGGAAAAGGGATAAGGGTCACGCAAGTATTGGGTTAGTCGCGCAAGTGACTTGCTTGCCAAGAGAGGACTTGTGCGCCGGTGCCTAGGAGGATTGGAACTTGCGTGCCAGTTGTTTTTCAAGAACAGAACTTCAAAATACGGAAAAGGAAAGAGGGTCGCGCAAGTGTTGGCATGGTTGTGCAGTTGAGTAGCGCGGTAGAGACAAGGGCAGAGACTTGCGCGCCGAAACTTTCACGCTGAGGGTAGACTTGTGCGTCGTCACGCAGGGTGTCGAAATGCCTATAAATACTGGTCGACCCCTCCTTATTTCTTACAGAGTTCGACACTTAGAAAAATCAGAGCTCCTGTCGCGCAGGTGTGGAAGTCGCGCAAGTAGTGTGTGATCGCACAGGTGGAATTGTGCGCCAGAGTTTGAAGCTACGCGCCGGTTGTTGGCTACGCGCCCAAGGTGGTTTGGGTGAGAAAGGAAGTGAGTCGCGCAGGTTAGAAGTTGAGGAAGGCAGTGTCGCACAGGTGTTTTGGTGAGACATGCGCTCTAGTTTAGACCTGCGCACCGAGGACTTGTGTGCCGTATTGGGACTTGCATTACAGGCTTGGAGAAGAGCGCCAGGTGTTGTTAGAGCACACCCATCCTTTTTGGAGCTTCATGAAAGCTGGAAGTTTGCCTGATACCTTCGGTGAAATAGATGATGTATTCATTTTCAAAGACAGAATAATAATGAACAATTTGGTTTTATGAAGAGAAGTGGTCCCGCACTCACATAACAGGTGTTTAACACCCTCGTTGTGCTTTGTGAAGAGAAGAAGAATAGTTTGTGCAACTAAGCTCAGATCTGCACAGAAAAAATGGGGAATATATCAATACACTCAGGTGTCGGTATTGAGAATCAAAGGAAGAGAAGAAGAAGATTTAGTGCATTAAGTTATTTCACTAAAGAAGAAGATTGAATACAAAAGAGAATCAACTCAGTTCTCTAATGCAATCATTGTCTCATGCTGAACAGGAGACAAAAGACTTCAATGTGAATCTATTGAAGAGACCTTCATGTCTATAAACTGAGTGTGACTTCACCAAAGGCAGTGAGCCAGGGGGAGTCAACGGGAGTGACCCGAGGGACGTAGTGAGCTATTCCTGAACCTTTGTAAAGGTTGTGAGCCTAGGATAGAGTGACTGTGCCTGAATCATTTTAATCCATAACTAGTGAAGAATATTGGAATTTGGTACGACCGATAACCTATCGGCGTATGCTCCTTGGACGTAGCCCTTAGTGGTGAACCAAGTAAAAATTTTTGTTTCATCTATTTGCATGTGAATTTTTCATTACTGATCATATCCATCATACAGATTTTATTAGTTCCTACCAACGTGGGAACAAGATCCTTGGTTTTATAAGAAAAATATGTCACCCTGATTCACCCCTCCCCTCTCAGGGTTTCCCAGGGTACTACAAGTGGTATCAGAGGGAGGTTCATGTATTTTGGATACTCTACATTAATTCTATTCAGAAGGGATTTGATTTTCCTTTCTAAAGTCAACAATGAAGTGCAGTCTTGACGAAGATTCAGTCATTTCTGAGCAGAAGTCTACATCCAGCAAGACCATGAGAAACAGGAAAAAGAAAGAGAAGAAATAGTTGAAGAAGTCCCTCTTATCAAAAGAAGATGCAGTGTCTGGTTCTCCATGACCTTCCAATAATGAAGAAATATCAGGCTTGGAAAGTATCGAGCAGGTGGCTCAGGTTCCTACAATAGGTAAGGAAGACACTTCTATCACCAGTGATCAAGAAAAATTAATAATATATCTGCATGATATTCCTGAAGAAAGAGTTGCTCTTGTTTATAGAATAGTTCAATGCATGCAGACTGAGATCAATCAATTATAAAGATAAGCTGATAATTTGGAAAAGGGCTTGGAAGGAAAAATTCTTGAATGCTTAAAGCTCACCAAATAGATTAAAGTCTTTGAAGAAAAAGAGGGAGTCAATAAGACTCTAAAAGAAAATATCCATGCACTTGAAGCTGAGCTGAAGAAGAGCACTGAATTCAAGAGTTTTTGTTTGGAAGAAACTTCCAAGAGATTCAGAGAACTTGAAACTTTGTTACAAAATGAAATTAAGATGCATGAAGATGAGGTTGAAATATTGAAGAAGACTTGTGAAGAGAAGATGATCATGATTGAAGATCATAAGATCATCCTCAATATTGAAAGTCAAAAATTGGAAGCCCAATTGAAAAATCTTGAGAAGACACATATTGAGACTTCACAAAAGAATGAAACATGTGACGCTTGTACTCAATGTTCAATGGAGGATTATAAAGCTGAAATACCTCCAAAATGTGGCAAAAAGATTATGGAAACCCTTGATTATCCATATCAAGAATCATTTGCTGCTGGTACTCAATGCTCACTGGAGGATTCTACTGTCAAAGGACCTCTAACATGTGATAAGAAGATCATGACTTCACTCATTGATCTATCACAAGCAACTATGAAAGTGAAGGTACCATCCATGCAAACCTGTAATATTGTTTCTAAAAATGTTTCTTCAAAAAGTGCAGGTTGGAAGAAAAACTCTAAAAAGGTATGGGTGAGGAAAGAGGAGGATAAGAAACCTACCACTATGGATAGGTTGGAGGGGAAGAAAAGGAGGAAGTCAGTTCCTCAAATATAGCACAAAAAATTGAGAAGAAGGCCCAACAACCTCATACAGAAGATACAAAGAAGAAAAGATTTGTGGGTCAATGTTGGTGTTGTAACAGATTTGGGCACTGTGCACTGGATTTTTGGTACGATCCCTTTCATGAAAAATCACAAAGAAATCATGTATCAAAGGGAAGAAATCTAGAGAAGAAGAAGAAACATCTGCAGGTTCAGAAGCATCTGTTTACAGAAAACAGATTTGGAATTCTTGATAACATCTGTGATGTATGCAACTGCAGTGGTCACATGGTAGGTACATGCCCATCTACACATGCATTCTGTGTTGATAAGAATAGAAGACCTCCAATACCGACTGAGTATAAAGCAGCTACCTTGGGAAGAAATCAGAAGAATGTTGTCAATACACAATTCCCCAAGAAGATCTCAAGCTGGGAAGCTGAGAAGACCCATGATTTTAGATCCATGAAATTGAAGGTTCATTCATCCAAAAGAAGAACTAAGTGGGATAAAACATAGATGAACCCATGTGGAAGATCCAAACCAGCTTCAAAGGTTCCAAATGACATATTGGTCATCTGGATAGAAGATTTGAAAAGAATGAGGAAACCTAAATATGAAAAGGAAAAGGCTGGTGAGAAAGGAAAAGAAAAACTATCACATGATGAAGACAGAGTGCATGAGATATTGCCAACCAAGAGAAACACACGTGTCAAAGAAGTTTTGTGTGATAGATGCAAGAAATCTGGTCACATTGCAAAAGGTTGTCTAACCTTAATACCAGAGCAAGAAGCAGTCCTTAAGAAGAGTAAGAATGTATCATTTATGATGGATGTTATGAAAAACAATTATCCACACAATACATAAGACAATGTGAAGAGAGCTATGCCACATCAACACATATCAGAACATATGTTCAAATGTGTAGGCATGAAGACTGGAGTGAACCGAGGAACTTGGTTGAGAAAAGAACCTTAACCATGCAGCTCATGTTGATGAAGCAAGGAGGAACCACCTTATTCCCTTAATCATTTTTGTATTGTATTTGTGCTAATAATACAGGGAATTGAAGGTGAAGCATGCTCTCAAGGGGAGAACCTAAGAAGTAATGAATGCTGTGAACTCTTGATAGCTAACCTGAAGAAGTTTCCATCCATGGATGATTCTTCAATTGATATTCAAAGATTAAGATGACGAAGGGTCACTCTTGATGAATATGATGAGGAGTGTTTCCCTTGAGGGGGAGAAAAATGAAGAATCTTCCAAAATCACTGTTTCAATCAATATCAACTCCAGCTAGTATCAAATGCAGTTACTTTGTAAATTTCTTGAAGAACATGTCATTGGAGAAGGTATGTCATTTCTCAATCTCTCAACCCTAGTTACTCAAAACAAATATCATTTTACAAAGGGGGAATAATTGAATTGATCAGTGACATAAGAAGAATGGAAGTTCCCCAAGGCCACTTATCCTACCAATTGCACTTGAATGTTTTTGATCTGTTTGCTGATGTGAGTGCAGGAGTTTCAGGTTGATTATTCCCTATAACATTTGATTTCATTAACCTGAAATGAAAGTGGAAAACCCTTGAAGACAATGCACATGAGTTCTCATCTCATGTGGTATCATGACCAGTGAATAATGGACATCCTTGTTGACTAAATCAAATCCTCTTTTTTTCTACATCGAGCATTGCTCAAGTAGACTTAGAGTGAAATGATTAATGAAATATTTCTTAAGTATAGATTGATACCCTCCCTTCCATGATCTTTTTATTTCTTGTCAATAAGGGGAGAGAAAGTCAAATGAAAGTTTGAACAGAAAATTTGATTGAAGAGAAGAGTCTTATTTTAACATTGAAGAATTCATTTCAGAAGATATGTAAGGTATTGACAACAAAATACTAAGGGGGAGATTGTTGGGAGCACTTTGTTTATAAGGTTGTATTTGTTGTCAGTAGTTGTCAATAAAGATCAAAATGAAGGAGATCAAGAAGTAATCCAATGAAATGGAGGAATGGAAATTTGGATGATTGTTGTACTGATCATAAGTTCAAATAACATGTGTCAAAGGTGACACATTGTTTACAACAGTGAAGAATTGTGAGACATAATTCATCTGCAGTTGAAGAAGAAGACAGTGTGGAAGGGATTGGAATTCTGAGATGGCCATGCACTTCACATTGTCTCAAAATATGATGATGCTAAAGATGTTCTTTCAAAGGATATATATCACAATAGTGGAGTTTTTGATGCAAGCAGAAGAGTTTTTGAAGAAGCCAAGTCACAAAAAAGAAGCATCTTTGAAGTGTTGTGATTGTTGACAAAGCAAATCCACGATATACAATTTTGTTCACAAAGGGGATTTCACAGTGGAATGTCAAGTTCAAGAGTTGTGGTCAATGATCAATGTTTGATTCAGGAACATCGACAAAGGAATGGATGATCTGGAGACGGTACAAAAAGAACAGATACAAGGTGGTGCCATTTTCCAGTGTTTGCCAAATTTTTGGGCCTGAAAATCAACAAATGGAGAAAAGTGATTTTGGGAAAGAGACTTGCATGCTGTGTATTTTAAGGAGATGAAACTTGCGCACCATATGTTTTTCAAGATCATAACATCAAAATATGTCAAAGGGATAAGGGTCGCGCAAGTAATGGGTTGGTCGCGCAAGTGACTTGCGCGCCGAGAGAGAACTTGTGCGCTGGTGCCTAGGAGGATTGGAACTTACGTGCCAGTTGTTTTTCAAGAACAGAACTTCAAAATATGGCAAAGGAAATAGGGTCGCGCAAGTGTTGGTGTGGTCGCGCAGGTGATTAGCACGGTAGAGACAAGGGCTGAGACTTGCGCACCAAAACTTGCACCCCGAGGGGAGACTTGTGTGCTGTCGCGCAGGGTGTCCAAATGCCTATAAATACAAGTCGACCCCTCCTCATTTCTTACGGAGTTCAACACTTAGAAAAATCAGAGCTCCCGTCGCGCAGGTGTGGAAGTCGCGCAAGTAGTGTGTGGTCGCGCAGATGGACTTGCGCACCAGAGTTTGAAGTTGCGCACCGGTTGTTGGCTGCATGCCCAAGGCGGTTTGGGAGAGAAAGGAAGTGAGTCGCATAGGTTAGAAGTTGAGGAAGTCAGTGCCGCATAGGTGTTTTGGTGAGACCTGCACGCCATTTTAGACCTGCACGCTGAGGACTTGCGCGCCGTATTGGGACTTGCGCACCAGTCTTGGAGAAGAGCGTCAGGTGTTTTTGGAGCACGCCCATCCTTTTTGGAGCTGCATGGAAGCTGGAAGATTGCCTGATACCTTCGATTTAATAGATGATGTATTCATTTGCAATGAAGGATGAACAATGAACAATTTGGTTTTATGAAGAGAAGTGGTTCCGTACACACATGACTGGTGTTTAACACCCTTGTTGTGCTTTGTGAAGAGAAGAAGAACAGTTCATGCAACTAAGCTCAGATCTACACAGAAAAAAAGGGGAATATATCAATACACTTAGGTTTCGTTATTGAGAATCAAAGGAAGAGAAGAAGAAGATTTAGTGCATTCATTTATTGCACTAAAGAAAAAGATTGAATACAAAAGAGCATCAACTTAGTAATTTTATGCAAGCATTGTCTCATGTTGAACAGGAGACAAAAGAATTCAATGCAAATCTATTGAAAAGACCTTAACATCTATAAACTGAGTGTGAATTCACCAAAGGCAGTGAGTTAGGGGGAGTCAACGGGATTGACCCGAGGGACGCAGTGAGCTATCCCGGAACCTTTGTAAAGGTAGTGAGCCTGGGATAGAGTGATTGTGCCCGAATCATTTTAATCCACAACTAGTGAAGAATAGTATAATTTGGTACGACCGACAACCTGTCGGCATATGCTCCTTAGACGTATCCCTTAGTGGTGAACCAAGTAAAAAAATTGATGTGTCATCTCTTTGAATGTGAATGTTTCATTACTGGTCATATCCATCATACTGGTTTTATTAGTTCCTACCAACGTGGGAACAAGATCATTGGTTTTAAAAGAAAAATTTGTCACCCTGATTCACCCCTCCCCTCTCAGGGTGTCCTGGGGTCCTACATGAATATCATCAAAATCATGGAATGAGGCCAGGGGAAAAGGAAAAGAAACCTGACAAGTATTACAAGTGGATAAAAATCAAGGTATATATAATAAGATTTCACTATCCAAACAAATAAAAAAAATTACTTATTTTTCTCTATGTTTTTCCATTGTACAAAACAAATAAACAATAAAGACTATGGTTATTATGTTTGTAAATTTATGAAAGAGGTCATATTCCATGAACAACCCAGCATCCTTGAAGAGGTATTTTCGAAGATAATTGTTATTTCATTTAAAATACTTATTAATCCTTTATTTATTTATATTTTTTCAGTACTACCATGACTGCCAAAAATAGTCATATTCACAAGATGATATAGATATGCTTAGAAACAAATGGTCAACATACCTGATGGAAGAATGTAAAAATATAGAAATAAGATGGTAAACTTCTCAAATAATTTTGACTTTAATAATCTTGTCTACCTTATCTTTCTCTCTATTTTATGGTAATGTTGTGATTTTTACGGGCTAAATGCCTAACTAAAAATCATGGCTGGTGATTGTTGGTCCTTCTTTGCGCACTAAATGAATTGCATGCTGATTGGTTTTTTAAAAGAAATTTGTGGTCCTCATTTACAGGGTAGGTGTGTTGTTGATAGACCACAAAAGATAACGACTGTCAAGAAGGGGTTTCCCCATCCCTTGAGTTTGTTGTAACATCTTGAGACATAACGGGGCATAGGATATTACTCCACTCTTCTCGTTTTCAACAACGAGATGGGTCTTTCTCCAAAAAAATATCGATTCAATCTGCAACACTGGAAGTTCCCCTCTTTAGTCGACCGGGTGAAGAACCAACTATCATATATTCATTCAAAGGTCATGAATATATGATAGTTGGTTCTTCACTGGGATGACTATAGCTATGTTGTAGAAGGAGGATGTTATTATGTGCCAGTCGTACAGGGATCAAAGGTTTTTCCATAATCCTTCAAAACTGGGTAGATTGAGCATATTGAGAAGGTCAAGTCTCTTTTTTAATTTTCAAAGGCAATGGTGTGTTGATTTTCAGGTAGAAATATGTGCTTAATATTTGTTCTAATAATTTAGGAAAACGATCCATGAGTAATTTGTGATGTGTAGGAATAAACTGCACATCAATCTGACACACAATGTCATCATTATGATTCCAAATGTGTCTTTATCTAAAATTGCCATTAATTCAAGTAAAAAACACAACTGACATACTGAAAACTAAGGAAATTAATTCCGATTGTTTTGATACTTTAGGAACATGATCTATCATTTATTTGTGACTTGTAGGAATCAATCGAATCTCAATCTGACGTATGGTGTCACCGGTATGACTCCAAATGTGTCTTGTTATTTAAAATTTACATTAATTCAAGTAAAAAACACAACTGGCATACTAAAAACCAATAAAATGCATTTATGTTGTTTTGATACATTAGCAAAATGATCCATGAGTCATTTGTGATGTGTATGAATCAAACCCACCTCAATCTGATGCACAATGTGATCATTGTGACTAAAAGTGTCTGTTATGAGTTTAAAATTGACATTTTAGCTTAAAACATGTCATTCACTGAAAACAAAGATAACACAATCCAATTTTCTTCCAAATTAAGGACATCAATTCGTAAGTCCTTTTTTATGTGTATCAAGCAGTGTCACGTCTAACCGACGCACGATGCGACCAGTATGACTCAAATTGCATGTTTTCGGTTTGAAATATCATTTTTGTAAAAAAACACAACTGTCATACTGAAAACTAAGGAAATGAATTCCTATTATTTTGATACATTATGACAAAAATCTATTAGTAATTTTTTATGTGTAGGAATCAACTGTACCTCAATACGATGTATAGTGTCACTGGTATGACTCCAAATGTGTCTTGTTATTTAAAATTGACATTAATTCAATAAAAAACACAACTGACATATTGAAAACTGAGAAAATTCATTTTGATTGTTTTTATACTTTAGTAAAATGATCCATGAGTCAGTTTTGACATGTAAGAATCAACCCCACCTAACTCTTATAAACGGTGTGACCGGTGTGACTAAAAGTGTCCACTATCAGTTTAAAATTGGCATTTTAGTTCAAAACGTGTCACTCACTGATAACAAAGAAAACACGATCCGATTGTCTTCCAAATTAACGATAGTAATTTGTATGTCCTTTGTCACGTGTATGAAGTAGTCTCATATCAAACCGATGCACGATGCGACTGGTATGACTCAAATTTCATGTTTTTAGTTTGAAATGACATTTTAGTAAAAAAACACAACTGATATACTAAAAACTGAGGAAATGAATTATGATTGTTTTGATGCTTTAGGAAAATGATCTATCAGTCATTTGTGACATTTGGGAATTGATCGTACCTCAATTAGATGCACGGTGTCACCGGTATAACTCCAAATGTGTCTTGTTATTTAAAATTGACATTAATTCAAGTAAAAAAACACAACAGACATACTAAAAACTGAGCACACGCATTCGAATTTTTTTGTTATTTTAGGACAGCGATCCATGAGTCAGTTTTGACATGTTGGAATCAACCCCACCTCAATCCGGCGAACAGTGTGACCGGTGTGAGTAAAAGTGACCGGTATCAGTTTAAATTTGACATTTTAGTTCAAAATGTGTCACTCACTGAAAACCAAGAAAACTTGCTCCGATTGTCATCCAAATTAAGGACAGTGATTTGTAAGTCCTTTGTCATGTGTATGAATCGTCTCAGGTCTAACTGACTCACGATGTGATCGGTATGACTCAAATTGCATGTTTTTGGTTTGAAATGACATTTTAGTAAGAAAACAACTGACATACTGAAAATTGAGGAAATGAATTTGGATTATTTTGATAATTTAAGAAAATGATCAATCAGTCATTTGTGACGTGTAGGAATCAACTTCACCTCAATTCAATGCACGGTGTCACCGGTGTGACTCCAAATGTGTCTTGTTATTTAAAATTGACATTAATTTAAGTAAAAACACAATTGACATAATAAAAACCGAGCTAATGCATTCATATTGTTTTGATACATTAGGACAATGATCCATAAGTCAGTTGTGACATGTAGGAATCAACCCCAACTCAATTCAATCAACGGTGTTACCGGTATAACTAAAAGTGTCCGCTATCAGTTTAAAATTGACATTTTAGTTCAAAATATTTCACTCACTGAAAATGAATAAAACACACTCTGATTGTATTAAAAATTAAGGACAGCGATTCGTATGTCCTTTGTGACATGTATGAAGCAGTCTCACATCAAACCGATACACGATCCCATCGGTATGACTCAAATGGCATGTTTTCGGTTTAAAATGATATTTTAGTAAAAAAACACAACTGACATACTGTAAACTGAGGAAATGCATTTCGATTATTTTGGTACTTTGGGATAATGATATATCAGTCATTTGTGATCTGTAAGAATCAACCGCACCTCAATACAGTGCATGGTGTCATCGGTATGACTCAAAATGTGTCTTGTTATTTAAAATTGACATTAATTCAAGTAAAAAAACACAACTGACATAGTGAAACAGAGCAAACGCATTCAGATTATTTTGATATTTTAGGACAATGGTCCATGAGTCAGTTGTGATGTGTAGGAATCAACTCCACCTCAATCCGACGAACGGTGTGACCAGTATGACTAAAAGTGTCCGCTATCGATTTAAAATTGACATTTCAACTCAAAATGTGTCACTCACTGAAAACCAAGAAAACACACTCTGATTATGTTCCAAATTAAGGACATCGATTCACAAGTCATTTGTGACGTGTATGAAGTAGTCTCACATCAAACTGACTCACGATGCGACTGGTATGACTCAAATTGTATGTTTTCAGTCTAAAATGACATTTTAGTGAAAAAACACAACTGACATACTGAAAACCGAGGAAATGCATCCCAATTGTTTTGTTACTTTAGAACAGTGATCCATCAGCCATTTGTGACGTATAGGAATCAACCTCACCTCAATACGACACACAGTGGCACCGATATGACTCCAAATGTGTCATTTTTATTAAAAAATGGCATTTTTAATGTATTCTTCATATTAATGTTTAATTTATTTCTTTATAGTATTACTAATGTAATATTTTTTTCCTTATATAGGTGGAACCTTTTTCTCGAGTTGGGGTGATTTTTTTGACGACTATTACCATCAGAGGATATTTTTTAGTGGGGACCATAGACGTCAAAAGAGAAACCATTATTGTTTTTAAATATTTGTTCGATATTTGTAAATGTAATTCTATAAAACATTATTCAAAATGTATATAGAAGTTTTTTTTGGTATATACCATGAGTGAATATTTTTGTATTCATGATGTCAATTGAATGTATATAGCATTGTTTGCCAAAATTTTGTGTGTGTTGCTTGTTTTTTCATCATTTGCATCGTGTGTGTGGTTCTTTTGTATATATATACTATGAGCCGTTATTTTTTAGCAGGTTTTTGCTGGTTTGTGCGGGTTATTTTTTCTGGTTTGATTATTTTGGTCGGCTGTTTTTTTTTGCAGGTTGTTGGGTGTGTCGTTATATAAATAGCACACCAAGATAGGGAAGCCTTTATCAGCGGTAGTTGAAGCACTGATAAATGGGGACTTTATCAGCGCTTCGAATAGTGCTGATAAAGGGTACCCCCTTTAATAGCGGCTCGATTAATAGTATTTTTTAGCTCTGATAAAAGCATTTTTTAGCGCCGATAAAAGTCTGTTTTGTGGTAGTGTACCCATCCCCACCCTCACTAAGAATTTCCTCCAAGTATAGTAAAAATAATATCAGAACAAAAATAATCGTAGCCCCCCCCCCGCAACCACTTTCCCCCTAATTTTCTACTCTCAAATCCCAATGCCAAACATCCTACGCTCCCTTCCCTTACTAATGTGTGTTGGGTCGCAACCCTACCTACCCCAACTCTCGCATAGTCCAACATCTCATGTTGGCATCAGGTAAAACCATATACCCCATCATCATATTATAGACAAACAAAGTACAACATCGAAGAAAAAAACACATCCATGAGAAATACAATGTCAAGAAAAAATGCTAAACCCGAAATAATATAAATCTATATGCACAAATAATATCAAAATGCACAAATAATTAAGACCATTTGAACTTACGGTCTAGCGGTAGGGACGGCGGGGGCAACGGAGGCGGCGGCGGGGGGGGGGGGGGGGGGGGTGGCAGCAGGATACGACAATGGGGGCGGGGGCAGCGGGGACAGCGGAGGTGAAGGCGGCGGTAGCAGAGGTAGGGGTAGCGGAGAAAGGGGTAGCGGAGGTGAAGGCGAAGTGCAGATGGCTGAGGTGGAGCCGGAGCCAGAGGCGGCGGTGGGGACAGCAAAAGCGGGGGCAGCGGAGGCGGGGGCAGTGGAGAAGGGAGTGGCAGAGTCGGAGGCGGGGGTAGTAGAGGTGGAGGTGGGGGTTGAGGTGGAGGTGGGGGCAGCGGCAGAGGGGGGGTGGCGAAGGCGGGGGTGGAGGTGGAGGAGGCTGAGGCGAAGGCGACGACTACGACAGAGCTCAACTTCCATGAAAGATTGAGGGTTGAGCGGCAAATGGATATGTTAGGGATCCATTTATAAAAACATGAAAGTCTTTTATCAGCGCTTTCTAGAAAGCGCTGATAAATGTCACTTTTATCAGTGCTGAATTATAAAGCGATGATAAAACTGACTTTTACGAGCGCTAAAAAAGCATCGATAAAACATTCCTTTTTCAGTGCTAAAAATATAGCGCTGGTAAATGGTTATAATTATCAGCGCTAAAAAAGCATTGATAAAGATCTAATATTAATAAATTTTTTATAATTGTAAAATTATAATAAATATATTTATTATAATTTTATAATTATTTAAATATAAATATATATTTATTTAAATAATTATGAAATAATAAAAAATTATATAATTAATATATTTATTCTAATTTCATAAGTATTTAAATATATATATATATATATATATATATATATATATGTGTGTACTTATATTTATGACTATAAATAAAAATATATTTATTATAATTTTATAAATATTTACACATATATATTATTTATAATTATAATTATAAATATTTGTATATATTTATAAATATTTGTATATATTAATAAATACATTTCTATAATTATATATATTTATAAAATTATAATTATTATAAATATATTTATTATAATTTTCTAATTATTTAAATATATATATTTATAATTATAATTATAAATTAATATATTTATAAATATTTGTATATAATTATAAATATATTTATATGTATATATGTGTGTGTATATTAATATATAAGTATATATATTTATAAAATTGTAATGAATGAATTTATTGTAATTTTATAAAAATTGTTTATATATAATTAGAAATATAATAAATATATTTATGATTTAAAAAAATGTAATAAATATATGTCTTTAATGAATATATATATATATATATATATATATATTCATTATAGACATGTATTCATTTAAATATAAATTTATTTATTTATAATTATATTTGTAAATAAATATATTTAAAAGGTACTTATATATAATTATAAATATAATAAATATAGTTATCATTTAAAAAAATATGATAATTTTATAATTATTTAAGAATATATATTAAGTTATATATAATTATAATTATAAATAAATTTTAAAAACTATTTATATATAACTAAATATTTATAATTATAAATATAATAAATATATTTATTATTTAAATATATTTATCGTGATTTTAAGTATTTATGAGAACATAATAGCTTCATGGGAACTTGAATGCATCATATAACAAGCTAGTAAAGTATAGATCATAAAAAACCAGTCTCAAATATATATATGGATAACATGAATAATAATGAGGGTGTAATATATAAATGAACATATTCATGATGAATACATAACATATGAATGTCAATTATATTCACGCATCAATTGATCAAATTCATTGGAAAACATATATTTATTTAAATATATATATATATATATATATATATAATTATTTATTTATAATTATAAATATAAATATACATATTTAAAAAGTATTTATATATAATTATAAATATATAAATTTAATAAGTACAATAAATATATTTATTATTTAATGAAATTTATATATATATTTGAATTATTAAAATATATATATTAACTATAAACATGTGTTTTTTATTTAATATATACAAATAAATATTATTTTTGAATATAAATATAATAATTTTATATAAATTCATAATATATTTTATTAAAAACTTTTATTAGCTCTTTTAGCTAGCGCTGATAAAGGCTTCACTTTTATCAGTGCTTTCTATGTAACGCTGATAAAACCCGACGCATCCTTTGCTCAGATTTGTGGTATTGACAGTCTCACCTTTATTCAAATGTAAATGGCTTTTGGGACCAACCTCATATGTTAAAGCCTTGCACAAACATTCCAACGTAATGTTTTCCGACCGCCCTATGTCATTAAAGATATTTCAGATCCCACTATGACTTTTGGGCCAATGGAATAAAGATAAAAATAAAAAATAAGAACCAGTCAAACCATAACATTCCTAAAAGGGAGTCAATAAATATAAAATGACCATTTTCAATGTGAAAGATATTTACACCAAAATTTTACGATATTAAATTTGGGCACCAACATTATCATCAACTAAACGTAAATATTAATACTTTTTAAATAATAGTAGTGCTTGAAGGGCGTAATTAAGTAAGGCAATAGTCTCTTTTATCATCTCCATTATTAGCATTGATTTATGGATTAACATTAAATAGTTCTATAAATAATAATGGTACATAAATAATTTGTAAAAAAAATTTAACTAATTTCCCCATATAAATCATTGCATTTAAAGAGATAAAAAAGGAGCTCGTTTTCCCTCACGTGAAATAACGTAATCCCTAAATCAAATACCTAAAAATCAGCATAATAATAAATTCAGTCTTTGCACATTGAGTCAAAAAAGACGGATCCATATTTAGTACACATTGAAAGAAAATTTTAAAAACTTAAAACAATAAACCAGAAAGATTTTGTTAATTCGGTATAAATTGTGGTTCGTATCGTCATCGTCTCCCTCAAGCCCAGGGTTGCAGTTACTGAACCCCGCGCATCAGCTCTCCACTTTCCTTACCCACGGAGCTTTTCCTCGCATTCCTCGTCGTTTCCATGGCTCCACCATCCTGGTTGGGGTGCTTTCACGGAAAATTTCACCAACAAAAACCAAAACCGCAGAACGTTGATTTCAATCGTTCTCTTCTCCAGAAATTTCTGAACGTTTTTATCCCTTCTTGTCATTTGGTATGTAAACCGGAGGAGCCTTCCGGGACGCCGCAAGCAGTAGAGGGAGGCCGTCCTGCGGACCCACGTCCGCAGTCCCATCCCGCCGAGGCTTCCGGATCGCAGCATGCAGCGGAGGGAGGCCGTCCTGCTGCGGTCCCACGGACATCCAATCATGAAGAATCTGTGCGGTACCAAACCTGCACATTAGCAGCCCCACCACCACCGTTCCATCCCCGATCGCCCCATGCACCGGAAGGAGCCCGTCCTCCTGCTGTCCCACTGACACCCAACCATGAAAGTCAAGCCCCCCATCCCGCATGCTTTTGGCCGACCAACATGATTCCTTCATCATCATGTGAGATGGAAGTGAAGCCCCCCATATCCGCACTCCATGTTTATTCCAACAAGATGGACATCCCAGTTAATGTTAATGGAGATGGTTCTCCCTCCACGAATGGAGAGACAAGAAGAACGACACTGGGCGAGTTGATAAATATTGACATGAACATGCGCAAGGTATTTGACATTGACATTGACATGGACACGGACACGGAGGGGGGCTGGATTGCTATGACGCCAGGCTCAGAGATATTGGAGTTTCAAGATGCACAAGATTTTCAACCCGATGTAGTCTACTACCATCCCAATTTGTTTTCATTTAATCTTCCCCCACCCAGTTCTCCATCACCATCAAGGCCATGTTGGATTAGAATCACATGATTTGGTTTCCTAATTGTAAATTTTCTTTGTATATAATGATTTGTTTTTCTAATGATTATTTTTTTTTTGTTTTTTTCCATGTATAAACGCTTGTCTTATTTTACACTTTGATTAATTTATTTTATGACAAGGCATTGGAAATCTTCATGTAGATTCTATCAACAATTAGAAAATAATATATATTATAAAATATGATTCCTTTTTAATATTACTTTTATTTAGCATGGCAAAATATATTTAAAAAAATCATCCCAAAAAATATAATTTTTTATGTTAAAAATTAATAATTAAACCAAATGGAATTTTATCATGATATTGCAAATATAAAATTAAATTATATAAAACATAGTTTGTTTTCTAAAATGATATTGACTAAAAAAATGAATAACTATGTATCTCACAGTCCGTAGCCCAGCTCTTATGAACCTGCATGCAAGCGGGCGATCCAATTACATCTTCTCTTTCATCTTTTCTTTTTAGGAAAATAATATTTATTACATTTTATAATGTTGAATTTATTTATAATAAAAAGAAAACAATAAAAAATGTTAAAACAATAATAGTTATTTTTTAAATAATCTCTACAATGTAGAAATTGCAATACAATACAAAACACAACATATAAATATATTTGAATTTTAAAAATATACATTAAGTTGTTGTACTGTTTACCGATAATACTACTTCAATTATGCCTATCTTGAAATAAACCAACTCGTAACAATATACCAAATCCCAAAAGAGTTGGGAAACAGGTGTACCAGATTAAGGATTCGCCAAATCCGGTTTCACTTTTGCAAATTCCTAGCCGCACCACCTTTAACATTTCCCAAGCAAGGCGACCTAACCTTCCATTTCCCCTCACCACTCCGTAGCTCCTTCATTGTGGATAAAGGTGATCAATCTTATTATAGATTATCATTAAACAATTTTCATAAAAAATAATTATACATCAATAATTTCCATAAACCATTAATTTATTTCCATAAATAATAGATTGCATTTAAAGTGATAAAAAGAAGGTATTTTTCAGAATAATTTCCCTGACATTTTTTTAATTAAAATGGTATCAGATGTGTATAAGTGTGGATATGGGTGAGTCCATTGCAAAATGAAGTGGCACTGGCCAAAAAAATGGTGAGCTCCAATTGATCTGAAGCTCACACCCCCCTCCAATTTCAAATTATATATTTATATATTTAGTATTGTAAATATATATATATATATATATATAATAATTATATATTTATCAAAATATTTATATAAAGGGTGAGTCCAACACACCAAATCCCCAATGATGTGAAGCATTAAACCAAAACACCATTATTATTTCATAAAGTTGTGTGAAATGTGAGAAAATTTATTATGGAATATGCATGGAAAAGCGATCAGGTTTTACTTATTATAGTTGGATGATCAATTCCTCCATTTTGAATAGGATACTATAATGAGATGATTCAAGATGAGGATTGTGTGGAGGAATGTGATTATCTTGATAATCTTGTTAAATAATTTCATATATATTTTTTGAACAATTTTCCAAATATTTTGCGTAGTGCTTCATTACTATAAAATGAGGGTTTAGGGAACGACTGGAAAATGGTATATTTGTGATAGGCTATTTGCAACAAGGACCGAATTTTTTTTCCCATTTCTGAAAAAATGTGTTGCAAATGCTAGTTTTTACAATGGGTCGTATCAAAAACTATCTTTTGCAACGGGAGGGCAGCCCGTCGCAAATAGTTTTTTTCAAGTTTATTTAATGAACTATTTCTAAAATTCCATGAAACCCTTTGTGAATAAGTATTTACAGCGGGCCACGAGATACATCACAAATATGTACTTGTGATGGGTTGTAGTCCGGTCGCAAAAAGTTTAAAAATTAAAAAAATGAAAATATAAAAAAATTATATTTAAAAAAACATCAATATACTTTTAAAAAATTAATATATAAAAATTTAAACATATGAAATAATAAAAATATTAAACAAAATATTTTCATTCAAATTTTAACATAATAAATGTATGCATAATGTATCAATCTTTGTGGAATTGAAGGGTATTCTGGTGGGGGAAGGGGAGGGACATCTAGAAGAGGAGGGGGAGAACTTTATCCCTACAACCTTAGCCAACCATCACATATACTCCATCATTTGATCATGTTTTTGCTCCTTCCATTTTCACATGTCATCCTCCTGCTGATATTGTTGTTGACACACTACTATAAAACTAGGTTTATCCATCGCAAGAGTTTTAACAGCGCTAGCTAAAAGCACTGTTAAAAACCCCCCTTTATCAGCACTAAAAAAAGCTTTGTTAAAAGTGGTCTTTAACGATTCTTTTTATCACTATTAAAGGGGATCTTTAACAGCACTAAAAAAAGAATTGTTAAAGGGGGCCTTTTATCAGTGCTTGTAAAGAAGCACTGATAAAGGCCCCCTTATCATTGCTAGTAAAAAAGCACTGATCAAAAGGGTTCTTTATCAACACTTCTAAAAAGGCGCTGATAAAGGGGGGCATTTATCAGCGCTTGAAAAAAATCGCTGATAGGGGGAGTATTTATCAGTGCTTGTTTAGAATCGCTAATAAAGATCTCCTTTATCAGTGCTTTTTTACTATCCCTGATAAACTGTGTATTTCAAAGAAAATGAAATTTCATTAAACAAATATATATAAATTTATAAATATATTTATATTTATATAAATATAATATCTATTTTTTAAATATGTTTTAGATAAGGCTAAATAAGAATTTACACAATATATATATCATATTTACTAAAAATGGCTAATAAAGTAATTAAAAATTTGTTTTAATTAATAATTTGCTAACTACTATTGAGTAATAGTCATTTAATAGCAAATTGAAGATACAAAAATCAAAAAATTAATAAAAAATCCAAATTAAGTTGAAAATGTAACTTGAACTTCAAACAACCATAACTTTTGATCTGAGTGTCTGTTTGATCTCTACCACATATCAAATCAAAACTTGCGATGAGATATAAGCCCTAGTGGCATAGGAGAACTGTATGCCACATTTTCCAAGGCCAATAAAGGCCCAAAAAGCCTCCAAAACCGAGTTTTAGTTTGAGTACTGCAATGTTTTAACATTTGATGGATTTTAATCCTCGTTCAAGGGGGTATTTTTTCCCTTTTTCAGTGGAAAATGAATTTATTCCCATGGATTAAATTCATATTGATACTATGGCTTTGAAATTTTATTATTTTTCACAATGTACTATTATTTATAATAAAATTTATAACAATATATACAAAATTTTTATATATTCACACATAAAAATTTAATTTTATGAATAATTAATTAAGCATATTTACATATAAAATATATTTTTCTATATGTAAACCTTATCTAAATAAAAACTAATATCCAATTAATATATATATATATATATATATATTTATTTATTTAAAAAAATATAAAAAAATATACATATATATATATAATTTACATATATATATAAACATATTTACAAACATATATATAAATATATGGATAAAAAATGTAACGAAATATATATAAATATATAGATATATCATAAAATGTAAAGAAAAACGTTACAGGGTAGTGGAAAAGATATTGTTGTATAACCTGGAGGTCTCAGGTTCGAAACTCGTTGGAGGCAAGGGCACACACGATAGGGTTGGATTATCTAAATCGCTGATAAATGAAGGTCCCGGGCACAACAAAATGTCATGGGTGGATGTGCCCACTTGGCTTTTTTTCATTAGCAATGATCAATCCAGGATCAATACGATAATAAACGCCAAACTCCACAGATCGAATCACAGAAATAGAAAAAGAAGAAGAATAGACCTGGAACCACAAAGGAGGATTATCACAGGTTGATTATAATTAGTTTAATTAATTGACAAGAAGTACCTTTTATGGCATTCTTTCTTCATTGATATTTCTAATCACGTTTTGATGTGATTCGTCGTTGTGTCACAGAAGCCAAGTGTAGACTTTCTCTAGTAGTGATCCACACATGCACCACGTATCTTTGGACGTTGCCAAAGGAATCTCTATGTGCTAGCGTGGAGAAGCCTTTTCTTGCGTTGTCCACCTTAGATCGCCTTGATCCGATGGAGGTGGATCTCTATCGGTCTTGAGAGCATTCTTGGTGGGTGGAGTTCTTTCGGTCTTGATAGAATTCTCTAGAATTGTTGTGAACAACGATTCTTTGGAAAAGTGTTGGGGTTGTGAGGATATTTATAATCGGGTTTGAGGTTATAGGGTTATGACAATAAATAAACACGTTATGTGTTTTATTTCTTTCATTAACTCTTATTAAAAACACCCATGTCGAATGATTAATTCCTTGACATGCGCCCATGCTGATTATAATAAATATCATTTAATAAAATGATATCATTTCCTCAAAATCCCGACTGGAAAAACTACACAGCGTGTAATCATTAATACACGGAATGTACTCATTTTTCATTAAAACTACACGGCGTGTACATTTAATGTACATGATGTGTATATCTTGTTTTCATTTTTCATTTCCTTTCCAAAATAAAAACTACACGGCATGTACATTCAATTTACACGGCGTGCATATCTTGTTTTTCATTTTATTCTTCCTCCCACATTAAAAAGATTTAGGCTTCCTTGAATAATTGTTAAACCACATACGGGAATAATCTTTATTCTACTTGATATACTTGGATATACTTAGTGTGTGACCCTCTAGGCCTCTTTCTCATTGGCATTAGGCATGTTTTCTTAACATCCAAGATTACTGTCTAGCAACGGGTCAAGGCACCCAAGAGAAAGAAGCTGACGCCACATTGACGTGTCACCTCATATGAATTCATACCGTGTAATTTAATCCTTTTGTCTCAATATCTCATCATGCAGGTTTCATGGTAGTGTCATAAACCTATATGCTTGATCTGTCATTCTTTGAATTTGAAAAATAAACTCGTTGTGACACCATGGCCATGGAATTTGGTCGAAAGTTCTATTTCAATAAAAGGGCCTGAGATATCTACTTCCATAAATATGGAAGGTACAAATCCTTCCACGATTTATCCATTAACAAAATGTCATTTGTGATGCACCCAACATACCCTACTTCCTGCCGACTGTATTCATGACATTTTTCATCAGCAAATCTAAGTGTGTGGGTCCTGACATGAGTTAATGATAATATTCCAGTCTAAGGACCATTACATACCCTCGTAGATAGCAATGTATGATGACACCAAGACAAGCGGAATTGCTACTGGAGGGTCTGTTCTCATAATCTTCTATCTTGGAGATTACCAAGTGCAAACTACATGAGATAGAGTCTTGTCTTCTTACGAGTATTCACACATGATGGTCAGTATACTATGTGTCCTATCATAATATGTCATCCAACTGTAGAACTTTATTTAAGAATATTGTTATATCATTTCAAGGTTCTCATCATAGCGGGGATCTTCCATGACCTTATTAATGCAACAAATATTCCAGGAAATTATTATATTATAGTCATGCTGAACAATGAACAATATATAATAAGGGTATATTCATGTAATCAAAGTACACACAATTGGTTCTCAGGACACCAACTCTAACGAACTCCCACTTGGACTAGAGCCAACTACCTACGACTTTTAGTCCGCTAGACCTCACATGATGATAATGTTTTTGCCGATTCAAGGCTTTAGTCAGGGGGTCCACCACATTTTCTTCTGTGGAAATACTACTCACTACAACTTTACCTCTCTGAGAAAAATCCCTCAAGAGATGATACTTCCGAAGTATGTGCTTTGTCCGCTGGTGTGACCTTGGCTCTTTTGCAATTTTCAATGCTGCCATATTATCACAATAAAGTGTGATAAGATCTTTACTGCTAGGTACTACATCCAACTCTTGGAAGAATCTTTGCATCCATACTGTTTCTTTAGCTACCTCAGAAGCTGCGATATACTCAGACTCTGCTATAGAATCTGCTACCACACCTTACTTTGAGCTCTTCCAGCTCACTGCACCTCTATTCAAACTGAAGATGTATCTAGTCTGCAACTTCATGTCATATTGATTGTTGGGAAAAAATCCCTCAAGGTATCATTGAAGCATTTTTGAGGTGATTGTGTTTGTTGACAAAGCAGACATCTGAGTTGTGATTGTTGACAAAGCAAAACAATGACATACAAATTTGTTGACAAAGAGGATTTCATGGTGGAGTGTCGAGTTCAAGAGCTGAGGTCAACGATCCATGTTTTATTCAAGAACGTCGATAAAAGGAATGGATGATCTGAAGGCGGTACAAAAGAACAGATACAAGGTGGCGCCGTTTTCCAGTGTTTGCCAATTTTTTGGGCCTGAAAAATCGGCAAATGAAGAAAAGTGTTTTTGGCAAAGGGACTTGCGCGCCGTGGACTTGGAGTATAGGAAACTTGCGCGCCATATGTTTTTCAAGATCATAAGATCAAAATATAGCTAAGGAAATAGGTTCGCGCAAGTTTGGGAGTTGGTCGCGCAAGTGTCTAAATGAAGGAAGACTTGCGCGCCGAGATTGGGTCGCGCAGGTGACTTGCGCGCCGTCGCGCAGGGGGGTCAGTTTGCCTATAAATACTGGACCACCCCCCTTCATTCCTCACCGGAGTTTAGGACGAGAGCTCCCGTCGCGCAGGTGTGGTGGTCGCGCAAGTGGTGTTGTGGTCGCGCAGGTGGGACTTGCGCGCCAGAGGTTGAAGTTGTGCGCTGGTGTTAGAAGTTGCGCGCCGGTTTGCAGTTGCGTGCCAATAGTGGTTTGGGCGTAAAGGGAAGAGAGTCGCGCAAGTTTGGAGTTGAGGAAGCTTGTGTCGCGCAAGTGTCAGAGGAGAACTTGCGCGCCCGTTGTGACTTGCGCGCCGATACTTGCGCGCCAAGGTTGACTTGCGCGCCAAGTAAGGTTTGTTCCAGCAGTGTTTTTCGGGCTGCGTGGAAGCTGGTAGTTTGCCCGATACCTTCGGTGCAAAGAGATATTCATCAACGGGTGAAAGTTAAACTTCAACAGAGCATCTACATACAAGAGAAGATGCATTCTTTCATGAAAATGAAGAGACCTACAGGTCTATAAACTGTGAGTGGATTCCATCCAAGAGCAGTGAGCTCAGGAAGAGGAAGAAGGTGATCCTCTCCACCGGCAGTGAGCCAGAGAGAGAGAAACAGGGAGTGACCCTTGGGAAAGCAGTGAGCTGACCCTAAACATTGTAAAGGCAGTGAGCCTGGGCATAGAAGTGATCTAGCCCGAACCTTGTAATCCACAGCTAGTGAAGATTAGTGGAATTTGGTACGACCGGCAACCTGTCGGCGTATGCTCCTTGGACGTAGCCCTTAGCGGTGAACCAAGTAAAATTGCTGTGTCCTGTGCTTGTCTTACTTTCTATTTATATCATGCAGCAGGAAAAAGAGAGAAGAGTGTTTTGCTTAACAGCGAAACAAGATCATAACGGGCGTTAATTTTTAATTAGCAATACCCTGATTCACCCCCCCTCTCAGGGTATCCAGCCTAGTGGACCTAACAAGTGGTATCAGAGGGAAAGGTTGAAAAGTTGTTCTTCTCTCAATGGAGGTAACCAATCATAAAGGGATTCCGATCTTCGACGGATATAATTTTCAGATATGGAAGAATCGGATGCAACACTATTTCCGATCCTTGGGAATGGATGTGTTTTCAGCAGGTATGCATGGTATCACAGCTGATATTAACAGTGGTGCTTTATCAGAAGCTGAGCATAGAGAGTTGGATGCTGATTCCAAAGCAATCAATGCCTTAGGGTGAGCCCTTTCCAATCCCATCTACACAAAAGTGATGTCATGAAAAACGTCACATTCCATGTGGGAAAAGCTTTTGAATATATATGAAGGGGACACAAAAGTCAGAGAGGCAAAGCTGCAGGTGTTGTGGAACAAATATGAAGATCTGAAAATGAACCCGAATGAGTCTGTTGATGCATTCTTTGACAGGGTAAACATTGTTGTGGAAGATATGCGAGGTCTTGGAGAAGTCATCGAAGACATAAAGATTGTAAAGCGCATCTTAAGGAAACTTCCACCTCGGTTCAATCCGAAAGTTTCAGTACTAGAAGATAAAGATCCAAAAGAGCTGACATTGGACAATTTGCACAGTACCTTGGTTGCATATGAAATGAGGAACGATGATAATGAGGCTGTGGAAAAGGGGAAGTCTAAAGAGGTGGCATTTAAGGCCATGAAGAAGCTCACCATTGAAGATTCTAATGAAGAAGAAGAGACAGATGAAGTGATGTCATTCCTTTCTTCGAATCTACAAAGAGGAAGAGGAAAGTTTAAATGTAAACTTCCACTAGCATGCTTTAGATGTGGAAAGGTTGGTCATCTTGCGGCAAGATGCCCCAAGAAGTTTCAAGATGATGATGATGATGATGACGTTGAAATTCCCAAAAAGAAGGCTTCAGCTTTTGTGAAAGGGAAGAAACAATTCAAGAGAAATTTCTTCAAGAAAAAGAATCTTCTTTCACAAGAATTTGAAAGTTCAGATGAGTCTGAGGATGAAGAAGTTGAGGAAATAGAAAATTGCAGAGATCGTGGGGTAAATGCCTTGGTGGCAATTGTTGGTAGTTCTCAAAAGGGAGAAGAAGCTGATGCTAAAGAAGAAGAAGAAATTGAAGGGAGAATTGATATGGAAGCCGAATTGGAAGCAGCTCTTGAGGAGATAGATGTTTGGAGAGCCAAAACGAAGAAAGCCAATAAAGTGGTTTGTGATGCCAAACTCTACATGCAACAATAGGATGAAGAAAAGTCTGAGCTGTTAGAAGAAATTGAAAGACTAAAATCCTCAACACCAGAGAGCTCAGAAAATATTGTTGAGTATAAGCTTAAAATTGAGGAACAAAAGAAGGAAATTGATTGTCTGACAAACACAGGAAAGGAGCAGGTTAGATGTATCAAAGAGCTTGAAGAAGAAGTGGTCAGTCTGCGACAAAAACTCAAGGATCAAGATAAACTCTTGACCCCCAATGTGATATCCGAAAATCAGGCTATTCAGAAGACAGAGAAGATGAAAGCGGAGCCTAGCAGTTCAGTAGGAAAGAAACAGCAATTGAGCTTAGATGTTAAGGTCGTTTCTGGGCTTAGTCAAGAACAAAAATTGGCGACAATTGCAGTCAGACCGCAAGCACTCATCCCGAAAGTGAAGGTTGATTTGGGAACAAAACAGAATCAGAATATTCAGAGATCCCAAAGGGGAAATCACAGTGCTGAAATATCACGAGGGAATGCATCCTATATCAGGTGTTATTGCTGTGGGAAAATGGGACATTCACAGTTTGTGTGTTCCATAGCCAAGAGATACAGAAGGGAACATGAGCAGAGACGGCAGCCAAACAGAGAACGGTTTTCCAGAACACATTTTGAAGGACACTGTTTTTGGTGTGGAGGATTTGGACACATGGCTAGGTATTGAACATCAATCATTTAGAGAAATGTGTCAAAGAATAATCAAAATGTTCGCAAGCAGCAGATCAATAAACCAACAAGTGAGTTAAAAGTTCAGAACAGATTTGCAGCTCTGCAAGATGAGGGTGGTCCGTCATACTCTGAGAAAGAACAGAAGCCTCAATCCATGCCGAGTGTGAAAGAAAAAGTATGGACCAAGAAGAAGAAAAATGAGAAGGTTGTGGTGGCGCAGATTGCTCTTAAAGCATCAGATCGATCTGGTGTTTGGATCCTTGATAGTGGTTGCACATCCCACATGACGGGTAATAAGGATCTTGTTACAGGCATCAAATATGACAAAGAAGGAGTTGTCAAATTTGGAAATAATGAAGGCCTGAAGATTGTTGGCTCAGGGAAAGCCAAGTTTGGGGGCAAAGACATGAGACGTGCTGATGTCTTGGTAGTAGAGGGTCTCAGTCATAACCTACTCAGTGTCAGTCAACTATGTGACTATGGGCACTCTATCCAATTTACCAAGAAGATGTGTGTTGTGAGAGGAAAAGATGGAGCAGCTGTTCTGCAGGGAAAAAGATCAAAGGGAAATCTCTATCTTGTAAGTGGCGAAGAAGATACTTGTCTTTTATCCAGAGAGGAAGAAAACCAGTTGTGGCATAAGCGACTTGGTCATCTATGCCAACCATCTATAGAAGATCTCGTTAAATGTGATGCTGCTAGAGACCTTCCCAAACTATCACGTGATCGCACCCATACGTGTGATTCTTGTCAACAAGGGAAAATCATCAGAAAGACATACAGGCCAAAGGAACAGAAATCAACTAAAGTGCTCGAATTGGTGCATGCTGATGTATGTGGACCTATCACACCACGAGCCATAAATGGGCAAAGGTACTATGTTCTTTTCATTGATGACTATAGCAGAATGGCCTGGGTATTCATCATAACCCACAAGACAGAGGTGTTCAGTTGCATAAAGCAGTACAGGAGGGAATCAGAGAAGATGCTTGGGCAGAAAATTCTGAAGTTTCGTACTGATAACGGTACGGAATTTACAAACAGTCAGGTTGAAAACTATCTCGAGAAACATGGGATAAGGCATCAAGTTTCATCAGTGAGAACTCCCCAACAGAATGGAGTAGTAGAGAGGAGGAATCGGATCATTAACAACATGGCCAGAACAATGCTTATTGATAAGGACCTACCAGAGAAATTTTGGAAGGAAGCAGTTTTGACATCGGTCTATGTTTCAAACAGGTCCCTGTTATGTCCGAAGCAAGGGAAGACTCCGTATGAACTGTGGTACGGAAAGAAGCCAACGTTGAAATACTTTCGAATATTTGGAAGTAAGTGTTTCATTCTCAACAAAGAACATCATAGGAAGTTTGAGGCACGAGGAGATGAAGGGATATTCCTCGGCTATTCAGGGAAAAGCAAAGCATATAAATGCTTCAACAAGAGGCTGGGAAAAATTGGTGAGAGTAATGATGTCACTATAGTTGAAAATGAACAGACTGCTCAACGACCCAGTGAACAGTTCCTGGATGAAAGTGATGATGAGATAAGCAACCCAGGGGGAGCAGAAGTGGCAGAAGCTGACTCAGAAGAAGATACTGATGATGAAGAGGAAAGTGTCAAGTCGGTGTCTGCGAGGAAGCCAAAGAGTCGAGCTGAGATTGATAGGCAGAATATCATTGGTGATCAAACAGCTCCAGTTCAGACTCGAAGAATGAAATCATCACAGCAAGCATCGTTTTTGTCTCAAGTGGAGCCGAAATGTTTTTCTGATGCAGCTGAAGATGAAAACTGGGTTCAGGCCATGAACGAAGAGCTTGATCAGATTGAGAAGAACCAGACATGGGAGATTATTTCGAGGCCAGCGGACAAGAATGTCATTGGGACCAAATGGGTCTATCGCAACAAGATGAATGAAAGTGGCACAGTGATTCGGAACAAAGCACGACTAGTGTGCAAGGGATACTCCCAGATAGAGGGAATAGATGTTGATGAGACATTTGCACCGGTTGCAAGGCTGGAGACAATCAGATTATTTTTGGCCATAGCAGTGCAAAGAAAGTTCAAAGTGTTCCAGATGGATGTCAAATCCGCATTCTTGAATGGGGTTCTGGAAGAAGAGGTGTATATTGAGTAGCCAGATGGTTTTCTCATTCATGAGGATGAGAACAAAGTTTGCAGGCTGAAGAAGGCATTGTATGGGATGAAATAAGCACCAAGGGCATGGTACTCAAGGCTTGATCAGTACTTGAAGAAGCTTGGTTTTCAGCGTGGAGGAGTTGATTACAATCTCTATTTCAGCAATGAAAGTAATCAAAGGATGATGGTGCTAGTGTATGTCGATGACATAATTTTTGGCGGATCAGATGAAGCTCAGTGCAGACAGTTTTCCGAATTCATGAAAAATGAGTTTGAAATGTCAATGATTGGAGAGATAACGTTTTTCCTTGGTCTACAGGTGACACAAGGAAGGAATGGAACTTTCATTTCTCAATCCAAATATGACAAGGAAGTTCTAAGAAGGTTTGGAATGGATAATTCCAAGGAAATGAAGACTCCGGTTGCTACCCGGATGAAATTATCAAAAGATGAGGATGGCAAGGCAGTTAATATCACAGAATACAGGCAAATCATTGGAAGTCTGTTGTACTTAACCGCAACAAGGCCTGATATTGTTTTCGCCACATGCCAAGCAGTGAGATATCAGAGTAATCCCAAGGAAAGTCACATGCTTGCAGTGAAAAGAATACTTCGGTATATCAAGGGCACGGTGGACTTTGGTTTGACATACAACGACAAATCTCAGACAGAGTTATTGGGATATACTGATGCAGACTGGGCCGGTTCAGCAGATGATAGAAAATCAACGTCAGGTGGTGCATTCTATCTTGGTGGATTGTGTATTTCTTGGCTAAGAAAGAAACAAGATTGCATTTCATTGAGCACCGCAGAAGCTGAGTATATAGCGGCCACTCAAGCATGCACACAGTTATTGTGGATGAAGCAGCAACTTGAAGATATGGGAGTTGAAGTGAAGTCTCCAATCGGAATCCAGTGTGACAACTCAAGTGCTATAAATCTTAGCAAAAATCCTGTCCATCATTCCAGGACAAAGCACATTGAGATCAAGTATCATTTCATCAAGGAGAAGGTTGAGCAGGGCATCGTGAAGTTGGAGTATGTGCCTACAGAGCTACAGGTTGCAGACATTCTGACAAAGGCCTTACCAAAAGAAGCTTTTGAGAGGCATCGACTAGCTCTGGGAGTTCAGTCGATTCCCCGCACTTGAAATAAGTGTGGACGCGGGACCCCCCCCCTCTCCCCGAGGTATGATGTGTTTTCCCTACTGTGCTAATGTGTTCTCTACTATGTTACAGACTACAAAGGCGTGACCTTTGGGTTCGTTGACAAAGGGGGAGAAAAAGTGGTTGTTCATGGGGAAGACAGTGCGGAGATTTGATAAATCATGAATGATATGGGGAGACGCTGACAGGTGGAGCAGCCAGATAGGGGGAGTTGAAGCTAGTTGAATGTGCTTAGCCAGAGCTTAGCTTGGACAACATAGGAAATATGGCTAAAGAGGTGTTGAAGCTGTGAGCAGAAAGGGGGAGCGTATTAAATCTGACGATGCTTGAAGTGATCGATCAAAGAATAGATATCATGACAGCTGAGGATCGTGATAAAAGCAGAAGAGTGGTGTTGGACAGTGTTTGGTGTCAACAGTGGATGTCAGAGATGAAGTGATTCATTGATGAACTTTTCATTTACTCTTGTTTCTCACGCCGAGCATTGCTCATGTGGGCTTAGAGTATGTGTTGAGTAAATCCTTGGTCGCTATCAGAATCGCAATGAGGCGAATAGAGGCTGAAGAATCAACGACGTATCTTTGTTTTGTAAGAGTTGTCAACAAACCCAAAGGGGGAGATTGTTGGGCAAAAATCCCTCAAGGTATCATTGAAGCATTTTTGAGGTGATTGTGTTTGTTGACAAAGCAGACATCTGAGTTGTGATTGTTGACAAAGCAAAACAATGACATACAAATTTGTTGACAAAGAGGATTTCATGGTGGAGTGTCGAGTTCAAGAGCTGAGGTCAACGATCCATGTTTTATTCAAGAACGTCGATAAAAGGAATGGATGATCTGGAGGCGGTACAAAAGAACAGATACAAGGTGGCGCCGTTTTCCAGTGTTTGCCAATTTTTTGGGCCTGAAAAATCGGCAAATGAAGAAAAGTGTTTTTGGCAAAGGGACTTGCGCGCCGTGGACTTGGAGTATAGGAAAATTGCGCGCCATATGCTTTTCAAGATCAGAAGATCAAAATATAGCTAAGGAAATAGGTTCGTGCAAGTTTGGGAGTTGGTCGCGCAAGTGTCTAAATGAAGGAAGACTTGCGCGCCGAGATTGGGTCGCGCAGGTGACTTGCGTGCCGTCGCGCAGGGGGGTCAGTTTGCCTATAAATACTGGACCACCCCCCTTCATTCCTCACCGGAGTTCAGGACGAGAGCTCCCGTCGCGCAGGTGTGGTGGTCGCGCAAGTGGTGTTGTGGTCGCGCAGGTGGGACTTGCGCGCCAGAGGATGAAGTTGTGCGCTGGTGTTAGAAGTTGCGCGCCGGTTTGCAGTTGCATGCCAATAGTGGTTTGGGCGTAAAGGGAAGAGAGTCGCGCAAGTTTGGAGTTTAGGAAGCTTGTGTCGCGCAAGTGTCAGAGGAGAACTTGCGCGCCCGTTGTGACTTGCGCGCCGATACTTGCGCGCCAAGGTTGACTTGCGCGCCAAGTAAGGTTTGTTCCAGCAGTGTTTTTCGGGCTGCGTGGAAGCTGGTAGTTTGACCGATACCTTCGGTGCAAAGAGATATTCATCAACGGGTGAAAGTTAAACTTCAACAGAGCATCTACATACAAGAGAAGATGCATTCTTTCATGAAAATGAAGAGACCTACAGGTCTATAAACTGTGAGTGGATTCCATCCAAGAGCAGTGAGCTCAGGAAGAGGAAGAAGGTGATCCTCTCCACCGGCAGTGAGCCAGAGAGAGAGAAACAGGGAGTGACCCTTGGGAAAGCAGTGAGCTGACCCTAAACATTGTAAAGGCAGTGAGCCTGGGCATAGAAGTGATCTAGCTCGAACCTTGTAATCCACAGCTAGTGAAGATTAGTGGAATTTGGTACGACCGGCAACCTGTCGGCGTATGCTCCTTGGACGTAGCCCTTAGCGGTGAACCAAGTAAAATTGCTGTGTCCTGTGCTTGTCTTACTTTCTATTTATATCGTGCAGCAGGAAAAAGAGAGAAGAGTGTTTTGCTTAACAGCGAAACAAGATCAGAACGGGCGTTAATTTTTAATTAGCAATACCCTGATTCACCCCCCCTCTCAGGGTATCCAGCCTAGTGGACCTAACATTGATCACTCTGGAAACTAGCATCTACATGTCCTATGATGACTAGTCCCGCATCTCCTCCATAAACTAGGAACATATCCTTAGTATGACATAGATACTTAAGGATAGTCTTGACTGCCATCCAATGGGTCTCCTGGATCATTTTGATATCTGCCTACCACACTTAATGAGTAAGCAACATCTAGCCTTGTATGTAGCATAACATACATAACTGGCCCAATCGCGGATGTGTAAGTGATCCTTGCCATTTTATTTCTTTCCACATGTGTCTGAGGACCCATTTTCTTGGAAAGATGAATGTCATGTGACACTGGAAACAATCCCCTATTGAATTGTTCCATACTGAATCGCTTCAGTACCTTGTCAATGTATGTACTTTGACTTAGGGCCAACATTCTCTTGGATCTATCATGATGGATCTTGATCCCAAGAATATATGATGCCTCACCCAAGCCTCTCCTAGAGAAGCATTTATCCAACCATTCCTTAAATGACTGTAAGACAGGTACTTCGTTTCCAATTAGTAATATGTCATCCACATATACTATTAGGAAAACGACTACACTTCCAATAAACCTTTTGTAGAAACAAGGCTCACATTCGTTCTTAACAAAGCCAAATTCTGTTATAGCTTCACCAAAATGAATGTTCCATGACCTTGATGCTTGCTTTAATCTATAAATGGATTTCTGTAACTTTCATACCTTGTTGGCATCCTTTGGAGTCACAAACCCTTCAGGTTGTGTCATGTAGAAATATTCCTGGAGGTTCCCTTTAAGGAATGCTATTTTGACATCCATTTTCCAAATTTCATAGTCATGGTAAGCGGCAATGGCCAACTGGATTCTGATGGATTTCATAATTGCAACTGGTGAAAAGGTTTCATCATAGTCAATTCCTTGACGATGTCTAAAACGTTTTACAACCAGTCATGGCTTATATTTGCTGACTTGTCCCTCCATGTCCATTTTCTTCTTGAATACCCATTTATTACCAACAGGCTTTACATCAACTAGAGGATCTACCAAAATCCATACATGGTTTTGGTACATGGAATCCATTTCAGAATTCATGGCTTCTTGCCACTTGGCAACATCTGTGCCTTCAATAGCTTCCTTTTAGGTAAGAGGATCCTCATTGTCAACGAATAATGAGTCACCATCCTCGGAGGAAAGAAAACCATATCGTTATGGTTCTCTCACCTCTCTCGTGCTCCTATGCAGTTCTTGTGTCTCTGGAATAGAATGTTCTTCCATGGGGCTTTGTGGAATTTGTTTTTGTACTAACTCATGTGTATCTTGAGCCTTGACTTCATCGAAGTCTATCTCGCTCCCACTCTCTCTTTTGAAGATGTGATCCCTCTCAAGTAATATGGCGTCTCTTTCCCCTGTAACCTTTTTATTTGAGGGGTTGTATAGGTAATATCCCCTTATTTCCTTGGGATATCCTATAAAGGTACACTTTGTGCCTCGGGGTGAAATCCTGATACCTAAAGAGGCCTTAAAAAATGATTCACTACCCCACACATGTAAATTTCATAACATAGCTTTGTGTCCTCTCAATAATTCGTATGGAATACCATTTATCAATTTTGTTGGTACTTGGTTTAGTATGTGTGCTGCTGTTTGTAATGCATATCCCCAAAATGATAATGGAAGACTCGCATGACTCGTCATTGATCTCACCATATCCAATAGGGGGTGGTTCCTCTTTTCACTTACACCATTCCACTGAGTCGTGTAAGGAGGAGTGAGTTGAGATAGAATTCCAAACTCCCGTAAGAAATCAATGAAGTCCTGGTTAAGATATTCTTCTCTTCTGTCTGAGCGGATTTTATTAATCTTCTTACCAAGCTAGTTCTCAACCTCATTATTTAATTATTTTAACCGATCAAAAGAATCTGACTTATACCTCATTAAGTAAATATATCCATATCTACTAAAATCATCAGTAAAAGTTATGAAGTACAATAACCCACCCCTTGATTCAACTGGAAATGGTCCACACAAATCTGTGTGAACTAATTCTAGAAGATATTTAGCCCTTTCAATTTTCCCACTAAATGGGGATTTGGTCATTTTTCCTTGTAGAAACTCATGAAATACACCAAGTGGTTTTAGTTCGAATGAATCTAAATACCCATCTTGATATAATTTTGTAAAACACTTCTCATTGACATGACCTAACCGGTGATGCCAAAGTTGGGTGTGGTATGAGTCATGTGAATTAACTTTTTCATTAATTTCCATTACTTGGTTTGTGTAGTCTAACACATAAAGGACGTTATATAAATGTGCATTACCAAAACAAATTCTATCTTTATAAAAGTAGCAACATTCATTTACAAACTTAAAGATGAATCCATCAGTAACTAATCTGGATACTAAAATAATGTTTTTGGTTACAGAGGGTACATAATAACATCCTTTTAATACCAAGACCATACCAGTAGGCAATGTGAGGTGGTAGTCTCTGATAGCTACAATAGTGAGTCTGGCTCTGTTGGCTGCTAGTAGATCCACCTCACCTCGGTCGATCTTTGTGAATCTACTTGGTTCTTGTATTTGGATACAAATGTGAGCACCACAAGCAGTATCTAATACCCAATTGGTAGAAATAGATAGATTTCATTCGATAACAAATGCACTGAAAGCTTCCCCTTTCTTCCTTGGCTAGGTACAGTTTTTCTTCCAGTGGCCCTTCTTGCCATAAGCGAAACAAACGGCCTCATGTTCTCTTGCCTCCCCTTTGATCTTCCTTTTCTTGGAAGGCCTTGAAGAAGCTTTGGGATTAAAGCTCTTCGCCTTCCCTTTAATTTTATTCACCATAAGGACAGAAGGCTTTTCACACTTCATATCATTGTCTACTTGGCGAGTGAGGATAAGAAGACAAGATAAAGACTTCTCGATGTTGTTCATGTTGAAATTTACAAAAAAGTTAGAGAAGCTCTGGGGGAGTGATGAAAGAATGAGATCAGTACCCAGTTCTTCGGGGAGTGTAAACCCTAGAACCTACAAGCACTCAATGTAGCCAATGAGCTTGACTACATGAGGCCCAGCTGGGGCACCCTATCCAAGCTTTCTCTGAAATTGAGCCTTGGAGATATCAAACCTTTCCTGTCTTTCCCTCTCCTGGTATAGACCACAGAGGTGCTCGAGTATGCTATAGGCATCCATGTCTTCATGAGAATTCATGATCTCACTAGGCATTGATGACAATATCAAATATTGAACATCGATTTCATTGCTCAAATGTTGATCATAGACCAAGAAATCTTCATCACTCGCCCCTTGGGCAGGAGAATCAGGAAGTGAGGACTCCAACATGTAAAACTTTCGTTTATAGCGTAGGATAACCTGAAGACGCCTAAACCATTCCTAAAAGTTACTACCGGTGAGGATATTTTCTTTATACAGAATTGATCGCAAAGAAAATGTGGTTGACGAGTTTGTCATATTGATTCTACAAATTAAAAGAGCAGATTTATCAGTACCTTTTGATTTCATTTTTTGAAAAATAATAAATGAATTTATTAATTCTCTCACTATTTTATCAAGTCCCAATGGCCCTCACCATTGAACTTGGAATGTCTAGTTGCGATGACATTTTAGTGGCAAGGATCCATATTCCCCTTTGCATAACCCCAACAAGGGTTGGTAAAGCTATTTAAAGGTATTTATGTAGGGAGATCTTTTCCAACTGTGAGCTTATAGTTCCTTGATCTGTTGAGTGGACTCCCCAATCCTGAAATACTGACTTGGATTTCTTCAACACTTGCCTCCATTTTACAGCAAGTCTAGCAAGGGCTACTCCTATTTATGTAAAATGTTTATGTCAACCTGAAACTTTCATAAGAGCTTCCTTTATAAAAGTAAGTGTCCCATCAAGGGTTGGTCAAACACATAGTTTTATTGATTCTTTCCCTTAATCAAGTAACAGAAGGCTTGGTATGAATTAATATGGTATTTGAGGGATTTTAATCCTTTATACATTGTTTCACATTATCACATGATTTTTAATATTAAGTCATGCTTTCTTAAGTGATTAACCATGATCTGATAATGTTTACACATATTCCTGTTTTTATTTTATTCCATATTTGTATGCTTGTTTATTTCATTAACTATATGATCATGAAAACACATACATAATAAATAAACCATTCAATTAGACAGAAATAAAATAAGATGGCATGATCATGAGCTTCTATTGGTTATCTTATCTAGTGGTTTTGATAATATAACCCTGACCTAGGAAAAAACACCTTGAACTCGATGGTTCATGTTTTGCAGCTCCCACCTATCCACCTTTGTATCTTCTTGGGTTGGTTTCACCTCAGCTTCAGATTTTTAACTGTCTCCTCTGGCTTGGGATATCCTCCATTACATGATGTTTACATTAAAGAAACCATGGGCATGCATGCCCTACATATTATTGGAAGAAGGCTCGCAGCTCAACGAATTTAAATTAAATAAATTTAAATGAAACCATACACACACAAAGGGTCTTTGGTCTAGCTCATGATCATCCATAACATGCAGCGACATTTATGCATATTTAGTATTCAAATTCTTTTAATCGTTCTTTTATTCAAGATAAGTCACGCTTGAATTCAATTAATTATTATATTATAATTAATCAATTATTTATCTTAAATTATTTTCTAAATTTCCTTGAGATTCTTCTCGTACATATTCCTTGTATGGGTCTTTGTACTTTAGAGGGAACCTGGTGAAATTCCATTTCTGGAAAGTACACGGTGTGTAGGCTACATTACATGGCGTGTATTTATTTTCACCCTTTATCCAAAGTACATGTCGATGGCTTTGGCATTTTCTCTATAATTTGGAAATTTTGGAGTACACGGTGTGTAGATTAATCTAACACGACATGTATTTCCTTGTTACGCGGTTACCGGCTTGGAAATCCTGTGTACACGGTACATGGATTCTCCTTGTACACGATTTCACCTGGGCTGGATCGAACTACAAAGCATTTTGATTCAACATACACGTCATGTATTTCAGTTTCCATGCGTCATTCAGTTCTGGTCAACACAGTGTATTAATAACTTAGGTATACTCAATTCACATGGCATGGTTTAGCATACCAGTACCGGTTTGTTGAATCTAAGTACACGGCATGTAGTTTTACTACACGCTATGTATTATTTTGTTGTATAGACAGAATGAGCGGCTCCTCCGGATGAGTTCCTCATTTTTATTTTAATCAAAATTAAAATTAAAATGTCATTTCTATGATGTGAATTGAGAAATGAAGAAGGAATAATAGATATCATTCATTCAGTTTTATAGAACAATTAATCTTGAATTGAATCAAAGATAAATGCGTAAATTATCAATGAAAATTAAATAACTATAATCAACATTGTAACCGCTCTGATACCAATTGAAGGTTCCTAGAGCAGCGGAAGCTCGTGGGTGGATGTGCCCACTTGTCTTTTTTTTCATTAGTAATGATCAATCCGGGATCAATACGACGATAAACACCAGACTCCATGGATAGAATCATAGAAATATACAAAGAAGAAAAATATTCCCAGAACCAAAAAGGAGGATCATCACAGGTTGATTATAATTAATTTAATTAATTGACAAGAAGTACCTTTTATGGCATTCTTTCTTCATTGATATTTCTGATCATGTTCCGATATGATTTATCATTGCGTTGTAGAATCCAAGTGTAGAATTCCTCTTGTAGTGATCCACATGTGCACCACGTATCTCTGGACGTCGCCAAAGAAATATCCAAGTGCTAGCGTGGAGAAGCCTTTTCTTGCGTTGTCTACCATAGATCGCCTTGATCCGCTGGAGGTTGATCTCTCTCAATATTGAGAGAGTTCTTGGAGGATGGGGTTCTTTCAGTCTTAAGATAATTCTCTAGAATTTTTGTGCACAACGATTCTTAGGAAAAGTGTTGGGGTTGTGAGGATATTTATAATCGGGTTTGAGGTTATAGAGTTATGACAATAAATAAAAGCGTTATGCATTTTACTTATTTCATTAACTCTTATTGAAAATCCCAATGTCGAATGATTAATTCCTTGACATGAACCCACACTGATTATAATAAATGTCATTTAATAAAATGATATTATTTCCTCAAAATCCTGACTAGAAAAACTACATGGCGTGTAATCCTTAATACACTGTGTGTACTCGTTTTTTTAAGAAAAATACATTGCGTGTACATTAAATGTACACGACATGTATATATTGTTTTTATTTTTCATTTCCTTTCCAAAATAAAAACTACACGATCTGTACATTCAATGTACATGGCGTGTATATATTGTTTTTCATTTTATTCTTCCCCCAACATTAAAATGATTTACACTTCCTGGAATAATTATTAAACCACATACAAGAATAATCTTTATCTACTTGAGATACTTGGATAAACTTAGTGTGTGACCCTCTAGGCATCTTTCTCGTTGGCATTAGGCGGGCTTGCCTAAAGTCCAAGATTACTGTCTAGCAATGGGTCAAGGTACCCAAGAGAAAGAAGTTGACACCTCATTGACTTGTCACCTCATACTAACTCTTACAATGTAATTTAATTTCTTTTCCTCAATATCTCATCAAGAAGGTTTTATGGAAGTTTTAGTAACCTATATGCTTGATCTTTCATTATTTGACTTCCAGAAATAAACTCATCATGACACCATGGCCATGGAATTAGGGCGATAGTTCTATTTCAATCAAAGGGCCTGAGATATCTACTTCCATAAATATGGAAGGGACAAATCCTTACTCGAATTATCCATTAACAACATGTCATTCATGATGCACCCAACGTACCCTACTTCTCTCCAACTGTATTCGTGATGGTTTTCATCAACAAATATAAGTGTGTGAGTCATGACATGAGTTAATGATAATCATTCAGTCTAAGGACCATTACACACACTCGTAGATAGAAATGTATGATGACACCAAGACATTCGAAATTGCAACTGGTGGGTCTATTCTCATAATCTCCTATCTTGGAGATTACCAAGTGTGAACTCCATGAGAGATAGTCTCATATTCTTATGAGTACTCACACATGACGATCTGTATACTATGTGTCCTATCATAGCATGTCATCCAACCGTAGAACTTTATTTAAGAATATTGTTATAACATTTCAAGGTTCTAATCCTAGCAGGGATCTTCCATGACCTTATTAATGCAACAAATATTCCAGGATATTATTATATTATAGTCATGCATAACAATGAACAATATATAATATGGGTATATTCACATAATCAAAGTACAAAAAGTTTGTTCTCAGGACACCAACTCTAACAATAAAGGGGTGGGTGAAGCACTGATAAACTAGTATTGGGAGTGGGGTGTGAAAAAAAAAGATTATACTCTTTATCAGTTCTTTTTTTACCCTTGTTAATGGTGGCCTTTAACAATGCTAAAAATGATGATAAAGGTGGCCTTTAACAGTGCTGGTAAATGGGTCCTTTAACAATTCTAAAAAAAGCACTGATAAAGCCCCCCTTTATCAGTGCTAAAAAAACACTGATAAAGACCCCCTTTGTCAACAATTTTTTAGCGCTGTTAAATGGGGACATTAACAATGATTTTTAACACTGATAGATGATTTGGGATTTAATTATGCTCCAATTATAAGCGCTAAAAAAGCTCAGATAAAGATCCCCTTTACAAGTGCTTTTTTAGTACTGTTAAAGAGGAATTTAACAACACTTTTTTATTTATTATAGATGATTTGGGATTTTAAAAACACTCCAATTATCAGCACTTTTTAGTACTGATAATGGTCTACTCTAGTGATTTTAATTCTTGGTTTTTTAGTAGTAATAGAGCTCTTCCTGCTCCCTACGCATTATATCTATAACCTCAATTTGAGCTCACAACTTCTCCTTATACTTTGAAATTGATGATTTTGAATCTACATTAGCTCCCCATGAGCTGGATGCCACACATATAGTAGTACCATAATGACTTTTACACATCAATGAAGAACTGATACCAAGATCACATTAAGGGCATCCGAAGTAAAATACTAATGTACCTAGTAAATTTTTTTCGATAAATAAACATCATAAGAATAATATAATATTTTACCAGATGAAATATTGTTTTTGTGCCATTATATCAATAATTCTTTGTTTTTTTGGCATAGAGCTCATAACAGGCTTCGATTTGATATATGGTAGATCCCAAACAGACACCCGGATCAATAGTTATGGTCGTTTGAAGTTAGAGTTGGATTTTCAACTTATTTTAGATATTTTATAAATTTTTTATTTTTTAAATTCAAATTGTTATTAAATGACTATTAATCAATAAAAATTAAAAAATTATTAATCAAAAATATTTTTTAAATTATTTTATAATCCCTTTTTACTAAATATATCATATATTAAGTTTTAATTTCTTTTTATCCTTAACTAAAACATATTTAAAAAATATATATTATATTTATATCAACATCAATATATTTATATATTTATATATTAATATATTATTTTAATGATTATTTTTGAAATATTCCCTTTATCAACGTTAGTAAAAAAGCATTGATAAAGGGTGGTATTTATCAGTGCTTTTTAAAAAGCGCTAATAAAGGGGCCCCCCTTTAACAACACTTTCTTTAGTACTATTAAGTGTACTTTTATCAGTGCTTTTCGTTAATGTTGATAAAGGTACCCTATTTTTCTGTGTTTTTTTCTAGCGCTGATAAAGGATAGCGCTGTGTAAAGCAGTTTTTGTGGAAGTGTTTCTTCCCACTCCCTCAACTAGTGAGACATATTCCATAGGTCGTCACCACAATTTTTTGAGGGTGTGTATGAAATATTTTAATTAAAGCTCATATCATGAAAATTCACGGGTTGAGTATTAGTTTTTAATAAAAGTAAGGATTAAATCTCATAATTAAGTAATAAAATATTTCTTTTATAATCTCTATTTTTAGCTTTGACTTATTGATTAACATTAAATAGTTTCAATAAATAATAATTGTACATAAATAATTTTAATAAAACATTAAGTAATTTACATATATAATACATTGCATTTAATTTCATGTAATTATCTAGCATTTGATCACATTTTTTAGACAACTTAGACAGTCCATTCTCACCATTATTCAAATGTAAATGGCCTTTGTGGCCACCCTCCTATGTTAAATCATTGCACACACCTTCCAACGTAATGTTTTTGGACCACCCTCTGTCCTTAAAGATGTTTTATATCCCCCTATTAATTTTAGGCCAATGAAAAAAAAAACAAGAACCAATCAAACCATAACATTATTAAATGGGTGTCAATAAATATAAAATGACCATTTTCATTGGGAAAAATATTACCTCAAAATTTTATGATATTAAAATTTTCACCGGCATAATCATTAATTAAAAGTAACTATTAATTATTTTTAAATAATAGTAGAGATTGAAGGGCTTAATTAAGGAAATAGTTTCTTTTATCATCTCCATTTTTAGCATTGATTTAAGGATTAATATTAAATAGTTTCCATAAATAATAACTGTACATATATAATTTGAATAAAAAATTATGTAATTTACATATATAAATTATTACATTTAAAGTGATAAAAAAGGTCTTTTTCAATCACATGAAATAACAGAATCCCTAAATCAATGATCTTAAAATCCACATAATAATAAATTTAGTCATTTCTCATAGAGTTAAAAAAGATTGATCCCTATTTAGTATAAATTGAATGAAAATTTGAAAAACATAAAACAATAAATAATAAATATTCTATAAATGCTATATAAATTATAGAGAATTTGGTTTGTATTGTCATTTTCTCTGTTAAGACCAGGGTTGCAGATACTGAACCCCCACACACCTGCTCTACACTTTCCTAACCCATTGTGTTTTTCTTTCTTTCCCCATCATTTCCATGGCTCCACCATCCTGTTTGCGGTGCTTTCATGGAAAATTTCACCAACAAAAACCGAAACCTCAAAAGGTTTCTTTCAACTATTCTCTTATCTAGAAATTTCTGAATGCTATTATCCATGCTTGTTATTTGTTTTGTAAACCTGTGGAGGCTTCTAGATCACTGTAAGTAGTCGAGTTAGGCCGTCTTGCTGACCCATAGAGACCCAACCATAAAGAATTTGTGTGGTCCGAAACCCACACATTAGCAGTCCCACCTCCACCATTAAGGTCTGGTTGGTTCCATCCCATGGAGGATTTTGTATCGCTGCAACTATCAGAGGGTGTCTGTCCTACTACTATCCCATAGAGACCCCACCATAAAGAATCTATGAGGTACCAAATCTGTGCATCAACAACCCCACCTCCACTATCAAGGCCTAGGTGGTTCCATCCCATATGATTTTTCCTGATGAACATAATTCCTACATCACCTGAGATGGAAGTAAATCCCCCCACATCGGCACCCCATATCACATCATGATTGTTCTTCTGCGTGACATTGTTTGTGATAATTTCCTAAGAATAGGTGTCATAATAAAAGTTCATAGAAGATCTCTGTTATGATGAGAACCCGAAAGTGCTATGACACTATTTTTAAATATATGTTCAATATTCAAATTATATCATTTGAGGGACACAAATGATACATACTATCGGGGGTGGAGACTCATAGGACTTTGAGGAACGATCCTATGGTGTACACCCTTGATAATATCTAGGAGGATAATCCATATTTCTATGTGTCATTGGATATTCCTATCTGCGGTCATGTGTATTGGTCCTTAGAATTTAAGACTATTATCAATGAGTATTATGAGTCACACACTTATATATATTGACAAAAACATGATGACAGATGTTTGCGGTGAGGTAGGATATGTTGGGTGCATCATGAGTAATATTGCATTAAAGAGATAATGATATTCATTTCAATGAAAACCAACATAAAAATATGCACAAGGTAATATAATCTCTTTGTATTTAATATCTCATAAATCTCGACACACACTTATGTTATCACCATTTCTTGTTTTATTATTTTTTATCTAACTAGATGGATTTACCCTCAACTCCCATGACCATGGTCTTTTGAAGGTACTACAATCCTTATCAACCAGGACCATGATATAACTTCCTCAACTTGGAAGTGAAAAATATTATCTTGATCATTCAACCAATGTTATACCGCCAATGAAGCATCCAATACAAGCTACCTCTCTAAGATTTCATTATCATCATTTTTTCCTTGCATCAAAGTTCGTGATCAAATGACACACACTGGTAATGATATCAATTCAAGAGGCCAATACACATTTCCATAGATAAGAGCAACAAAGGACACCCAAAACATGTGGTGTTCCAATTGGTGGGTTTTTCCTCGTGATCTAACTTCTAGAGATCACAATGTATGAACTTCATGAGTAGAAGTATAAATTCTTATGATCCCCCAACACCTAATAGTTAAACATATACTGTGTCCAGTCAGTAAAATGTATCTAGACCATAAGTCATATGTTTAAGATTAATTTCATCGTATCTCAAGGTCATCAATATAACTTGGGATCTTCTATGATCTTTTGATACGATAATTAATCTCTGGACATTACCATAAAATATTGGATATAGAAATCTCTACACTATAATGGTAAGAATACATCATGTATATCTAATTGTACACATGATATGATAATCAAATGTATTATTCAAGTTGGGACTTGGGAACCCACTACTACAACACATGATGGGCAGGCGGTGATGTAGGCATGATGCAAGTGGGGCCATCAGGACATCAAATGGTGGGCCTATGAGCCATGTAATAGGATTCATGACCAATGGGACTTCGGGACAAAAAATCATAATTGTAATAAAGTAGATGGTTGGGTGGGTTATCCCTTTGGGGGAGATGACATGCCTTTCTAGCATGTGTTTGGTGCATATGTGTTTGATTGTAATTGTACCCCCAAACACCTAATATAACATGTAACATACCCAACCCAGGATCCACTAAACTGGTACCCCGAGTCGGGTAGTTACATGACCTCAAGCACGCCTCCCCGTACGCTAGAGGTTGCCGACTAACAGTGAGGTTCTAATAGGTCATGTGGGGAGACTATAACCTCAATACCAGAGTGAGAAACAATAGATAATAATTCAAATTACGGATACATAAGAGAACAATCCATAACATGCATAATAACCAAATCTCAAAACTCGATACAATCATAAATAATAATAAATATGTCATGTTGTGTTATAGTGTCAAGTGAAAAAAACCCAAAATAATGAAAATGGTAGAATCCTTAAAATGGTTTGGACTCCAAATCTGGAACCTCTCCCAAACATGTCCCAGGTCCAACTCATCTCCCTAACATAGGGCTCTTACCCTTATCCTGAACTGCAAGCATGAAGTCAGCTCGCGTACCCAATGATGGCCCGAACAGGGTGCGAGTATAACTCAGTAGGCAACCACCAACGGTGTCTACAAAATATCCATCATGGTATATAGTGAATGCAAATGAAAAATAAAGGAAAGTTAAGGTAAACAGTTCAATTGGTCATTATAAAATATGTTCATTTTATTTATACTACCAATGAATTTGGGTTCGCTACTTAGGCATTTCATTGTTCTCAAGCATATGGAAATACAATCAAGCCCTATCTCACTAGGTATCACAATATAACAATTCCCAATATCCTCACCTCAAAGCCTTAGTCCAGGTGGAATGAAACTGTTAGGGGAATAGAACTCTGCCCCCTTCCCTAACCCATGAATTTAGGGTAGGATCTAGAACCTCGGTCCAACTCGACCCATGGGTGTAGAACCTCAAGTCAATACCCCACTCAGCCAAGCTAGGTGCACATGCTTATTTATCATTCACCACAAAACACCATATCAGAACAACATATCCAACATCATTAACAATCATCACAATAATCTAAATAAATGGGAAATTACATTTTGCCTCAATCCATTAACACATTCATTATTCATATTACTTAACCCCTTTATCCCCATTTCCATTTTCCAAGACCATCTCACTAAGAATATTGAAGTATAAAGATAATCCCTAACATTTTCCCATTTATCCATTTAACCCTTTTTTATTCCAACCAAACAACCTCTTGGGTAATTACCCAACCTAGTTGTATTACTAGACACCAATTTCATTTCCTTTAATCATATGAATAGAATCCTCAATGGCTCTATGTTCTTGCACAATGACCTACACTTACTTAGCTAACTCTAAGTCCAGATAAATATTGACATGCCCCTCAGGTAGCCCTAATTTTCTCGAGTCATCCTCCTTGAATACCATGGGGATAAAGAGGGTTCCAATTAACGTTTTAGACACCAATACATCACATCATGTTAAATACACCAAGAAATCTTCAAAATAGGGAAAGAATAAAAACCCTACATGCAAAAATCTGCAAAAAAACCCAAGGGATATAAATTATAGGCCACCTACCTTGAATCTGTTGGAAAACACACTCTCAACCCAAGCCTTAGATCCTGATACTTCACCCCTTTTATGCCTAAACCTAGATCTCACTGAAAAAGAGTGGTTTGAGAGCTTCAGATGGAAATTGCCCAAAATACAAGACCAAAACTGGAAAAGAGAGAGAATGAGAAGATTAGACTCACCCGAATCTTCGATTTGCATCCAACAACACTCTAAATAGCCAAGAATAGAAGGAGTTTGATCCTTGGGATCTCTTGGTCCCTTTGGTTCGTTCCTAGGGTTACAAGAGATGAGGAGGAGGAAAATACTGAGTGGATTATAAAATCCCAAAGTGACATTTTTTTAATTTTTTTAAAAGTTTATGGGCCACCTTCATAGTTTTCCAAACCATGCGCAAACTGGGAAAATGCTACTATCTGAAAATATTCCTCTTTCATGGTTTACCTGGGTTTCCTTCACGGTTAGAAATAACTTTGTGTAGACTATGCAGCTAGCCCAAAAAACTGATTTCCCCCCTTTTTCATGTCCCGAACCCCCAGAACAACCCTGAGCCTCCTCAAGGACTTTAGAAAGAACTTGAATAACTCTAATAAAGGGCTTAAACTAAAACGTAATTAAAAAACACCTTATAGAGAAATATGGGATCTTACAACTTTCCCACCTTATAACGGATCCTCCCCGAGCCACCGTTCCCAAGAATCATTGAGTTTCTAAAGAAAATAGATCTGGAAACTAGAACCGCATATCAAATTACCACTCCCAAGTTTCCTCCGGAATGTTTCCATGATGACATAGAACATGAACCAGGGGCACAACCTTACCCCACATAACTTTCTCTCTATGATCCACAATACGAACTAGGTTCTCCCCAAAGGACGCATCAGCCTCAAGTTCGACATCCTTGGCATTTATCACATGAGATTGGCCTGGGTGATACTGTGAGAGTTGTGAAACATGGAAAACATCAGGCATTCCACAATACCATTATGGAAGATCCAATTGGTAAGCCACCAATCCAATCCTCTCCACAATCTCAAATGGCCCCACATATCTATGTGTAAACTTTCCCTGTTTTAGAATTCGACAATGAACCAACCTTGGAGACACCTAAAGAAACAAACTATCACCCACCATGAACTCAAGAGGTCTACGACGCTGATTTGAATATGACTTTTTCCTACTCTGAGTTGTTTCCATGTGCTTTTGAATCAAACGGACCTTCTCTGATGTCTCCTGCACAAGACTTGGGCCTAACAACTTAGACTCTCCAACCTCCTACCAACACAATGGTGATCTACACGGTCTCCCATAAAGTGACTGAAAAGGTTCCATCTGAACTATAGCCTGAAAACTGTTGTTATACCCATAATAAACAAGTGACAAGTGATTTTCCCACAAACCACTGAAATCCAAAACACATGCTCTCAACATGTCTACTAATACCTCAATTGTACGCTCTAACTGCCCATCAGTATGTGGGTGGTAAGTCATACTCAGAAACACCTGATTACCAAGTTCCTTCTATATTACTTTCTAAAAATGAGAGGGGAAACACGGATCACGATTTGAAACTATGGTTCTTGGAACACCATGAAATCATGCTATTTAATGAACATACAACTCACCCAACTGGTCAGTTGTATAGGTCTCCGGAATCATCAAGAAATGGGACACTTTGGTAAGCCGATCTACCACCACCCAAGTGGCATCATTCTTCTGAGGCATCCATGGAATACCCAATATGAATTATATCTTGACGTCATTCCATTTTCACTCTTTAATAGGCAATGATTGTAACAACCCACCTGGGTGATAATGTTTGGCCTTCACCTGCTGACAGGTAAGGCATTGTTCCATAAAACCCGAAACTTCTCTCTTTATTCCCAGCCACCAAAACTACCTAAAAAGGTCAAAATACATCTTAGACAAGCTCGGATGCACTTCCCACTTTGATGCATGGAACTTTCACATCAAATATTCCCATACATCTACCAGTACCACAACACAACCATGAACATAAGCAACTCCATCAGTACCGAAGGTCCAACCAAAAGGTTACTCCCACCTTTAAGACTTTCCTTTATTTCAAAACACTACGGATCTACTAACTGACTCTCTTTAACTTGGTCCAAAATCATGGACTCAACTGCTATAGATCCAAGGGTCATCTGCTCATGCCCCTCTTGTACCTCCAAATGCATCTCCACAAACAAGGCTATCATCACCCACTCTGAACTGGATTCTTGAACTACTTAATTCTGAGACTTCTGGATCAAAGCATCAATGACACTATTCCCTTTTCCCGGTGTGTAATCCAATTCAAAATCAAAAGACTATAGGTAATCAACCCACCATCTCTGTCAAAGATTAAAATATTTCTAAGAGAAGATGTATTTGAGACTTTTATAGTCAGTAAACGTCATAAAGGGTTATCCCAACAAATAATGCATCCAACACTTTAATGCCTGAGCCACATCAGCTAGCTCTAGGTCATGAGTAGGATATTTTTTTTCATGTGGCCTCAACTGCCTCGACTCATAAGCTACAACATGATCATCCTACATCAACACTACCCCATGTCCAACACCAGACGCATCACAGAACAAGGTATACATCTTACCTGTTTTAGGTAAGATCAAAATCGGTGCGGCGATCAATTGCTTCTTCAGCTCCTAGAAATCATCCTCACAAGCCCCTGACCAATTGAACTTAACCCCCTTCTTGGTTAGGCTTGTGATCAGCACTTCCAAATGAGAGAAATCTTTAATAAACCTTTAGTAATAACCGTCCAAACCCATACAACTCTGAATATCAGTGATGTTCTTGGGTTGTTCCAAAGACACCACAACCTTCACTTTTTCTAGATCAACCGATACACCTGAATCAAATATGATATGTCCTAAAAAGTGAACCTCATCAATCCAAAACATACATTCTAATAGATTTTCATAAATCCTATGCTCTCTTAATGTACTCAAGAAGATGTCAAGATGTTTGGCATGATCGTCATGAGTTTTGGAGTACATTAATATGTCATTAATGAGAACAACTAAAATCTGATCTAGATATGGGTGGAATATACAGTTCATAAAGTCCATGAACACAACTGGTGCATTGGTCAAACCAAACGGAATTACCTGAAATTCATACAACCCATACCTACTTAAAAAAGCCATCTGAGGTATGTCAGAAGGTCTTACCCTCAACTGGTGGTATCCTGATCTCAAATTGCTCTTGGAAAACACTGAGGAACCTCTAAGATGATCAAACAGGTCATCAAGTCTAGGAAGAGGGTATCAGTTCTTAACTGTCATCTGGTTCAACTTCCTATAATCTACACACAACCTCAGTGATCCATCAACCTTCTTAGAAAACAACACGGGAGATCCCCAAGGCGATGTAGTAGGTTTTATAAACCCCTTATGCTCCAATTCTTCTAACTACCATCGATTCTTGGAGCTTTGATGGAGCCATTTGGTAAGGTGGAATGGAAACTAGATTTTCTCCAGGAAACAATTTGATCATAAACTCAACATCTCTATCGGGTGGTAACCCTAAGAATTCCCTAGGAGACACATCCTAAAACTGACCCACAACAAAAGGAAAGGCTGGTTATCCTTTATCCCCATCATCTATCATAAGGCATGAAACTTGGGCTATGATCTCCCCCATCTGATGGCGTAGTGGCCCTGCACAGCCCGCTCGAGTATCCCACTCACCACGAAGAACATGAGTGATCCCATCGAGATATGTTAATGTTACCCGATGTCAGTAACAATCGATATGGTCTTGATATAATGCCAACCAATTTATTCCAAAGATTAGGTCAAAACCTAACATCTCTAGGACAAACATATTCCATAGAAAATGATACCCACTAACCTCCAAATCACATACCTTACACTGCTTGATGTCCTCGACTCGCACCAATAGCAGAGTATCAAGTGACATTGCCCCATATGCAGTCTCTATGGTTAATACCAACAAAACTACAAACTGAGAAGAAATAAAGGAATGCATAAAACATGTATCGAATAAAACACTAGAAAATGTGGATTCTATGAGAATCATAACTTGAACACTAGATGGTCCTACCTCACCACCCTCAGGTGTAGCCTGAACTGCATGGAGATGAACTGCCCCTTTACCCTAGGCCCCAGCCAAAGTACCCTACACTGCACTACTTTGTTGGTATGGGTGATATCGCCCCGAAGTTCCACACCCACCACCCCAACCAGAACGACCCATGGAGCTCCAAATAAATTCCAGATATGGTGTAACTAAACCCCTTACCACACTTGGCATATGCCTCTGACCTACATCATTCCCCAACTATTGCAGGTTCCTATAGAATCTCTGCACGTGGCCTAGCCTGCCACATGCTCAGCACTCAACTGGTGGGTGGGGACACTGGTCACGCTTGTGCCCTGAACTTCCACACTGAAAACAAAAGACTCGGTCAACACCTTGAGAAGCTGACCCACTATTCTAAATTCTCTACATGCTTCCACCCTTCTGAAAGGTTCCAAGGTGGTGCTTCCTACTATCAGAAGTCGTACCACTTGCTCGACCAGTTGGTTCCATAAGTTCACTACCTGAAGCTCCCTTCAGGTTTCCTTCTAAGATAAGGGCTTGATCCACCAATTTAGAAAACCTTTTTAGACAAAAAATATGCACATGAGATCTGATCTCGTGTCTCATCCCATCCTGGAATCATTTTTTCATAACGGCCTCATCTCTCGTCAATGTTGGAATAAAGCATCTCAAGTTGGTAAAATGGATAGCATAGTCTATTACTGACATTTCCCCCTGATTCAACATCATAAAATATGCAGCCTTCCCCTAACTTAAGGTTTCTGGATATAATTTCTCAAGAAACTTCTCTAGAAAATATTTCCACATCACCCCCTTAGCCTGCTCTGTCTGAACCATAATGTCCCACCAACTTTTTTCTTGCCCCCTAAGCATATAGGAAACTAACTTGACTCACTTCTCGAGAGGAGTCTGTAGATGTTCAAGAATAGTTTGGATGGACTCAATCCAGAACTTTGCTACTTCTGGCCACCCTCTCTGGTAAAGGTCAGAGGGTGCTTCAGCTGAAACTCCCTGGTTAGCTCAAACATACTCGGTGCAACCTGCCCTGGGTCTCGTTCCATCATCTGCATAAAATGAGAAAAGTTCTCACAGAATTTATCTTCCCTATCTCCTCGGACCACCATGTTATCCTACTCCAATACTTGAGGAGCATTCTCATAAACGTCCTCATGTCTCCCAATGGGCATACGTCTTCGAGGTGTAATTTCTCTATAATTCCAAACACGATCTCTAGAACACAACCTTAAATCTTTATGAGAAGGAAGAGATATATACAGGTTCATTACTTGTAGTAACCAAACCAGTTCACATACACTACCCAAAAGAGACTACTCGTAATCAGGTCACTACACATGGTCATCTCCCTAAGTATATGGTCAACACGATATCTAATTATCATGGTCACAAGCCTTATCTTTTACTCCCATTCAAACCATTTTCATATTCCAATTTACCCTTACAATAAATTATTCTAATTTTACTTCTTTATCAAGAAACATTTTATAATTACTACTTGACATTTTCACTTCCCCTTCCTATGCATTCATACCATATTATTAGGCATAATTCATTACTTATAAGAGAACATATGCATCCTAACCTTTATATCCCGCACACCCATCCCGTGTGTGTGCCTATCATAATGCATGCCACTTTCCTATATAGGTGCCTATAATGATTCATGAATGCACAACCTCATACCTTTCCATCCACGAGAGAAATATCACAAAACCATTAAATCACACAACAAGTGCATCACCTAATGGTGAAATATCATCATATGTAACAACACATAATTAGAACAACAATCCCCTCCCATGATGACTTGGGTTTTACCCTGTACATGGGTTAGCTACTCCCAAGAATGAGCTCATTACCAAGGCCTGAAACATTCCTAATCTCCTATATACCATCCCCAAATAGTAAGAAAGAGAAAAGAATATGGCCTCTGATACCACATTGTAACATACCCGACCCGGGAGCCACAAAACTGGTGCCCCGAACCAGGTAGTTACATGACCTCAAGTGCACCTCCCCCTATGCTAGAGGTTTACGACTAACAGAAAGGGTCAAATAGGTCATGTGGGGAGACTATACCCTCAATACTAGAGTGATCCATAGCAGATAATAATTGAAATAGAAGAGAAATAAGAGAAAAATCCATAACATGCATAATAACCAAATTCCAAAACTAGGGTACAATCATAAACAATGATAAATATGCCATGTCATGTTATAGTGTCAATTGAACAAAACTGAAAAGAAATAAAAAGGTATAATCCCAAAAATGGTCTGGAATCCAATTTTGGAACATCTCCCAAATGTTGGACTGGGTTATACCATATATGCACAAGAGGGGGGTGAATTGTGACTTTTACAAACTCTTCAAGAATCGTGGTGATTTCCAAATATGTCATTTAACTTTATTAGAATATTTATGAAGTGGAAAATAAACATATTGAAGGACACATCGATTTATAGTGGTTCAGGAAATAGAAGGCCCCTAGTCCACTTCACCAACGCTCTACTCCACGAGCTTGGTGATTTTCACTATCTGGTCCTCTTATCAACAGACCGTCCACAAATGAGTGTAGGCAGTTGGCACCTTTACAAGATAAGGGTAAAACCGAGCCTTTTATTTCATACACAGAACCAAATACATAGTTTAGTATGATAATCTAGTTAATCAAAATGAAAAGATTATTTTTCTAACAATACTTTCCATTTGTTTATCATAGTTGCAGTAGTACACAACTGACAGTAGATGGATTGTTGTCTTCAGAAAAGATGTTCTTTAGGTAAGAGTAGTTCTGAGTTGATCCAGTCACAAAAATATCTTGAAATAAAATCATAAACTTTAACAAAAAAATATTCATGATAGATCTTCGATGTAGAATAAGAATCTTTAACACTTTTGTTTTTCTTCAAAAAAATAGAGTCTAATAGATCTTGGTAGTGGAAAATCTATGTGACTCGTATAACTCTGTAAAAATTATAGTTGAAAAACTCGAGAGTTTTTTCTTCAAATCTTTTTCGTGATGATTCGTCTCTCTATATGTAATAAAAAATAACTCATATACATAAAGAATAAAGACGATCATTTTTCTTTCAAATTTAGATCCACAAATATCACCTTAAGAATTTTGAAATTTAAATGTTTTAATAACAGAGCAGTCTTAACTTCCCTTAATAATCAGCATGAAATCCTATTCTTAAATCAATCATTTGAATCTCAAATAAACAATTTTAAATCAGTGAGAGATGTTCTTTAATATCAGGCTTTGAATATGGCTCAAAATTAGCCTGATATTCCACATAAAGACCATTGCATGATAAAGTCGTATTTTAAATATCAGATACTAAACATAGGGTTAATGATCTATTCTTAAAACGTAAGGTTGATCTCAAATGTAAGGTTGATCTCAAACGTAAGGTCGAAATCAAACATACGGTTGATCAAAAACATAAGGTTGATCTCAAATGTAAGGTTGATCATTCATACTGTTTTCTTTTACTTTCAAACATATAGTTTATTATCCATAATTTACTCTTTAGAAAAACATAAGATACATGATCCATACTTTTTGATGGAACATAAGGTTCATTATAAAAGTAAGCTTGATGATCCATACTTTTGTGAAGAAAATGTAAGGTTCCATACTTACGTAAGGTTCTTATTCCATAATTTTCTGATATTACAAACATAAGGTTCATTTACCATACTTTTTTGATATTACAAATATAAGGTTCCTTTACCATACTTTTCCAATAATGAATGGTTTATTAACCATACTTTTCTAAACTCCCAAAAGTAAATGTAGAATTTTATCCTTACGCTACGCTCTTCAACGTAGGGTATGAACATTTTTTCTAAAACACGCTAAAATGATTTATGAACACCTTTTAAATATTCCACGTGGATTACACGCTATAATATTATTCCAAAATATAATTATAAATAATACTAATTTCCTGAAATATACTTAGAGTAAAATCATTATAATAACAAAAAAGGGTATTTGTGAGCATCAAAATCATCATAAGGATAGAGTATTGTTGAAATAATGCATGCTCAATAATCTTCCCTAATCATAAAAGTATAGAGTATTATTTAAAACAAATCTTTCTCAATATTCTCCCTCTTTTTGTTGTGATCACAAAACCCATGAAATTATTATCATATAATTTATAATTTTTCAAGGTTAAAATAATATTTTATTTTAACAGAATTACTTCAACAAGAGATAAATAAAGTGTTATCCATAGTTCTCACCATATATAAAGAAAATATTTTTTTAATTTTTTTTTACAATTTATTTGAAAAAATTCTTCCCCTTTATAAATTAAAATAATTAAAATAATATTTTATGTTTATCTAAATTTCTATCATAAAGGTAAAACATAAAAACAATATAAAATGTTGTATTGTATCCAAATTTATCCCCCTAAGAAAACGTTTTATCCATTTTCTTAAAATAAAATGTTGTGTTTATCCAATTTATCCCCCTTTTGTGATATCAAAAAGAATGAAAGAATAAGGAATATAACACATTTAATGTAGCACTAAACTTAAGTAAATTCTATCATAAACTATTTATGAATAATTGAATCTAGATTCTGGAATTCTAACATAGAAAGAATTGTAAAAAAAATTAAAAAACACATAAAAATGAGATTCAAAAAATATTTTATTAAAAATATATGTACAAGTACAAAATTGATATAGAAATCAAGGTTGGGATAAAAGGGTTGAAAACGGGTTTCAGCACCTCTGAACAAATTCCTTTAGCTTTAATAACTACATTCTAAACCTCTTCATCAGTCCATCTCCTAACAGAATTATCAGATCTCTTCCTTCCTGAGTCAAATGAATATCTTTAATTAGATTGAATATGAAAAACTCATGCAATATTTATTCCTTTTCTATGAACTAATTTAGCTTTTCAGTGAACCTATTCAGTAATTCTGTTACTCCTGCTTCTTTTGATGTAAGTTGGTCAACATGGTGCTTTTTATTATCCAACAGAACAGACATTGAAGCACTATTACATTGTAAGTCCTACAACCTGTCATTCATATTGCTCATTATAGTTGTAATGGCCTGAAATATCTTGATCAGATCAGGAGAAGTACCTGATGTACTTGTTTGAATGACCTTGATAGTTTCCAACTGTTTCTCCATGAAAGTTTTGAATTTTTCCAAATCTGATTTCAATACAATTTCAGATTTTAATTTTCCAACTTCGGCCAACAACTTGTTTTTAAAAACTTCTAATTACCTTTTTGAAACTGAACTATCTTTCAATTTTTAAATTTTTTGTCTCTCCTTATCTAATTCTCTTCTCAAAGAAGCATTTTCAGCTTGAATTCTATTAAATTTCTTGATTAACTCATTTCCATGATTCTTCTTAGAATCAAAGGCACCCTGTTCTTGATTCTAAAATTTATTTATCAAAATTAAAGGAAATTATTGAGCATCAGATCTCTAATATGTAGCCTTCTTCTCTGGTTTCTCAACCGATTTTTCCTCAAAGTTGTGAAATGACTCATCCACAGAAAAGTTTTCATTTAACAATTCAGTATGAACTTTATATGGACACTCTCATATGTTTCCATTTTAATCAGGTTGTTTCTCCTCATGAGAATCTTTATTTAATTCCTCTAAAATATGTTCTTCTTGAAATTTTTCTTCTTGAATAACTTTAGTAGGTTGTTCAGACTATTCTTGAATAGATTCATTTCGAGCCACTTCAACTTCTCTAGGATTTTCCTCTGCCTGAGGTACAACTTCCTCTTCAATTTGAGGTACCACCTCAAATTGAGAAATAACTTCTCTTAGAAATCTATAGTTGAAAAAAGATCTAGTTGTAACAGCATTTGTTTGAACATGCTCCTCACCAGCTTGAGCGGATCTGTGTCTTTTACTTTGAAGTCCCTCTTGACATCCCTCATCAGTAGATGTAATTGTTGAGTCAATAAGGTTTTCCTTATGACTTTTCCATTCCTTCTTGTTTTTAAAATCACAAACACCTTATCTTTAAGGAAAATCGCTTTTGTAAGGAAAAATGCTTTCTTAAGGAAAATCGCTTTTGTAAGGAAAAATGCTTTCTTAAGGAAAATCGCTTTTATAAGGAAAATTGCTTTCTTAAGGAAAATCGCTTTTATAAGAAAAATTATCCTTATCATATTTTCATTAATATTTTTCTTAAGTATGAAATTCGGATTCACTTTCTCGGAATCATTAAAACTGATAAAAAGCATTCTGTTTTAGGGTTCGGATTCTGGACAAGGACTATAAGGAAGTTTCATTCCGAATTCCGGATATGAATTCTGACTAAGTTCTATTCCAGATTCAGGATACGAATTCTAATGAAGAATTCTCATTACGAACTCTAATGAAGAATTCTCATTACGAATTCTCATTACGAATTCTAATGAAGAATTCCCATTACGAATTCTAATGAAGAAATCTCATTCCGAATTCTCATTACGAATTCTAATGAAGAATTCCCATTACGAATTCTAATGAAGAAATCTCATTCCGAATTCTCATTACGAATTCTGATGATGAATTCTCATTACGAATTCTGATGACGAATTCTCATTCCGAATTCCTACTCCGAATTCCCATTCCGAATTCACCTATTAAACAGAATCTGGTTATCATTGTTTTATACACTCTGAATTTATTCACTCCGAACTTTCACTCCGAAATTTCTATTCCGAACTTTTATGTTAGGGTTTAAAACGATGTCGTACATTCTGGTACACTTACTTTGTTATAAAACGATGTCGTCCATTTTGTTATAAACTAACCGTTGTCTAAGTGACACGTGTACAGGTCCCTCCGAACTTTAAGGAAAATATGACCGTTGGAGAGGAGCCGACCTTACCTATAAATAGGAGCTCATTTGAAAAAGCTCATAACGGATGGATGAACAATTTGGATTTTGTGCATACATGCTATTGAAGTGATTTCTAGAGATAGAGTCTCTTATTAACTCTCAAATCTTCGTGCGACTCCGAATGTTGTTGATTACATTCGAGGGCTTCCGGGGATAGGAAGACAGAGGTGCCGACCACCTTAAAGATCGAGGGCTTTCTTGCTGAGAAAGACAGAGGTGCCGACCACCTTAAAGATCGAGGGCTTTCTTGCTGAGAAAGACAGAGGTTGCCAACTACCTTGAAGTTGAGGGCTTGCGGGGATAGCAAGACAGAGACACCGATCTTCGTATCGAGGGCTTACCCTGGTGTGGGTAAGACAGACTTGCTTGAAAGTATAAATCAAGGGACCTTTATCCAAGGTTGTTGGATACCCTTCTCTTTGGGTTAAAAGACTTTCATCTTGTTACTAGTAGTTTTACTACTCATTTTATTCCGCTGCAATTTGTATCTTAAGGAAAGTATAACTTTCTTATACTTCCTTACTTACTCTGATTCATTTAGATTCTATACGCTTTAAGGTAGAATCTCTTTCCAAGTTCAGTTCGGTGTTGAGGTGTTGTGAATTTACTCAGTTTAACTTTTTTAAACTTAGTTCTTTCCTTTTCTTAAGGAAACTCTAGTTACTCATAACTAACTTTAAAGGTTCCAAAGGAATTTTTAAAGTATACAATTCACCCCCCCTCTTGTATATTGAGCATCTCATATTATATTTCGATCCTAAAATTGGTATCAAAGGTTGGAAACCTCTTACTCTATACCATTCTTACATTTGGTATCAGAGCCAAGGTTACTGAAATACTTGTACTCACGTTCAAGTTTTTCTTGCTCACTTTTCTATTCCGAACTTTTTCATTCCGGATTTTTCCATTCCGAACTTTTCCCATTCCGAACTTTGTGATTTCGATTCTAAGCTACTAACAAGTTTGTTTCCAAGTTATTTTTAGTATGGCAGGAATTAATGTTGGTTCGATTGACAATCTGAATCCTACAAGACCACCTATCTTCGATGGTAATGATTATGAATACTGGAGAGATCGTATGAAGACTTTTGTTATCAATACTGGAGTAGACAACTTTGTGATGCTTACTGGTGATTATAAAATTCCTGACAAGGAAGTCAGAACCTTTACTAACCAGGAGAAACAAGAATATCAACTCAACTATAAGGTACGCAACACTTTACTTTGTTCAATGACTAGGAATATATATATAGCCAAATTTCTTCTTGTGAAGCAGCTAACTGTATATGGAAGAAGTTAGAGGTTACACATTTTGGGACTTCTAAGGTGATTGAGACTAGAAGAGCTATGCTTAGAGCTGAATATCATGGCTTTAATTTTCCTTATGGAGAACCTATCTGTAAAGTTCAACAAAGATTTATGACTATTGTCAACAGTCTGCAATCTATGGGAGAGAAAGGTTTAGATGATGAAGCTCTTGTGGACAAGATAATTGATATTATGCCCAATGAGTGGGAATCCAAGAGAACAGCTATAGATGAGAACAGGAAGGTTACTCAGATTACTCTTGATGAATTATTTGGAACTCTTCTACAACATGAGACAAGAATGAAGAGAGATGCTGGCAACATCAAGAAGAAGACTGGAAATGGTACTGTTGCTTTTACTACAACTTCGAATCAGATGAAAGCTAAGACTCCTGAGAGAGTAACCAGATCCAAATCAAAGAAAGTCATTTTCCAATCCGAATCTAGTGAAAGTGAAGTTTCAGAAAATGAATTAGCCAATCTTGCTCGAAGGATGAACAAGATAGCTGGACAGAGAAACTTTCAATCCAAGTATAAGAAGAAGGATAGGAAAGATAAGAAAGATGGAGAAGTTACTTGTTATGAATGTAAGAGAGCTGGACATATTAGACCAGATTGCCCTATGCTCAAAAAGAAAGAAAGAAAGGAAAGGCATTCAGACAGGAACAGGAAGAAGTATTACAAAGCTAAAGCTAAGAAAGTTCTGAAAGCTAATGACACCTGGAGTGCCAGTGGTGGTGACTCTTCAGATGAATCTTCTGAATATGAATCTTCAGGACAGAAGAATCTTGGTCTTATAGCCAGATTACCTATTGATAATCAATGTCTTATGGCTAAGGTACGAAATGCTGAATCTTTGACCAATATTTACTTAAATCCTAATGATAGTAAGTATTATAACTCTTCTGATGAAGAATCATCTTCTGATGAGGAAAATACTTTACCTACTTTTGAAGAAGTCTCTAGATTTGCTGAACTTCTTGAGATTGAGAATTCCAAACTCAACAAGAAACTTGATAAGGCAAATTCTAGGAATTCTATTCTTACTAAAGAGATATCAGATCTTTCTAAAGATCTTGATAAGAAAAATGCTGATTTTGAAAGTATTTCAAAAAATCTTGAGGAAGTAAGTTCTGAGAAGAATAAACTTTCTAAAGAGTTAGAAAAAGTAATTTCTAAGAAAAATGTTTTCGAGCCTAACTCTAGTTCTAAAACTAATGTTTTTGAGGATAAAAACTTGGTTGTAAAACTCAAGTCCGAAATTTTTTCCTTAAAGAAGTGTTTATCAAACTTTACCCATGGTAAGGAAAATTTTGATAAGATGTATTCTCAAATACGACCTTTAAGAAATAAATCCGGATTTGGTTATACCCATGCGAAACCAGTTTTCAGTAACAATTATTTTGTTCCTCAAAGTGCCCCATTTTGCACTAAGTGTCAATGTGGTGGTCACTGGGCAAGAAGTTGTTCCTTAAACAAAACCCAATCCTTAGGTTTTCATAAAGCTTACTTTTCTAAGAAAATGTGGATACCTAAAATTTTATTGTCTGGAAATCTCGGATCCAAACAAGTTTGGATTCCGAAAGTCTAACTTTGTTCTTAATTTCAGGAAAATAAAGAAAGTTCCAGCAACAATATTTGGTACATGGATAGTGGATGTTCCCGGCACATGACTGGTAACAAAAGCTTCTTTGAAAAGATTATCAAAACGAAAGGAGGAAAGGTAACTTTCGGAGACAATGCTAAGGGAGAGATTGTTGGTATTGGTAATATAGTTCTTTTGGGTAAAACTTTGATTTCAAATGTTCTGTTTGTTAAAGGTCTTAAGCACAACCTCATTAGCATAAGTCAGTTATGTGATGAAGGTTACCTTGTGAATTTTAGGAATGATAAATGCTTAGTTCACAATTCCAAGGAAGAATTTATTCTCTCATCCAATAGGCAAGAGAATGTTTACACCTTAAACTTAGAAGACTTAAGAAGCCAAGATTTACCTTGTCTAAGTGCAATGGAAGATCATTCTTGGTTATGGCATAGAAGATTAGGACACTGTAATCTTAGGAACCTATGTAAACTCTCTAAGAAGAAACTAGTTAAGGATCTACCGGAGCTTAGATTTGATTCTTCTAAAGTTTGTGATCCTTGTCAATATGGCAAGCAACATAAATCTAGTTTTAAGTCAATCGGTGAAGTCTCAACAACTGATGCATTACAGTTGGTGCACATGGATCCTTTTGGTCCAACACAAACTGGAAGCATTGGAGGCAAATACTATGTGTTTGTTCTAGTTGATGATTACACTAGATTTACTTGGGTCTATTTTCTAGCAAGGAAATCTGAAGCTTTTTCTTATTTCAAAAGTTTTAGAGCTCAAGTTAAAAATGAGAAAAACCTTCCATTGAAAACTATTCATAGTGATCATGGAGGAGAATTTCAAAATTCTGATTTTGAAACTTTTTGTAGTAAGAAAGGTATTACTCACAACTTTTCAGCACCTAGAACTCCTCAACAGAATGGTGTAATTGAAAGAAGAAATATAATTCTTCAAGAAATAACTAGAACCATGTTGAGTGAATATTCTATTGCTAGACATTTCTGGGATGAAGCTGTAAGTACTGCTTGTTATACTATAAATCGAGTTTTGATTAGACCTTTTCTTAATAAAACTCCTTATGAGTTATGGAATGGTAGAAAACCAAGACTTTCCTACTTCAAGGTTTTTGGTTGCAAAGTATTCATTTTGAATACTAAAGATAACTTACATAAATTCGCACCAAAATTAGATGAAGGGATTTTCTTAGGATATTCCACAACCTCTAAGGCTTATAGAGTTTTTAATAAAAATACTTGCACTGTTGAGGAAACAGTACATGTGAAATTTGATGAGTCTGACCCTTTTGTTTTTAAAACCTCCCAACCTACATCCTCGGATGTGTTTTCAAAAACTGATTGTCAACCTTTGATAGAAGAACCTTCTGATAAGGAAATTTTTCTAGAAGATACTTCTGAAACATTTACCCCAGAAGACTTTCTACCTTATGTTGATGAACAGGTTTTACAAAACCCAAATCAGGTGTTTCTTAAGAATCATCCCAGTGATAGTATCATTGGTGATGTAAATCAACCTGTAAGGACTAGAAGTTCCTTAAGAAATGAAGTAGAACATCTAGCATTTCTTTCCCAATTAGAGCCTAAAAGCACTGATGAAACTTTAGGTGATGATGATTGGATTAAAGCCATGCAAGATGAACTAAATGAATTCGAAAGGAATAAAGTCTGGACCTTGGTTGAAAGACCTAAGGAAACTTCTGTTATTGGAGTAAAATGGGTTTTCAGAAATAAATGTGATGAAAATGGAGTCATTGTTAGAAATAAAGCGAGACTTGTTGCTAAAGGCTATAATCAGCAAGAAGGAATAGACTATGAAGAAACCTATGCTCCAGTAGCTAGACTTGAATCTATCCGCATTCTACTTGCCTTTGCAGCATTCTTTAATTTCAAACTTTTCCAAATGGATGTGAAATGTGCTTTTCTTAACGGTTATGTTCAAGAGGAAGTTTTTGTTGAACAACCTCCTGGCTTTGAAGATACAAAATATCCAGATCATGTTTTTAGACTTACCAAAGCTTTGTATGGCCTTAAACAAGCCCCACGAGCATGGTATGATAGACTCACTGGTTTTTTACTTCAAAATAACTATGTTAAGGGAAATGCAGATCCAACCCTTTTTATAAAGAAAGATAAGAAAAATGTTTTGATTGTTCAAATTTATGTTGTTGACATTATATTTGGTTCAACTCAACAATCTTTGACTGACTCTTTTGCTAGTCTAATGAAATCTGAGTTTGAAATGAGTATGATGGGTGAGTTAACATTTTTCCTTGGTTTTCAAATTTATCAAAAACCAGAAGGAACATACATATCTCAACATAAGTATATTAAAGATCTTCTTAAAAAGTATGGTTATGACAACACTAAGAGTATAAGTACTCCTATTGGTACCTCAAACTCTCTTGATCTTGATGAAGCTGGGAAACCAGTAGATCAAACATCTTTTAGAGGTATGATTGGAAGTCTACTTTACTTAACAGCTAGTCGACCAGACTTAATGTTTTCAGTATGCTTATGTGCAAGATATCAATCCAATCCTAAGGAATCTCACTTAAAGGCAGTTAAAAGAATTTTTCGCTACCTTAAGGGAACCATGGATCTAGGATTATTTTATACTTCTAGAAATGATTTTGTTCTAAAAAGCTTTTCTGATGCTGACTTTGGTGGATGTAGAATGGATAGAAAGAGTACATCCGGAACTTGTCATTTCTTAGGAGATTCATTAGCTTCTTGGTCATGCAAGAAGCAACATTCTGTTGCACTCTCCACTGCTGAAGCTGAATATGTAGCAGCTGGAAGTTGTTGTGCACAAGTGTTGTGGATGCAACACACACTCACAGACTATGGCCTGAGTTTTACTAAAACTCAAATTTTGTGTGATAACACAAGTGCCATTGCCCTAAGTAAAAACCCTGCACATCACTCCCGTGCAAAACACATAGATATTAGGCATCACTTTCTTAGGGATCACACACTTAAAGGAGATATTATTCTTCAGTTTATCGGAACGCAAGATCAACTTGCTGATATATTCACAAAATCTTTGCCTTCTGATAGATTTGAATATATTAAACAAAAGTTAGGAATGATAACCGTAAGGTAATCTTCCTTAATTAACTTTTTGTTGAAAAAGTCTCCTTACAGTAATAAACTCCTTTTTATAGGGGGAGTACATTTGATTGTTTATTTAACAAAGTTTTTCAAAATTTGTTTTCAAACTTTTCGGAACGAAAATTTCCGGAATGGAACTTCCGGAACTACAATTTTCCAGAAAGGATATTTTTGTACAGAATACTTCTGGAATGAAAGTATTCGTATTGAAAATTTCCGGAATGGACAACTTTCGTAGTGGGACTTTCATAACCAGATTTTCGTACCAAGTTTCGTTTTTCGTATTGAGTTTTTCATATTAAGTTTTTAGTATTTTGTTTTTCGTATTGACTTTTCGTATTTACTTTTTCGTATTGAGTTTTTCGTAGTCGTCTTTATATTACCCATTACGAATAACTTTCCTAAGCTAATCCGAAAGGTATGATTTTCTTACCGAAGTTTTCGTAATCATATTTTACTTGCTGGCAAATTTCTTATACTTTGTTTTCGGTTTTTGCATTTCTTAATTCTTTACTTTAATAAAACCTCAAAAAGATCGGATTCAAGCTTTCAACCGTTAGATCTGATCTCAGATCGTTCTAAACCGTTAGATCAACCGAGAAAGTTGAACCGTCATCCCTTTGCCTATATAAAGGGGACCCTATTTTCTCGTCCCACATCGATTTCAAGCTTTTGCGTGCTGAAGCTCTGCCTCTCCGATTTAAGGCTGTTCCGAACCACAGTTTTCTCCGCTCCGAACCACAGTTTTCTCCGCTCCGAACATCAGTCTTCTCCGTTCCGAACTTCTCAGAGACTTCAGATCCGAATGTCTGCAGAGTTAGCTTCTCAAGAAATGTCTTCAACTAAGCCCATTTCACAGTGGTTAGTCTACAGAGAACGGTTAGTTCATCCAAATTTCTTCAGCAACTACGATTCTATTATATCAAAGAATATCAAGTTGAATGGATGGGAGGATGTGGCGGTATCAAAAATCGGCAACCAAGATGAAGTCTACTCAGATTTGCTTGTTGAATTTTATGAGTCAGTTTCGTTCTTCAAGGAAGATGATAGGGAGAAATTTTCTTTCAAATCGTATGGCAAGACATATAAGCTTTCTTACACCAAGGCTGCAAGCTTGGTGGGGTTAAGTTATGAAGGGGAAGCTGAGTTTATTTCCCATGTATTGCCAGACTCTTTGGGTAGTTTCAACAAGGAGAAAGCCTTAGAAATTCTCGGATTGGATGATGACAAGGCTCCGAAAATTGCAAGTCTTTCTACAAACTTCCGGATTCTGGAGTTATGGGTGCAAGGGCTTATTGTACCGAGAAAAGGAGATAAGGATAGCTTGAAGAAGAGTGAGATATACATCTTAGATTTTCTGATAAATCTAAGGAAGTTCAACTTGATGAAGCATATTCTTCTCAACATTGATAATTTGAAGAAGGGGAATCTGAGAGCTCAGATAGTAATGTACCCAGCAATATTGTCCAAGCTTATAGTTCGGTGCCTTGAGTCCTTCAAGGTAGCTTGTAGTTCCAAACCAAGGGTGTGAAAGATCATTTTGCTCAGTGATGCAACGCTTAAGAGAATGAATATTGCTTTTGACAAGGAGTCATGGAAGTTTATTGATCTACCTCCTCAAGTAGAAGTGACTCCGAAAGTGGCTGATCCGGAATCCTCCAAGCCGGTAAGGAAGATGAAGCTGAAAGAAGTGGTTGTCGAAGCTGAGGAACCTAAGTCTAAGGAAGTCCATTCCGCACCTCCTAAGCCTAAGAAGAAGAAGACATATACTGATGAGGTTGCAGCGAAGTGGAGAGCTGACAAGGAGAAGAGGAAGGAAGGAGATCCGCAGTTCGGATTGGATCCTGCAGAGGCTAAGGCTCTGAAAGAAAAGGCTGCTGATGAGCTCGAGAAGCAAGAAAAGGAAAAGAAGCTGAAGAAGAAGTTGTCAGAAGCTGAGGCTGTGCAAGCGTTTTTGAAATTTAATGAAATGGTTTCAGCAACCATTCCCGTTCCGAGATCTTTTTCTCTGGAATCTCTACCTGAGACTCCAGGAAGAAATCTTGTTACTCCGGAAGAGGCTGTTGCTACTGAGGAAGTAGAGCAAGTGGAAGAGGTTGAAGAAGCTGCTGAAGGAAGTGGAGAGACAGGAGATGTGCTCAAAAAAGTAGATGAATATAAGGGAACTCCTTCGGAACACCTCTCGCTCCGAACATCTGAAGCTCAATCTTCAAAGCTTGCTACTCCTGCAATGGAAGAAGAAAAGGGAGAAGAAGAAGTTACTTGTCAAGAACATATTTTACTTGATGCTGCTCAGATAGGAAACGTAGAAGCCAATGTTCAAGAAGTTGCTGATGAGGAAGATAAAATTGTTCAAGTCTCTGATAGTGAGAACAGATCTCCGGAACAGGTTTCTATTCCGGAAAAAGATAAGGGGAAACAAATTCTTGCTGATACCCCGAGTTCAGAAAAGAGTATGAGGAAGGAAGCTGGTAGTTCTTCGAAAAGGAAGTTGGAGCTTATTGAAGAAGAAAATTCTCCTATCAAGATGTCAGATTTGGAGTCATCATCGTTGGGGCACGATTTTGTTGTTCAGTCCTTGAAGAAGTTAGTGGGAACCATTCCGACCTTCTCCAGTATAGACTCTAGATGCCAGATGCTTCAACATACGATGAATCAGAAAACCGACTCCGTATCCATGGTTATGGATAAATGTGTTGAGATAGAAGCCCAGTTCAAAAATTTCTTTATTGGTTACGAAGCCCATAAAAGATCTTGCAAAAGGATGACTAGCTGGTCCAAGAAGAATGTGGAAGAGATGAGGTTGCTGGATGAGTTTCAGGAGAATGTTAAGGATGCTTTTCAAACCGAGGACAAGAAGTTTCATGAGATGACTGCATCATTCGATGAGAAATTAACAGAGGAAAAGAACATTCGGAGTCAGGAAGTAAGAGATCTGAATGGGAAGTTGAATTCTGTTTCTCAGAATTGGAAATCTGAAAGAGATCATCGGATCAATTTTCTACAAAGGATAAAGGCTCAGGAAGAGAAAATGGAAGCTCAGGAAGAAAAGTTGAAGGCTCAGGAAGAAGTAATTCAAGCTCAGTCAGCAAGAATAGTTGCCTTAGAGAAGCAAGCAGAGGAAGATCATAAGGACCTCAAAAAGATCAAGACAATTCTAAAGGGGCTAATGTCGAAGGAGAAAGATCCCAAATGACCAATCCGATCTTTTTGTTGTAATCTGTTTTTGTTGCTGACATTTCAAATTTAATGAGAATCGTGCTTGTTGTTCCGTTTTGTTGTCGTTACTAATCTTTCAGGTACTTTGTTAAGTTTTTCCATTCCCTCCAATTCTTTTTGAAAATCACAAAGGGGGAGAAGGAAAAGATCCTTAAGAAAAAGAGGAAATCTAATAAGAGTTTTTCAAAGGGGGAGAAAGGAAAATACCCAAGGAGAAAAAACTCTAATAAGAGTTTGTTTAAGGGGGAGTTTTTATTAAAGAAACATCACTCCGGAAATATGAATACGATCCTTAGAGATTCAAAGCCTAAGGGGGAGTTAGTCGTATTCATCTATATCCTTAAACCAAGGGAGATAAGCTTTAATATGTTTCTTTCTTCTTAGAATAGCTTTTTCGTAAGGATGTTTGTGCTTTCCAAAAAGGGGGAGATTGTTGAGTCAATAAGGTTTTCCTTATGACTTTTCCATTCCTTCTTGTTTTGAAAATCACAAACACCTTATCTTTAAGGAAAATCGCTTTTGTAAGGAAAAATGCTTTCTTAAGGAAAATCGCTTTTGTAAGGAAAAATGCTTTCTTAAGGAAAATCGCTTTTATAAGGAAAATTGCTTTCTTAAGGAAAATCGCTTTTATAAGAAAAATTATCCTTATCATATTTTCATTAATATTTTTCTTAAGTATGAAATTCGGATTCACTTTCTCGGAATCATTAAAACTGATAAAAAGCATTCTGTTTTAGGGTTCGGATTCTGGACAAGGACTATAAGGAAGTTTCATTCCGAATTCCGGATATGAATTCTGACTAAGTTCTATTCCAGATTCAGGATACGAATTCTAATGAAGAATTCTCATTACGAACTCTAATGAAGAATTCTCATTACGAATTCTCATTAGGAATTCTAATGAAGAATTCCCATTACGAATTCTAATGAAGAAATCTCATTCCGAATTCTCATTACGAATTCTAATGAAGAATTCCCATTACGAATTCTAATGAAGAAATCTCATTCCGAATTCTCATTAAGAATTCTGATGATGAATTCTCATTACGAATTCGGATGACGAATTCTCATTCCGAATTCCTACTCCGAATTCCCATTCCGAATTCACCTATTAAACAGAATCTGGTTATCATTGTTTTATACACTCTGAATTTATTCACTCCGAACTTTCACTCCGAAATTTCTATTCCGAACTTTTATGTTAGGGTTTAAAACGATGTCGTACATTCTGGTACACTTACTTTGTTATAAAACGATGTCGTCCATTTTGTTATAAACTAACCGTTGTCTAAGTGACACGTGTACAGGTCCCTCCGAACTTTAAGGAAAATATGACCGTTGGAGAGGAGCCGACCTTACCTATAAATAGGAGCTCATTTGAAAAAGCTCATAACAGATGGATGAACAATTTGGATTTTGTGCATACATGCTGTTGAAGTGATTTCTAGAGAGAGAGTCTCTTATTAACTCTCAAAGCTTCGTGCGACTCCGAATGTTGTTGATTACATTCGAGGGCTTCCGGGGATAGGAAGACAGAGGTGCCGACCACCTTAAAGATCGAGGGCTTTCTTGCTGAGAAAGACAGAGGTGCCGACCACCTTAAAGATCGAGGGCTTTCTTGCTGAGAAAGACAGAGGTTGCCAACTACCTTGAAGTTGAGGGCTTGCGGGGATAGCAAGACAGAGACACCGATCTTCATATCGAGGGCTTACCCTGGTGTGGGTAAGACAGACTTGCTTGAAAGTATAAATCAAGGGACCTTTATCCAAGGTTGTTGGATACCCTTCTCTTTGGGTTAAAAGACTTTCATCTTGTTACTAGTAGTTTTACTACTCATTTTATTCCGCTGCAATTTGTATCTTAAGGAAAGTATAACTTTCTTATACTTCCTTACTTACTCTGATTCATTTAGATTCTATACGCTTTAAGGTAGAATCTCTTTCCAAGTTCAGTTCGGTGTTGAGGTGTTGTGAATTTACTCAGTTTAACTTTGTTAAACTTAGTTCTTTCCTTTTCTTAAGGAAACTCTAGTTACTCATAACTAACTTTAAAGGTTCCAAAGGAATTTTTAAAGTATACAATTCACCCCCCCTCTTGTATATTGAGCATCTCATATTATATTTCGATCCTACAGTAATGACTGGTTCAAATTGAATTCAACTTGATGTTTTGGAAACATCATTGGTTCCTAATTCAACTATTACTTCTTTGGTTTTCCCAGTTTTCTCCCCCTGAGAAGACTCCTGATCTTCATCAGCACCAACAATCTTAAGATTTCCTTTCATAGTGCTCTATAAAAATCCTTTTTTTCTTAAAGTTCCAGCATTGAACATGTTACTGTGATGGCATCACACTCTGGAATCTACTAATATCACCACATCAGACTTAAACAATAATTTAGAAATGAACCTCCCATAGGGATAGAAGTTCATTCAATCCTCTGGTTGACAACAGTAGTTCAAATACCTGATCATATAATGAGGAAAATTCAACTTGATGTCACTCAGAAATAGAAACATAAAATACATATCAGGATATAAAATCTTCTCCATTTCATAAATCCTTGGGGCAATCCCTATTTGAACAAATTTTAAAATAATTTTCTAATCTGGCTACAGATCCTTGAATAATATCTTTCTGATTTTCATAGAAGCAAATAAAAATTTCATAATGTCCTATGACTTATGTTCATTATCTCTAATGGATTTCAAATAAAAGTGATAAACTCCCTCATGAGGGTAGTTTATGATTATATCTATTTCCACAAATGAAATAGAAAAATATCGATCTTTAATTTTCGAAAATATGAAGTCCTCTGTATCTCCAAGACTGAACTAAATAGATTTAAATAAATTTCACAACTCTACCTTGTACATAAATTCTATGTTTTCATAACTGAACATTTGTTTGAGATTCTAAAATTCCAAAGCTTGCTTCAGCATTAGATTGGTATGGTACAACCATTCCAAATCAATTACTTTTCCCTGTAAGATCTTTCTTCCTGTTGAATGCTGACACTTGGTATTACTAGCTTCTCCTTCCTCAATTCACTCTGTCTTGGCCATTTTTTCCTTAAAGTTATGATGGCTCGAAGGCTTAGGGTTTCGAAGGTTCAGTAAAAGGTATAAAAAGGTGGTAAGGGTTTTGGTGTTTTGAAAGGTTTTAATAAAATGAATGGGTTTGGAATTTGAAAAGGGTTCTAACAACCTTGATTCCCATGTCATTATGTACATAATAATCATTACATTATTTAAAATAAAGTAAAAACGTATGTGAAAAAAATATAGCAGTACAGAAGAAATTTTAAATTATTCTAAAAAATAATAATTAAATTATTTAAAACAGTGAAGATTAAAATAAAATAAGAATTAATATAATTAAATAAGTAAGATTAAAATTAAAATTTAATTTAAAATTAAATAAACCTAGCTCCCCCTTAATAAAATCAAACCATGCAGTTGAAGTGGTTTAGTAAAAATATCAGCTAATTGTATTTTAGTACTTACAAATTCTAAGAATATATCCTTTTTAAGAACACGATCTCTTAGAAAATGATGTCTAATATCAATATGATTAATCCTAGAATGATTAAGAGTATTTTTTGAAATATTTATTTCTCTTGTATTATCACATAAAATAGGTGTATTATTAAAATTTAGTCCAAAGTTCGTAAGAGTGTTTTTGATCCACAACACTTGTGCACAAAAACTTCCTACAGACACATATTCTGCCTCAGCTATTGACAAGGAAACTCAGTGTTGTTTTTTACTATACCATGAAACTAAATATTTTCCTAAAAAGTGACAGGTTTCTGAGGTTCTATTTATATCTAATCTACAGCTTCCAAAATAAGCATCTGAATATGAAATTAAATTAAAATCAAAAGTTTTTAGATAGAGAAGAGATTGAAAAATAGTTTCTTTTTAATATTTAAAAACTCTTTTGACAACACTTAAGTGAGATTCTTTAGTATTTGATTGAAATATTGCACAAAGACATACTGAGTACATTATATCTGGCCTGCTAGTAGTAAGATATAATAAACTACCAATCATACCCTTATATAACTTGTTGTCAACTGATGTTCCGGTTTCATCCAAATCTAGTTTTATATTAGTACACATAGGATTTGTATATGTCTTGCTATTTTCAAGTCTAAATTTCTTTAATAAATCAGTAATATATTTTCTTTGATTAAAAACATTTCCAAAATCTTTTTGATAAATTTTTAGTCCTAAAAAGAATTTAATTCCCCCATAATTCTCATTTCAAATTATTTTTTCATTAAATTTGAAAACTCATAAAAAAGTTATTTATTTTTTGATCCAAAAATTATATAAAAAACATAAATTTGAACCAATAAAATATTAGATTTTATAGTTCTCTTAAATAATGTTGGATCTTCCATTCCAACAGTAAAATCATTTTTCAAAAGAAAAGAAATTAATCTCTCATACCAAGCTCTAGGTGCTTGTTTGAGGCTATAAAGAACTTTAGTAAGTTTAAAAAAAGAATCTAGTTTTTGAGAATTTTCAAAACTAGGAGGTTGCTCAACATAAACTTTATTCATTAAATAACCATTTAAAAAGACAGATTTAACATCCATCTGAAATAATTTAAAGTTCATATGATATGCATAGGCTAAAATAATTCTAATGGATTCTAATCTAGCTACAGGTGAAAATGTCTCATCATAATCTATACCTCCTTCTTGATTATATCCTTTAGATACCAGTCTTGCTTTATTTCTAGTTATTATTCCTTGATCATTTTTTTTATTTCTAAATTCCCATTTAGTTCCTATAACTAGTTAGTTCTGTGTTCTTTCAACTAAATTACAAACTTCATTTCTCTTGAAATGGTTTAGTTATTCTTACATTGATATCATCCAACTTTCATCAACTAAGGCTTCTTCTAATGTCTTAGGTTCTAATTGGGATAGAAAGGCAGAAAACTCAACTATATTTACTATATTTATTATGGTCATTATTCCTGTGTCTAGGTCTCCTATAACAATTTCTAAAGGGTGATTCTTTAGGGTTCTATATTGTCTAGGTAATACATTATTAGGTTCATCAGTGTCATGTTCTTCTGAACTGGAATGAATTTTATTTATATCTTTTTCAAAATCATCTTTCAAGTTCTCAAGTCTCATGTTATCATTAGAGTCAGATTCATTAATTTGATCTTTCTTTTTCTCAAAGGGATCAAATTCATAAAATTTCACATGAACTGATTCTTCAACAATCCTTGAATTTTTATTAAAAATTATATAAGCTTTGTAAGTTGCAGAATATCTTAAGAAAATGCCTTCATCATATTTTGGATCAAATTTATCAAGATATTACTTGGTGTTCAAGGTGTAAACATTGTATCCAAAAACATTAAAGTACTTTACTTTTGTTTTTCTATTTTTCCAGAGTTCATATGGTGTCTTTTTTAAAATAGGTCTAATTAAAACTCTATTCATTATATAGCAGGCTGTACTTATAGCTTCTTCCCAGAAATAGGTAGGAAGACTGTATTCATTTAACATAATCCTAGCCATTTCTTGAATAGTTCTATTTCTTCTTTCAAAAATCCCATTCTGTTGAGGTGTTCTTGGTGAAGAGAAGGTGTGTTTAATACCTAAATTTGATCAAAAGGAATTAAATTCCAAATTCTAAAATTCTACACAATTATAACTTCTTAATGAAATCATTTTAAAACCTTTTTCATTTTGAACAGCTTTGCAAAAACATTCAAATATAGTAAAAGCTACATTTTTATATTTTAGAAAATAAACCCAAGTAAATATAGAATAGTCCTCAACTAAAACATATACTTATAATTTACCAACCAAACTTTCTATTATTGAATGTCCAAAAAAATCCATTTGGATAAGTTCTAGAGGTTTAGATGTAGAAATTTTGTTAACATATTTGAAGGATGATTTTTGATGCTTTCAAGTTGACATGCATCACAAAATCTGCCACTATCAAATTTAAGACTAGGTAAATCATAAACTAGTTGTTTCCTAGGTAACTTATGTAAAGCATATATATTGAAATGTCCAAGTCTCCTTTTCCAGATCCATGATTCATTTATCTTAGCAGTTAAATAATTTACTTTTTGTTTACACAAGGAATTTAAGTCCAGAGTATAAACATTATCAGTTATGGGTGCTCTAAATTTAAGTAAATTATCTTTAAAAATAGAACAACATCTGTTATAAAAATCAACAAAATAACCATCATCACATATTTGAGAGATAATTATTAGGTTGTGTTTAAATCCTTGTACATAGAGTACTTTATTGATTGAGATAGCTTCTGGATCTCCAATAGTTCCAATGAAAATTATTTTACATTTGGAATTGTCACTAAATGTGACTAATCCTCCATCCTTTTGAGTTAATGTTTTAATGTTTGATGAGTTCCCACTCATATGCTTGTAGAATCCATGTTACATATACCATATTTCATTTCGGCTTCTGTGACTTGTTTCCTACAAAGGTATTCAAACAAAAGTTTGTTTTGGTACCCATATTCTATTGGGTCTAGCAGTGTTAGCTAGCAATGATCTAGGAATCCATACTTTCTTTGTTTTACTATAATCAATAGAATCATATAAACTTCTTACAACAAAGGATTTCTTAATCCCACTTATTTCAGGTTTCCTTAAATAACAGTTTTTATATATGTGAACATTTTTTCCATAGTAGTTTCAAATTATACCTTTTGTACTTGGAAAATAATTGTTCTTATACACTTTTGGTTTCCCACCTTTACTGCCTATTCCAGATCTTTACTTTTTGATAACATTCTTTCTAAGAAGTTAATTAGTGTATTTTATCATTTTATAAAAATAAGAGATGCATTTTTTATGTCTCTAATCTTGTTTTTTGTGTATTTATTTTAGTTTCATTATATATACAGTTTGCGTTTGTTGAGTTATATTTTTCAATTAACACTTGATGTTGTTTTAGCAGAGTGTCTATTTATCCTAAAACAATTGTGTGAATATTTTTCAGTGATTTATGTTTCTTAAGGAATCATATTTTCTTTCCATCATATTATAGTAGGCTGCAAGTTTATCATATGAGAAACTAGAATGAGAATTCAAATCAGATGAGTAACAAGATTGTACCTCATCAGCTTCTACCGTAAAGCACATATTTGCTTTTATATTCGATTCCTCCTTTTCGAAGTCAGAATTTGATGAGTTGTTAGATTCTTCAAAAACACTCCAAATAGATTTCATTGCTCTTTTTTATTTCTTCTCATAATCATTATTTTTGAAAAAAATATTTCCCCTTTTAATTGAGGACAGTCAGGTCTTATGTGACCCATATTTTTGCGTTCATAGCATCTGACTTACTTTGGATCTTTCTCATCTCTCTTGAAGGATTTTCTAAATCCTTTCTTTTTCTTATAAAATTTTCTAAATTTTCTGGCCATATGTTCCAGTTCCATTTCTGAATCAGATGAGTGAGAACTTTCTTTCTTTTTGATTTCTTGTTTCATCTTCCTACTCTTTTTATGAGATTTAACTTTCAGAGAAGTATTTTATCTTTTTATTAAGACTTTATGCTCATTAGCTTCATCTTCCATCCCATCTTCATACATCATCAGGGTTCCAATAAATTCTATCATAGTAATATTTTTAACTGGTGTTGATTTCTTAATGGTTGCTGATATTCCATTCCATCTGGGTGGTAGTACTCTCAGTACTTTCAAGGCATGATCTTCTTATTTGATAGGATCTCCCAAGGCAGTGATGTTGTTGACAATTTCTGTGAGCCTTCCATTCATCTAATTGATACTTTCACCATCAATAATTCTTAAATTATCAAATTTTAGTTTTGCTGTAGTATACCTCATTTGTCTGACATTGTCAGTTCCTTCATAAGAAACTGCAATTGTCTGCCACATCTCATATGCAATAGGAAATTGAGATACTCGATTGATTTCATGTGGTCCTAGACCACATATGATAACATTCATAGATTTTGAATTTATGTCATAATATGCTTCAGTAGCTGCACTCCATGTTTCAAGATTCTCAGGAATTTCATAAGGAGTAATAATTTTTGAGTAGACTATATATCTAAGATTTTTCAGATAGATGATCATCCTTGACTTACAACATCCATAGTTTTTACCATTGAAATACGGAGCTCAAACTATTGGAATTCCCTCTCATGAATCAGCCATTGAGATCTCTAAGTATAATAATTTGAAACTTTCAGCTTGTTATATCTTTATTAAAAGAAATCTCATCCTCTGATACCAATTGTTGAATCAGGTTATACCAAATATGCACAAGATGGGAGTGAATTGTGTGTTTTACAAATTCTTCAAGAATCGTGATGATTGCCAAATCTATCATTTAACTTTATCAGAATGTTTATGCAGTGGAATATAAACAGATTGAAGGATGCACATATGTATAGTGGTTTGGGAAATAGAAGTCCTCTAGTCCACTCCACAAATGCTCTACTCCATGACCTTGGTGATTTTCACTATATGTTCCTCTTATCAACAGACCGTCCCCAACTGAGTGTAGGCAGTTAGCACCTTTACAAGATAAAGCTAAAATAGATCCTTCTAGTTCATACACAGAACTGAATACAAAACTTAGTACGAGAATCCATTTAATCAAAATTAAAAGAGTATTTGTCTAAAAATAGTTTCTAGTTGTTCTTCACAGTTGTAGTAGCACACAACTAATAGTAGATGGATCGTTGTATTCAGAAAAGATGTTCTTCAGGTAAGAGCAGTTCTGAGTTGATCTAGTCACAAATAGATCTTGAAATAAAATCAGAAAATGATGTTATTAATATTTTTAGGACTTATTATATACTCCCTTTACTGATTTTATATGAAATTCACATAATGTGTGTGAAATATTAATATTTTAATACTAAGTATAATTTTTGAGCATTTTTAGAAGTAGTCCAATTGAGTCAGTTTACTATTTTATTTATAAATCTCACCCTACTAATACAAATTGTGTGGTTATTGTTTTTTAGGATTCCTAATTCAATATAAAAAATTTAATTAGAAGGTATCATGGGCTAATTCTTCCATTTTAAGGCCCATATGGACCACACAAGGAGGCCTACAAAATCTGTGATGAAACTGGACCAGCCATGAAGATTTAATTTCTGGGATCAATAAGGAAGTCAAAATTCTTTTATTCTCCTCCAAAGTTCGGGGGATAATGAAAGGAGTATTGGATAAAAGTTTCCATGCCCAACTCTAAATAAAAGGGGCCCAACTAAGTCTTTGAAGTCCAGCCCACCATTCTGGCCAGTAATTAAAATAAGTATAGTATTAATGGCATATCTCTTGATCTAGTCATAAAATCAAGATGCAATTTTTCAGCGTGAAAGAGGAGATATAGGCGGCTGAAGTTATTGAGTAAATAATTCTGATTTGAAGGCATATTACTATCCCAAAATCCATTCACATTTTGGCCATCGAAAAAGCATGGATTGAAATGGACAGTTTAACTTTGTTTTATCAACTGGCCATAACTTTGGATACTTAAGTCTAAATGACTCCAAATTTTGAGTGAGGTCGTCCAACATTATTATATTAAACTTTTAATCAGGATATACCTCGATATTCGGCTGTCTTAATGTCCAAATCATCGATCCAAGTGTAGAGACAGATTGGGAATGCAAACAATCCACTTCCTTGGGCTATAAATACATCCCCCTCCTCTACTTGCAAGGTGTTAGCATTTCAGAAGAGATGAGATCATATTGGCATGAAAAAAGCCTTTAAAAAGGCTTGTGAGGACATTACATACTCAATTTTTCACTTGAGATACCCTTAATCCTCTCTTTGTTTCCCTTCACTTTTGTGTTGTTCTTCGTTTGTAATCTTGTAAGTTTGTGTTTTGTAATTCTGTTTTAATGCAAGTTTGTTCTTCAATATCTCTTATTCTCATCCACCTTCTATAGTTTCATATTAATTTTCTTAAAAAAGTTTAAATATAGTTGAATCCCTTCCCCTTATTTTTCTTTCTCATTCAGTCTAAAGTACGTTTTTTAATTATCATCATCGTTTGTGTGTGTGTTCTACGCACTACTCTTTTCTTATCCATTTATTTTTATTATTTTATTAACTTATCATCATAATCATTATAAGAAGATTAATAATAATTTAAATGGATGAGTAAATATTTAATTGAGGTGAGTTATAATTTAGGTATGTTAAGTGATTTAGAGATTTTTCTCGACAAATATTCTTTAAATTAACATTGTGTATGTTGGACTTAACATGTCACAGATTAATGACTTGTTTTGTTTAATATATGGATTACATGGATTATTGGAACCATAAATAAACTACCAAAATCAAGTACTGATTGAGATTATAATCCTAGTTAAGTTAAGGCTTGGATTAAAGCCTTAACACTTAGGAATTCCAATCAATGTCAACTTGTGACATGGATGTTAATTTAAATGCAATATAAAGCAAAGCTCAAGGATATCACAAGCCTAACTAACTAATGATGAACTCATCCCAATATTTATCAAATTGTTAAATCAATATTAATAAATCAATCATTTCAATTAATCTCTACAAACAAACCCCCCAATAAAAATACAATCAACTAAAAACAATCGGCTATTTAAAAAGTATCATCACTGAGGATTCGACCCGAGTGCTGCTATACACATTAGTAGAGCATCAGAACTTTGACCAGTCGATAGGCGAAAATACGCCATGCATTTCAAATGTCGCTGTTGTCGAGGATGGTGCTTTATGTAGTCATTAGTTTATGGTTATTGTAAAAAAAATCAAAAAAAAAACAATGTTTAAAAAAAATTGAAAAAAAAACACAAAGAAAAGCCTGCCTTCCTCATAAAAATCATAAACAGAAAACACAAAAAGAAAAAACCATCTTCCTTTTTCTTCCAACATATTTTTTAATTCCCCATAGCCTCCCAAACAATCCCTTGGATTTGTTTGACCCTGAAATTGAGCAAACACTTCACCAAATTAGGAGGAACATAAGAGATAATCAAATAATTCAAGAACCAGTCCTTGTCCAACCAATTGAATTAGATATATCCAATCCTAGGGAACAAACACTTAAAGAACTTTCTACCCTTGATATGAATTACCAACCTCTTGGTATTCAATATCCAAACATATAATCTGACTTCGAACTCAAATCGGGTTTGATTCATCTTCTTCCTCATTTCCATGGGCTAGCCGGTGAGGATCCACATCTCCACCTTAAAGAGTTCCAAGTAGTGTGCTCTACCATGATACCTCAAGGGGTTTCTGAGAAACAAATAAAACTCCGAGCATTCCCTTTCTCCCTAGATGACACTGCTAAGTCATGGCTCTACTACCTTCCTCCTGGTTCCATAACCACATGGAATGACATGAAGTGACTTTTCTTAGATAAATTCTTTCCTGTTTCTCGTAATACTTCTATCCGAAAGGAATTAAGTGGTATCCATCAGTTCCCAAGTGAATCACTCCATGAATACTGGGAGAGGGTCAAAAATCTTGTTACAACCTTCCCACATCACCAAATCCTTGACCAAATCTTGATTCAATACTTCTATGAGGGGTTATTGGAAATGGAGAAACTCTCATTGATGCCGCAAGTGGCGGTGCTCTTGTTGATAAAACTCCAGCAGCGGCAAGAGATCTAATAATTAACATGGCTACATACGCACAATAATTCCATACTCGAGCACATGCTCAAGTAAAACAAGCCCAATATAATCAATCAATTGTTCCGAACAAGATGACCGAGTGGATGAGTGAACTTATAGGTCTTGTGAGACAACTAGACGTGGTTACCAAATCTCCAACCTCATCTTCTCTGTATTCAATGTTTCCTGGACCTATCAAAAACTATGTAATCTGCAACTATTCATCTCATCCAATAGACACATTTCCACAACATCAAGAGGATCAATCTGATTCATCTGGACCAATGGATCTCAATGCAGCATATGCTCAGCAGAACACCAACCCTCAACTATCAGGTCAGTCTCATAGAAACTTAAACCAACCCCACTCTGAGCCCTTATCTTCTCCCTATAACCCTAACTTGAGATATGGGAATCCCATTTCTCATCCCCCTCAATTCCCTCCTCAAAACCAAAACCAGTTTCTATACGGTCAAGGTGTTGGTAACTTCCAACAACCTTATCCTTTTATTCCTCAACCTCAAATGAACAATCCTCCTCCTTGATTCCACTATCAAAGTGAGCCTTACCAATTCCCAAACCAATACAATCGTTTTCCCAAGAACCAATCTCAAGTAAATCCCAATCCGGGACAAGCCTCTTCTTCCAAGAAACCATGGGAAAGTGCAGTTGAAGATCTTGCCTCTTCCACCCATTCCAGCCTTAAAAACATTGAAACCCAAATTGGTCAACTTGCATCCCACCTTAGTCAGCAGCAACCATCCCATTCTTCCCAACTTCCAGCTCAACCATTACCCAACCCTAAGGGTAATGTAAGTGTAATTACACTTAGATCAGGAAATCAAATTTCTATGACTCAAGACAAGTCCTCCAACCCTCCTTTGAATGTTGACCTAGAAAATGAAAAGAAAAATAAACTTGAAAAGGAACCTGAATCCATTCCCTCACCTCCTCTATTCCACTTAGGAATCCAATTCCTTTTCCACAAGCTGTCTATAATCCAAAGAAGTTCTTTGAATCCGATCCTGAAATGCTCGACATGTTTAGACATGTTGAAGTCAAAATTCCTCTCTTAGATGCCATCAAACAAATTCCTAAGTATGCCAAGTTTCTTAAGGAATTTTGCACCCACAAGAGGCAACTTAGGACCTTTGAAAATGTTTCCACCCAGTAGTCTATTCCCATATAGTGCAAAGATCCAGGGACCATTATGGTTCCACGCAAAATTGGAAGTTCCAACTTTGATGATGCACTCATAGACCTAGTAGCCTCAATTAATGTCATGCCCAAATCCATATTCACCAACCTTGGTCTAGGTACCTTACATCCAACCAGTGTTTTCATTCAATTGGACAATCGAAGCACAGCCAGTCCTGAAGGAATAATTGAGGATGTCCTTGTCCGAGTCAATGATCTTATCTTCCCTACTTATTTTTATGTCCTTGACATGGAAGGTGAGACGTACTCTTCTCGATATCCCCTAATTCTAGGAAGACCATTCCTCATGACTGCGAGAACCAAGATTGATGTCCATTTAGGCATCTTATCCATGGAATTCGGTGAACAACTAGTCAAGTTCAAAATTTTCCAAGCCATGCGATACCCATCTGAGGATCACTTTGTATTCTCAATCCATGCTTCTGAGGACACTTCTAAGAGTCAATCAAACCCCAATCCACCACGTTCTTCATGTTATAATGACAAAGGATCTTGTGAAATCTGCACCATGATTAACCAAGTCATAAATGGTGAAGTTGATGTGGACCTCTCATTCATAGACTCCATCAATCTATAGGAACTTGAAAACATTCTTGAATCCCACATCAACTCTGATATCTACTGCTCCACCTTGGAAAGTATTAAGGAGAATGAATCAGAAGCAACTGAAGTCCCTTCCTCCATTCCTGAGTTTTCTAACCCACAAATAAAAGATGAGACTGATCTGAAACCTCTTCCTGAACACATGAAATATGCATTCCTTTTCCATGATCACTCTTATCCTCTCATTATCTTTTCTTCACTTACCGAAACTGAGGAGTCCAAACTTGTTCAAGTGTTAGAGGGGAAAAAGGCCCTAGGTTGGACCCTAGATGACATACCAGGAATCAAACCTTCTCTTTGCATGCATCACATCCATCTTGAGGAATCATCCAAACCAATTAGACAACCACAAAGAAGACTCAATCCACTCATCCTTGAGGTAGTTAGGGAAGATATCACCAAGCTTCTTCAAGATGGTATTATCTACCCAATTTCTGATAGTGAATGGGTTAGTCCAATCCAAGTTGTACCTAATAAGGGTGGGATAACTATTGTCACAAATGAACATGGGGAGGTAGTCAAAAATCGAGTGAAGAACAAATGGCGTGTGTGCATCGACTATAGGAAATTGAATGTTGAAATAAGAAAAGATCACTACCCTCTTCCATTCCTTGATCAAATGTTGGAACGATTAGCCGAAAAGTCACACTATTGCTTTCTTGATGGATACACCGACTACTTCCAAATCCCAATCACACCTCAGGACCAATAAAAGACTACTTTCACATGCCCCTTTGGAACATATGCATATAAAAGAATGACTTTTGGCCTTTTCAATTATCCTGCAACATTCCAGAGGTGTATGATGAGTATATTTTCCAAATTCATTGAACACTGCAGGAAAGTCTTCATGGATGAATTCACCATTTATGGTGAGTCATTTGAATCTTATTTGAATTCACTCTCTCTAATCATCCAAAAATGTGTCAAGTGTAACCTTGTGTTAAATTTTGAAAAATTTCACTTCATGGTTGCAAATGGGATTGTTCTAGGGAACATAGTTTCAAAAGATGGTATTGAAGTCGATCCTACTAAAATTGAAGTAATCCAATAACTTCCTCAACCCAAATCTGTTCGATACATCCGTTCATTTCTTAGTCATGCAGGTTTCTATCAGCGATTCATCTATAACTTCTGTAAAATTTCCTTCCCACTCAATCGGTTTATCCAAAATGATGTCCCTTTCTATTTCGATGAGGTTTATAAGGGAGCCTCTGTTGAACTCAAAACTGCTCTAACATCCTCCCCAATAATCCAACCCCCAGATTGGTCCTTACCTTTTGAGTTCATGTGTGATGAATCTGATAGAGCCATTGTGGATGTTCTTGGTCAAAGAAGAGAAAACATTCCTCATGTCATCTATTATGCCTCAAAAACATTAGATGAAACTCAATCTCACTACACTATCACTGAAAAAGATATTTTAGCAGTTTTTTTCCTTAGATAAATTCCAGCCCTATCTCTTAGGTGCCAAAATCATCATCTTCATAGACCATTATTCTATAAAGTTCTTACTCAAGAAAAGTGATTCCAAATCGAGGCTAATAATATGGATCCTAATGCTCCAAGAGTTTGACATTGAAATCAAAGATAGACTAGGAAAAGAAAACCATGTGGCTGATCACTTGAGTAGAATTTCTAATTCTTCTCATTCTGAAATCATCGATCCTGAATTCCACACTGAGCACCTTTCATATCTCACTCCAAAAATACCATGGTATGCCCCCATTTTAAATTACTTGGTTTCTGGTGTTTTTCCAGAAAAGTTTTCAAAAGAACAAAAAATAAAGTTGAAAAGTGATTCAAAATACTATTTTTGGGAAGAAAATAAACATTGGAACACTGGGGATGACATGGTAATAAGGAGATGTGTCGATGAAAATGAACATTCTTCCATATTAGAATTATGTCACTCACTTCCTGGAGGTGGACACTTTGGACCACAAAGGACCTCCTGAAAGTTCCTAGACTCTGGATTCTTCTGGCCTTCACTCTTCAAGGTCTTACATGAGTTCTGTCAATCATGTCCCACTTGACAAAAGTTAGGCACAATTTCAAAGAGAAATGAAATGCCCCCAAAACCGTTAATTTTCAGTGAGATCTTCAATGTTTGGGGAATCGATTTCATGGGACCATTCCCCCTTCCAATGGATTCTCATACATTATTCTTGCGGTTGATTATGTTTCTAGGTGGGTCGAGGCCAAACCCACTAGAAAGGATGATTCACATACTGTTAGTGAGTTCCTAAAGACACACACCTTACACCGATTTGGCACACCTCGTGCCTTGATAAGTGACTTAGGAACCCATTTTTTTAATAAAACCATGGAATATTCTTTGAAAAATAATGGGGTTGTACATAAAACTTCAACTGCATATCACCCCCCAAAAAATGGAATGTCTAAACTTTCTAATAGAGAAGTTAAAAGAGTTCTTGAGAGAATTGTAAAACTAACCAAAAAATACTGTCCTGAAAGACTTGGTGAAGCACTTTGGGATTATCAAAATACCTATAAAACACCCATTGGGATGTCTCCTTTTAGGATAGTTTTTGGTAAAGCATGTCATCTACCAGTTGAAATCAAACACAAGTCTTTTTGGGTAGTAAAAACTTGTAATTTTGATCTTGAAAAATCCGGTGAAGAAAGATTGTTTCAATTGGATAAACTAGAGGAGCTTCAACTTGATTATTATGAGAATTCTAATCTCTACAAAGAAAAATACAAGGCACTCCATGATAAACAAATCCTGATAGAGGTATTTCATTAAGTTGAAAATGTAATTATCTTCAATTCTAGATTTAGGCTTCACCCAGGTAAGCTTAACTCTCGTTGGGAAGGTCCTTTTGTTATTACTAATGTTTACCCATTTGGTACAGTGAAAGTCCAAGACCACTCTTCCAAAAGGACATTCAGGGTTAATGGACATTGGTTAAAGCATCACCATGAGAGGATGTACAATCTTGGATCAATGTCGACTTCCACTGGATCCCCAACTTCTCTAGTCGACCTACCACTAGATGGAGATAGTGACCCGCCAAATCCAAACGAGGGGGCAACTATTTACCTTTAACTCTCTCTCTATCTCTTCCTATCTCTACCTATCTCTTCTTCTTCCTCTCTCTTTCATTTTTTTTACCACTTTGTTCATCAAACCATTTCTTTTTCTCTTTCTCTTTTGTGTGGGTGTGTATTTTAAAGAACACTAAAAACAACTAAAAAATTAAAAAAATGTAAAAAAAACCCAAAAAAGTTATACTTACTCACCTTCAATTTTTAAATTTTTTCCAACCATTTTGGGGAGTCAAAAGACATGGTTTCATCTCAAAAAAATTATTTTTTCATCATGACTTTGGATAAAGAATTTTGTGTCAAAATTAAAAAATTTGGAATGCTCAATTTTTGATTTGGAAAATGATTTTCCCAAACCGTGAGGAACAACATTTTCTTTCATGCCAAGCCCACCTATGGCCATCTTTTCAAAATGTGTGTTTTCACCCCCATTTGTGAGTCATGAGTTTGTGTACCTTCGAGATGAATTTACTACTTCAGTGTTCATTAATATGATAGAGGCATTTTCTGAACCACATTAGAATCACAATAGCCAAATAGCCTCCCATTTACCTTACATTAATCCTCATTTTGAAATCCCCTTCGAGCATATGAAAAAATTTTCTTTGATAGCCACATTACAAGCCCAATACCTTTTCCCACCCAATATCAACATGGATTTTCATTGCATCTTTTTTTTGAAATTTAAGTGTGGGAGGGATGGATTTCATTTTGGTTACCCTTTGTTGATTTCACCATGTTATCATATGCTTGAGGGCAAGAATCCATTTTAGTGTGGGGGATAGGTTATCATTCAGTGTGTTTTGTTGAATATAATGTGCTTTCATTTATGTAATTTTTTAAATGTTATTGACAAGTTTTCAAAAAAAATCAAAATAAAATAAAATAAAATAAAATAAAATAAAAAGAAAAAAATTGGATTATTTATTGGGTAGGTCAAAAATAACTCTTCATAAACCTTTTATCTTGTTATAACTATTACAATTAGTGTCGTGAGGAGATCAATCATGGGTTGGGATATGAGTGTGAGATCTTTTCCAAGTTCAACTTTCAAAAAAAGAGAAAAGAAAGAAAAAAAAGAACACTTGAATTATATACTTATGTCATTTGAAGAAGTTTTATGGTTTATAAATATTTCATCTTCTTATCCCCTTCAAATTTTCATCCTTTATTGTGTCTTTCTTCACACAATAATTTCCTTGTAAATATGTGTTTTCATTTCCTTCCATGTTTTATTTCAAAAAAAATGTGCATTGATTTTTCTATGTTGGTGTTTTACCCCTCTTCTTATCTCTCTTGGACATTATATTCCTACCATCCCATAGACACAAAAAAACCCCTTAAGAAGAACTCTTGATTCTTGTGCACTTTGGATAGGTATTGGAAGCTGAGAGCTCTTTCAAACTCTAATATTTTCACTTTTGGTTGGTGAAAGAGTGAACCTCCACAAATGAATTTTATCATCTTGAGAGGTGTGAGTTTTGAGTGTCCACATTTTCCATTTCTAAATTTGAGAATGAAAAAAATGAATTAGTTTTTGAACATTTTTTATGTAACAACTTGTGGTGGAATATAAAATGGATGAGTGAAATAGTCTAAACCTCCCCTGATTGGAGAAAACAAAATTTTAATATTTGTTGGTGAGTGAAAATGATTTTTTCATGTTTTTATATTTGTTGCACATGAAGACATGCACAAGACTACGTTTGGGGAGTTGATGTTATTAATATTTTCATGACTTATTATATACTCCCTTTACTGATTTTATATGAAATGTGCATAATGTGTGTGAAATATTAATATTTTAATTCTAAGTATAATTTTTGAGCAATTTTAGATTTAGTCCAATTAAGTCAGTTTACTATTTTACTTATAACTCTCACCCTACTGATCCAAATTGTGTGGTTATTGTTTTTTAGCATCCCTAATTCAATATACAACATTTCATTATAAGGGATCATGGTATAATTCATCCATTTTAAGGCCCATATGGACCACACAAGGAGGCTTACAGAATCTGTGAAGAAACTAGACCAGCCATGAAGATTTAATTTCTGAGCTCAATTAGGAAGTCCAAATTTTTTTATTCTCCTCCAAAGTTCGGGGGATAATTAAATGAGTATTGGATAAAAATTTCAAGGCCCAACTATAAAGAAAATGGGCCCAACTAATGCTTTTAAGTCCAGCCCACCATTCTGGCCGGGAATTAAAATAAGTATAGTATTAATAACATATCTCCTGATATATTCACCAAATAAAGCTGAAACTTTGCAGTGTGAAATAGGAGATATAAACAGCCGACTTTTTTGAATAAATAATTCATATTTGAAGGCATATTAATATTCCAAAATCCATTCACATTTTGGACATCGAAAAAGAATGGATTGAAATGGACAGTTTAACTTTGTTTAATAAAATGGCCATTAAGTTGGTTACTTAAGTCCAAATGACTCCAAATTTTGAGATAGTTATTCCAACATTATTATATTCAACTCGGAAGAAAGAGATACCTCAATATTATACTGTCTTAATATCCAAATCGTCGATCCAATTGTAGGGATAGATTGGGAATGCAAACAGTCCACTTCCTTGGGCTATAAATACATCCCCCTCTTCTCCTTGAAAGGGGTTGGAATTTCAGAAGAGAGTAGATCATATTGGCACGACCAAAGCCTTTAAAAAGTCTTGGGAGGACCTTCCATACTCAAGTTTTCACTTGAGATACCCTTAATCCTCTCTTTGTTTCCTTTCACTTTTGTCTTGTTCTTCGTTTGTGATCTTGTAAGTTTGTGTTTTGTAATTCTGTTTTAATACAAGTTTCTACTTCAATATCTATTATTCTCATCCACCTTCTGTAGTTTCATATTAATGTTCTTAAAATAGTTTAAATATATTTGAATCCCATTCCCTTCTTTTTCTTTCTCATTCAATCTAAAGTACCTTTTTTAATTATCATCATCGTTTGTGTGTGTGTTCTATGCACCAATCTTTTCTTATCCCTTTCTTTTTATTATTTTATTAATTTATCATCATAATAATTATAACCAGATTAATAATAATTTAAATGTATGAGTAAATATTTAATTGGGGTGAGTTATAATTTAGGTATTTTAAGTGATTGAGAGCTTTTTCTCGACGAATATTCTTTAAATTAACATTGTGTATGTTGGACTTAACATGTCATGGATTAATGACTTGTTTTGTTTAACATATGGATTCCATGGATTATTGGAACCATAAATATACTACCACAATCAAGTAATGATTGACATTAGAATCCTAGTTAAGTTAAGGCTTGGATTAAAGCCTTAACACTTAGGAGTTCCAATCAATGTCAACTTGTGACATGAATGTTAATTTAAACTCAATATAAAGCAAAGATCAAGGATATCACAAGCTTAACTACCTAATGATGAACTCATCCCAATATTTATCAAATTGTTAAATAAAACTTAATCAATCAATAATTTCAATTAATCTCTGCAAACCCCCCCCCCCCCCCCAATCAAAAAACAATCAACTAAAAACAATCAGGTATTTAAAAAGTATCATCGTCGAGGATTTGACCTGAGTGATGTTATACACATTAGCAGAGCATCAGATCTTTGACCGGTCGATAGGTGACAATCAGTCGTGTGTTTCAGCAACTTTAACAAAAAAAAGATTCACGATATATCTTTGATGTAGAATAAGAATCTTTAACCCTTTTCCTTTTCTTCAAAAAAATAGATTCTGATAGATCTTGGTAGCAGCAGATTTGTGTGACTCATATAACACTGTAAGAATTGTAGTCGAAAAAATCAAGAGTTTGTTCTTCTAATATTTTTAATGATGATTCATATCTCTATATTTAATAAAAAATAACACAGATATATAAATAATAAAGACATGTGTTTTCATTCAAATTTAGATCCACAAATGTCTCTTTAAGAATCGTGAAATTAAAAAGTTTGAATAACAGAGCAGCCATAAATTCCATTAATAATCGGCATGGAATCCTACTCTTAAATCAATCCTTTGAATCACAAATAAACAATTTTAAATCAGTGAGAGATGCTCTTTAATACTGAGCTTTGAATTTGTCTTGAAATCAGCCTGATATTCCGTATAAATATTGTTTCACGATAAAGTCGTATTTTAAATCTCTGATACTAAATGTAGGGTTGATGATCTATTCTTAAAACGTAAGGTTGATCTCAATTGTAAGGTTGATCTCAAATGTAAGGTTGACCTCAAATGTAAGTTTGATCCCAAACATAATGTTGATATCAAACTTAAGGTTGATCATACTTACTTTTTTCTTCTACTTTCAAATGTATGGTATATTATCCATACTTTCCTCTTTAGAAAAATGTAAGATACATGATCCATACTTTTTGATAGAACATAAGGTTCATTATAAAAGTAAGGTTGATGATCTATAATTGTGTGAATAAAACATAAGGTTCCATACTTACATAAGGGTTTTCTTTCTAATATTACAAACGTAAGGTTCCTTTACCATAATTTTCCGATATTAAAAACGTAAGGTTCATTTACCATACTTTTTCAATAACATATTGTTGATTAACCATACTTTTCCAAACTCTTGAAAAGTAAATGTAGAATTTTATCCATACACTACGCTCTTGAACGTAGGGTATAAAAAGTGTTTACAAAACACGCTAAAATGATTTCCAAACACTTTTCAACGTAGTGTATGAACAATGTTTCTAGAACACACCAAAATGATTTCAGAACACATTTCAAATATTCCACATGTATTAAATGCTTGAAGATTATTCTAAAATAGAAATATTAATAATATTAATTTCCTGAAATATACTTAGAGTAAAATCACTATAATAACAAACAAGTATATTTGTGAGCATAAAAATCATCATAAAAAGATAGAGTATTGTTGAAAAAATACATGCTCAACAATCTCCCTTAATCATAATAGTATAGAGTATTGTTGAAAAAAACAGTTTCTCAACACCAAACATGTCTCAGGTCCAACTCATCTCCCTATAATAGGCCCCTTTCCCTTGTCCTGACCTGCAACCATGAAGTCTTCTTTGGTACCCAACGACAACCCAAGAAGGGTGTGAGTATAACTCAGTAGGCCACCACCAATGGTGTCTACAAAATATCCAGCAAGGAATACAGTTCATGTAAATGATGAATAAAGGAAAGTTAAGGTAAATAGTTCAATAAATCATTCCAAACTATGTTCATTTTATTTATACTACCAATTAATTCTGGTTCACTACTTTGGCATTTCATTATTAAATCTCCCCTTTTTATGTCTTCAATAGATTAGGCATATTCAGTGTTCTAAAGCATATGTAAATACAATCAATCTCTATCTCTCTAGCCGTCACAATATAATAATTCCCAATATACTCACTTTGAAACCTCAGTCTACGTGGAATGAAACTATTAGGGGAATAGAAATTTTTCCCCTTCTATAACCTGTTAATTTAGGGGAGGAGCTAGAACCTCGGTCAAACTCGACCTGTGGGCAAAGAACCTCAAGTCAATACCCCACTCATCCAAGCCATTTGCACATGCTTATTTATCATTCACCACAAAACACCATATCACAATAACATAGCCAACATCATTTAAAATGATCACAATAATATCAATAAATGGAAAATTACATTTTTCCTCAATCCATTAACACTTTCATTGTTCATATTACATAACCCCTTTATCCCCATTCCCATTTTCCATTCCCATCCCACTAAGTATATTCAAATATAATGTTAATCCCTAAAATTTTACCATTTACCCATTTAACCATTTTTCTTTCCAACCAAACAACCTATTGGGTAATTACCCAACCTAAGTGTATTACTAGACACCAATTTCATTTCCTTTAAGCATATTAACATAATAATCAAGGGATCTATGTTCTTTCACAATATCCTACACTTACTTAGATAACTCTAAGTCCAGGGAAATATCAGCATGCCCCTCGAGTGGCCCTAATTTGGTCGAGTCGTCCTACTTGCATCACATGAGGATCAAGAGGGGTTAAATTAACCTTTTAGACCCCACTACATCACATCATGTCAAAGGCACCAAGAACTCATCAAAAGAGGTCAAGAATAAAAACCCTACATGAAAACATCTACAAAAAACCCAACAGATATAAATTATAGACCACCTACCTTGAATCCGTTGGTGAACACACTCTCAACCCAAGCCTTAGATTATGATCTGACACCCCTTTGAAGCCTCAACCTATATATCACTAAAAAATAGTGGTTTGAGAGCTTCAGATGGAAATTTCCCAAAATAAAAAAGCTAAATAGGAAAAGAGAGATAATGAGAAGATTAGACTCACCCGGATCTTCGATTCGCATCCAACAACACTCCAAACAGCCAATAATCGAAGGAGTTTGATCATTGGGATCTCTTTGTCCCTTTTCTTAGTTCCTAGGGTTGTAAGAAAGAAGGAGGAGGAATATATTGAGTGTTTTATAAAATCCCAGAGTGTAATTTTTTGTAAATTTTTTAAAAGATTATGGGCCACACGGTTTACCCGCACAGTTTTCCTAATTGTGCGCAAACCGTGCAGATTCTTCTAACCCAAAGAGCCCCCTCGCACGGTTTACCAGCACGATTTTACAAACTGTTCGTAAACCATGTAGGGGATACTGTCCAAAAATCTTCCTCTTGCACGGTTTACCTGGGTTTCCCACACAGTTAGCACTAACCATGCGCAGACTGTGCGACTAGCCCAAAAACTCATTTCCCCCCTTTTTTTGTCCTGAACCCCAAAACAACCTCGAGCCTCCTCAAGGACTTTGGAAAGCACTTAACTAAATCCAATAGAGGGAATGAACTTAAATGTAATTAAAACATACCTTATAGAAAAATTTGGGATCTTATATATATTAAATTAATTATAATTAATATGGGTTGATCTTCTCCCTAGTTCAAGCATTTTATCCATTATCTATTTTCTTTGATTAAATTCCATTAATCATTGCATTAATTATCATGTAGATCTCAGATTGATCATCAATCATGAAAAAAAAAGTTGGTCATGATCCATCGCATGCTTTCACTACATCTGTAACCTACATTCTTCATTTTAAATGACTATTCTGGGTTATAACTACATTTTTAATGCATTTTTTGGTTTAGCAGTCTTGGACTTTATACTTTGATCATGGTTCCATCATATATATAATGTTTATCAGGATATTCATATCATATATATTCATTATACACATAGAGAGAGTCATCTATACAATTTTGAGATAGAAAAATGAATTACACCGTTCATAGAGATGGTCTATAGTGGCCCTAGCCTTTTTCACATATCATTATGAGATTTTAATTATAATAAAACTTTAAAATTCATTCCAAGGATCATAAATTTTAGTATCATGGAAGACTAGGTACATAAAACTAAAAACATGGGATTAAATAAAACATTTCTTTATTTAATATTCATAAGGATATCCAAACATTCATTGTGCTCATACATCTACATAGGATAACCTGGGGATAACATGGACAAAGGGATGAGCTAAAAATCCCATTAAGGGAATAAAAATAAGAATAAAATCTATAGCACATGGATTAGATGGAAATACAAAATGATATAAAAAATGTGTAACATATGAAATTATAACATATAAACATGTGATTAAATAAACATGGAGTTATAGTAATGTGGTAGAAACATAAAACACTACTTTATCATGAGTCAGGGATTTTTTCACATAGAGGAGCACAAGTCAAGGATAACCACCTAGACCATTGCACTTGGTAGCACAAGTCAAGGCTAACCACTATGTCTGTTGCACATAACATCTAATGAGACTAAACTTTAACAAATGCATTGGATATCTATCTGGATGCACCCATCATAAAACACTAGTGGAAATCTGACCTTTCCCAACACTTCTATACCAATGGTTTTTAAAAAATGTTGGTATAGGTCCCCTTTCCCAACGGTTTGGCCAAACCATTGGGAAAAGTCCACTTTGTGGCCACTTTTCCCAAAGGTTTTCAAAAACTGTTGGGAAATGGTATGGCTTTCCCAACGGTTTGGCCAAACCATTGGGGAAACTCCACTTTGAGGCCACTTTCCCAATGGTTTGGCCAAACTGTTGGGAAAGGGTGGGTACCTATCCCAACGGTTTGTCCAAACCATTGGGAAAGGTCCCCCATACACCAACATCACTCCCAACATCAAGGACCTATACCAATGGTTTTGACAACCGTTGGTATAGGTCCTTTGATTTTTTATCGAGCCTTATTACCGAGAACATTATATAAATCAAACTTTAAAATAATTATGATAATACATATATATATATATTTATGAAATTATATTCACAAAAGTCATGTTAGGTTAGTGGTTAGGTCATTTAATGATAAACTAGAGGTCCTGGGATCAAATCCCACCGAATGTTTTTTTTTCGAAATACATATACCAACGGTTTTATAGAACCGTTGGTATAGATTTTCATATTACTTATACCAATGGTATTACCGTTGGTATAGGTTTATACCAATGGTTTTCCAAAAACCGTTGGTATAGAACTATCCCAACAACTTACTTGCCTACGGTTCTCCAAACCATTGGTATAGGCTATACCAACGGTTTGGAGGCCTATATCAACGGTTCCAAACCATTGGTATAAGTTAGTTTTCCAGTAGTGAAATGTTCATGCATATGCTTGCCACATATATAATCATACAAAATCAATCATACAGAAACATAAGGGTTACCCATAGTAAGAATTGAGTATCATAATCTTGTCATAATGAATAAAAAATTGGAGTATCATAAAAATGTCCATGAAGAAAAGGAATTAGATAATGCATGGAAAATCACAGGGTAGTATATGAATATATCATGAAACGTGATGTCAAATTGAAATATTAACATGTAAAATGAGTACTTAATAAACTTTATAATTCAAACATTTTATTGCGGTTAAAGGAAAATATCAATGGTAATTTAAAACACAAAAGGGAATAATATTTAATATAAAACCAGAATTAAACCAAGATGGTTTTCATAATATAAAGAGTAGTTTTATTAAAATAATGTTTTCTTAAAACATTTTATATAGTTTACTTGAAAATGGGTAAGAATTCAGAAAGTTCCCTAAAATGAGTTAGTTTATCAGGAAGTATTGAGGAGGGAACCTCTTAATAACATGTATATCCCTAAAAGCAATTGATGAATGGACCCTGATAAAATAGTTTAGATAATATAAATAGAATTTAGAATATGTACAAAAAACAGATAATTTCATTTGGGTAAAAGGAAAGATAGAGCAACCTGAAGGAATAATGGAGGTTTGGGTAGAATCCCTTACCTTAAGTCCGATGGTGTCCTTCACTTGATATTAATGTTTTTGATAACCAAATTAAATTCATTAATCAGTATTTAAATAACCTATTCTCCATTTAATTTATTTATTATAACCTTATTAATTTCAATCATGTCCTTTTTTATGGGTTTAGAGGTTTAATTTAATTTTTTGGGAGCGTTAGTTTCCTTGGTTTTCATGATTGGTTTACTTATATACATGTAAGGATAAACATAAACATTGAGAATGATTATCCATAATTGGATTTATATATTCATAGTGAACATCCATAAGATTTCATGGTTATAAAATTCATTTGGTTATTTTGAGTAAAGATGAATTATTATATAAAACTTTAATGATAACCGTTTTGGTTAATTGGTTGTTTTTTATCACAACAAACAAATTTTTATTTATAAATTATTATAATGTGTAAAAAAGATTAAAGAACCTTAAATAATATATAATAAATATATTATAGTCTATTTCAACCATAAAAAGGTATTCATTACTATAATTGATGACAATAATAGAAATTGAAAACCCGTCGTCCTTGAATGTGATAAATTATCACATCTCGAATGGTGTTTTAATTTCTAGTATAAAAGGAGGGTAAATGAGAGACAATGATGAATTATTCAATTATCATAACAAAATTAAAGTACATGTATGGTACTTGAGTTATCATAACATTGGAATGAAAGGATGTGATGAAAGAAAAATACAAGAAAGGAACTCGAAAGAAAATAAAAGGAATGTAAAGAGGAATTTAACTCTTGAATATATCTTCTATGAGAACCTCTTTAGGGGAGAGGATTTGGTATTTTGAAGAGATAAAGGAATGATGGTCATGGGAGAGGAAATTGGTAATATATTTGAACAGAATTTGGACTAGGAATAAGGATTGAGAGGAGTGAATAGAAGAGATAATGAGGGGTGGTATTTATAGTGGAGGAGAGGAGGGGTTTCCCCTTATTTTAATCATTAGTTTAATATTTTTTATAAAGACTATGAATAATGTTGATTCTTGTGACCAAAAATTGTATAGAGAGCATGCGAGTTCAAACCAAGGGTTCTTCCATCAGAAGTCATGACCCATCCCCCGGGGCCCGTGCCGTGACATACCCTATGCCCGCCTCCTGAAGTCCAGGGGTTGGCGACTAGCACTGAAGGTGTCAACCTGCAAGTGGGAGGAATTTTCCAAGATACTTGTACACATGTGCACTCAAAAAATAAATCCCTAAGGATGAAAGGTGAACACTATGTAATTGGAAACTAGAGTATAACAACAAGTAAAGAACTAAGTGGTAAAACTGGGCCAGTATAAAATCCCAACAAAAGAACTCAAAACAACAAGGTACAAAGGGGGCACCAATGGACATCTGCATAAAAATACCACTTGATCATTAGAGTAGTGAAGATACTAGAATCCAAAGTAGTATTTCCTATCTACTTGGTCCTACTGGGCCCTACCTAGTCCTAATACACCAAGTCCACCGTCGTAACATCCTTTGGTCCCATCTCCTTAAGCGCCTCTATTGAAACATCGAATGTATGCACCAGATACAACACGTGTAGGAAAATCTCGTGTAGGGGTAAGTAACTCAGTACTAAGTAGAGGATCCCAAGACCCTCAATGGTCTCTCAGAAATCCACAAAGGGAAACCCCACAAAACAACCACCAAGTAAACCACAAATCCACAACCATAAAGTAAACCACAAATTCAAAACCCCAATGTAAACCACAAAGCCACAACCACAAAGTAAACCACAAATCCAAAACCAAAAATTAAACCATGAAGATTATTCAAAGTCATCTTTACTCAGGTACATGCCCATACATATAACTAGGTCATCCAGATATACTCATCTCATCCACAAAGAAATATAGGGATTCAACCTCAAATACATTACCAGGATTCCCAAAGAAGGCTCAAAGCATAACTCAAGGATTAGGAGTACATGCTCCATGAGCTATCCATCCCTAACGGAACTCATTTGAGATATGTACTCCATCAGGTAAAACTCACCCATTCCTAATTGTATGTCCGAAAGACTGTTCTTCATCAAGAACTTTCTACTAGAACTGCCTCTAGTGCTCGACATTAGAGGTCTCACTGTCACTGTCATACGCCTGAGGCAAGACCAAGGGAAACCAAGTGAAGAGTCCCACTCCTCGACATTTCATTCAATTGGGGGATCACTGCTCTAGTATAACCCATGATATCTCAGTTTCTCCAGTAAGAATTGGCATACACCTCAGTCTATCAAGGGAGCACTAACTTCTACCTTGGTATCGATTACATCAAGTGGAGGGGCCCTCTCCTCATAACTATTTCCAGCATTCAAGGGAGCTCCACCTCCCATGAAGGACCCACTCCCCTTTGCTACTAAGAGATGGCGGATTACTACTCCACAAGTGAGGAGCTACACCATACTCAGTAGGAGAGTAAACTCTATTAGTTTAATCATTGTGGGGTGCCCTCACCCTAGTACGTCAGAGGAGTACTCACCCTAGGATAGATGACCCGCACCCTAGCATGGCAGGGGAGTACTGATTTAGATGGAACAAGGTGTAAGGATGACCCACACCCTTAATCGATAGGGGAGTACAACTCGGTGAATAGAGGACCCGCGCCCTGGTAAAGTAGGGGAGTAACATACTCTGACACAATTTCTATTTTTGGGGACATGCACCCTAGTATGTCAGGGGAGTACCGACTCTAATATAGCACTGTGTAAGGAGGACCCTCACCCTGGGTTGATAGGAGAGTACCTACTCCTAACATAGAGGACTCATACCCTAATCAGTAGGGGAATACCTGAATCTATGTGTATTATGTATGGAGGAACCACTCCCTAGTACAATAAAGGAGTACCAAATCCAAATATAGAAGAACATTCTCATAGGAAAATGAACCCGTACCCATGATGTGGGGAGTCTCGTCTCTTCTGGAGAATTGGATTAAGGAATACCGGCTCCTTGAGTCCTCAAGGGAGTAGCCGTCCTTACTCCCACCACAAGAAACACCCTAGTTCTGATCCTTAGGCTATCATCCATACCTCAACTACCATGAAGTTCCACAAGGAAGTGACCCAAAGGACTGCCATGTCATAAGGGTTCCAACACGACAGACAGTGTGTCAATCGGACGTCTGGTCTGTAAGTTAAAGGCATTTTATTACTGAGGACCCAGTTAGAATCAAGTTCGATCCAACCTAGACATACATAAACTTTCTTCAAAACTTTATTGGAGTATCTAAAAAGGACCACCTCATCCTAAGGATTCTATCACTACAGACAGTTCATCAAATAGACGTATGGTTTAGGAGATAAGGCTCTTTAAGCATAACTGAGTTGAAAAGGGTCTGTGTCCGATCTGAACTGGTCGGACCGACCGAACCCGACCCGGTCTGGGTTGAACTGACCCGATCCGGGTCAACCCAACCTGAGTTTTCCCCACTGGGCCTACAGGCTTAGCCTATTGGGCTGGCCTGATCATTCCGGGCCGCCTAACGGTGCGGCCTACCAGCCTCACGCTGGCCCGCCGTTGTGGGCCAGACCCCTTCTCCCCGAACGTGGCATAGCCGCATCCAGAACCAGCTCACACGGCCGGGTCCACCCACCACGTCCCCCACATCAACCCACATATCGGGTTGACTTCTCCACATGGCACCACGCTGGAACTATGGGACTCCAACGTCGCGGCCCGTTGCAACTGCGACTTCCACCGCCTAGGCGCACCACCAGGGCGTGCCTCATCCTTCGGCCACTGACTGATCTATTGGCCCATCTCTTCTCTTCTGGGCACATGGCCACGTGCCACCGTCGGCACTGCCGCACACCGTCTGTATCCTCGCCGGGCCGCCAGATGCACTTTGGTGGCTAGTTTTTCGCATTGTTTGCCCCTGCGGCCTCCGGGTGATTCCCTCTTCACTGTGATGGATCCGAATCTGTAGTGCCATAAATTTCAAAGATGCGATCATAAGGAACAAATATTCGGAGGGTCTTAGGCCATGTTCATTTCAGTCCTCACCCTCCACATCAGAGGATAAAAACCGGGGAGGTTTTAGGGAGTGTAGTGCAATCCAAAATAAATAATTCCCAACATTGATCCCCCAAAGATACCCTCCTGCATAAATGAGAGACTTGAGGATCAACCTATTCATGGGTTGATTAGCATCCATCATTTTAAAGAACAAATAAGGGGGAAGATCTTTAAAAAACAAACCCCTACCTCAAACTCTTTGGAAGATGCTACGGATGATGGAGATGAACCCGTGCTCGAAGGTGTCCATCGTCACTCGACGTTGTCCAGTTTGAATCCTCTAATGGTCTTCAAAGATCCATTCAATGTTGTTGTAATATGTAATCGGTACTTCAACAGAGGTTCCTCTCGCGAGTCACCAAAACTCATGCCCAAGCTTTGTTTAAATAGAGATTAATCTCTCACATTGTGTTTAACATTATGATTCATTAATTAACTATAATTAATGAGTCAATTAAGAACATAAGAGTTTTCATTACAAAACCAAATAAACGAGAGGTTTAAGACATTAAATTTCTCTCATTCAAAGTATGACATTTCACTACTATCCCACCACCGTCGATCAACAGTTACAAGGAAATAATAAAATAATTTTGGAGTTATTTTATTATTATTTTTGTAGGGTCCAAAAAAATTAAATTTTTCGTCCAACCCTTGTTGGTCGAAGTTAATCTTCCCTTAAGAAAATCCTGGCACTACGAATTCAACAATGCCCTTATATTTTTAATATGAACACCGGTTCAAAATACAAAAAATTGTGCCCGCACGTTTACTAAATGTACCTTAAAAAAGTTCAAAATTCCATTTCGGGATCTTCAGACCTCAAAATCACGTGCCGTCAAATTTCATGGTCTTGAAAAAAAATCCCATTTAATTTTTTAAAGGTGAACCTTATTGAAATGAGTCATATAATTTAGTCATTTAACCCTTTATCATTCTTGGGTGTTACATTCACCCCCCTTTAGAGAACAATGTCCTCATTGTGGGCCCTACATCTCAACCCAGGCATTCCACCACACTTAAGGCCGACAAGGTGCACTGCCTAGGTACCACTAGATGACCCACAGACACGTTATCCCGGTGATAGCACATACACCCCACCTTTAACATGGTTGTTGGGTCTTGGCTCACTAGGTACCACCAGATGACCCACAAACACGTTATCCCCACCCTTTGGACCACCCATGTGCCCCAGTGGGTCATATTACTAATGACTCTCCCCACAGGTCAAAACATGTCCTTCACAGTGTGCTTTGTTCTCACTCACTACACTTAAGGTTGAGTTCCTCCTATGATACCAAAGGTAACAACTATGTCCTGGTGACAGCACAGACACCCTGCCTATAACATGTTCATCGGGTCTTGGCCCACTAGGTACCACCAGTTTCCCCGCAGACACGTGGTACCCACCCTTGGGCCCACCCATGTTCCCTAGAGGGTAATCTGACTAATGATTATCCCCACAGGCCAACACATGTCCTTTCTAGTGTTCTTTGTCCTCACTCACTGCACTTAAGGCTGAGTTCTTCCTCTGATACCAAATGTAAAAATTGTGTCCCGGTGAAAGCACATACACCTCGCTTTTAGCATGGTCGTCGAGTCCTGACCGACTAGGTACCACTAGTTACCCCGCAGACACGTGGTTCCCACAATTGGGCCCACCCATGTGCCTGATCAGGTCATCTGACTAATGACTATCCCCACAGGCCAACACATATCCTTCCCAGTGTGCTTTTTCCTCACTCACTGCACTTAGGGATGGGTTCCTCCTCTAATACCAAATGTAACAACCGTGTCCCGGTGATAGCATAGACACCCCTCCTTTAACATGGTCGCTAGGTCCTGACCCACTAGGTACCACCAGTTGCCCCGCAGATACGTGGTCCCCACCCTTGGGCCCACCCAGGTGCTTGAGCAGGTCATATGACTAATGAATTTTCCCATAAACAAACACATGTCCTTCCCAGTGTGCTTTTTCCTCACTCACACACACCCTAGAAAACTTTCCAGAAAGTCACCCATCCTGATGACTACTCTAGGCCAAGACGCTTAACTATGGAGTTCTAATCAGGAAGGCTTCTTAAAAGGAAGGTTCACCTTGTTGATATGAGTCCTATCATTTAATCATTTAACCCTCTATAATTCTGGGGTGTTATACCAGCCTTGATGTTAAGAATAGTGTATTTAACTCGTAACGTATATATACGGTAAATTACCGTATTTTACTAATCGTAAAAAATTCAAGTATTTTAGAAAAATCACAAAAAATCACCCTAACCATTTTTAGACATTTAGAATCCAAAAATATACTCCATTTTTCTAAAATAAATTTATAAATATGAGAAATTTAATTTTTAATTAAAATCATAATTTACTTAAAAAATAAAATTTTTAAAATTAAAACTGCTTTTATGACACATCGAAAAATTAATTAAGGTCTCATAAAATTATCTTATGATCATAAGACATCAAAATAATAATTTATGAATACATTTTACGAAAATAAATTTGCTTTGAATTACTTAAATTAACCATAAAACTGTAATTAAATATATATGACTTACAAAAATTCCAACACATAAACAATAATTTTTAAAATATTTATTTACTTATACAATTATATAATTATACATATTGTCACTTGTAATATGGATAAAATTTATATATTATTTCATTTTTGAAGTTACTATTACATTAGCCGGTTTACTATTCATAAGGGTCACATTAATATTTCAAAGGTCAAGTTATTATCCCTTAGGTATATATTCCTTAACTACTAAGGATACCTTTTATTTCACTTATTCTAAATTTATAAGGTTTTTATTGTGTTTTATAAGTAATATTATGTGATTATACTATAAGAGACAATTATAAGAAGTGAATTCCATTGATTAAACATTGGGTCATTACATTGTTCCCCCCTCCCCCCTTATGAAATTTCACCCCCAAAATTTCATTTTACATTCTAAGACATAAAAAGGTGTGAGTACTTTTCTTTTATTGATCCCTCCAGTTCTCATGTTGACTCTTATTACTTATGGTTTCACCATAGTACTTTGACTAGGTGAGTAGTCTTGTTGTGTAGAACTTCATCTCTACGGTCTGAGATATTCACCAGATGCTCCTCGTATGAAAGATCATTCTCCAACTGTACCACCTATGAAGAGATTACATGTGAGGGATTTGGTATGTACTTCCTTAATAGGGATTCATAGAATAGATCGTGTATTTTATACATGGTAGGAGGAAGTGCTAGTTGATAGGTCACAAATCTAACATGATCATGAATCTCGAAGGGATTGACGTACCTGGGACTTAGCGTTCCTTTCTTCCCAAATTTCATAACCTTATTCCATTGAGATATGCGAAGTAATACCCTGTCTCTAAATTTGAACTCAATGTACCAAAAAATATTTTATTCATAACTATTTTGTTGAATCGGGGCTGCCATGATGTGTTGATGAATGGTTTTTACTTTCTCCACCATTTCTTCGACCATTTTAGGTCCTATAAGCTTACTCTCACCAACTTGTTCCCAACACCCTGATGTTCTACACCTTTTCCCCTAAAGGGATCCATATGGTTTCATTCAGATGTTGGACTGTAAACTATTATTGTATGATAATTCTACTAGTGGAAGATGTTGGTACCAACATCCTTTGAAGTCCATAGAACATGATCTCAACATATCTTATTATGTCTGAATATTTCGCTTAGATTGTCCATCAACTTGAGGATGATAGGATGTGATGAAGTTCAACTCAGTTATTAGATCATGTTGGAGACTTTTCCAGAACTTCGAAGTGAATCTTGGATCTCGATCAGATACAATATATAGTGATACTCCATGAACCCTGATGACGCTCCTTTCATCATAGAATCTAAAGATTGGAAAAGGGAAATATCTTAGCTAAAAGTAATTCAACCTTTGGACAAATATCAAAAAATTGACAAAGGGAGTAATAAGAAGAACATTGCGCAAGGGTCGCGCAAGTTCTACAATGGTCGCGCAAGTAGACTTGTGCACCACAATGGTCGTGATAGTACACTTGTGCACCGGAGTTGGTCACGCAAGTCACTTGCGCTCCCTAAGTGATAACCGCTCGAGGTTTTCTCCAGCCTATAAATACCCCCGGTGGGCCCCCCATTTGGGAGTAATTTTTTCCAAAAACTCAGATTTGAGCTCCTGACGCCCTAGTCTCTTATCAAAGCTTCTAAAACACTTCTAAGGTAATTTATTACCTAGAACGGAAGATCTAAAGAGGGGGAGGAAGGACTAAGTGTTGAAACTCATCAACACTTGCATGCCTGAGTGGCCAGCCCTTAAGGGAAATGGCCCCACTTGCGCGTCGCCTAACTCCTTCAATAGAACTTGCGTGCCACTCTTCTGGAAGAACCTCAAGATGATTCTAAAGGCTTTAACCAAGAGTCTCTCAAGTATTACCCTGCTGGTTAACCATCATGCAAGTACCCATGTGTCGCGCAGGTATACACCCACGCAGTACCTGTACGCCTACCAGGACTTGCGCGCCCCTGCCTTTTTGGGTCCCCCTCTTTCCCATTTCACCCATCTTATGCCATTACACCTCTCCTATTCAAGATTCAGTCTTCAAGACACTCTTCAAATCCATTTATGACATGATTTCTTGATTTGAATTCCTTATATGAAAGGAATTCTGTGGAATATCTCTCAAAACCTAGTGATTTATACATCTTTATGTCACCAAATATTGAGATTTCATTCATTCAACCTCATCCTTTAAAATGAGAGAACTCATTAACCTGGGTCTCCTTTTCAGGAATAATCCCCAGTCATAATTCTTAACCTGGGCCTCCTTTTCAGGAATAAGCCCCAGTCATAATTCTTAACCTGACCCTCCTTTTCAGGAATAATCCCCAGTCATAATTCTCAAATATGAGCATCCTCCTTAGGAGTAAGCCCCAAGTCCCTTAATTTTTTAAGTCCCTTAACCTGGGCCTCCTTCTCACGAGTAATCCCCAGTCTTAATTTCTCTTAACCAGTCCTAATTTACCTTTGATCTAGGATTCCTTCTCAAGAGTGAAACCCAATCATAAGTCCTCTACTAATTTGGGCCTCCTTTTTAGGAGTAAGCACCAAGTTAGAGTATTCAAATCTCGATGAAGCACATATACCTTTATGGACCCGGTTCCTGGATTTCTTTCCTGAAGTAAATCCTAATCTTCATTTATCTGGGCAGTCATACATACATAAGCCCCACATTATTTCTTATGATTGCATCTTTCATGGCACAATTGTCTGATTTTTTTACCAATACCTCTTGTTTCTCACACCGAGCATGACTCACGTGAGATAAGAGTGTAAAAGTAATTATGAAATTCTTCTTTTATCCATTAATCATAAACATCATACTCCCTTACTCGAACTACGTGGGTTCTGATTCCTTTTCTAAACAAAGGATACGTAGGTAACCCATCTGTGGGTTCGATCCCAACTCTGAAATAATCCATGTCCTTCTGAATGAAAATAAACTTCAAGTGCCCCACTGAGTGGCTTTAAAACCAGCATGGTCATCATAATGACCAAGATAATTCTATATAAATGTGTCGAAGGATACCATTGACCAAGAATCTCTAATAAATACAGATGATTCTCTATCGATGAAAAACCTCGAATACATATAAAAGATTCTCTAAATTTCCTACATATTTAATCATTGATTGTCAGATCTGAAGGAAATATCATTTTATACTTGGTAATGTAATAAGGATCCACGAACATAACTTAAATCTATAAAGAGAGTCTCGAAGTAAAAAATAATTCCCCTCAAAAAGGTGTGATGAGTCCGACCTCCCATCCTCTCGACCAATGAAAATTCCTAAGCCTCATCAGTCCACAAACTAATGAGAGCCTACCTTTGTAAAGTAGGTCCAAATAGATGTGGAATCCTTGGATGTTTCCGGTTCTACGAGAAAACCCGTTAGAAACTGATTGGAATGTTTGAACCTTCAATCAAGGAGGTCATCCCCAAATTCCGAGGGAAACAAAAAATGTTGAACCCGACGTGAGTTCTTAACCAAGTTAAAATGATGTTTTACCTATTTGTTAGGCCCCTATTTAAAACTCAATGAGAGGGACAACAAAAACAATCATTGAAATATGTGATCATCCAAAAGATGTAGTGGCTGAATTTATCTTGATTACATCTGTTATATCAAAAAGGCACTCTTTTCCAAGATCTTCTGCATTTCCAGAATGGCTGCTCTCAAGTTCACACCTGTGAATACTGCTGCTGCTGCAAATACCACTGCTGCCACTCCTGCTGGATCGTCCTCCGCTCTAAGGATGACATCACCTACTCAGCGTCTTCAACGCTGGGTATCAAATGCGCTGGTTAAGGAGTACCGTCAACACGGTACCATCCCAACTCTGGAGGCTGCCCGACAAGCCCTCCAAGTGAACAACTTACACCGGTCGTCCGAACAACGATGACCAGTGATCAAGAAGCAGGCGGTGCTAACCACTGTCTCCAACCGTTTTGGTTCGTTATCCCCAGAATGAAATCACCATTCACTCCCATATTCTGGGGAGGTGAATGAGCAGGTCCCTCAGGGCCTTAATTCAAGGAAGCAGGAGTCCTTCCCGAGGGCTCCCATCAACAATCGCCGCTAGAATCGTGTAGAAGTGCACCCTCAACATGATGAGGGTGTCGACTCTAGGCATTCAGCTTAGGTTCCTTGAACCCGAGCAGGAAAGACGAATCGCCAGAGGTGAAATCCGGTTAATAGTGAGCAGGTTCTCATCTCTGCCATCATTGGAAAAGTCCACCAACCTAACTTGGTGGCAAGAAATGAACGGGCACACACACCTGCCCATTTTAATTCCGCTGTCCAGTAGACTCGTCTGGCAGTATCACGCCAATCCCGCCAGGAAATTCCGGCGGAGTACTATAGGCAGGAACATACACCTGTTTATACATCATCATCTAGTCAGCAGGCTCGTCTGACTACATATAATGGAGCTCTTCAACCACATTCGGTGAAGTGCAATCAGTAGGCACATACACCTGCTCATACTAATCAAGCCTACCAATAGTCTTTCTTGGTAGCACATGGAGAAGTCAGTCGGAAAGCTTCGGCGACAAACAAAAGGTAGACTCAACTCTCTGCCCCCACACTTGAGTACTGTCAGGATTCACTGACAGGAAAAGGAGGACAGGAGTAGGCACATACACCTACTCCAATCACGGAATGAACGTATATCCCCATTCCGGCAACTGAAGTCACCAAGAATATTTTATCAATGGTGAAAGAGCAGAAGAAAATCCCTGCTCATATTCTGGATGCTTGCCAGGATATTATAATAGCTTCAGCAGCATCTCAGGGAAAGTCACATAAATCTATCCCTACCAGTAAAGTGACACATCAACAGTTCACTCCGGAACAGACACACACATTTGTTCCAGTCCAAGAGGGTTGTGGGGAATACTCCCCCATATCATACGGACAACCAAGTCAGGCACATACACCTGATTTGAGTGGAGATCGTCAGCCTAACCTGGCCATCTTTCCTGATCAGGCACATACACCTGCTCAGAGCAGCCACTTTCATCAATAAGTGGTTTCCAAAGTGAGTAAGAAGACGTCTAAGAAAAAGACCCACCCAACACAGTCAGGAGATCAAGAGCCAATCTGTAACAAGGCCTTGCTCGATGCTGGAGTTCTTAAAGCCCTCAGGAAATTATCTGTTGGAATTCAAGATTCTACTCCCTCATTTATCAATAGTAGGAACATTAATTACGAAGTTCTTCAACAAACACTTCCTCATAAAGGCTTTCTTCATGAAAATTCGGTCAATCTCGAAGTTTCATCTTCAGATGAGAGCCACAAGAACCCTCTGTGTGGTCATAAGACCAAGGAGAAAGAGATCTCATCTTTTGTTGTAACCCATTATGGTGGTCCTCCCCATGATGATGAATTTATCTGCGAAAGTCCTCTCCGCAGTAGTGATGCATATTTCCTGGAAAATGCTCCAGTGGACAATGTAGTGTCGAGAAAGCCGTCTTATCTTGAGGCACTTGAAAATGTGAAACCAGTCATGTCTGATGCTTCATCGCTAGCAGGTGAAATACTTTCTCAATCAGAAGATAACCTAGGGTGTAGGTCATTCTCCGAACCACCCCTAAGTCATGCATCTTCTAGTTTGATCAATGATTTCTCTACCAATATTGTTGAATCCGATGAAGCAACAAGGAAACACCAACTTTGGTCAAATCAGGTAGAAGAATCTTCATTGAATGATAAAGAGGAAATGTTGAACATGAGAAAACAACTGGAAAAAGGTGATGTACCAGTCATGTTTTGGCCTCTGGCTGACTCTCAGTATGACATTCCAAAGATGTTGACAGAAGATGGGATTCATGATATTCGTCTCAACATATGGAAAAGTCTTTGTCAGTTGAAGAAGAAAGTATTATCTTATGATGAATATGAAAATCATCTTAAGATAATAGAAGGGTTACAACGTCATATTGATTTGGAATCTCTATCAGTCTCTCGATATCCGAAGGCTAAAGCAGCAGAGAGCCCTTCAACATTCATGCCTTGGCGCACTAAGAAGATTGCATCAGTTAATTCCCAATGCCCCATATGGTATTCATGTTAGAGGATGGGGTGTTCATGGAGCAATACATTTCACAGTGCTCTCTAGTCACCAAATCCCACCGAAAATGGTCTCATGCAATGTTATTGCCCATGGCCGGCCACAGTCAATGGGATTTTTTTGTAATCAAAAGCTTGCCCAAGAACATGCCTCAACTAGTTCCTCTAAAAATCAAGAATACAGAGAACAAGTTGTTGAATTACTCCTATATCAAGCAAACAATAATATTGAATAGGCCTCTCGTATGGATCAAGAACATCATCAAGTGATAGAAGTGTCGGAAATCATCTAACGGTCTTTTGAACCAGGTGATAAAAGTGGATACAAGTTAATGCATCCAGCTAATTTCCGGACTAAGGTTCGCAAGATCAGAAGAGATTTTAAGAAAGTCTCAGACATAGCATGTCAAGAGCAACCCCAGATTGCTAGACTGGGGACTCTTTTAAACCAACCCTCAGAATCAACAAATAGGATTCAAGGAGTTGAGCGGGAACAGCAGGAACAACCCCAATCCACCGGACTAGGGACTTTTTCAAATCATCAATCCCATCCTCAGAGAAAGTTAGTCTTTTCTCGATTAGGGAAGAAGCCTCAAGAGGAATGAAGAGCCAAATTATCAGGAGATTCCCTCCAAATTACGATTCATCAAGAATTTCTTGAAGGATCGAATCAACAAAAGGCAATGTCTCATCAACGACATGGAAGAAGAAAATATCACAAAAATGCTGATAGAAGGGATGCGATGCATTATGCATCAATCAATGTCATCAATTCCATTGTTGTTGATCCACCAGATGAGGCTCACTCAAGGGACTCAGATGAAGAGGTTCCTGATCAAGAATATGTACGCACCAACACAAATAAAGAAGGTGTGCGTACACGAAATCAAAGGATTAATCAGAACCTAGGTAATCCTTCGAGTAACCCACTCCCCCCTCTCAAAAAAGGATCCAAAAAAGGGAGGGGAAAGAAGCAAGTTACATATACTTCCTCTGGAGAAGGCCAATCACTCTCAATAGAGAAAAGGTTTGCACAACTGGAGGAAGAAATGAAGGAATTAAGGAGGTTGAATGCAGAACTACTTCAGGGTAGTCTTCTTCTTAAGCATGTTAGAGTTAGTCAGCCAAGGGAATTTGTTGCAGCTACTGAGATGGATCAAGAATATCCTCCTCTATTAGTACACCCTCACAGGTCTAACCCTACGGGTCAAGTGCAACAACAGTTGGCAGTGCTACCATCAGTTGCAGCACCAACCACCACATCTGTCCAAGCTTCAGTAATTGCACCTACCCAAGTCCAAGTTCAACTGGATGTTTCTCAAAAGTTAATAACTACCATTGAGTCTTTAACATCTCAGTTAGAAACTATGGAAGGGAAACGTGCGCAGGTTCAACCAGAAAAGAAAGTTTACCCTGAATGGGTAGATTCAATCTCTCCTCCATCCAGTTTTGGAAACCCTGTATTCCCTATTTTCAATGGATCAGGCGACCCCGAATAGCATTTGACGCATTACGTGTCTTTTTGTGATCCTATGATGGGAACTCTGGAGCAGCAAGAAGCAGTAAAACTCAGATGCTTTGTACGGACCTTTCAAGGACCATCCTTTGTCTGGTATATAAGCTTTCAATCTCGGTCAATTACCAGATGGAAGGATCTTCGCAAAAAATTCCTTCTTCATTTCAGCTCAACTTTTCCAAAGACAACAGTTTTTGATCTTACAAACTGTAAGAAAAGAGAGAATGAAAGGGTCTCAGATTTCATTACTCACTGGAAGGGATTAACATATTCCCTAAGCTTAGAATTCCCTCAAGAAGAATTGTTGCCAATCTGTGTGGAAAATCTGCGTGACGAATTATGCATGCCGTTAATCCCTATGAAATACACATGAGGGTTTAAAGACCTTACTTCAATCGCTCAGCAGATTGAAGAATCCCTTATATAGGCTAAGGCTAAATCTCGTGTAATTCCATCAGCTCTAGGAAAAAGAATGGGTAAAGCATAAATTTCTACAGTTATGCTTAAACAAGCACTTGTACGTGTTTCTATTTCAAAACCTTCATCTTCTCGAAGGGCTCCACCTCCTGAGCTCCAACAACAAAGGCTGTTTCGTCCAGATGATCAAAGAGATAAAAGATGAAAAAAAAATTGATGATCTGAAGAGAAAAACATACTCTTTCCGAAATGAACAAGTTTCTGGTTACTTCATTTCGGATCTAGAAAATAATCTGGTTCAATTTCCAAGGCCTAAGAGGTCAAACAAGGAAGGATATGAAGATCGTCCCAATTATTTCCCTTTTTATCAAATGTTGGGGCATCCCATCTAGGAGTGTTTTGTCTTCACAGACCTCCTGCAAAAGATGGTCGACTCGGGACAAGTCAAACTGAAAGGTTCTTCAGCTCAGGTAGCATGTGTTACTGCTACAGTTTTAGAGGAGGAAGACGAATGGAAAGAAGTCAAAAGCAAAAATGCACAAAAGTATGATGATTGGGTAGTCAGAAAGACAATAAACCGAACTCATGCTATTTTGTGAACACAATTAAAGAAACTGATTGTGTCTTCTGCCATGAATGTTGCGGCAAAACCCTCTTCATTAGAGAGAAAGTCCTCAGAGAAACAACATGATTCAAAGAAAGAAAAAGAATCAGAAGAATATGAGTATGTGTAAAAGCCTAAGTTGTCTTTGACTCTGGCAGACTTCATTCCATCTACTTCAAAGCAACGGGCACCGCCCCACCAAACAGCACAGCCTAAACAGGCTAATTAGGTGGATTCTTCATCAGATGAAGAGTTAATCTTCGGTTCTGTTAATATGATTCAATTAATAGATCCATATTCCATTCGCAGTTTCGATTTCAATGAGCCTGAATTCCCTGTATCAAACAGGGGAATCAGAGGAAGTTCCAGAGGCTCGGGATACAGGGGAAAATGTGGATCTTTCAGAAGCCACTATTCCAATTCTACCCCTTCTAGAACTATGTACGCAGTAGAAACTCGTGGTAGAGCCCTTCAGCGAGCTCAGCAAGAACAAGAAAGTTCTTCTACCAATAGCAAATTCAGTCCTGGCACAGTTATTTTGGAAGACCGGTTGAAGGTTCCATATTCTTCCTCTCAGTAAGTAAATGGATCTAATTGGTCTAATCTTCCAAAACTAGGAATATTGCCAACTCCTATCCCAATACAAGATGCATCAACTTCCAAATCATTTGCTTCCAAGGTACCTGCTAAACCACATATTCCTGTTGGGAAACGCAGACCTCTGGATCAAAAGTATGATGTATTGAAACACTTGTCCCAAGTACCATCCAATTTATCAATTCTGGATGCTCTAAATCTGTCAAAAGATCTTCGGGAAGCACTCATCGAGGCTTTGTCAAGTCCTCAGGAGTTTGAAACTGAAATTTTTGCAGCTGAAGTCTATCACATAGAGAATAATCCTATATAATTCCATGAAATAATATCTTTTTTTAATGAAGATGAAGATGATGTTTTTATGGGAATATTAGACCTTTGTACTTATCTATCAAGGTAAATGGCGTAGACGTCCGAAGATCTTTCATTGACAATGGTTCAGGAGTCAACCTCATGCCCATTCGTACACTTTGTCGATTGGGCCTCATGGAATATGATTTATCTCCTTCTACCATGATGTTATAAGGATATGATAAAAATGAACAAGAAACACTAGGCGAAGTTACACTCAGAACTCATTGTGGAGATCTTGTATCCAATTTAGATTTCATGGTTATTGATCAAGACTCAGCTTTCAACATGTTGCTTGGAAGACCTTGGCTACATCAACATGTGACTATCCCTTCATCATACCATCAATATCTCAAATATTGTTTCGATGGTCAATTTGGGACATTGTATGGTGATAAGTCCATGTTCAAGACATGTGAGTCTCAATGCATTGAGGCGGAATTCTATCACATGAAGGGAAGGGAGAAATACACAACAAAGGAGATTACTAAAGTTAATGCTCCATATGGTTTGGAGAAGATTCCAGTAAATCCATTTACACATGTGAGTACAGATTATGTGTTGCCTATCAGTCAAATTGACAAGATAGACCCAAATCAAAATACTCTTATGGAAAGATCCATAATGTTAATTATGGCAATCGAGCCAGACAACATGGGAGAAATTGGTAACCCACCAAGCAGTGATGAAAGCACAAATGGTGACGTCTTCATTTAATCTACTGAAATACAACAAGTCTATACTTCGCCAATTAGGCCAGAAGAAGTTATAGCAACATCAGAGGTGAACAAAGATGTCGATTCTCAATCCATCATCTCCTCTTTATTACCCAAAGAAGACCCTTCATCATCAATCGGGTTGGAAATGGAAGCTTCTTCTTCAAGATGTGCAAATTTTGACATCTCTTCTGATCATGAAAATTCTTCTTTATCATCTACTATACAAGTAGAAACAGAAGAAATAACACATGATGAAGAAGAAGAGGAAGATCTCAGAGATGCTCCTCCAGCATTTGAAGAGGGTATCTCTACCACTGTGGATGAACTCAGAGAAATAAATCTGGGTACAAAAGAAGATATGCGCCCTACTTTAATCAGTGCAGCCATGACTCTTAAAGAGAAAGAGATGTATATTTCTTTTCTAAAGAAAAATAGAGATATATTTTCTTGGAACTATACAGAAATTCCCGGGCTTGATTCTGATGTTGCTACTCATCATTTGGGTTTACCAGAAGAACATCAAGGATTTAAGCAAGCCGCGAGAAGAACACACCCAACTTATGCTTCCAAAATTGAGGCTGAAGTGGATAATCTTATCAAAGCTAACTTCGTCATAGAAGTTCAATATCCCAAGTGGTTGGCTAATATTGTCCCTGTAAAGAAGAATAACAGACAAATTAGAGTTTGCATCGATTTCAGAGATCTTAATCAGCATTGTCCTAAGGATGATTTCCCAGTTCTGATTACAGAACTTTTAATTGATGCAAAAACTGGCTATGATGCACTTTATTTCATAGATGGATATTTTGGATATAATCAGATCTGAATGGCCCCAGAAGACGAGGAATCCATAGCCTTCAGAGCCCCTCAGGGTGTGTTTTGGTACCGGGTAATGCCCTTTGGCTTAAAGAATGTAGGTGCAACATATCAGCGTGCCATGCATCGTATCTTCAAAACCTTCTTAGGGAAGTTTGTTGAATTCTATGTAGATGATTTGGTGGTTAAATCCAAACAATTTTCTAATCATTTGGCTGATTTGGAGGTCATATTCCACAAGCTTCGACAACATAATTTGAAGATGAACCCCTTAAAATGTGCTTTTGGGGTAACCTCATGAAAATTTCTTGGCTTTATTGTACGCCATCATGGTATTGAAGTCGATCCTAAGAAGACCAAGTCAATCCTTGGTATGTCACCTCCTTGAAATTTGAAATAATTAAGAGAAATTCAAGGACACTTAGCCTATATTCGGCGTTTCATCTCCAATTTGGCAGGCAAAAGTTTACCCTTCAGCAAATTGATGAAGAAGGGAGTCACTTACCAGTGGACTGAAGAATGTCAAGAATCATTCGATATTCTCAAGAAATATCTCTTGAGTCCACCAGTACTCATGCCACCTGTTGAAGGAAGACCACTTATCCTCTACGTGATAGATCTAGAGCGATCATTGGGTGCCTTTCTTGCTCAAAAGAATGATGCTAGGAATGAAAACAACCTCTACTATCTCAGTCGAACTATGATTGAAGCAGAAACCTGGTATTCAAGTATTGAGAAGTACTGCCTGACATTAATCTTTGCAGTTCATAAGTTGAGACACTACATGAAACATTACGAAGTCCAATTGGTATCTCACAATAACCCACTCAAATTCATCCTTAGTCGTCCAATGCTTACAGGACGTCTGGCAAGGTGGGCAGTTATTTTGTAGCAATTCGACATTCAGTATGTGTCTCAAAAGGTGATAAAGGGACAAGCTCTGGCTGATTTCCTGGCTGAACACCCTTCAGTGGAAGACACATCTTTAGATATTGAACTCCCTAATGAGGAAGTCTTCTCTATTCGAGAAAGTCCTCAGGCATGGGAAATGTATTTTGATGGTGCTTCCAGATGTCCAACAAGGAGGAAAATGGAAAATCCTAAATTCAACAAAGTTGACTTAGGAATTGTGCTCATTTCTCCAGAAAAGGGAGTGTTACCTTATTCCTTCTTATTGTGGGAAGGTGGTACCAATAATGAAGCAGAATACCAAGCTCTCATTGCAGGCTTGGAATTAGTGCTTCAAGCACAAGTAAATCAATTAAAGGTGAAAGGTGATTCAGACCTGGTAATCAAACAAGTCAATGGGGATTATGCCATCAGAAAAGAAGAACTAATGCCTTTGTATGATTACGTCAGAGAGTTAATGGCGGAATTCCCTTCGGAACTGACATTTTTTTATGTCTCAAGATCACAAAATGCTCAAGCTGATGCACTGGCTAATATAGCCACAGCTCTGGAAGATCCAAATCGGGATGAGACAACCATCAGTATTGCCCACCGTCATGCAAGTTCACCTTATGTTCGAATCAGAACAGAGGAAATTAATGAAATTAGTCCCATTCTTGAACTGTAAGGTCATACTACAGTATGGATGTCACCTATCAAGGAATACCTTCAAAATGGAACACTTCCACCTGATAGAGCCGAGAAAGAACAAATTCGGCGACGTGTGGTCAATTTTACTCTTTATGATAGCCCAGATCACCTAGAGAAAATTCTCTACAAATGTGGTTTTGATGGAGTTCTCTTCAGATGCATTGATGGTGAAGAGACAATGGCTGTCATGAAAGAAGTGTATGCAGGAGTCTGTGGTGCCCACCAGTCTGGACATAGACTGTCTGATCATATTCGAAGGCTTGGATACTGTTGGCCTTCAATGATACAAGATTATGTTGATTTCAAAAAGAAGTGTCATTCATGCCAAGTACATACCAACTTCATTCATCAACCTCCAGAGTTGCTTCATACAACTAAATACTCATGGATATTTGCCACATGGGGAATGGATGTGGTGGGACCTTACCCTTCGGCTACGGCCAAGCAGTTTAAGTACATTATTACTGCTACTGACTTCTTTTCCAAAAGGGCAGAGGCAATACCTCTCAAGGAAGTCAGTTCTAAATGCGTTGTTAGCTTCATCAAGTCTAACATCATTACCAGATTTGGTGTCCCTCAAACCATATTGACGGACAATGGCACCAAGTTTTGTTCATCCGAGGTGAAGAAATTGTATCAAGAATACAACATCAAATCCAACCATTCATCTCGGTATCATACAGTGTCCAATGGACAGATAGAAGCTTTCAACAAGACTCTATCAAATATACTGCAAAAGATGGTGGATAAAGATAATAAATCATGTCCTGATAAACTCTTTCATGCTTTATGGGCTTATTGGACTACCACCCACACTGCAACTCGGTCAACTCCATATTCATTGGTATATGGAATGGAAGCAGTCTTGACAATTGAAGTTCAACTACCCTCGCTCAGAGTTTCCATTTGTGATCAATCATCTATAGATGAACAATCTCAAAAGTGATTGAATGAATTAGAACTATTAAATGAGAAAAGGTTGTGCACTTTGAACCACTTGGAAGTCTATCAGAATCGAATAGCTCGAGCTTTTAACAAAAAAGTTCATCTTCGTTCATTCACTCAGGGAGAATTGGTATTAACTCTCATAACTCCAATGATACCAGGAAATAAACCTCCCAAGTTTGATCCAAAATGGGAAGGACCTTACTCAATACATATGGTCTACTCCAATGGAGCTTATTCATTATTCTCGATGGATGGAGAACTCATCACTACTCCAACCAATGCCAGATTTTTGAAGAATTATTTTGTATAAACACAAAATATATCATCCATGGTCCGGTATGACCTTAAACTGCACCACTGTCCAGCAAGATGTTAAACTACATCATCAACGGTCCATGCATATGACCCTAAACTATTTGCACATACGTCCAACATGACGTTAAACTGTGTCCCCTTCATCGTCCTTGCTATATGATAATAAACTATACAACAACGGTCCATACATATGTCATTAAACTATTTTTATTCCTTTCGTCTCACGTGACGTTAAACTGTGACGTCCTAACTACATGACGCTAAACTGTACAGAAGTCCCTTACGTCCAGCATGACATTAAACTGCACCATCCACGATCTATGCATATGACCTTAAACTATTCGCACTTTCGTCCAACATGACGCTAAACTGTATTGTCCCTTTTTCGTCCAACATGACGTTAAACTGTGAAAAAGTCCCCAATACATCCAACATGACTTTAAATGGTGTACTCTTTTGTCCTTACTGCATGACATTAAACTACACAGTCGTCTTTTTTTCCAACATGATGTTAAACTGTGTTGTCTCCATCGTCCTAACTACATGACACTAAAATGTATAGAAAGTCCTTTGATATGTCCTACATGACATTAAACTGTACTTTGTCCCTGCTACATGACACTAAACTATGCAACACCAATAGTCCTAACTGCAAGACTTTAAACTGCATAGTCCCTTTATATGTCCTACATGACATTAAATTGTGCATCGTTAAGGTTGTTGTTACCTCTTGTTTCTCACACCGAGTATGACTCACGTGATCTTAGAGAAAACCTCAACAATAACACTCTCTCTGGGATAATAACCATGTGTAAGTCCCAAGAACATCATTTTTTAGGTCGTTGTCCCCAAGAACAACTTGATCGTTAATTCATTCTTTAATTAAACTATGCGGACTTTGATCCTTGTATTCCAGGCTGGGTACGTAGGCAACCTCCCAAGGTTCAAGCCCAAAACCAATCTCTTCACATCGGTTCACCTCTATATCATATGATGTTGATTTGTGAAATCACCTCTATAATCAATATATTTACATTTGGTTCACTTTTGTCCTTGCTATACGATGTTAAACTATACAAAAATTTTGTCCAGTATGACAATAAACTACAATATTCTTTGACACCCTCACCTGAGAGGGAATCATTATTTACATTGATTTTCAATCGTGTTTCATTTCAAAGACTACGTGCATAGATGGCAATACCTGATCCTTTTATCTTGGGTTAAATCATCATTGCACTAAAGTCCCCTTTCACCCTTCACATGTAAGAACCAAATTTGTACAAAGGGTATTTCTAGAACTACATGGGCTTGATTCCCATCCTTATGGGATACATAGGAACGTTCGAGTGTCCCTCAAATCCAGCCCCAAGTCTTTGGGCCTAACCTCAAATTCCACTTTCAGTCTTTTGGCTGAAAAGCCCCCATGAAAACACACATTGTGTATTTCTTATAATGGTCCAAGCTCTATGACCCTAAACTAAGATCTTCGATCCTTTTGTCCCACACGACATTAAACTATAGTTCAAGAACTACATATGGCTTGATTCCCATACTTATGGGATACGTAGTGAAGTCCAACATTTCCATTTAGGACCCAGCCACAACATGATTATGGTTATTATTTATTTGTGTATCTCTGCATACATTGGACAATACCCATCTTTATGTGTCATAATCCTAACCTTAAATATTTTCAGATCTTCATAACCCTTTTCTTGACTTCTAGTCACAAAAATGTCAAACTTCTAAGAATTCTTTTTCCTGACTATACAGTACGTGCCCTTAGGTGGCCTTGCATAAACAGTCTCCATAACAGATTTGTCAGCCAAAAGATACTATTATTTGACTATACATCCAATGCCCTTAGGTGGCCCTGCATAATTCAACCCCCTAACGGGTTTGTTAAATACTGGTAACTTCATTCTTGGGAAGAAAGCCTCTTTTTACCTTGTTGGTCTTAAATGACAGTATGTAGGGATCTTCAAAAGTAGTCATCCTTAACATATTTGTCCCATATCCTTTTCCATGATCTAAAAGTATCCAAGTCTATGGTTTATATTCTTCTTCCCTACGTTTGGGTCAGACCTTCTTAGGAATGATATCCATCCAGTTCTTCGATAATCTTGTTGGGAAATATCTTCTCCATATTCAAGTACCTCTTTCCATACAGAAAACTCTATACTTTGGAAAATTTGAATCTCCATAAACTTTCACTGGCTTTTTATAACTAGGAAAATAATTTTTTGAGAGTTCTTTTGCCTGACTATGCAGCATGTGCCCTTAGGTGGCCTTGCATAAACAGTCTACATAACAAACTTGTTAGCCAAAAGATATTATTTATTTAACTATGAAGCCAATGCCCTTAGGTGGCCCTGCATAATTCAACCCCCTAACGGGTTTGTTAAATAATGGTAACTTCATTCTTGGGAACTACTTATTCTAATGCCTTTTAGCTCTTTTTCATATCATTCCTCATATTAAAATATTCTTAAGTCATAGTTTACATATTTTCCCTCATACTTGAGTATGGTAATATGTTTTCAGATGAATTTTAAAGGAATTGAGTCAATTCTAATCCATTCGGTCAAAGCTATTTCGACCTTAAACATTAGCCTTTTTATGTCCGACATGCATGAATTTAAACTTCCAAAATCCTTGGTTTTCTTCTTTTCCTCAGAGTCACATCCTCATTTCTTTTGGATCCAACTTTGAGGGGGGACTTTTGCTGACACTCCTTTCATCATAGAATCTAAATATTGGAAAAGGGGAATATCTTAGCTAAAAGTAATTCAACCTTTGGACAAATATCAAAAAATTGACAAAGGAAGTAATAAGAAGAACATTGCGCAAGGGTCGCACAAGTTCTACAATGGTCGTGCAAGTAGACTTGTGCACCGCAATGGTCGCGCAAGTACACATGTGCACCGAAGTTGGTCGCGCAAGTCACTTGCGTGACCTAAGTGATAACTGCTCGGGGTCTTCTCCAGCCTATAAATACCCCCGATGGGCCCCCCATTTGGGAGGAATTTTTTCCAGAAACTCAGATTTGAGCTCCTGGCTCCCTAGTCTCTTCTTAAAGCTTCAGAAACACTTCTAAGGTAATTTCTTACCTAGAACGGAAGATCTAAAGAGGGGGGGGGGAAGAACTAAGTGTTGAAACTCATCAACACTTGCACGCCTGAGTGGCCAGCCCTTAAGGGAAATGGCCCCACTTGCGCGCCGCCTAACTCCTTCAATAGAACTTGCGTGCCACTCTTCTGGAAGAACCTCAAGATGATTCTAAAGGCTTTAACCAAGAGTCGCTCAAGTATTACCCTGCTGGTTAACCATCGCGAAAGTACCCATGTGTCGCGCAGGTATACCTGCGCGACTAGGACTTGCGCGCCCACGCAGTACCTGCGCGCCTACCAGGACTTGTGTGCCCCTGCCTTTTCGGGTCTCCTTCTTTCCCATTTCACCCCTCTTATGCCATTCCACCTCTCCTATTCAAGATTCAGTCTTCAAGACACTCTACAAAGCTATTTATGGCATGATTTATTGATTTGACTTCTTTATCTGAAAGTAATTCTGTGGAATATCTCTCAAAACCTAGTGATTTATACATCTTTATGTCACTAAAGATTGAGATTTCATTCATTCAACCTCATCCTTTAAAATGAGAGAACTCATTAACTTGGGAATCCTTTTCAGGAATAAGCCCCAGTCATAATTCTTAACCTAGGCCTCCTTTTCAGGAATAAGCCCCAGTCATAATTCTCAAATATGGGTATCCTCCTTAGGAGTAAGCCCCGTGTCCCTTAATTTTTCAAGTCCCTTAACCTGGGCCTCCTTCTCAGGAGTAAGCCCCAGTCTTAATTTCTCTTAACCAGTCCTAATTTACCTTTGATCTGGAATTCCTTCTCAGGAGTAAAACCCAATCATAAGTCCTCTCCTAATTTGGGCCTCCTTTTCAGGAGTAAGCCCCAAGTTAGAGTATTCAAATGTCCATGAAGCACATATACATTTATGGACCCTGTTCCTAGATTTCTTCCCTGAAGTAAATCCTAATCTTCATTTATCTAGGAAGTCATACATATATAAGCCCCACATTATTTCTTATAATTGCATCTTTCATGGCACAATTGTCTGATTTTTTTACCAATACCTCTTGTTTCTCACACCGAGTATGACTCAAGTGAGCTTAGAGTGTAAAATTAATTATGAAATTCTTCTTTGAGCCATCAATCATAAACATCATACTCCCTTACTCGAACTATGTGGGTTCTGATTCCTTTTCTAAACAAAGGATATGTAGGTAGCCCATCTGCGGGTTCGATCCCAACTCTGAAATAATCCATGTCCTTCTGAATGACAATAAACTTCAAGTGCCCCACTTAGTGGCTTTAAAACCATCATGGTCATCATAATGACCAAGAGACTTCTATAAAAATGTGTTTAAGGATACCATTGACCAAGAATCTCTAATAAACACAGATGATTCTCTATCGATGAAGAACCTCGAATACATATAAAAGATTCTCTAAATTTCCTACATATTTAATCATTGATTGGAAGATCTGATGGAAAGCTCATTTTATACTTGGTAATGTAATAAGGATTCACGAACATAACTTAAATCTATAAAGAGAGTCCCGAAGTAGACAATAATTTCCCTCAAAAAGGTGTGATGAGTCCGACCTCCCATCCTCTCGACCAATGCAAATTCCTAAGCCTCATCAGTCCACATACTAATGAGGGCCTACCTTTGGAAAGTAGGTCCGAATGGATGCGGAATCATTGGATGTTTCTGGTTCTACGAACAAACTCGTTAGAAACCGATTGGAATGCTTGAACCTTCAATCAAGGAGGTCATCCCCAAATTCGAGGGAAACAAACCCTTAAAAATCTTTGATATATATCCATGCAAGTTGATCCAATGAGAAGTCCTACACTACTGGAAATTTAGGCTATATCCATGGCTTGAAAACGTGGATATAAGCCCAAAAACCGTGGCTATAGGCCAACTCATATATCCACGATTTCAAACCATGGCTAAAGCCTATAGCCATAGTTCAAACCGTGGAAAAATCATTATAGACACGGTTTCAAACTGTGGAAGAAGGAAAAACATAAACAAGCCTTATAGCCACGGTTAGATACCATGGATATAGATCAAAGTTTAATAAAAAAACACAGCAGGCCTGCAGCCCTACCAGTCCCCCCTGCCCCTTGCTAGTCCCCCCTGCCCCCTGCTAGTCCCCCCCCCCCTACCACCCCCTACCAGTCCCCCTACCCCCTGCCCCCTGCCAGTCCCCCCCTGCCCCCTGCCACCCCCTGCTAGTCCCCCTGCCCCTGCTAGTCCCCCCTGTCACCCCCTATCAGTCCCCCCTGCTAGTCCCCCTGCCAACCCCCCTGCCAGCCCCCCTGCCAGTCCCCCCTACCAGTCCCCCCTACCCCTTGCTAGTCCCCCCTGCCCCTACTAGTCCCCCCTACCAGTCCCCCCCTGCACCCTGCTAGGCCCCCTTCCAGTCCCCTGCTAGTCCCCCTGCCCCCTACTAGTCCCCCTGCCAGTCCCCGCTGCCTCCTGTCACCCCTCTGCCAGTCCCCCATGCCCCTACTAGTCCCCCTACCTGGACTCCCCCTGCTGTACATATGTTGGAGTTTTTCAAAGTAGCAACACATCAGAATCCTATCAGAGTACTGGAAGGTTTTCTTAGGTGATCCAAATAGACTATGGATGAGAAGTACTTGTTTTTTGGAAGGGTGGATAAAGGGTATAGTTGGTATGCCATTACAGCTGGGCTATCTATGCTGAAACTGTTTGGTTTTACATGGGATGTGGGTGGATGAAAGAACATAAAGGTTCCAGAAGCACTTCACCCCCCTGACCCTGCTAGTCCCCCTTCGACCCCTACTAGTCCCCCTTGCCCCCTGCTAGTCCCCCTACCCCCTGCTAGTCCCCCCTGCCACCCCCTGCCAGTCCCCCCTGCCCCTTCCAGTCCCCCCTACCCCCTGCCACCCCCTGTTAGTCCCCCCTTCCCCTGCTAGTCACCCCTTTCACCCCCTTCCAGTCCCCCCTACTAGTCCCCCTGTCAGGCCCCTTGCCCCCTAACAGCCCCTGCCAGTCCCCCCTGCCAGTCCCCCTGCCCCCTGATAGTCCCCCTGCCCCTGCTAGTCCCCCCTGCACCATGCTAGGCCCCCCTGCCAGTCCCCTGCTACTCCCCCTGCCCCCAGCTAGTCCCCCTGCCCCCTGCCACCCCCTGCTAGTCCCCCCTGCCCCCTGCTAGTCCCCCCTACCTGGACACCCCCTGTTGTACATATGTTGGAGTTTTTCAAAGTAGCAACACATCAGAATCCTGTCAGAGTACTAGAAGGTTTTCTTAGGTGGTCCAAATAGACTATGGATGAGCAACACTTGGTTTTTGGAATGGTGAATAAAGGCTATAGTTGGGATGCCATTACATCTGGGCTATCTGTGCTGAAACTGTTTGGTTTTACACGGGATGTTGGTGGATAAAAGGACATAAAGGTTAAAGAAGCACTACACCAGAAGGAGCTCCTACATGTTCCAGATAATGCTATTATGGAGGGAGAGAAGGATATTGTAGTTATATCCAAAAATTGTCTTAAAGATGAAATGAGACAATATGATGTTTGGAATGAAGAGTGCAAACCAATGTTTCCCATGGTTATAGGTGTTGGAGTTATCAATGCTCTTAGTATCAACGATGATGGAAATCCTAACCTTGTCCATTTATTACTTTTAGAGGCAAATAACAAATAATAATTGGTTTCTAGTGCCACTAATACTTCAAATACATTGACTGTAATAGCAAAGAAACATGTCGTCCATGGTCTCCTAGTCAAGAAATTAATTCAATGGTGGTGGTGACGACGATATTGGTGATGGCAGAAACAATGGTTTACTTGATGAAGATGAAGTTTTCTCATGAGTTGAGACTCTTTGAAGCATGTGCAATCAACCAGGCAACGATTTCTGTTAGCGGTTTCTGGATATTCACCTTGAGGACAAGGTGGGTTTTTGTAAGGGTGGAAATGCTAGGAGTGTGGATGTGTGGCTGTCAGTTTTTCTTGGTAGGGATTTCCTTATGTGGCTGTGGCTAGTGGGATGTCCTAAGGGAAACATTTTATTTTACTTTTATTAGTTACTAGGGGTTGGTAATAGTAGGTAGGGGTGGATGGTTGTTGGGTTGGGGTATTAAATAATGGCGAGGCTAGGAGCCGATCCTTGGGAGGTCTGGGAGGGCCCTTTGAGAAGTGGTCTTTCTAGGATAAGTTCTTCTCTTCCCTCTTCATTTTATTTTTCATTTTTTTCTTCTTAGTTTGTTGTTAACTCTGTTCCAATTACTTCTACTGGATATAACAACTTCTTCCATATTTTTGTTCTCTTCTTCCTACATAATCAGTACCACTGTTAGGCAAGAGTCCTAACACTATTCAAAAGGTGAACTTTTATCACTCATTTAAGTAATATTCTCTAGAAAGATATATGTAACTATTTTATTAGAATCAGAATGTACTTTTCATTAAGTGTTGTGAAATGTAGCTGAGGATAGTTTAGTTCTCTCATTTGTCCAATGTTTTCAGAAGTGGACTGAACATCGAACTAGCTAAAGCACCCGTTAAAGATTAAATTATCAAACCATGGTTATACTGGTTATTATTAAAATAATATATTTTTAAAAATATATATCATTAAAATTTAAACAATTTATTTTCATTATTGGAGTCGGTGTTCCACATCGGACATCAGTGTTTTGTCATCTTTATATTTCCCTATAAATATGCTCCAAGGCCTCTCTTAAGAGGTATCTTGGGTACTGGTTCACCTCTCTTATCATTCTACATGGTATCAAATGGGGCTTGATAAAATAAACCTTAGCAAGCCAGGTTCCCTGATCTCACATGATAAATGATCAGTGGGAGAAATGGGGGAAAACTAGGAAGTTTGTTAAGTTGTGCGAGAGTGGGTATCAGATGGCTTACTACATAGGTCCAGTCTGTATGATGTTTGGAACTGCATTTTTATCATCTTACATGTTGTGATTGAACCCATATGTAGAGGGGTATATTGTTCCTATTGATTTTTGCAGCTGGACCAAGGATGGGAGCTTCATGCATCACTACATATCATGTGATGGCTGGAATCAAACCACACATAGTTCTTCAAAAACCATGTAGTTTAATGTCATGCATAAAGGATGTAGGTTCCATATCATGAAAATGAAATATTGTGGTTGGACCCAAGACAATAGATATGGGTGTCACTATGTATCATGTCATGGGAGAATTAAACCCACATGTAGTTCATGAACTGGTTGTTCCCTATATAGGTTGGGCCCAAATGTAAAGTTTTCCACTGATAGCTATTTGTAGCGATGGAAACTGGACATAAATGGGAAAAACTAGCTCATTTTTGTTTACGGTGTCTCTTGGGTAGTAGTTCACATGGTGGTATGGTAGGCCCATAAATCATATAGGATCTTTTCCATTTAGGAATTATTCTATTTTTCAGCCATATTATACTACTTATTCGATAGAGACTTATTGGAGGCCTGAATCTGTCAATTTGTTGCTACATGATAGCGGTATGAGTGTTTAGTGATAGGTGTTCAAGTCACAGAGAGAAGAAAAAAAAGAGTTTCTGTTAATTTCTACTATAATAACGAGCAGAATTTATAGTAGGAAAAAAAGAACAGTTGAAGAAAGGACTCCCCATGGTCGCACCGCGAGGCCGATGGCCACTTCCCCTGTATCTGCACAGCATATCCGTTTTCTAAAAAACAATATCCCCCTTTTATTATTCCCCCTTCCAAACAACATCTCACAGAATCCTACTTTTCAACTAGGGAAGTTTTGATCTGATTGATTTCCTCCATGTCACAGATGATGATATATGAGACCATCCTTTGATGCGTAATGTGGTAGAAAACCTCATACTGATCAGGGTCAGCTAAAACTACGATTTCATTAGACATTACATCAGTAAAATCATTTTTTGATCGGGTACAAGATACAATGTGGGTTCAAAATGGAAATCTTCCATCAATCTTCAAACATAGCCAGTGAGAGGGGCCAGTTCATCATTTTTTATTGCATATTCATCATCATATATTTTATCACTAGCTTTGAATCTCCTATGATATTTAGGTAGTCTATTTTCAACTATAGTGACGATTCCAAGATAGAAATTAGGGCTTCATATTCTATCTAATTATTTTTCCATCCATCAGATAGTGAGAAAGATTATAGAAAAATTACTTTGTCTAGAGAAAGTAATACAATCCCTGGACATACACAGATAATCTTTGGGTTCTTCATACTTTTGTTGATAGGACTCTGGGAGGCAGAAAAAAATACATATCCTGTGTTTGGGGAGCTTCATGGGAATGGAAAACCTTCTAATCTAGAAGTTTTATTTCTAGTAGTATACTTTCTTGGGAAGGAGGTTCCATGAGGAAATTAGATAGGGTCTTCCCTCTCACTGACTTATGTGATATGAACTGGATATCATGTTGTCTTAAAGTGACTGATCATAGGGAACAATTCCCAGTCAACATAGGGAAGCTAAGGATGTACTTGAGCGGGTAAATAAGAGTGACCAGGTGAACTTTGTAAGGATACAAGTAAAGCCTCATATTTTAATTGGGAATATGAGTGTGAGGTAGTTTTTATCAACATCATAATATTGTGTCTTAGTACCTAACATCATTTTACTAATGTAATAGACACTTGCTTCACTCTCCATATCATTCTTATGTGCAATGAGAACACTGAGAAATCAATTTATGAAGGCCAAAAATAAGATGAGTGGAATTCCTTCAACCAATGGAATCAATACTGGTCAGTGCAGTAAGTATTTATTTAGAATCTCAAAGGCTTCATGGAATTCCTCATCAAAATGGAAGGTGACTCCCTTCTTCATTAACATGGTGAAGCGTAGAGACATGTCATCTAGGTTAGCTATGAAGTTATAAATGTAATAAAGGTTCCCCTAGAGCCCTCTCAATTATTTAAGAATTTGAGGGAATGAAATTGATAAAACTGAATTTTTTTTAGATTCAAACTCAATTTCATGGTATCACACCACAAATCTATTGAATTTCCCTAGAGTTAACCTGAAAACGCATTTTACCAGATTCATGTTTAGGTTGTGCTACTGCAACTTGTTAAATATTGTTTCAAGATATTTGAAATAATGACATCTCTATTGAGATTTGATAACCATGTCATTAACAAAATCATTCATCTATTATTTCTAAGAAGGTATTAATGATATAATGTGTGTAGTGTTGGTATGTAGTGTCATCATTATTTAATCCAAAGGGCATCACCTAAATGGTGAGAGCTTGATTGCAGGTGGCTGGGGGCTGGTGCGGGCTCGAATGCAGGTGGAAGGGGGCTGGAATGATGGTGGAAGGGGGCTGGTTTCAAGTGCTGGGGGGATGGTGCGGGGCTGATTCGAAGGTGGCAGTGGGGCTGTTGCGGGCTGGAATGCTGGTGGCAGCGGGCTGAAATGAAGGTGGAAGGGGGATGATGTAGATTGGATGTGGCTGGAGTAGGTCCAAATCATGACATTACCACGGTGTGACTGCGACGTGACCACAGCGTGACCGCGGCATGACTGCAGCGTGTTGTCCCGGTCCAGCAACATCCATGGTGCAGTATCTTCCACTTAGTTTCAAATAAGATGATATGGATGGCATGAGAGGATGTTTCTCAGAATATTTAAAGAAATTAATGCTAATCTGTGATGACTAGAGGATTGGATGACCCCTGATATACCTAATTCGGTGAGGGCTCGAATGAAGGTGGAAGGGGGCTTGTTGTAGGTGCTGGGGGGATGGTGCGGGCTGATTCGAAGGTAGTAGGGGGGCTATTGCGGGCTGGAATGCTGGTGGCAGCGGGCTGAAATGAAGGTGGAAGGGGGCTGGTGTGGGCTGGATGTGGCTGGAGCATGGCCAAACCGTGGCATGACCGCGGCATGACCACGGTGTGACCGCATCGTGTTGGCCCGGTCCAGCGACATCCGCGGGGCAGCATCTTCCACTTAGTTTCAAATAGGATGATATGGATGGCATGAGAGGATGTTTTCTCAGAATATTTAAAGAAATGAATGCTAATCTGTGATGACTAGAGGATTGTATTACCCCTGATATACTTAATTCGGTGAGGGCTCGAATGTAGGTGGAAGGGGGCTGGTTGCAGGTGCTGGGGGGATGGTGCGGGCTGATTCGAAGGTGGCAGGGGGGGCAGTTGTGGGCTGGAATGCTGGTGGCAGTGGGCTGAAATGAAGGTGGAAGGGGGATGGTGTGGGCTTTATGTGGCTGGAGCAGGGCCAAATCACGGCATTACCGTGGCGAGACGGTGGTGTGACCGCGGTGTGACCGTGGCATGACCGCGGCGTGACCGCGCCGTGACCGCGCCGTGACCGCAGCGTGACAGCACCGTGACCGCGGTGTGACCGCAGCGTGTTGGCCCGGTCCAGCGACATCCGCGGGGCAACATCTTCCACTTAGTTTCAAATAGTATGATATGGATGGCATGAGAGGATGTTTTCTCGGAATATTTAAAGAAATGAATGATAATCTGTGATGACTAGAGGATTGGATGACCCCTGATATACCTAATTCGGTGAGGTTTAGAGATCTAGCAATGTGTAGGAATACCTAGAGGAATACCCCATGGGATCAGGAAAATCACAGGTTACATAACATTTAATCTGACATTACTAGTACTGTGGGACCCCTGGGCTGTGGAACTGGTCTTTTGGTTGGATTTAAATATCACATGCCATGTGACATGGTCACACAACATGGGATCCATCTTAAAAGTCTAACGGAACTTAAAGAGTGTCTTGGTTCAAAATATTGTTTTAATAAAAAGAGGGAAACCCCCTACAGGGATATAAAAAGGGTCAAGTACAATGTGTGCTTTATGACTAACAACGACATCAAGTATAAGGAAAACATCAATGTAATAATGTTAAGAAAGGTATACCACTGTGAGTTTTCACACACAGCGCACCTCCGTTGGAGGGGTTTTATTACAAAACCATGACTTATTTATCAAACGAAACAATTATCTTAACTAACACTTATTCAAGAATTTCAATTTAATATAAACATGAAATATTAAAAAGGAAACTAAATGCAATTTAAAACATTCTTGAATTAAATAGTCTAGGATAGGGACCCTCCCTCAACCTCAAGGCATGTTTTCTTTTGACGACGACAACTCGAATCTTCCTTTTTCCACTTGCATGCATATGCAACTTAACATATATATAAGGACACCTAGCCCATATGTACATATTTTCATGGCCAAATATGCACAAGGGGGTCCTTAGATATATGTTTATACTTGCATATACCCCTTTACACTTACACGCGTATGAATTTTTCATATCTATATATAAGAACAACTAGCCCCAATATATATATTCATATTGCCATGAGTGAATATATATAAAGAGGGAACTTATATATGCATATGCCTACCTATGCATACACATGTAATCCTTCGTCAACGACAACTCGAATCCACCTCAATGAAATCCAAAACACACAACAAAAATATAAGGAACCCAAAAATCAAAAAATCCCTAATTAAAATTGGGCCAAAGAATAAAAACAGAATAAACCTTACCCAAATCTTGAACTCATTGTCTTTGATGGTGGTGGATAGAACCGGTATTATCATAAGAAACCACCTATAAGAAAATAGTGGGAAAAGACATGAGATATAACAACTTCTTATATATATGTGATCAGTGTGTCAATTGTAGATAGAAAAAAAGGACACATTTTACACACTTTAGTTAATTATAAAGATTTTCCAAAGATTAAATCATCTTAAAAAATGAAGAAAATGGATTCTTGAAGCTACTAGATTAAAAAACCTTCAATTACAGGACATATCTGACTATAGAGACTTTGAGAGAGCTTCCCAAGCAGGATTTTCAGCATGAAAAATAATAGGGACCATCCTCAATCAGGAATGTTCCTAAAACCGATGAAGAGTGTATCCCTTAACTTCTACAATACCATAAACTACTTAATAACAAGACAATTCATAACTAAATATTAGAATAATACATGAATGATTGAAGAAAGGGACAGAAAAAAGAGGCATAAACACTTACATAACACTGTTTGGTTCCAAGTGTAGAAGTAAAGAAAATAGATGACACGAGAACTCATCCAGCCATTCAGAAAATTGGATCATTGACGTGAATGATAAACCATCATTATCATCTTCCAGGGCAGCTATCTGTAACAATGCTCAAATGAAACAGAAGTATTCTTCTCCATGTAAAATCACATATATCATGTTTTTTTATGAAAGCTAGTTCTTACAGTGGAAAATATGGAACCAATAAATTTCATGGTTTCCAATGTTTTAGGAGGATCATTGGCATCCATACCAAGCAAGGAATTGGATAATGAAATTGTCAAGAGATCAATGTATGCATCAGCAACAACAGAATCATCTAACTTTGCATAAGAATTAGATAAGGAAGAGAAGAAATATGATCTCCCAGAAAAGGCCAATGATGTTACATGAGTTTTCAACTAGTGAGTGGTTGTAATATGTGAGAATCTACATGGATACGATTTCCAACGTATGGTTTTAAAATAACATGCAAAACTCATTTAACTCTTCGATAACTGAATATGGAAGAAGTATTAGTTGGTGCTTATACATGGAAGTGAAGGATTATTTATATACTAACTCTGAATGTGTGAATATATTATAGAGGAGATCCAAGCCTAGAAATATTGATTTAAATATTGACATCTCTAAAGATTTTGACACTCTTAGCTAGGATTTCACTTTTTAAGTACTTGATAGTTTTGGTTTCTCAACCATATTTATTAAGCTTATTCAAGACCTTATCTAAAAATCAAGACTCTCTTTCATTATTAGTGGGTCTCACAAAAGATACTTTGGTCATACCCAATGGGTGAGATAGGGGGATCCTCCCTCAAATTTTTTATTTGGAATTATCAGGGATTAACATATAAAATTCCTCCTAAAAGCTACAGATTATGGGGCTTTATCACCAGTTAAGGACACTAGAAAGATAAGAGCACCCAACCACTTGTTTTATGTTGATGAAATTCTCATTTTTTGTCAAAATGATGACCGATCACTTTCTTTCATCAAGGGGATTTTCGAGCATTATGAATCTGTATCAAGACAAGCCATTAGTTAGAGAAAATCTAAGGTTTATTATAGCCAGGACATGCATGTTTCTATCCCCCTACCCCCAGCCCCCTGCCCCCCTCCACCCTGCCCCCTCCGCCCTGCCCCCTCCGCCCTGCCCCCTCCACCCTGCCCCCTGCCCCCTACCCCCTGCCTCCCTCCACCCTGCCCCCTCCGCCCTGCCCCCTGCCCCTGTCCCCTGACCCCTGCCCCCTGCCCCCTGCCCCCTTCCCCCTTCCCCCTACCCCCTGCCCCCTTCCCCTGCCCCCTGCCCCCTGCCCCCCTGCTCCATGATTTGGCAGTTTTCCATGGATTTCCTTATTCCTCCCTAGAATCAACCACAAGAGGCATGCTCAAGTCCTTCCCATCCTGTTCCTACTTATCTTAAGGATTTATATCCTTCTCATCCCATTCCTGTACAACATGAATAGAGATTTTATCAGCTGGAATTAAAATGATTCTGACCTTGCCCTTATCCTTTTGAGCCTCCTTGAGAATTTTATCGGGGATACTCAGTGAGTCTACCCCTGGTACCAAGTCCTGAATTTCCACATTCTTAGTAGTGTTGAAACTCACTATTTCCTTTAATTCATGTTTTGAAGCAATAGATGCGTCGGTGCCTAGCACAACTTTCTCCTGTATAGCAACAGGAACAATATATTTAGCAGCCAACTTGAAGTTACTTATAACCTTCTCTCGAGTTTTTTTAGTGTCCACCATATAACTTTCCCTGTTATAAAAAACACTTATGAATCTAACTTAGAGAATAAATTTACTCCCACTGGTGTTATCTATAACTGAGGGTTACCACCAAACCCTTTACCACTGCTTAGATTAGCCTCATCAATTGGAATATCCAAAGTTGCTTGAATCGCTTTCTTTTTCCTTATATCTAGCTTAGCACTCAAAAAAGAAGTAGATTTATATTTCCCTTTAGAATCAGATTCCTGAACATCATCGAAAATAAAAGTGTCTGCACCAGCCAAGGTTGACTACTTCACCCACTTACCTATTTTCTTACCATGCACCGGTGTTAGTACATCAGAGTTTCCATGACTAGGTTCCACTACCTCATTGGGAACTTTCCCTGTATCTAGCTCAGTTCCTAGTGAGCACATGTTGAAACATGAACCTATTCTGTATCCATGGGGGAAGAAGATTCATATTTACCTCTAATTGAAACACCATTTTTTCTTCTGTTTCCCCACATAACATTCCCAACATAATGAATTTAAATCTCCTTATCTAGTATTTCCCCATCCTTGGAAACAACATCATTCACAGGTAGTTTTAAATTACATTGATCAATCAGATGAACAATCTTCTTGTAATTGAAAAATCTTATATTTCTATAACACTTCTCACTCTAGTGCCATATGCAGTTACACTTACTGAAAAATTCAGGTAACCTTTCAAACTCAGATGATAATTCAAGCTTATCACCATTAACAATAAGTAAAATAGTTTCAATGAGAGGCAAACATAAATCAACTTCAACAGCAAATCTTACAAAATGACCATATCAAGCACGCTTAGTCTCCCCATTGAATTTGATAGGAATTCCCACAACTAGTTCACTACCCCAAAGGATTTGAGAATTCCAAAAAAACCAACTTAAGCCCTAAAAGAGAATTTGAGTTTGAATAATTAAATTCTTAACCGAATCTAGATCAAAGAGAGGATCCCAATCTTGAAACCTCAAGATTCCAAGTTTGCGGGAGACAAAACTAAAGCCCCGTGTTCTTGATTTTAATTCATCCTATGGGGATAAGAGGAAAAAATCCCCTACCAATCGACACCATGCTCCATCCAACGAAGCCCCAAATCTGATGGAACTGCTTTAGGAGATCTTCAATTTTCCATGGGTTATTATTCTGCTACAACATTAAACATCTATGAATTAAATGCTGCATTCTTCTAAAAGATCTTCAAGAATTTTAGCGTTCGGCTCAAAAAAATCTAAAGTACCATTTCTCACAATTCTTTTATTTTATGAATCAAAGCTAGCTCTAAGGTTAAAAAATATCTATCCGAGCATAAGAGAGATGGTTATCATTCAAATCGTTTCGAACACTCACATTGCAGGGATCCTTCACATCATGATTCACTGGACTATCTTCATCCAAACCTAAAGGCACTTGAATTACGCCATGTCCGGCAGCTACCTTTCTCAAAATATCTATTGAAATCCTCCACTGGATTGAAGTAGCACTCCAACGGGAAATCCATCAATTGAGGGAATGGGTGAGCATGGAGAGCGATAGTGCGGGTCAGCACGGGGAGAACATTGGCATGCATGGGGTGTGGCATGCATGAGGAATAGGAAGGGGGCATTGGTGAGGGCAACGTAGGTACCTGACGGGCCCACTGGGGGCTACTCGACCTAGGCCCTGGTTTCATGGGCAGGGGCACATCATTTGACCCCCATAGAAGCTTGAGCTCAGAAATCTATAAATTATGGCCTTTATGTCATAAGGACTTCAGGAAATCTCATCTAGGGGCATTTGGTAAGCCATAATCTAAGCCTTCGAGACATTTCAAATTCTTATAAATAGTTTCAGCTGGATTTACAATGCTAATTTGGAGGGATGAGGCTTGATCCACTAATGTACCTGAGTGTGTGTGTGTGCTTGTGTTTATACCCCAATTGTAGAGGATTTCTTTAGCCTGTTATGAGATTACATCAGACAAGATGTCTTCAGGATTTCTTTGGCCAGTTATTTGGACCATTCTCAAGATGTAATGAAATTTCTATGTCAGAATCCTCATGAATCATCATCGGCCACATTTCATAAAGGAAAAATGGGTTATATTATCTCTAAATATTTATTATAGGTAAATATGTAACCTGTTTTAAATGACCAAATTATCGTGAGAACCTATAAGGATCAAAAGGATCTAAAATGGTTCCTCCATCTATAAAATCATCCAAAATCCCATCTCACAACAAGATAATGTATGAAATTTATTCTGAATTCCCTCTATCATTATCTACCACAGCACCAAAACGTGTTGAATGAGGAATGAACCCAAAATGGGAAACATCCTTTAACAAATAAATAAGACCATCAAGTCATTAATTGAAAAAGAACAAGACCATCTACCATAGCTTCGTCCACATCGAGTAATAGTTTCAGATTCAAGAAAGAACTGAAGAAATCAAAGAAATTTTCAAATACCTTGATGATAGGGTGTGGGGGGTGTCAACCTCGGTGTCCGGGGTGTTGAGGGTTGTGGGGGAGAGCCGTCGGGAAGGAAGGGAGGAGGTGGGGAGGCCGCTCGGAGTATCTTTGCTGGAGGAGGAGGATCGTGGGGAGGAGGGTCGCGGCGAGGAGGCATCGTGGGTATTGAGGGCTATTGGCGAGGAGGCGTCGGGGAGGCGTCGGGAAGGAAGAGAGGAGGTGGGGCTGCTACGTTGGAGGAGAAGAATTGGGGGTGTCCGCGTGGAAGGAGGATCCTGAGAGGTGGAGTGGTCGCGTCTGAGTTGGTCGGGGCATCGTCGAAGCCGTGTCGGGGCAGCATCCGAGAAGGAGAATCGCGGTGAAGTAGGGTGGCCGCATCAGAGGCACGTCGTCAGAGGAGGTGGGGAGTCTGCGTCAGAGTAACGACGGTGGGGAATTAGAGTGTCTATGCCGGAGGAGGATGATCATGGGGAGGTTGGGTGGCCCGTCGAAGGAGGAGGATCGTGGAACATCGGGGAGAAGAGTTGCGATGAGGAGGGGCATTAGGAGGAGGGGCGCGAGAGGGTTACGGTAAATTGGGGAGTGGGGGTGGGTTAATTGCCACAGACAGCAAAATTGTTGTGGTTGTACACATGGTATAGCCATGATTCCTATTGTCTGTGGGTATAGCTCCGTGGAGATAGCTCTAAATTCTAGTAGTGTTATCAGATTGTGATAAAGTGAGTTGTCCTTATAAGATGATCCATAATGACCCATATATCATTCTTTCCTCTGGATGTCCTTATAAGTCCAATGAAAAATTATATGGTAATGTTCTCCCACTTCAATGTTGGTATGGGTAGTGGTTGCATCATCCCTTTAGACTTTTTTCTTTCATCCTTCACTTGTTAACATACCCGAAACTTTGATGTATACCCAACAATCTCATTCTTCATATTATCCCACCAATAGTTTTCCTGGGGATCTCGATACATCTTTTTGATACCTAGGTGAATATATAAGGTTGATCTATGTGTGTCATCTAGAATCTACTTTTTTATCTATAGAGATAATGGTGCACATATTTGTGACCCAAATCTTACAACTCCTACTTCATAAATATTTAACTTAGAGGATTTACCATTTCTAATAGCTTCCACCCTTTTAAAAATTTCCACATCTTTTCTTTGAGCATCCTTTATTTTCTTCAACAGGGATGATTTAGTAACCATTTGAGAAAGGATTTATGATGTTCCTCTATTAATTATTCCCATGTTTTTCCTCTTCAAATCTAAGAAGATGGGATCCTTATCAATTCTCATCATTGATAAAGATACAAGATCCTTTCTACATAGAGAATCCACTACCTTATTTGCCTTACCGGGATGGTAGTGGATTGATTAGTCATAATATTTGATGATCTATAACCATCTTTATTGGAACATATTAATCTCCTTCTATGTGAATATATATTTGAGACTCTTATAATCAGTATATATCTCACACTTCTCCCCATAGAGATAATGCCTCCATATTTTCAAAGAAAAGATCATGCATGGGATAGTTTTTCTCATGGGTTTTCAAATGTATTGAGTCATAGGCTATCACTTTATCATTTTTAATTAGTATACAACCTAGGAATATTTTTAATCATTACTATATACAACAAATAGTTCTCCACTTATTGGGAGTATGAGTACTGGAGTAGTGATAAGCCACTTTTTCAACTCCTTAAAACAATATTCACATTATTGAGTCCAAAAAAAATTGCTACCTTCTATGTCAGCTTGTTCATTGGGTTTGAAAATCATGAAAAGTTCTTCAAAAATCATTGGTAATACCCAGCTAGTCCAAGGAAGCTATAGATCTCTGTTACATATCTTTCTCTAGGCCACTCTTCAATTGCCTTTATCTTGGAAGCGTCTACAGATATCCCTTTGTTAGTGATAACATGCCCCAATAATGATACTTAATACATCCATAATTCACATTTACTATACATTGCATATAGTCTCTCCCTTCACAAAGCCTTTATCATTTTATTCAAATGGTCCTCATGTTCCTACTTTCTCTTAGAGTATATCAGAATATCATCAATAAAGATTACAAAAAAAAATTCAAGGTAATCTATAAAGAATATATTCATTATATCCATTAAAATTTCTGGATAATTAGTGATTCATAAGGGCATAATTATGAAATCATAGTTTCTATACCTCGTTCGAAAATCAGTATTGAGAATATCTTCCTTCCTCGCCTTTAATTAGTGATATCCTGACTGAAGGTACACCTTAGAGAAATAACTATCCCCACAAAGTTGATTGAACAAGTTATCTATCCATGGAAGGGGATACTTGTTCTTTATCATGATTTCATTGAGCTCATGATAATCAATATAGAGGCACATTGATCCACCCTTCTTCTTGATGAAGAGGACTGGTTTACCCCATGGTGAAGCACTCGGGCGTATAAAACCCTTCTCCAGATTCTCATGTAACAACTTCTTCATCTCTATCATCTATACAATGCCCATTCTATAAGGAGTCTTTGATATAGTTAGAGATCTAGTAATAAGTTCAAATGAGAACTCAACCTATCGATTAGGAGGAAGGCTAGGAAATTCTTCAAGAAATACATCATTGCAGTCCCTTGTAATGGGAATGTCTTCAAGCATGATTCTCTCATTTGTCTCAATCATTTGAGCTAGACATGCTCTCTCATAAGGAAGTAATATCCACACTTGGTACAATGATTCTAAAAAAGATTCATCTTCATCCTTACACTTGTAAATAACTATAGGATGCTTCAGGATGTAAAGAGTGATCTCCCTTTCTCGAAAGTTGATGTTGGATTTATATAAAGATAGCTAATCGATTTTCAATATAGCATTGAACTCCAATATATGAAGTATGATTAGATTTTATGGTAGGTTTAGTATACAAACATTAACCAGGGAGGAGTTATAAACTTTAAATGCAATAATTTCCCCATTCATTGTTCTCACAGATAACTCAATATCCATGTTTCGAGGTGGTTGTTTAATAGTTCTACTAAACTTGTAGGATATGAAATAATGTGTAGAACCATAATCAAAAAGCATGTTCACTATTCCTGAATAAATGACTGATTTACCAATCACTACATCATTTTCCAACTCCACCTTTGTAGTATTTTAAGAATAATACCTTCCTTATTTCATTGGAGGTTGTTATTGATTGCCTCTAACAATCCTTGTCTTAGGGAAATTGTTCTCATAATGCCCATGTTCCTTGAAGTTCAAACACTACACTATTGGATGACTATTGATATGAACTTTTATTCTTCCACATTAGTGGAATTATTCATATCCCTTCGGTATTTATTTTCTATATGTCCAATCTTTCCATATTTGAAACAATTCTTGGTTCCCTTTAAACGGTTCACTGGATGCTTCTTCCCACAATTTGGACATGTGGGATGTTTGAAATTCTTTCTATCATGGGATTTATTTTCCGAACCACCCATATTAGACTACATTTTCCATTTTTTTTACTGGTCCCATGGGATCATTGAGAGTATCCATTCTCTATTTCATCTTTGAGGGAACAAAGAACAACCTCCTCATAACTATCAAAGTCCTGAATCACCAACACTTATCATAGACTCATCTTTAGTCTTCTAAATATGTGATCCACCTTGATTTTAGTGTTAATGAAAAATACATAGACATATCTTGAAATCCTTGTGATGTTTTATTCATACGCCCTAATGGAATAATCTTCCTTATACTTAAGTTTAAGTAACTACCTTTTCCATCTTGAGATAGAGGGTTCGGGGAAAATATTTATTGAAAAACATTTTCTTGAATTCCTCCCAATCCATAGAATCAATTTCTTCTCAGGAATTTGTATTCTTGATCATTTTCCACCACAAATCTTCTTCCCCATAAAAATTATAGGCCACTGTCATGAATTTCTCTTCTTCTAAGAAATGGAGGATAGATAATATCTTTTCAATAGATTTAATCCATTGTTCCATGAGAAGGGTATCAGAAGATCCACTAAACATGGGAGGCCATTGCTTCATGAAAGATTATATGGAAACTTTCTCTTTCCTTGGAGGAGAATGGAATTACACATGATTCAAGTTATTATTCATAACTTGAGCTAGATGAGAAAGTATTGTCAAAATGTTTTGAGCTCCCGTTCCTATCATATTAGGAATCTCATTAGGGAAATCATCACATTTCCTATCACATTTATTTTTGGAACATGTTCTTATATTTCCCACCATTAACTAAGAAAAATAATGTACAATTATAGGGATTTAATACTTAGCTTATAATCATAAGAATGAAACATTATACATAAAAGGATTAAATTTAAAGGGAAAGTATATCCTTACTTGTGATATCCTAGGTTTCAATCTTGGTTATCCATGACCTGTTTCCTAACCTGTATTATTATGGGATTTTTTGGTTCCGTTAATAATGGTTCATAATGATCTTATGAATTTACCAAAGCATATCCCCCGGAAGTGTCAAACCATAAGTGAATCAAGGCCTGTTGTCATGCACAAATTCCAATTAGAGTCTAACTCAAAGAGGTATTTTCAAGTTTTATCCCTAGATACATCTTTTCAGATCCACATCCACTTGTTCGTATCCTGATTGGGATGTATTATCTTGATAAACCACTTACTCTAAACATATCAAAATTTTGGAATTTTTTCTTATAATTAGTCTCATCCACAAGGTTATTACTAAATTGATCTATTCCTAATCTCCAAAAATAACTAGACCTTGATCTAATACCAACTATAGAGACCATATAATTTTACATATATCATTACATGATTTTAGGAATAATTAAACATTAAAATACAATCCAAGGATCATAAAGTCTAGTGTCCCAGAAAAATGGGTATATAAAATTAAAAACATGGGACTAAATAAAAAATTTATTTATTTAATCTTCATATAGAGATCCAAACTTAAATTGTACTCATAAATATTTATAGGATAAACTGTGGTTAACATAAACAAATGGATTATCTAAAAAGGCCAGTAATGGAATAAACATAATAATAAAGCTTTAGCACGCGAGTTAGAAGGAATGACATAATGATATTAAAAATGTGGAACATATGTAATTATAAGATATAAACATGGGATCACATAAATATAGAGTCATAGTAATGTGGAGGAAAAATAAAAATTACTTTAGCATGAGTCAAGGCTCATTGTACATAGATGAGCGCAATTCAAGGTTAACCACCAAGACCGTTGCACATGGTAGCACGAGTCAAGGATAACCACCAAGATTGTGGCACATAACATCTCATGAGATTAAAATTTACCCAATTAATTGGAGAACTATCTAGGAACACCCCTCTTAACATGTTCATGAATATTATTTCTACATACATAATCATACATAATCAATCATACATAAACATAAGGGTTACCTATAGTAAGAATTGGGTATCATAATCATGTCATAAAGAATAATAAATGGGAGTATCATAAAAAAATTTATAAAGGAAAGTAATTCGATCATGCATGGACAATCATAGGTTATTATAGGAATATATCATGAAAAGTGATGCCAAGTTGAATTATTAACATGTAAAACGAGTACTTAAGAAACTTTAGAATTAAAACATTTTAGTCCAGTTAAAGGAAAATATCAAAGGTCATTTAAAACATAAAAATGTATAATATTATACATAAAACCATAAGTGAACCCAAAAAAAATTATAATAAAAATAGTGGTTTTATATAAATAATGGTTAATTAATATAATTTATATAATGTATTTGAAAATGGGTAAGAATTTGAGAAGTTCCCTTAAACAGGTTTTCTTATCAGGAAGTGTTGAGGAGGGAACCTCTTAATAACATGTATATCCATGAAATTTAATGAGGAATGTACATTGATAAATGAGATTTTAAAATTTACATATCATTTAGAATATGCACATAAAAATAATAGATTACTTAATTTGGTTAAAATGAAAGATAGAGTGGCTCGAAATAATAATAGAGGTTCAGGTAGAATCCCTTACCTTAAGTCCAATGGTTCCTTCACTTGATATCAATGTCCTAGATAACCAAATTACATTCATTAAATAGTATTTAAATAAACTATTCTTCATTTAATTGATTTTTTTATAACCTTATTAAGTTCATTCATGAACTTTTTAATGGGTTTAGAGGTTTAATTTCATTTTTTTGGAGCGTTTGTTTCCTTGGTTTTCATGATTGGTTTACTTATATACATGTAAGGATAAACAAGTAAGATGAGAATGGTGGTATAGAATTGGAGTTATATTTTATTAGTGAAAATACATAATATTACAAGGTTATAAAATTTATTTGGTTATTTGGAGTGAATATGAATCATTATATAAAACTTTAATGATAACCGTTTTGGTTAATTTTTTATTTTTGATCACCACAAAATCTTTTTTATTTAAAAATTAATTTCTTGTTTACAAAATATTATAGAACCATTAATAAGATATAATACATATATTATATTATATTTCAACCATTAAAATGGTTTCATGACAATAATTTAAGACAATAATAGAAATTTAAAACTCATCATCCTTGAATGTGATAAATTAACACATCTTGGATGGTGTTTTCATTTCTAGTATAAAAGGAAGGGAAAGAAGAGATGATGATGAATTATTCAATTATCATAACAAGATTATAGTATATTTAAGTCACTATAGTTATTATAACATTTGTATTAAATGAGGCAAGGAAATAAAAATAAAATAAAGGAATATTAAAGGAAATAAAAGGAATGAAAAGAGGAATTTACCTCTTGAATATATCTTCCTTAAAAACCTCTTCAGGGGAGTGTCTTGCAAGACTAGGTAAATAAAACTGAAAAAGGGACTAAATAAAACATTTCTTTATTTAATATTCATAAGGATATCTTAACTTCCATTGTTCTCATGCATCTATATAGGATAACTTTCGGATAACGTGAACAAAGGGATGAGCTAAAAATCCTAATAAGGGAATAAACATAAGAATAAATATTTAACACATGGGTTATAATGTAACACCCCAAGATTTCATAGTGTGTTATTTCTTCAAAATAATTCAATAACTTGCACTACACGCAACACTGAGTTCAATTGCACCATGACTTACCAAAAAAAATCCATTAAAAGAGGTCATGAATAGTATTAACTAAATTTTAAACTTTATATAATCCTTATAATTTTAGAATCCATATTATGAGTTTCTTAGTCATAATGCAAGAACAGATTCATTTTCAGTATTGCACTTTTATCAACTTTTGATAGTGAAACCTTTTTAAATACAATATTTTAAACTTTTTGACTAAATGGAGACATCAAAAAATTTAAAATGAAACATCTCAAGCTTCCACGGTACGCTTTCCTTTGAATAAAACAGTAGCGTGTGTTGTACGCAACTTCGAGTTCTAACACACCGTAACCAATCAAACTAGCTGTTATGAATAGTAATACCTACTTTTTGAAGTTATATATATTTTATATTTTAAAATGGACTTCATTTTTGGATTCGGAATATCAAATTTAGCCTAAGGTGAAATTTTGGTACTTTTCGGATAACTTTCATATTTTGATGAATAGTGAAAATTACTAAATTTTAATTAAAAACAACTTTTTTAATCAAAATAATTAATAGTGATAAATTATGAATTTGAGTGGTTTTAAAGTATATTTAGAATATATTTTTACTATTTAATATAATGTTGGTCATTGGACATAATTTTACAATTAAACCGAACATAAACAAGTGTCAATCTTTTGATAGTTATTATCTCTTAAAAACACGCTTTTTGTTTTGACAGCGGGAATTAATTTTAAATTAATTTCTGCCACTTCTGTGTTTTGAATTTAGGAAAATGGATTCCATATTTGTAATCAGGATCTTCAAATTGTGTAAATAGGTAACTTTTATTTTTAGACATTTTGAATAATTACTGCGGTAAATATTTTATTTACCATGGTTAAGGGTAAATCCGGTAAATAAGGGTTAAAAAATAATATTATAATAATACTAAATTACCCTAAAACGTGTCTTAACCCTATTGGTTGATACATGGTCGACCATGGGCATCTTTGTGTCAATTTTGGGACCCCATGGATCCACTTGTAAGTGATAATGACACTTTATTTTAATTAAGTTAAAATGAATACAAAAATGACACAAGCATATATCTTTTAGAAAAACAATTGTTACATAGGGTTATATATGTTGGATTTTAGATTATAAATATTCATTAGAAAGCTAAAAAGCTTTCCTACATAATGATATTTTATTTATAATTTTTAGACATTAAATAATTTATTTATGACACAATGATGATGCAGTAATTACTATAATAGTGAAAAATTAAAATAATTGATATTATAAAAACCCAAATAAATATAATATGAAACTTTTAATGAATTAAACTAATTTTATAGGATAATATGATATATTAGGATTGATTTAATTGACTTTGTTCAAAGTAATCAATCTGTTATGAGTTTCACAAAAATCAACTATTGAATAGTGTCAAAATTGACATAAAAGAGTTCTTAAAACAAATATTATATTATTAATTGATATTAAATTCCTAAAAATCTAAGGTTCGGCCAAGAGACTTATATCATGATAGGTTCATCATTAATGTACCACTTGGGGGTCGCTTGGATGTATATAGTAAGTTTATTAACCATATTATATAAAAATACAAAGAGACATTGTAAAAGTGAAACTAATTAACTTAGAGTTAATACTTAAAGATAAGGTTAATATAAGTACCCAAACCTGTCTAAATTCTATTGGTTGAGTGGTTTTCGACCTATCCCCACCTTAACCTTTGAATAATAAGCTTTGGAGCCATTAGAAACTGAATATGAATTTATTATAAATTAATATTTCTAGCTTTTCCAAAGGTGCCCCTCACCCCTCTTATAAAAGGGCACTCCTCCTTCTCATTTCTTCACACCTTCAAAGCATTTTGGTTCGGCCAAACTCTGCCCAAATACTCTCCCAACATCTCTCAATACAACCTAGAGGCCTTAGTTTGATCAGAAAGCCAACCTAAGGATCCCTTTTGATCAAATCAAAAGGAAGAACCCGAAGAAGAGGTAATGATTTCACCACCCTTCTCCAAGTTCATTTCTTCTTCCACTTCCTCTTTCTTTGTTCTTACCATTCTAAAATAATAACTACAGTATCTTACATATACTGTGATGTTATTATAAATATGGTACAACCATATTCATTATTCTATCCACCCTTTGAATAACATGTCACCATACGTGCGTACGTACGTCTTACCGTCTCCACGTCGTGGTGTAATTGTTATTCAATATAATATTATTTGGATGGGTATAATAATGATGTGTAACTCATGTAAATAATAAAAATAACATGTTAATGATTCTGTATATATGATATACCATCCATTTATATATTATTTTAATATCAAAAGAATGATATTGTCGCTCGTGCGTACGTACGGACTACCGTCTCCACGAACGCGATGAGATTCATTCTCCATCGTATCCATTCAAGTATAATTATCATTTGATGATTTAAAAATGATGTTTAAGGACTAGATATCATTCTGGATATGAATAAGATACAACAACCATGGCTTATGTAACAAAACATATAAAAGAAAATGAGTAAGTTAACTCCCGAAACGACGATAATTCTAAGATATTATTAACAAATCAATGTTAAAAGATCATATATGATATCATATTATTATATATGATTCTTGTATAATTTAATAACAACTATTTCACCATTATATAGGAGGTTAACCTACCCCAAATAAGTAAAAGTACAAGGTAAGGGGTTTTCATCTCACTCCTTATTTCCGTGAGATTCATGCCATATTGCCACCATCACCTTTTGTGTGGTGTATGTACTGCCCATTATTATATTATTTGTGTAATACACTCTAATTTATGTGTATTTACATATTCATTTTATGATACCTTTTTCATGGGTTGTATGTTTCATAAGTTACCAAATTGGTAAGGGTTATTTCACAATCTCTTCATTATCCGAGGTTGTTTATACGTAATAATCTACTGGGATATCTTTATCATCCACATCCATGTTTCTTAAAAATGTATTTCAAAACATTTTTACTATTTACAAGAATATGGGTTAAAGTCATTTATACCCTTGTTTGACTTTTTATAAGAGGTTTATAAAGGAATCTTTCCGTCGTTTTCAAAACAAGGTCCTTTTTAACCTTTTCGACAGAATTGAGGTAAGAATGTTTTTTTAACTTATACGGTGGGTGCGGTTATTTTACGCCGTTATAAAATCTTCAAAGCTTTCCTTACAAGCTTATAAGAATATTTTCAAAGAAAATGTTTTATTTTATATGGATCTTAAATGATTTCAAAATAAAATGAGATATTTCTTTAAAAAAAACTTGATTTCATCTACGTCAACATCCTTTGATGGATTTTAAGATTATTTGAAGTTGATTTATTATGATACAAAACTTCTATATTGTATTGAAGGTTTTGTGATATGTTTGACTGTTGATGTGCTATTTTTATACCATTCATAGTTTATGGTGAAATTATTGACATTTCATATGCTAGTTTTAATACGAATGTTTATGTTATGTTTAAACCTTTTCATATGGGAATGCATTGGACTTAATAAGTGACGGGTGGAGCCCGCTATAGCTCCTCGATGCATCGGTAGGTCTCATGAGACAAACTAGTGTCTTGGCACAAGGCCTTGACAAAATCTTATTTGTAGTCTTGGCACGAGGCCTTGGCTATGTGGTTATGATAGTCTGGCATTATGCATTCCAACATTATGAAAGTGGTTATTGATTTTTGCATGTGATTATTCGATTAGTAGAATATCCATGTGAATAAGTAAATGGAATTATTTCATTTTATTTATGCCATACCATGTTGAAAGTTCATATTTAAAAGGCTTTTGTTTTAGTTATACATTGCCTTAAATGTTTATTCTTATTTATGAAAGTTTCCGCTATATTGTTATCCTTACTGGGCATTTGAGCTCACCCCTTTTCTATGTTTTATTTTTCCCAGGATGTGAAGAAGTAAGTTATGAATGACCTGCAGGGATTTTATGAGGGGTTAATAGTGTGGATTGTGGAAACATTATGTTGTTGTAGTAGTTTTTCATTTTATGATGTAATGTAAAACTTATGAATATATCTAGTGTTTCCAAGGCTACTAAACCAATCGGTCTTTCGAGATTTGATCTTTCTTGTGATCATGCCAATGTTATGTAATAATTCACCGACTCTGGGTAACTGGGGTCGGGGCGTTACAGTTGGTATCAGAGGAAGTTTAGTACAAACCTTGGAAGCTAGATTTAGATAAACTCTGATTAGAGCACGTAGACCCAAGATGAACTTTGAGGATTAGTATAGAAGAACTTCCTAGAATTTTGGTATTGTAGAGATTTTGTGAGTTTTCCGAGCAATACATCCCTGTCTGGATACGAGCAGGTAGAGGCGGCTCTGGCACAGATGTACCTAGGGGTAAAACCCGAAAACACCGCTTTGAGCTAGACTCGAACGGGAACTGGTGCACGACAACGGGCCTTGCTGCACTCTTGGTTACGACACTCCCGGGGGATATGCTTAGGATAACTCTCACTATCTTTACAAATCATTATGAAGGGTTTATGAGTATATACTTCCTCAAAGAAAACATTTTTATGATTATGGATTATGTCCATAAATAGTTCAATTTATGTTAAGTGTTTTATAAGTATGGGATTATGTATTTTGATTCATAAACTGATCTAGTTTATGCCATTGTTTAGAAATGGCGCCCAGTAGAAGGAATGAGAACTCCAGAAATGCACATGATCCAAAGAGAAGGAAGGATCATATCTTTCATGGTCTTAAGCTAGAATTTATAAGAGAAATAGTCTCCCATGTATTATCATCATATGAAGAAATAATATCATGTGTTGATAAGATAAGTAAAGAGTTTACTGAGTCCTATGGCTTTGAAGGGAAGCAAGAGAAGAAAAGGATGGAAGAGAGAAAGATGGATAAAAGTAAGAGGGAAAAGAAGAATTTTCCCATATGTGGTAACTGTGGAAAGAAACACCCTGGAACTTGCCTGAAAGGAATGGGAGTTTGTTATAAGTGTGGAGGAAAAGGGCACAAAGTACGTGACTGCAAGGGTAAGAAAATGGTTTTAAATGTACAATGCTTCATTTGCAAGGAGTTTGGACACTACGCGAACCTATGTCCCAGTCATCAGACTATGCCGCAAATGATGCTATTGGATAATAATCAAGTTATGATACTACCACAGATGAAGAGGAATGATTAGAGTTCTTATGTTGATTATGTCAATTGAGTGTTGTATCAACAATGTACTTGTTATAATAATTATGGAGTATATAAGGATTGTACTGCAGTACTATTTCATTAAGGACTTGAGATTGTGTGGAACAAAGAAAAGTGACTCAATAGAAGGTTAAATTTTTGGAAAATATATGGTTGAGAGAATGATAAATCATAATATAGTTCTGATACTGAGGTAGTGATTTTGGAATAATATGTGATTATTTTGGATAAATTATATTGGATATTATTGACTACCTTGAAGCTAATTAATGATTTGTATATTCCATCATTGTTGGGGTTTAAAACATTTTTGGATTAATGAAGTATATCCAGCATTCTATATGGAATAAGGGAACATGAATGTAATCAATAAGGAATATGGTAGTACATGATGAAGGTATTCATATGCTATTACAGGGTAAAAAGGATCTATATTATGTTTACCTTCCTTATAAATGTTGGAATGTGAGTTTGGACAGAAGTATTTTGGATAGTTCTAGTTTGGATTATTTTGGATTTCCATAAAAGGACAACCCGGAGGTCGGGCGGCAACCCGTCGCGTCCGGCAAGGCTGCGAGACTTGAACCCGCAACCGAAGGGCGACAAGGGTGTATCACCTACCACTGGCCCAAGAGATGTCCTGGATTAAATAATGTAGTTTTTTTAAAAGATCTGGTAGATGAATTATAAATTCGTTTACTTTGGAACCCTGTACGAATAGTATAAATATAATTTTTTTTACGAGTGAAAGATGAGTTTATGGTAGAAATTTATTAATGGACAAAACTCTAATTATAAAGTAAGTATATCTCCTTATGATCTTAGCCAATCTCATAAATAAATTCCTCAATATTAAGAAAATCAACTTAGAACAAAAATGTTGTCCTAGATGGTACCTTAAATCATCACTAATTTATGGCTTTGGGATTGTTGGCCTTTTCATAGCCATGTTCTCTACCACTCTCCATCAGATAATTGATGGTTAGATTTCTCTTCCATATCCATATTTTCCTACATGGAACCCTAGTATGTGTTATTTTCGGTAATCTTCATACTTTCCACTCTTTATTTTAAATAGAGGCCTCATTAATTCATTTTTCGATGTGGGATTTCAACTAAGATATTTTGAAACGTCAAAAATGTGTTATCCTAATACCCTATGTTTTTTTGAACCGATGGTATTTCAAATCATCATAGATTGATGAATTTAAGGACCTCAATTATACACTTGTTTGTGATTTATGACCTCAATCACTACCTATAAATATTTACGTTTTTCCTCCGATTATATGTCTCTAATTTCCACCAATGTTCTCCTAATCGAGATCATAATTTGGTGGTGACCCTTTGATTTCTCTTTTCCTCATATTAAGACTAAATTTTAGTAACCCAATTTCCGATGTGGGTTTTCCCACAAATATATTTTCTACTTTCAACCTTTTATTTTTGAAGAACAATTTCAAATTGCGAGGATGCAATTTATTGAAGGAGGGGAGAATGTAACACCCCAAGATTTCATAGTGTGTTATTTCTTCAAAATAATTCAATAACTTGCACTACACGCAACACTGAGTTCAATTGCACCATGACTTACCAAAAAAAAGCCATTAAAAGAGGTCATGAATAGTATTAACTAAATTTTAAACTTTATATAATCCTTATAATTTTAGAATCCATATTATGAGTTTCTTAGTCATAATGCAAGAACAGATTCATTTTCAGTATTGCACTTTTATCAACTTTTGATAGTGAAACCTTTTTAAATACAATATTTTAAACTTTTTGAATAAATGGAGACATCAAAAAATTTAAAATGAAACATCCTAAGCTTCCACGGTACGCTTTCCTTTGAATAAAACAGTAGCGTGTGTTGTACGCAACTTCGAGTTCTAACACACCGTAACCAATCAAACTAGCTGTTATGAATAGTAATACCTACTTTTTGAAGTTATATATATTTTATATTTTAAAATGGACTTCATTTTTGGATTCGGAATATCAAATTTAGCCTAAGGTGAAATTTTGGTACTTTTCGGATAACTTTCACATTTTGATGAATAGTGAAAATTACTAAATTTTAATTAAAAACAACTTTTTTAATCAAAATAATTAATAGTGATAAATTATGAATTTGAGTGGTTTTAAAGTATATTTAGAATATATTTTTACTATTTAATATAATTTTGGTCATTGGACATAATTTTACAATTAAACCGAACATAAACAAGTGTCAATCTTTTGATAGTTATTATCTCTTAAAAACACGCTTTTTGTTTTGACAGCGGGAATTAATTTTAAATTAATTTCTGCCACTTCTGTGTTTTGAATTTAGGAAAATGGATTCCATATTTGGAATCAGGATGTTCAAATTGTGTAAATAGGTAACTTTTATTTTTAGACATTTTGAATAATTACTGCGGTAAATATTTTATTTACCATGGTTAAGGGTAAATCCGGTAAATAAGGGTTAAAAAATAATATTATAATAATACTAAATTACCCTAAAACGTGTCTTAACCCTATTGGTTGATACATGGTCGACCATGGGCATCTTTGTGTCAATTTTGGGACCCCATGGATCCACTTGTAAGTGATAATGACACTTTATTTTAATTAAGTTAAAATGAATACAAAAATGACACAAGCATATATCTTTTAGAAAAACAATTGTTACATAGGGTTATATATGTTGGATTTTAGATTATAAATATTCATTAGAAATCTAAAAAGATTTCCTACATAATGATATTTTATTTATAATTTTTAGACATTAAATAATTTATTTATGACACAATGATGATGCAGTAATTACTATAATAGTGAAAAATTAAAATAATTGATATTATAAATACCCAAATAAATATAATATGAAACTTTTAATGAATTAAACTAATTTTCTAGGATAATATGATATATTAGGATTGATTTAATTGACTTTGTTCGAAGTAATCAATCTGTTAGGAGTTTCACAAAAATCAACTATTGAATAGTGTCAAAATTGACATAAAAGAGTTCTTAAAACAAATATTATATTATTAATTGATATTAAATTCCTAAAAATCTAAGGTTCGGCCAAGAGACTTATATCATGATAGGTTCATCATTAATGTACCACTTGGGGGTCGCTTGGATGTATATAGTAAGTTTATTAACCATATTATATAAAAATACAAAGAGACATTGTAAAAGTGAAACTAATTAACTTAGAGTTAATACTTAAAGATAAGGTTAATATAAGTACCCAAACCTGTCTAAATTCTATTGGTTGAGTGGTTTTCGACCTATCCCCACCTTAACCTTTGAATAATAAGCTTTGGAGCCATTAGAAACCGAATATGAATTTATTATAAATTAATATTTCTAGCTTTTCCAAAGGTGCCCCTCACCCCTCTTATAAAAGGGCACTCCTCCTTCTCATTTCTTCACACCTTCAAAGCCTTTTGGTTCGGCCAAAGTCTGCCCAAATACTCTCCCAACATCCCTCACTACAACCTAGAGGCCTTAGTTTGATCAGAAAGCCAACCTAAGGAGCCCTTTTGATCAAATCAAAAGGAAGAACCCGAAGAAGAGGTAATGATTTCACCACCCTTCTCCAAGTTCATTTCTTCTTCCACTTCCTCTTTCTTTGTTCTTACCATTCTAAAATAATAACTCCAGTATCTTACATATACTGTGATGTTATTATAAATATGGTACAACCATATTCAGTATTCTATCCACCCTTTGAATAACATGTCACCATACGTGCGTACGTACGGCTTACCGTCTCCACGTCGTGGTGTAATTGTTATTCAATATAATATTATTTGGATGGGTATAATAATGATGTGTAACTCATGTAAATAATAAAAATAACATGTTAATGATTCTGTATATATGATATACCATCCATTTATATATTATTTTAATATCAAAAGAATGATATTGTCGCTCGTGCATACGTACGGACTACCGTCTCCACGAACGCGATGAGATTCATTCTCCATCGTATCCATTCAAGTATAATTATCATTTGATGATTTAAAAATGATGTTTAAGGACTAGATATCATTCTGGATATGAATAAGATACAACAACCATGGCTTATGTAACAAAACATATAAAAGAAAATGAGTAAGTTAACTCCCGAAACGACGATAATTCTAAGATATTATTAACAAATCAATGTTAAAAGATCATATATGATATCATATTATTATATATGATTCTTGTATAATTTAATAACAAATATTTCACCATTATACAGGAGGTTAACCTACCCCAACCAAGGAAAAGTACAAGGTAAGGGGTTTTCATCTCACTCCTTATTTCCGTGAGATTCATGCCATATTGCCACCATCACCTTTTGTGTGGTGTATGTACTGCCCATTATTATATTATTTGTGTAATACACTCTAATTTATGTGTATTTACATATTCATTTTATGATACCTTTTTAATGGGTTGTATGTTTCATAAGTTACCAAATTGGTAAGGGTTATTTCACAATCTCTTCATTATCCGAGGTTGTTTATACGTAATAATCTACTGGGATATCTTTATCATCCACATCCATGTTTCTTAAAAATGTATTTCAAAACATTTTTACTATTTACAAGAATATGGGTTAAAGTCATTTATACCCTTGTTTGACTTTTTATAATAGGTTTATAAAGGAATCTTTCCGTCGTTTTCAAAACAAGGTCCTTTTTAACCTTTTCGACAGAATTGAGGTAAGAATGTTTTTTTTAACTTATATGGCGGGTGCGGTTATTTTACGCCGTTATAAAATCTTCAAAGCTTTCCTTACAAGCTTATAATAATATTTTCAAATAAAATGTTTTATTTTATATGGATCTTAAATGATTTCAAAATAAAAGGAGATATTTCTTTAAAAAAAAATTTTGATTTCATCTACGTCAACATCCTTTGATGGATTTTAAGATTATTTGAAGTTGATTTATTATGATACAAAACTTCTATATTGTATTGAAGGTTTTGTGATATGTTTGACTATGGATGTGCTATTTTTATACCATTCATAGTTTATGGTGAAATTATTGACATTTCGTATGCTAGTTTTAATACGAATGTTTATGTTATGTTTAAACCTTTTCATATGGGAATGCATTGGACTTAATAAGTGACGGGTGGAGCCCGCTATAGCTCCTCGATGCATCGGTAGGTCTCATGAGACAAACTAGTGTCTTGGCACAAGGCCTTGACAAAATCTTATTTGTAGTCTTGGCACGAGGCCTTGGCTATGTGGTTATGATAGTCTGGCATTATGCATTCCAACATTATGAAAGTGGTTATTGATTTTTTCATGTGATTATTGGATTAGTAGAATATCCATGTGAATAAGTAAATGGAATTATTTCATTTTATTTATGCCATACCATGTTGAAAGTTCATATTTAAAAGGCTTTTGTTTTAGTTATACATTGCCTTAAATGGTTATTCTTATTTATGAAAGTTTCCGCTATATTGTTATCCTTACTGGGCATTTGAGCTCACCCCTTTTCTATGTTTTATTTTTCCCAGGATGTGAAGAAGTAAGTTATGAATGACCTGCAGGGATTTTATGAGGGGTTAATAGTGTGGATTGTGGAAACATTATGTTGTTGTAGTAGTTTTTCATTTTATGATGTAATGTAAAACTTATGAATATATCTAGTGTTTCCAAGGCTACTAAACCAATCGGTCTTTCGAGATTTGATCTTTCTTGTGATCATGCCAATGTTATGTAATAATGCACCGACTCTGGGTAACTGGGGTCGGGGCGTTATATATAAGGCATGAAATAATGATATAAAAAACATATAACATATGTAATTATAAAATATAATTATTCATTGTAATGTGGAAGAAACATGAAACATGACTTTAGAATGATTCAATTCTTGTTTCACATAGAGGAGCACAAGTCAAGGTTAACCACCAAGACCGTTGCACATGGTAGCACGAGTCAAGGATTACCACCAAGACCATTTCACATAACGTATCATGAGACTAATCTTTACTCAATGAATTGGTGAACTATCTATGAACACCCATTATAAAATGTTCATGAATATTCTTTCCACATGTAGAATTATACATAATCAATCATACATAAACATAAGGGCTACCCATAGTAAGAATTGGGTATCATAATCATGTCATAAAGAATAAAAAATGGGAGTATCATTAAAATTTCCATGAAGGAAAGGATTTAGATCATGTATGGACAATAATAGGTTATTATAGGCATATATCATGAAAAGTGATTTCAACTTGAAGTATTAACAAGTAAAATGAGTACCTAAGAAACTTTAGAATTAAAACATTTTAGTGTTGTTAAAGGAAAATATCAAAGGACATTTAAAACATAAAATGGTATAATATTTTATATAAAACCATAAGTGAACCAAGATGGTTTTTATAATAAAAATATTGGTTTTATAAAAATAATGGGGGCTTAATAATGTTTATATAGTATACTTGAAAATGGGTAATAATTCGAGAAGTTCCCTTAAACGAGTTTACTTATCGGGAAGTATTGAGGAGGGAAACTCTTAATAATATGTACAAACATGAAATATAATTATGAATGGACATTTATAAATGAGTTTGGTGAATAAAAAATCATTTAGAATATGTAAATAAAAATAAAAATTAACTTCATTTGGGTAAAAAGAAAGATAGAGCAACCTGAAGGAATAATGATGCTTCGAGTAGAATCCCTTACCTTATGTCTAGTCGTGTCCTTCACTTCATCTCAATGTCATGGATAATGAAATTAAATTAATTAATTAGTATTTAAAAAACCTATTATTCATGTAATAGAATTTTTATAACCTTATTAAGTTCATTCAAGAACTTTTTTAAGGGTTATGAGGTTTAATTTCATTGTTTGGGAGTGTTTTCTTCCTTGGTTTTCATGATTGGTTTTCTTATATACATGTAAGGATAAACATGTAAGATGATAATCGTTGTCCAGAATTGGAGTTATATTTTATTAGTGAACATATAAGATATTACATGGTTTAAAATTCATTTAGTTATTTGGAGTGAAGATGAACCAGTATATAAAACTTTAATGATAATCATTTTGGTTAATTAGAGGTTTTTTTATCACAATGAACACATTTTTATTTATAAATTACTATCATGTATATTAAATATTATAGAACCTTACATAATATATAATACATATTTTATAATCTGGTTCAACCATAAAAATGGTTTCATGACCAGAATTGAAGACAGTTATAGAAATTGAAAACCCATTGTTCTTGAATGTGATAAATTAACACATCTCAGATTATTATTTTTGAATAGGTTCCTCGACCAGAAGGCCAAGGCTAATATTTATAAAAGAAAAGAAAGTTACACAAGATGAAAATGCAGAGACTTATTACAATCAGCCTCATAATAAGGGAACAGGACCACAAGAACCAAATCTTGCCAGGTAAGAGGCTTAACAACTCCCATATTAGAAAGACCATCTGAAACCATATTCTCCTCGTGATAAACATGAGTGATGATGAAGTTAAGGATCAATAGGGTCTTCATGCATTCCATCCACTTTGTAGAAATCCTCCAAGATATATGAAGTTCACCATTTCTTATGTCCTATACAAGAGTGATAGAGTCACTTTCCCACCATATATTAGTCCAACCTTTCATTATAAAAAATGAGATAGCATGAATTATTCCATGAATCTCCACCTTGAGTGAACTAGTCACGCCACAAGTGCCATAGAAACATCTCTTAACAGAATCATCATGTGTCCTAAAAACCACACCACACCCCACTGGCCCTGGATTTTCCTTTGAAGCCCCATCTGTATTCACCATTACCCAATGAAGGATAGGAGGCAACCAAAACACTTTAAAAGTCCCCAAAGCAGGTCTGAAATTGCCTTGAATGACCGTATTTTTCAGCACAATAAAATCATGTATATTATTATTACACTCCCCCATGCCAGCGCTACACATATCTCTTGTAGCAGAAAAAATATGCTTTGTGACTAGCTTCAAAAATCAGCCCTTTCCAAGTGAATTGCTGAATTTAGGTGCCTCCAAATAGCATGATAACATTCAACTAAAGCCACACAAAGTAGAGCACGCACCTGGGGAGATAACTGGATGAATGATCAGCACTGAAGGATGGCTTGAAAACATGAAAATCAAAGACCAACAAGCTTAAAAGCCTCCAATAACTCCTTCCAAATGGATGAGGCCATTGCATAGCTGAGGAAGAGATACTCTATATCCTCCCTGTGCTGATGACACATAGGACACCTAGAACAAAGATTAATTCCAAACATTTGAAGAACCTCATCAGAGGGTAACCTGTTGTAAGCCAGCCTCCAAACAAGGGTAAGACGTGATGACCTGATCCATTTTTTATTGAAAACTGATAACCAATTATAGTCAGCATAATGGCCCTTGTTGACATGCAGATAAAATAGTTTTCTAGTAAGAATTCCATTCCCAGAAGGTTCCCAAACCCGAATATTAGGGCCACAGATAAAATCATAATGTTTGACCAAGGCTTAAAGATCATACGAGAGCGGTGAGGGAGGAGAATAAAAATACTCTTTAATAATGACCTGCTCATTTTATTCTAGGACATCCAGCTTTAAATTATCAGAGAGAATGTCACCAGTCCAATTATCAAACCAAAATTTGAGAGTTGAGTTCCTATTCACAATCCATCTAGAGCAAGTCATAATATTCTGAAAAGAGGATTCAATTGCTGGCCATAATGAAGAGTCAATATAAGCAGCCTTTCCTTGCAGTAATTTACCAACAAAAAGAGCACTGAGAAAACCCATTGACTCAGAATTATTGTTAAGAATCTTCCAGAGAAGGCAGGATTTAAGGGAATCATTGAATAGAGCAATATTTTTCATTCCCATGCCACCATTATATAGAGAGAGATAGAAAACCTTCCAAGTAATTGTGACCATTTCCTTTCATGGGTATTATTACTGCAAATAAAATCCCTCATAGAGATATTAAGATGCTTTAGAAGTCCTCTCGGCCATTTATAAACCATGAACGAGTACACCAATTTACAAACTATAACCAACTTCACCAATCCTAATCTTCTAGACATGGAGAGACTCTTCCCTTTCCAAGTTGAAAGTTGTCCATTAACCCTATCAATGATTTCAGTAAAGAAAGACACTCTAGGACACCCCCAAAATAAAGAAACTCCAAGATAGTGAAAATGAAAGACCACTTCTCTGATTACCAACTCTAAAATAGTTCAATGATTTCTGGAAATAGGAAAACCCTTCCCAAAATGTATGGAGGACTTATCCCAATTGATACATTGGCCAGAAACACCCTCATAATGATATAGAACTTGCTTCTAACACATCTCGGATGGTGTTTTCATTTCTTGTATAAAAGGAGGGGAAATGAGAGAATATGATGAATTATTCCATTATCATAAGAACATTCCATTACATGTAAGGTATTGTAGTTATAATAAAATTGGGATGAAATGAGTTGAGGAAAGAAAAAAAAGAAAGGAACTTGAAAGAAAATAAAAGGAATGAAAAGATGAATTTACCTCTTGAATATATCTTCCTTGAGAACTTCTTTAGGGGAGTGGATTTGGTCTTTAGAAGAGACCAAGAGCTGATGGACATGGAGGAGGATATTGGTAGGATATTTTAATATAATTTGGATTAGGCACAAGTCTAGAGAGGAGTGAAGAGAAGAGGTAAAGAGGGGTGATATTTATAGGAGAGGAGAGGAGGAGTTTCCCATTATTTTAATCATTACTTTAATATTTTTTTCTCAAAACTATGAATAGTCTTGATTCATGTGACCAAAAATAGTAAAGTGAGCTTGTGAGTTCTTAACAATGGTTATTATATCATCCATGATTTTAGGAATATTGTAATTAACTCATAATGTATATATATGGTAAATTACTGTATTTAACTATTCATAAAAAATTAAAGTATTTTAGAAAAATACCAAAAAATTACCCTAACCATTTTTTGACATGTAGAAGCCAAAAATGAACTCCATTTTTCAAAAATAATTTTCTAAATACGATAAATTTAATTTTTAATTAAAACCATAATATACTTGAAAAATAAAAATATTAAAATTTAAATTGCTTTTCTAACACTTAGAAAAATTAATCAATGTCTCATAAAATTATATTATGATCATAATAAATCAAAATAATAATATATGAATACATTTTATGAAAATAAAATACCTTTTAACTAATTAAATTAATCATAAAATATTTATTAAATATACATGACTTACAAAAATACCAACACTTAAACAATAATTTGTAAAATATTTATTTACTTATACTATGATATAATTATACCATATTGTCACTTATAAGATGGATAAATTTTATATATGCTTTTATTGGTGAATTTAATATTATATTTTCTACTTTACTATTCATAAGGGTCAAAATATTATTTCAAAGATGAAGTTACTAGTCCTTATATATATGTTCTTTAACTTCAAGAGATACCTTTTATTTCACTTATTCTTCTTTTATAAGGTTTTTATTATGTTTTATAAGTAATATCATGTGATTATACTATAAGATACAATTATAAGAGGGTAATTCAATTGATAAAACATTGGGTTGTTACATAGTAGACTGTACGTACGCATGAACACTCGTTCCATTTTTCGGTGGATTGAACACAAGAAAGGTAAATAATAATTAACCTTTAAAGAATCATCTCTACATAATAGATACCACATATATTAATTAAATTCCTTCTTATTACCATATATATCAAAATAAAACAAAATGTGAATCATATATATTTGTGGAGGTAGTTTTTTACACGTACGTATGATCGACGTTATTGTTTTTTCAATTGATTGGAAGGTAAGAAGGTAAATATGATCATATGATTATATAAGTATAATTATTTCATAAATATAATATATACATTAAATTTATAATTATATCTAGCTGTGATAGGTGGTGATGGAAAATGAATTACATTGGTTCACGAGATGATAATCTTCCGTACACACGAATGAAGGTTTTTGTTTCCCATTTGATGGACGAGGTGGTGGATATGAGTTATGTAATTAAAATAATATCTCAATATATTTAATACACCAATGTTATTATTTAAGCATGGTTGAAGAATACTTTTAGGCGATAGAAGAAGAAATAAAATGAAAACCCACAGTTAAGAACCATACCTCTTCTCCTGACAACCTCTTTAGTTTATACCAAAAGGATTCCTAGGATAGTTTTTTGATTAAAAAAGGACCTCTAGATCATGAAGATGAATGTAGGGAAGATATTTTGTTTCAGTATTGGATGAATAAAAATGTTATGGAAGTGTAGAGATAATAGGATATATAATGTTCTTTTATAAGTGGGGGAGAAGACACACTTGTAATTTTTGAAAAGAATAAAATATATTAATGTATTACTCAATCCAAATGGATCCAAAATGGATCATTTTCCAATTTTAGATGATATATGGTTGATATATGGTCAAACTATAGAATTTAGAAAAAAAATTATGTCATTTTAACCCTTATCACTTTTGAATAACCTTTGGTAAACCTATTTTAACATTAATCATGATAACAATTTTTCACTGTTTTTACTATTCATTATGACAACATATTAAGTTTAATATATTAAATAATATTAATTTTTATGATTGAAAATATGGAATCCATTTTATCAAATTCAATTCACAAAGGCGGCATAATATAATTTGAAATTAAACTAGCAAACGTGAAGAGAAGCGATTTTTTAAAGAAAACTTTTTCTTAAGTATAAAAAGTTTGTTTATCAAAAATCAACATAAAATATATTCCAACAGAATAAATTGGATTAATAATGATATAGTTGAATAATTTTACTTTTAAAACCATTTAATTAAAAGTAAATTTATAAATTCTTTAAATGAAATTAATTTTTTGATAAAAAAAGTATTTTTCACTATTTATCAAAAAATTAATCTTTTCAGAAAATTTTGAAAATTCCACTCTAAGATAATTTTTAAAATTTTATTTCGCTATAAATATTTTTAAAATGCGGTTATTACTATTCATTCTGCTAATTTAATGGCCAAGTTATAATGGTATGCTATATTACTGTTCATTTAGAAATAAAGTTGCATGTATCATAAATTTTCATTGAGAATAAATTTATTTAAAAATAAATATATCATAAAATCTAGGGGTGTTAAATTATATCATCCTTAAAATAAAATCCTCCCTCCAAAATATGTTATTATTATATAAAAAATGTGGATATCACTATTTTATAACATCATTGGGTTCCCAAATAGCTTCTTCAAATTTATGATTTCTCCATATAACTTTAAACAAGTGAGTAATATTGTTCCTTAGCACTTTATATATATAATCCAAGATTTATACTAGTTGTTCTTATTATAAAATATCATGCTTTAGTAGTATATACTATTTTTTTAGTACATGTGAAGGATCAGGTATCCACTTTATCAAGTGAGATACATTGGACACATTATGAAATTGGGAGAGGTCTGGTGTGAGTTCCATGAAATAAGCTACCGTCCCTACTTGATCAAGAATATCAATATAAATAGGGTTCATATTTTATTTCTTTTTTAATATCATAAACTTATTCCATGGATAAATTCATATAAATACCTTATCACCAACTTTAAATTCCATATTTCATCAATGATTGTAAATAAAACTTTTCTTTTGACTCTGAGATGCTTTGATGTGCAGTGAAATAGCTCTAAATTTATCTAGAATTTCCTCATCCAGCTTAGGTATATATAGTTTTATTTCTCCAACTCCATCCCAACATATTGGAGTTCTATACTTCTTTACATTGATGGATTCATAAGGAGGCATTTGAATGCTTAAGTAAAATCTATTATTGTAATGAAACTCAACTAGATGAAGGTGTTGATCCCAAACACCTTTGAAAACTGGTGAACATGATTTCAACATAAAATCCAAGGTTTGAATGGTTCTATAACACTGACCTTATATCTAAGGATGATAATATATACTAAAACTCAATTGTGTATCCAGAGCCTGCTAAAGACTTAGCTAGAACTTCAAGGTCAACCTTAGATCCTGATTAAATATAATAGAATGTGGTACTTCATGAAATATTAACACTTAATGTATATTCCAAGAATCTGAACAAGGGAGAAATATTTTATGATATTAATTATGTGTGTTGACTTCATAATACAATAAATTACAACCTAAAAGCATTATAACCCTTCGACGTTTAGTGAAGTTCAATGACCAAATACATGGTGTTGTTTTCCCATTTCTATTATAGTATGGGTAATGGTTGTAACATCCTTATAGATTTATATCTGTCATCCTTAACATGATGACATATCAAGTAATCAAACACATACACTATAGAATCTATCTTCATGTTTTACCACAATAAATACTCTTTCAGATCAATATGTATCTTCGTAATTCTAGGATGATTAGAGAATGATGAACTATGTGCTTCATCCAAAAACTCATTTTTTTATGTCTAGTATGAACATGACACATACAGGGTTCCTAAAGCTTATAATTCTATTAGAATCAAGGTTAAACTCAGAAATTGTTTTAGCCTTCTTCAACAATTCCATATCATTCTTATGCTCCTCATTAATCTTTAGATGGATTGATGTTTGAACATTCATCTAAGAAAATAGGATCAGTCCCCTTTCCTCAATATTTCCAGTTTCATCTTATGAAAATCCATAGGTATTGGATCTCTTTAAATCCTTATTATGGATAAACTCACATTTTCTTTTTGACTCAAAACATCAACCACCTTGTTCAACTTCCCAGGTTGTTAATGTATTGAGTAGTTATAATCTTTAATCAACTCCAACTATATTCTATGACACATATTCATGTTTTTTTTATGTGAAGACATACTTCAAAATTTTATGATATTTATATATGTCACACCTTTCACAATAAATATAACTCCACCATATATTCAATGAAAAAATTACTACAACTAACTCTAAATCACGAGTCGGGTAATTTTGCTTATTTATTTTTGATTGGCATGGGGTATATGCTATAACCATATCATTTTTCATGAGTACACGTCTCAGTCCCTTCTTTAATGCATAAATATATATAAAAAACCTTCTTCACTATAGGTTTGTGTGAGCACATGTTCACTAACTATCCTTCTATTTAATTATTTGAAATTTTATTCACATTCATTTATCCATAAGAATATAACCCTTTTCTAAGTCAACTTGGTGAGTGGATTAAATGGTCATGAGAAATCTATCACAAATCATCGATAATATCCAAAAAACCCAAAAAACTACAAATTTTGATTACCATGGTTGGTTTAGTCCATTACTCAATAAATTTTTTCTTTGAAGGATTTATTGATATACTATCACTTGAAATTATATAACCCAATAATGAAACTTTCTAAATCTATAATTCACATTTATTAAAATTTTCATACATTTTATTCTTCCTTAGAGTCTTCACCAAAATTCTCAAATGATCTTCATTATATTCCTTTCTCTTTTAATATTCAATAATATCATCCATAAAGACTAACACAAACTAATCAAGGTAATTTGTAACAAATTTATTAATTGAATCCATGAAGATAATGAGGTAATTAATAAGACCAAATGATATCACTATAAATTCATAGTGTTTATACCTTGTATGAAATACTATCCTTGGTATATCTTCCTTTTTGACCCTCAATTAATGATAACCATATTGAAGGTCCATCTTGGAAAAATATTGAGCTCTGTAGAGTTGATCAAACAAGTCATCAATATGGGAAAAGATATACTTATTCTTGATTTTGACCTTGTTAAGTTCACGATAATCAATAAAAAGTCACATTGATTTATATTTCTTCTTAATGAATGGAATAGGTGCAACCCATGGTGATGCTTTTGGAAGAATGAATCCCTTGACAAGATTATCTTGGAGTTGATTCTTAAATTCCTACAATACAATTGAGGATATTCTATAATGGGTCTCTGAAATAGGTGTACCACCATATATGAGTTCTATTGAAAACTCAACTTTATGATCTGGAGGAAGAGAAGACAAATATTCTATAAATAAATCAACAAACTCACATAAAATAGGCATATCCTCAATTTTTGAGTTTCTTCCTAACCATATGAGATAGATACCCTTCATGGAAAGAAATTCATACCCACAAGATAAAAGGAATTTTCATTAGTAGTTCATATTCATCCTTATATCGATAGATTATCATAGGTTCATTAGGAATATGAAATTTGACTTCCCTTCCTCGATAACTGACATGGGATCCATATAGAGAAAGCCAATACATGCCTAAAATCACATCAAATTCAACTAAAGGGAAATCATGATATTTATAGGAATCACATTTTGATAAAATTAAAACAAATAGGAAATATAGACTAGGGATGTGGCCATCGTACTATTAGTAATTATCACATCTACCTCAGCATCTAACCATTGTGGTGGTAATTTTATACCCTTAATAAATTCCTAATATATAAAAGAGTGGGTAGATCTAGAATCAAATAAAACATTAGTTATTCTAGAGTGGATGATAAATGTAACTTTCACCAAGTCATTCTCTTAACCCACTTCAGTAGTCATGATCATAAGATATTTTTATATTTCATTGAGATTAAGAGTTTTTTGATATTTCTCATCATCATGAATCATTAGATTCATGCATTGGTTGATATAATACACATACTCCTTATATTTGAAGAATTAGAGTGTGGGTAGTGAATTAGTAAGATCCTTTTTCCCTCCATTGCATTAATCATCCTATTCACATCCTTTTGACATTAATAGGATTTATGAACCACCTTTCCACACATAAACCACCACCCAATTCCATTTAAACAATTCCCTTGATGTTTCTTACCACATTTCTAACATGTAGATGGTTGAAATTTCATTCTACCATGTGATTTATTCAAGTTTTCATGAGACTCAATCTTCCTTTTCTTATCAAAACCATGAGAATAGGTACCAATGGATTAATCTTTTTTTTTCTTAAGATCAAGGAATTCCTTCTCCATCTTTGTAAAAATAATATAAGGGAAGTACTTATTGAAAAATATCATTTTAAAATAATCCTATTCCATGGAGTTAATTTCTTCCCTTTGACTTTTATTCTTAAAAAGATTCAACCCTTAATATTCTTTTCCATCTGAATGATAAATTTCTATGAAAACATTTTCATGTTTTAATAATTGGAGAATAGAAAATATTTTCTCAGTGGTGTTGATCCATCACTCAACTGCTAGTGGATTATAATACACACTTAAATATGGTGGATGTTGTCTCATAAAACAATCAATAGTATGTTTTTATTTATTTTTATTGTTTGGAAGCTCAACATTATTCATGACCTAAGAAAATTGCGTGAGCATATAAATAGGACTCTGCATTCCATCTCTTGTATCATTTGGTTTCCTAGGTGGATAATCATTTCATTGTCTATCACATTCATCGTGCTTCCTCAGTCTATGTAACCTTAGGTTTAACCTAGGTTATCCATGGTCATAATAAAAACTATAGGATTATATCCTATACTTAGACATATCCCCAGGGTTTTCATGAAATTTTTCTAAACCTAATATCCAAAGATTAACTAAAACCAACTTTGATACCAACTATAGTGTCCTAGGATTTTTATACATAAATATTACACTGTTTTAGATGAATATTCCATATACAACATTACAATCCATGAAAAAACTATGAAAGTATATCATATTTGGAGAGTATATATATAAAAATATTATTTAGATACATTCTTGATTGTCTCACATAATGTTCTTCTCACTTTGTACCCTTCTGACATACCCTATCTAAAAAATTTCTTCATAACCTAAGGAAAAGAAACATAAGAATGGGTGAACTCAGATGCTCAATAAGGGTAAAAAAAGAAGATATCAATCGATGACTATATAAAAGATTAAGATAATAATAAGGGTATATGATCATGACCATAACTTATAAATTTCATACCCAATATATCAAATATTATAAACATGATTCATGACATAAAACATTATCATTTCAAAAGACATGAATAACAAGAGTGTGAAATCAACATAAATCAATCATTAACCATAATTTTTTGTCATAAAAGTGTGGTACCATCATAGTTATAGAACTAATTTCATATGTAATGGTTAACTATTGATACCAAAAAATCATATAGGATCAGTAATCAACATTTATTTCCCATATCATTACAGATCAAGCATCACCACATGTTTTCCATAGTGGATCAAGCACATCGACTTGTTTACCCTAATTATCTCATGTGATATAAAACTTTAACCAATGCATTGGAGGATTATATAATTCCAGTAACACCCTTGAAATAATGAAAACCATACATATGTGTGTCAAAATATCATAAAACATTAATCATAAAATCATATCATCAATCAGGTAAAGAAAACTGGTTTTATAAACATTTTATAATTTCATTATAGCATAACCCATGAAAAATAAATGGGTTTCATATACATCTCATCATCATAATAATTGACCATAAAAAGAAAGAATAAGGATGTTATCGTTGTATAATATAATTAGTAAAACATAATTAACATCAAATGATGTTATCATAGATGAAACTTCCTTTAAAATATCACTGAAATATTTCTTGATAAAAATACACTTTTCATTTTGAAATCACTTATTTAAAATATAAAATTTTACCAAATGTTAAGTAAAAGATTTTCCTTGAAAATAACCTTAAAAATCATGAATGAAGTTTCAAAACATTAATTGGTAATGAAAGTGATAAATTCTATTCATGCTGAGTATGTTAAAACAAATATTCCTTTCACATATTTGGTATGAAGGAAAAAGTACCTCATTAGGAAAATGACATGAAGATTCATTTTTATTTTTTTTAAATTGAATAATGAATAAAATTAATTTAAAAAATTAAATAATAACGTTAAAAACATTTTTTAAAACATTTTAAAAAAACATGGATATGTAAGAAAAATAATTTTCAAATGAAGAGAGAAATAAAGTTAGTTTTACTTTAAAATATTATTTTAATCTCTTGAGTACCTAAATTGAAGAAAATGAAAGGAAATAATATATTATTCATAAATAAAAAAATAAAAATAAAAATTAATGATATTTATCTGATAAGTATCATTTAATTTCCTCAATGTAAATTCAAGAATAAACAACCCTAATTAAAATGGGTTTGAAACATAAATCCCTCACCTCAAGTCTTGTATTTCCTCGTACATGGTTGAACCTCATATATAAATAATTTATATTTACTATAAATTTATTTCAGATTAATTACCATTTATATCATTCCATATATGATTTTATTATTACATCATATTACCCATTTTTAACAATTCTTCATTAAAATAACCGTTCTGAGTGATAACTGCTTCGTTTTTCACTCATGTTTTAGTTCAGAAGTCTCTATATTTATACTTTTATCATGACTACATCATATTAAAAATTTTAATATTTATATTAATAACTTATATAATCATTATATATATTTATTTAGAGTAAAATAAAAAAATAATATATAGAAAAATTAATTACACTATTTATGGATATGGTAGACCATACGTATGCATGAACATCGTTTCCATTTTTTGAAGGGTGGAAAAAATAAAGTTAAATAATAATGAAAATTTCTATAATAATTTTTATTTCATATATATCACATATATTCATTAAATATATCTTTATTATGATCCATGTCAAAATAAAATGAAAAATGAATCATATCGCTTCGTGAAGGTGATAGTTCAAACATACACCTGAGTGATGTTATTGTTTTCCAATGAATTAGAAGGTAATATGGTAGATGTGATATTATAAATATAAAATTATTATTATTTCATAAATATCATATATATATATATATATACATTAGATCCATAATTATATCTAACTGTGATAGGCGGTGATGGAAAACAAATTACATCGGTTCGCGAGGTGGTAGTCCACCGTACACACAAATGGCAGTTTTGTTTCCCATTTGATGGAATATGTGGTGAATATATGTTATTCAATTGACATAATAACATTATTAGTATATATAATATACTTTTGTTATTATTTATTAATGTTTTAAGAATACTTTAAGGATGTAGAAGAAGAAACAAAATGAAAACATAGAGTTAAGAACTATACCAATTATTTAAACAGGCTCTTTAGGTTTATACCTAAAGCCTTTGTAGAATGGTTTTATGATCAAATTAGAGAATCTTGGTCATGGGGATTAATTTAAAGGGTTTTTATAGGATTTAATGAACCAAAATATTCTTTATGTGTGTAAATGAGAGGATAGGAGGTGTACTCTTATAAGAGGGGGAGTAGAAAAACTTGATATTTTTGAAATGAATAAAATATATTAATGTCTTACTCAAGAAAAATTGTTCCAAAATGGAATGTTTCTAAATTTTAGACGATATAGGGAAATATTATGGTCCTAAAGTAGAATTTAGACAACTTTTTATGTCATTTTAACTCTTATCTATTTAGTTTAACCCTCTGGTAAACCTGTTTTAAGTTAACCATGGTAATAGTTTTTACTATTCATTATGACTAAAAATTAGGTTGACCTTATTTCCTAATATTAATTAGTATAATTCCAAATATTTAATCCATTTTAACAAATTCAATTCATAGAAGTGAAAAATTTTAATTAAGTTGATTCCAAATATTGAATCTATAGAGGTATAACCGTGAAAATTGTTTGAATAGTGCTTAGTATATGTAGTTAGCACTTAGCCCAACTTTATCTGATGGATCAGGGTCCACTATTCCAAAACTTCCATAGAGAGATGGATGTTACCAAATCAAGATTTTGGAACTTTATTAATTAACAAATTTTATTTTCTTGGTGCGTCTAAGATGTTTACTTCATGGATAGCTCGAGTGCAACCCAATACACAAACTTGGTGCATGACACCACCACTCCCTACCATTTGTGAATTTTTTCCAAAATGCATGACACATTTTATTAGTTTAGAGTCCAAATGAATTCACTTATTTTGGGTGTTTTATTGGTCCCTTGAAAAAGTAATTTAACTCCCATCGATTGGTAGATTCCCTTAGGACCTTTCCTTGGATAATTTGGTGCTTTTAATGTATTGTTTTGGTTGAAAACAAAATGTTCAATAACTTATTGTTCTGAAATTATTGCACAGAATTTTTGTGACCATGGATGATGGTAAAGGGGATCAAGTGGAAGGTTTATTCACTTAAAATATGTTTATGAAATAACCTTAAACCTCATTGGGGATAAACGTATAAGTTGAATCGATTTTTTGTTTTCAAGAATCATAGTTACATGCGGGTAGTGTGTGAAGAGTGAGAAACACGAATAGGGTCTTTCTTAAGTCTTAGTAAGGTATATTTGGGGATTAATGGATAACCATTTAAATAATATATGATATTTATTTCTTAATAAAATTCATTTTGTATGTTGGTTCCAATGTTTATGGGTATTCCCTATATATCTAGTGTTATGGGTAGATGTTGTTTTTTTTTTATTTTATAAATATCACTATATATGAGGACCATAGTAGATTACCATAATGTGAATGATATTAATTTAGTGGTAGAAATATTAGAATCAATGATTAGTGTGTGACGTCAATAACAATTTTTGACATATAAAGTATGATATTTTGTTCACCCATAATAATTACTTGATCAGGATGTTCTACATGTTGTTGCATGAGGTGAAATATACCAATGATTATCTTTCTTCTTGTGGTGTGTGATCAATTTAGTACTTATCTCTTGGATCGGTAGCCTGATGGTGTATGATTTTCCATTTATTATGAGAATTTCCTCACTATTACATATTTGATAAAAAAAGATGCCTTATATATGACGAGTTTTTATAAGACTAGTTTATATATATAAGTACACAAATATTCCTTTTATAGGACTATATATGATGGTTCATATATCAATAATTTTTATAGAAAATTCATTATATATTATTCTATACATGATGTTTCATAGTAAAAAAATATATAATGATTTTCCCTAAAATTTTCATTTTATTTTTAGCATAGTTTATGATGGGTTTTGAGAAAAAATGGACATATATTTTACATTTTAAAAAACTCACTCATAATGATTCTCATACATGACATTCAAATCAAAAACAATATGAAATTTATCCTTTAATAATCAAACTCTAATATTCTCCCTTCCATTTATTCACTCTAATCAATTACATAGTTATATATCTCACCTCCCCTAATCATACTCAACTCCTCTAATGGATTGATCCTCCTATGAAACATCTAGTCAACTGATCCTCATCTTGTTGACTTTGATTGTGGTGTTTCCTAATTTAATAAGGGTAAATTCATGTTGTGTTACTAATATTGTTCCATTTTCCATCATAATCAATATTGTGTGTGTGTTTCTTCATCAATACAAATTAATCACTTATGTTGGATTTTCTAAAGTTTTTTCTATTCTTTTATGAATCCCAGTTGATGAAACGTGCATATTATTAAATATAATATTTGTTATGTTTTTATGTTGTGTTGTTTACATGTTATTTTTTTTATTTTTAATAAAACAACATTAGATATTTTTACATACATATTATGGGTTTTTAATATGTTTGGAATAATTGTATTTGATGTTTTCGATAGATAAAACGTTCACAATTAGTATTGAAATCATTTTTTATATATGTAAAAAATGTTGTATTGATGCGATCGAACATGTCTTTTAATTCATGTAGGTTATGGTTAGACTATAATTTATTTTTATCCCAAATTACACTTACTACAATGAAATAGTAGTGTGGTAGTGTGGGTTCAAACCCATGGGGAAGGATTGTTTGACAAGGAACCAGTGACTTTAAACTCTTTACGTAGTATTCCTCACAAATTGAGTTGAGTTTGAGATTTACTTAATTATATTGAGTTTGGTTTATGATTTAGGAGGAATAGACGGATCAAGGTCAGTTTTAGTGTAAAGAAATGATAATCTTGGTCCTAACATGGGATAGTTCTAGGGCCTAGGCTATGAAGCAGTGCATATAACACTAGTTGATTATGGTCAAACCAACTAGATATACCTAATATGAAACTATACCTTGGTCTATATATTCCTATCCCCCTAGATTAATTAATCCTATATTCTATGGAACAAAGTGATGTAGGCTAATGGTCATAGCCTACTTTACTCCAATCAGGCTAGGTTCTTTCATTTAAAATTCTCATGGTCAGGGTTTCCTAAAATAATGGAATAAAAAGTTGGTATGTAACCTAATTACTAGACTTATGGTTACCAAGTTATGATTTAGAGATTCATTAAGTTTAGAACACCCCTACTCTCAAACCTTACGCTAAGAGGTTTAGCTTCTCATGATGGTAATAATCAAGACCAAATAAATATTGTAGACATGTTCAAAAAATGATAAGAAAGTTAAAATATGTAAGTTTTCAATCGAAGGTTAAAGAATCAAGAAGTTCACAACTAGAACAAGTAATAAAATAATAAACCGCTTACTTGAAAGATTAAATAACCAAGACATGGTGTGAAGCCACTATCGAGTGGATAATGTAATGGAAAACAAATGTCAGAATGGTAAACAATGATGAAAAGAGTGAAGATTTATTGAAAATCAATCAATGACACTTAGATTTAATTAAAACAGTAAAATTAATTGTTTAAAGTTGAGTTGGGAGGGAAAATAAAGGAGAAAATTGTAGAGAATGATAGAAAATTAAAACATAGAGAGTGGTATATGTGGTTGTCTATGATCTACAAATATATTGATAGGAAATTACATGACCAGTGAACTTCTCACATTGAATGATCTTTATCCAAGTTTTCATCTGTTTATTTTGGATCTGGTGTAAATATTAGTCTGAATCTTCATTATTCGGTGATGCAACTCATCTCATGATGTGTAATGGGAACTCATGACATTTTTCTTCTCATGAATTGATCTTTAAGTGGGAATTAGCCTTTGAATATTACACAACATGTATTGGAGATTCACTTCATGTCATATTTTCATTACTTTTAAAATGTTCATGACTTTCTTAACGACTTGTGACATGATGTGAGTGAAGAGTACACATCGTGTACATGGTTTATGACATGTAAAGTCCACTTTTAGCTAGTTTTAATAGCTTCTCCTTTGGAATCTTATAAACCTATTCTATGAAATAATCAACACATACCTGGTGTATTATCAAATAAAAGATGAATAATATTTAGTGAAATGAATCCAAAATGTATATGAAAATTCTACTTATCTAATTCCCCCATACTTGAACAATTTTTTGTCCTCAAGAAAAAATCATACCAATAGGGATTCCAAAAGAAATAATTTTTAAAACAAGAAACATACATTACAATTGGGAAAATAAAACTTAGTGTTAGTAAAAAAAATTTGTCCTCTAGAATCAATACTTCAGAGAAAATTAGTCATTCTACATAGTTCATTTATTTATTTATATTTTTAATCTTTTAATTACAATTTCAAAACTATTTCTTAAATTATATACCCATTTTGAAGTTTACCTTACAATGTATTTTATCTCATCACTCAGGGTAAATTTTAACTGGAGTTATGATCATATAATAAATACATGTTCTTAACCATAGGCTTGGATTTGTTCTATCATCTTAAATTCATAAAGAAAAATAAAAAATTAATCATGATGGATTCAGCAATAAGGTGCAAGAAACATTTATGCTGAGGATAGGTGGCTAGAAAGTGAAAATCAAGCTCAAAATGAGGAAAATATATAATGTTAAATGCATGATGAATGAGAATTGTGCAATGTAATGGATCTTCCAAGATCAAATAGTATCCATACTCAAAGAATCTCAAAATGGATTCTTGATTCTATCAAGTATGTATAAAAATGTACCCTATTACTTTATTTTCTTTTCATTTTTTTTGAATGTCATGTTTAGGATAGATATCACATCCATCTCCTAACCACATATTATCCTTCAGGGGATTCATTGGCATGTAAATGGTAATTTTTAAACTTCCTAATACATAACCCAAAATCATTTTTTGTTTATTTTTATATTTTCTAAAGGAATGGGGAAAGCATAAAATTGAAAAAATAACATATGGATCACATCAAATCAGTCTGGTAAAGTACCACAATACATCTCCTCAATCAATACATCTTGTGTCCATAGGCCAAATATTCCACCACACTTGTTTAAGGGATAATAAGGCATAATACCAAAAATAGAGTAGGAAGGAATAATTGGAATGAATTAGCTACATCTAAAATAGGTCATTCATGATAGATATGGGCTAAATAAAGGACATATTTAAGGTGGGTTTCAGGAAAATGTGGCTCAACAAAGATTTCCTCAATAAAATTAAAATTTTATTTTTTCAGTCATAGACTCAATAAGATCTCAACGTAAGTTATGATAGGTTTACATTTCCCCAGTTTCACTCAAGAAATATGCTTAGAAACAAATATGAAATTTTGGGTTTAGAATCCTCTCAGGAATGGAAGTATAAAAAATAAATAAAAATCAAGTAATAATTCAATCAAAATTAATTTCCAAAAAATTTGAATTTCAATTAAATTACTAAACTCATATATCGTTTAAAAAAATTAAATAGGAGTAAAACATGTATTTCAGAAATTTCTAACTTAACATTTACTTTTATTTAAATGGGTGTAGTGATTTTCAGGTTTAAATCATGCTTTAAATGGAAAATGACACCTTGATAAATGAAAACAAGTAATAATACAAGTGTATAGACAGTTTAGTTCAAGAGAACTCTCCCACACATAAAATGAGATAGTGTAAATACTGTCTTGGAATTTATAATGGGAGAGATGTGACATATATAACATAGAAAAATTGAAATGGCATTATTGAAATTGATATTAGGGAATTGAGAGCTCCCTGTATGAGTGTCATGTAATAGGGAACTTGGTGGATTTTTATTGAAAATTTGTACTTCCTGTATAATATGTTTTAAAGACAGTTCCTACACTTGATAAAAAATCAGTCCATAGGATTAAAATAGGATAATATAAATGTAATGGCAGGCGCACATAATGGATAAAAATAAAAAAAATTAGATAAATGTCTATAAGGAGGTATGATAATGTTCTAGAACAATATAGAAGCAAAATGGTTATTGAAATGAAAAAAAATATTAAGTACAAGATAAAAAAATGAAATATGGGTTTCCTCCCATAAAGTGCTAATAAAGACGTCATCATCTAGACATATGAAAAAAAATATCAGGAAGTGCCGCCCATTTTTTTAGAATCCCTCTATCTCCTATAATAACTAGTGGCCATGTCATTGAGAACACATGGAATCTTGGAAAGATTTATCACAATCGGTTCATACCAAGTATGTATCTCATACACTAAAAAATCATTTGTACTCATCATGGTGGGATCACCTGCTGAGAACATATCTCTAGTGAAAGCTCCTCAAGAAGGAACTCGACATCAACTAGATTCTAAGTCATCCATAGTACGAGGGAAGATGGTGAGGAAACATGCACATCGATGACCATGGAAGCGGAAGAAGATATTGATATGACTAATTTAATATAGTAATAAAATGAAAAATAACCAAAGAAACATTGAGTAAAAAGAAGTATCACATGTATATAATATGTGTAATGATTCATAAATGATATTGAAGATAGTCAGCACAAAATATGATCACCCAAACAGAGTACAAAAATAGGGGAGGGGTTAAGAAAAAATGAAGAGGAATATAAATCCTATACCTTCTAATCTATAGTCCTCTCCTGAATAGACACTTCCTACAACTGGTCCACCGAATCAATATCAGCACTGGAGAAAGTGGATAGAAGATCAACTACTAGAGGGGGTTCCATGGTGATAGAACCTATCTCAGTAGCTAGCGATGCTGAGGTAACAATCCTAAGTGTGGATGTGGATATGGAATTAGGATCAATGAAAGGTACCTCAGGAGATGTCAGAGGATATGGGCCCTTGCCTCACTAGTTTTTCTTTTCTAGAAACTCTTTCTAGGATATAGGATATTTTATCTTGAGTGGTAGGTTATCATGGGTGGTGGTGGGTGTAGGAATGATTGAGGATGAAGGTTCTGCTAGAATTGGAGGCTGAGAAGACACATGGGAAGATGGGGATAAAGGGATGGTAAATGAGGGTGGGGTAATGAATGAGATATCGATGTGAAGACATATATGCTGAAGGTTCACCAAAACATACTGGTGATAAATTCATTGTTTAGTAGGGTGGTGGGGTGTGGGAGATGGGGTTGTGGATGGGGTAGTGAAGTGAGTGTGAGTAAGGGTAGACATGGGAGTTGGAATGATAGTGGTTGTAGTATGGGTGGGATAAGAGGTGGCAGGTGTAGGTGGAAGGTCAACAACATGGTCTTTGGGTACCTCATTAGCACCCTCAATGAATCCTGGTGCCCATTGATAGAGGTCACCATACTTTTTCAACAGATTCATCTTGTGAAGCAGATGGAAATCGATTGACTCTATCGGGCCGAAAGAGGTGAAGGTAAGGGTGGAATCAAGAACACCGAGATGTTGGGCCAGATGCATGATGACGGACCCACCCATCATTGTACCTCATGACCATTGTGAATGTTCCCTAAAGTTGAATCTAAACTGAGATTACATATTGAAAATAGGGTTTCCCATGGAAGTGGTAAGGATGAGGATGTCCAATTGGATGAATCTCCTTTGAGCCTTGGCACGAGCTAGCTAGGCATGGGTCAATGCCTGGTGAAGAATCTATAGCACAAGACCTCTCATATGAGTTGATTTCATAATCTAAGGATCTTGGATGCTCAAAGGGTCCCGAGAAATCATCCAATAGATTCATCAAATATACAACATTCTTGGATTGATTTGTAGAGTAGGAAAAAACCTTGTAAGTGGTGAATTTGGTCTAATAAAGACCGAGTTTGATGCCGAACTCAATGTTGGAGAGCTCATGGGGGCTGCTACCTAGCTGAAAGTGAAGGATGCCAACAACCACCTCAAAAGTGGATAAAAATCCAATAATAACTCTATGAAGTTCTACTCTTGAATGTCGATTATGGGAGTAATTTAAATGCAGTCATGGAGGCTGAGAACCTCTTGGATGATTTGTTGATAGGTGTGGATGGCCAGATCTAATGTTTTTTTTGGTTCATATGGGCTTCACTACAAATAGACCAGAACTACATGGTGATTGGGGTTGTAAAAATGAAGTATAGGGTGAAGGTGGTGGCAATATACATCTTTCAACACATTTTAGGTTCAGTGTGACTCCTTGGTGGATGATGGGTTTTCCAAGGTAGAATCAGATCTAGATGAAGTTGAAGCTGGAGTTGAAGCAGACATGAAAACCCTTTGGCGCTTGAGCAGTGGTAGATCATCTTTTTTAGGTGTGAGATATATAGGATGGGTTCACATGATCTTTTTGGATGCCATTTCTAGTTAAAAATATAGAATAGAATGAGGAATAAGAGGGATGTGTTTGAGAGATGGTGAGGAGAAGGCTACAGTGATGGTGAGGTTAGCGTGGAGAATTAAATGAAGAAGAGGGGTGGGTTGCGTAGGAGGGATAACATTAAGAGAGTTGTGGGGGTGTGCATTGTGAACCCTAAGTTTATGAATTTTAATAATTCATGAAATTACATGACATTTAATTTTATAATTTTCTATTTTTTGATCGTGAACTACACATATCATGTATTTGAGTACACGACATGTAATTTTGGAATTTTTCAAATTTGTGAACTAGAGACTTCTCAATATGATCCAAGATTCTCTAATACCTATTCTATACTATTGTAGATTATGATTACTTATCCTAGGTTTTCTCCAAGTCAGTACTTCATTTAATATCAAGATCTTGACTCAGTGGTTCTCAAATGATTTTCTAAGTGATGACACACCTCTCACGAAATGATTCCTGATAAATTTTCAATTGTTCACCATTAACATTGAATAGTGGTTATCCTCCTTTATAAATTTCGATGGTCTCATAGGGGAATACTTTTATGGCCATGAATGGTCCTAACCAACTAGATTTGATATTTCTAAGGAACAACGTCAATTGTGAATTAAATAACAAGACCTTATTTCCTTGTATTAAAATTCATCGGTAAATGCACTGATCATGCCACTTCTTGGTTTTTTATTTATATATATTGATTTTCTAGTAATAATTATACCTTATTTCTTCTAGTTCAATCATTTGTAACATCCTTACTTCCCTATATTTTTGAGAATCTAGATTCAATTTCTTAATTTCCTAGTATGAGCAATGCTCTAGTTCTACAGGTAAATGGCATGGATTTCTATACACTAATAGGAAGGAGGTGGTTCCTATACATGTTTTTTACATAGTGTATTATTCCTATAGTGCATCATATAACTTTAGGTTCTAGTCCTTTTGATTTGTGTTCATGGTATTTTCCAAGTTTTTTTTTGATTTCCCTATTTTACAATTTTACTTGTCCACTTATTTATGGATGGTATGGAGTTCCTATGTTATACCTAATGTTGTAGTTTCCCAATATTTATTTAAAAATATTATTGGTAAAAAAATTTCTCCAATCACTAAGGATAAGTTAGGGAAATATGAATCTTGAAATCACATTTTTATTTAAGAAATTAATGTCCACTTTTGCAGTGTCATGAGTGGTAGATTTAGTTTCTATCCATTTTGAGATGTGGTAAACACCAAAAAGGATATAGAATATGTCATGTGAACTAGATAATGGACCCATAAAATATATTCTTCATAAGTTGAATATTTTAACTTCAGTGATTGGGTTTTGGATCATTTCATTTCTCTTCCTGATTGTGTCAGTCTGTTGGCACCAATCACAACTCTATCAAAAATTTCTTTCATCTTGGTGGAGCATGGGCCAAAAGAGTCCACTTTGAATTATTTTTTCTAATGTTCATACTATTCCATGATTCCCTTAATTTTTTTACATGTGACACATTTATAACACACTTTGGATCGCAACTTTTGGGATGCAACACCTCTTTAATTCATCAATGCAATGCTTAAAAAGTAGCAACTCATGGAATCAGTGGTGTTATGTTTCAACTAAAAATATTCTCCTTTACTACTAAGATAGGTATAGTTAGAGTGATACTATGGATAGATAGTTTAAAATGTATTAAAACCATAGGCATGCATTCATTTTTAGGTTGAAAGAGTTTCATCTGGGAAGTCGACCTCGATGTAAAATTTATCATCATCCTTACTAAGGGGGTAGTGGGAGTCTGGATAGACGATCAACGACACCATTATCTATCTATTTGGTGTCTTTGATGACGATGTTAGATTCTTATAGTATAATGATACACCTTATTAGTTTTGGTTTGACATCATTTTTACTCATCAAATATTTCAATGTTGCATGATCAGTGTAAACAACCCCTTTAACAAAACTAAGTAGGGGTAAAAAGTTTTGAAAGAAAGGACAACTAGTAAAAGTTCATTCTTCTTAGTTGTGTAGTTTACCTCAGAATCATTCAAGTTGTGAATAACATAGTATATGGGAAAGAAAATGTGTCCAAAACCACTATCTTAATACATCACCTATAGAAAAGTCTCTTTTTTCACACATTAACTCAACGTCTTTATCCCTGTATGGTGAAATAATAATAGGAGCGACCACTAGGATTTTCTTTAAAATGTTGAATGCCTGCTGAAATTATTCAATGAACCCAATAGTAGTATCCTTTTCAAATAGGTGTTTCAATGGGTGGTAAACTTTTGAAATAAATTTCATGAAGTGATGGTAAAATCTTTCATGGCCTATAAAGCTCCTTATACATTTTAATGTTGAGGGCACGCATATATATTTGATCACCTAGATCTTTGCAGGATCAAATCCCATGCCATCATTGGACAATTTTATCCAAGGACTATACCTCCTTGAACCATAAAGTGTCATTTTTTCAAGTTTAAAACTAAAAAATTCTCTTCACAGCATTAAAGGACTAGTTCAATATTTTTTAAGCATACATAAAAATATCTTTCATAAACTAAGAAATCATCCATAAAAATTTCCCAGAATTCCTCCGCCATATGATGAAATATATGTTTCATAATCATTTGTAAGTTATCCAGTGCATTAAAAATACCTAATAACATGTGTCTGTAGGAGAAGGTACTGAATGAACATGTTAATGTTGTTTTGGAGTAATCATCTGGGTCAACTACAGTCTGATTGTATCCGGAATATCCATATATGAAATAGTATAATTCATGTCTTGATATTCTCTCAAGAATTTAATCCCTAAAGGGAAAGGTGAAATTATCTTTATGAGTTGTTGTATTTATTTATTTTTAGTCCATTCATACTCCCTATCCAATGATGGTGCGATTTAAGATCAATTCATCTTCATAATTCTTTACAACTATGAGGCCACCATTATTTGGAAATACCTATAGCAGAATCACCCACTCGTGAAAAGAGATTAAAAAATTTATTCCAGCATCTAGGAATTTTAGAACTTCTTTCTTAACTACCTCCTTCATTGGTGGGGTTATTTTCCTATGGGGATGGTGTTTTGGTTTCAAATTTTCTTTTAATAAAATATTGTGAGTGCATAATGTGGGGTTGATCCCTTTAATGTTAGCTTCCCCCAAGAAATTAACTTTTTATGTCTTTGTAGGACTTAGAACAAGTTTTCCTCTAATGGTTGTGTTAGTTATGAGTTGATAATGACTCGTATTATAACTATAGTATCTAAAAATAAATACATGAGTGTGCCTGGGAGAGGTTTCTACATCATATTTGGTGATTGGATGACCAGGGGTATAAAAGGCGTGATAGTGTCCCTTGTAAGAGGTTCAATGTAGTTTATTTCCTCAAAGTCATGTTATTATTTTTTAGTAGGAGATAGTTCAGCACTTTCATTCTTGATGGACAAGTATTCATTATTCTCTTTAGTGAGGAAGATAGCTTGGTAGTCAAAAGAACCATATTTTTGTTTTGCAACTTTCACTTGGTCGAACACAACTTGTTCATCACCCACTTTGAATATAAGTATCCCTTGATTCAAATCAAATAGTTCCTTCCTAGTGGCTAGGAATAATCAAACTAGGATAATTGTAACATCTTTGTCTTCTTCTATGCCTAAAATAATGAAATTTTCTGGGAAAATAAAATTACCAATTTTTATAAGAACATAATCGATAATCCCTTGAGGATACTTAATTGATTGGTCCACTAATAGAAGTGCCACTCTAGTTGTCTTGAGTTCCTTGAGTCCCAAATTGTGAATTTCACTCATTAGAAAGAAGTTAATGTTGGCTCATAAGTCGCACATGGCTCTTTTGAAGTTTCATTCTCTTATAGTGCATGGAATTGAGAAACTCCTAGGATATCTCATTTTTGGTGGACTTTTCTACTGAATAGTGGAATAGCACTATTCATTTAGTGAAATGACTCATAGTTATTCTATTTTCCTCTTTATGGATAGCAGTTCCATGTGGAATGTTTCATAGGAATTTATTTGGGAAATAACTTCAGAAAATGGGTTATAGATTTGAAATTGCTTGAACAATCAAAAAATTTATTATATTTCCCATAGATCCTTCATTTTATCATTATTTACAAAAAGGGAAGAGTTGGTTTTGTAAGTTGGTGGTGCAATGTAGATATCCTATTTTGGTTTCTCTTGCGTCAGAGCTTTTTTTTTGATGTGGTAATTCTGGAGGTTTCTCTTGATCATTTTTATTCACTCACTTGTTGTTATTCTCATCCATGATTATTGAATATTTATTGGGTTCCTCATACTTTTTCTCTTCTACTCCACATGGTTGCTAAAAATCTAGTACTTTTCCACTCCTCATTACCACTTCCTTGTCCTCTTCCATTGGGTATATCTTAATATTACCAAGAAGAGTACCTAGAAATCTATTGGATAAAATATTTAATATTTGACCCATTTGATGTAATAGATTTTGGAGGGTCACCCATTTATTTTTCATTTTTGTTTCTTGGGTGTTCATTCTCTGATCTGCCTTTTGAATGAAGGCTATGAGAATATTATCCAAATTTGATTGGTGTGGTGTGGTTGGTTGTGGTAGTCCTTGTAGAGCTGGTTGAAATTGTTTCCAACCCCTATAAGGAAAAGGTTGTTGGGTTACTTATTGAGGTGGTCTAGGAATAGGATTCCTAGGTGGTATCCAGGAAATCCTTGGTTTTTAAGTGGTTCTTGAAAACTTCTTTATGGGTAGTACCCTTGATTATTTTGTAGTGGCTGTTGAGCCAGACACTTTTGATAATACTATTGTGGTTGTCGAAATTGTTGGTTTTTCTAATTATAATTAACATAATTAAAATTTATATTTTTTTTTCATTGACTCCTACCCTGCAGTCTTGATATATGTGTGGTCCACTACACATATCACATGATTTAATCTTCATTATAGGAGAAAGAGTTGGTAGTGGTGCAGTAGAAAATTGAAAATATTATATCTTCTTAGTCAATTCCTCTACTTGTGTAGCTAGACGGGTGTTTTCTTCATCTTGGTGGATTCCATGCCGAGGAAATCCATGATCACTATTCCATAGACTGAAATTGTACAAGACATCATCTAGAAGTGCTCAGGCTACTTCAGGTGTTTTCATAATTATACTACCATTGTCAGAAGCATCTACTACTATGCAAGCAGTGGGTTGGAAAATATTTATCCAGACAATATTAATCCAAAAAATTATTGGCTAGTTCATCCCTAGCTGTGATTGACTTGGGAGCTTAGATTTTTATCCAATCCTTGGCTCGATCATGCAAGTAGAATGGGAAGACTTGCAATTTGATTGGATCATAGTATATTCTTTGGTTGAAAAACTTATCACAGACTTCCAGGGATCTGGAGATGTTCTCGTGAAGATGTCATCTCTAATGTCTACTGAACTGAACCATGTTTTGGATCATGTCAATGATTCCAGGTTATATTTCAAATTCATGTTCCTGAATAGTAGGGTGCAAAATACTAGTTATAAAACCCCTGATAGATGGGAATCCATAATCCATGATGGTGCACTCTAGTTTCAAGGCTTTTTCTCTATTTATTGTAGGTGTCACATATTGCGTGTTGGGTGGATTGGGAATTGCAGGTTTACTGCGATATACCATACTTGAGCATAGGTTTTTTAGAAATGTATATTTCGATTTTAGGAATAAAGGTAAGTGATTTTTGGTCATTGAGGATCTTTGAATGAGCTAGGGGGATGTGATGCATGCACTAGGATGAAAGGAAGAAGGACGATGTGGCATCTGAATGAAAGATGAAAGAATGAAAAGAGAAAAAGGGGACAAGTGAGGTAATACCAGGTTCATGCTGAAGGTTCATATGCCTAAGAATACGTAAACTCCCTAGAAACGTTGATAAAATTTGACGGGATTGTACACATCATTTAATTATCAAGGTATGCGGTCAAATTAGAATTCATTTTTTATCCCAAACTACACTTGCTACAATTCCATAGTAGAGAGGTAGTGTGGGGTCGAACCCATAGGAAAAATTAGATGATAAGGAACCAATGACTTCAAATCATTTATATAGTATTCCTCAAGAATTGAGTTGAGTTTGGGATTGAATTAAAGTTATTGAGTTTGGTTTATGATTTAGGAAGAAGATAGGGATCAAGGTCAATTTCAGGGTTCAAATAAAAAGTACAATCTTGATCCTAACTTGGGATAATTCTAAGGCTTTGTCTATATAAAAGTTTATTTAAAACTAGTTGATTATGGTCAAACCAACTAGATCTATCTAAGATGAAACTATCCTTTGGTACAGATATAGCTAAGACCATGGATTCATTAATCGTAGATTCTATTCTAGAAAGTGTGATAGACTAATGTTCATAGACTTCTGTACTCTAATTAGGTCATGTTTATTCATTTAAACTTACTATGGTAAGGGTTTCGTAAAATAATTTAATAAATAGTCATTATGTAACCTGATTAGTATCCTTGGTGTTACCAAGTTATGAATGAGAGATTCATTAATTTCATAAGACCCCTACTCTCAACCCTTATACTAAGTGGTTTAGCCGCTCATGATAGTAATAATCAAGATCAAAGAAACAACTACACACATGTTTGAAAAATTGTTAAAATAATTGAAATATGATAGTTTGCAATCAAATGTTCATGAATCAATTAGTTATAAATTAGAACAAGTAATAAACCAATCCAAAACTTACTTGAAATAGTAAAAAAATCAAGATGTGGTTTGAATCCATTGTCGAGTAGAAACGATAATGGAAAAGGGATGTTGGAATGGTAAACATTGATGAAATTGCTGAATAATGATTGAAAATCAATAAATGAAGTTTGGATTTAATCAAAACAGTAAAAGGAATGGTTTAAGGATGAATTGGGAGAGAAAATAATGGTGAAAATTTAGAGGCAACAATAGAAAATTGAAACTCTAGAAGTGTTATCTGTAGTTGTCTATGCTCTGGAAATATATAGATAGGAAATTACATGATGTGTAAACTTATCATGTAATGTAATTTCAGTCCAAGTTTTCCTACATGTATTTTGGATCTAGAGTGAATCTCAGTTTCAGTCTTTGGGATTCGGAGATGCGACTTATCTCATGACTTGTAATGGAATATCACAACGTGTTTCTTCTCATGACTTAAACATTAATCAGGTTGTGGCCTTTAAATATCAGATGATGTGTATTATAGATTCATTCCATGTAATATTTTCATGACTTTAGAATTATTCATGACATTCTTAATGACTTATGACATTCTAGGAATGATTAATACATTTTTTGTATATTCTTCATGATGTGTGAAGTCTACTTTTGTCTAATTTTGACATATTCTCCTTTGGAATCATGGAAACCTATTATCTACAATAATCAGCACATACCCAGTGTTTTATCGAATAAAACATGAATAATCCGCAATGAAATGAATCCAAAATTTATGTCCAAATTCAACATATCATGTATATATTTAACATTTAGTTTCATATTATGTGGTATCTTTAAATATTTCATTTAAAACAACTTACAAGACATAGGTTCTATGTTATTTACTTCTTTAAGAGGAAATATAACATACACTCTTCGTTTTCTTTTCTTTTCTACTTTTATAAATTAAATTGTACACTTCCTTTTCCTATTAGATAATCATATAAAATAACCTATAGAAAACATGTTATGTGTTTTCTAGTTATATTTTTTGGAATATAACATGAATTATATGATTTCATTCTTTTTTAAATTTTTATTTATCATATAATCGATTTTTTGTAATTTATAATTTAATATTTATTATAGTATAACATGTTATCTAATTTATTTATTTATTTATGATTTTGTTGATAAAAAACATTTATTTTGTTCTATTTTTTTATGTTTATAAAATCTAACACATTTTATCCATTTTTTGATTGATTTTTTTATATAAAATAAAATGTGAAACATAAGTTTTGTGTTCTTTATTTTACTGGAAGGTACATATGTTTTTTTATAATTAAATATGTATTATATAGTATCAGTTTTTTGGTCTTATACTTTCTGTTTTGTAGGTTTTATAGAGGTTGGGAGTGAGCATGGAGGTGAATGGTGGAAGAGAAGTTTAGTTTGAGTTGAATTTTCTTCTAACACATAAATCACATTGTAAAAAATATCATTATGCCGTGATTTTTTATTTGGTAGTGTATTTCATTTAAGTGTTGGAGCCATAGAATAGGTTTCACCTGTGATCGTAGTGGTTTTTTGTTGTGTCGAGGTTTATGACATAGTGGTGTGATATGTTATATTGCACTATAATTCCTTAGGGTGGAAGCATTTAGTGTCACTTCTGGTTATTGCAGGAAAATGATTATACCATAGTATTAGGAAATGAATTTTCGAGGTTAGTGTGTTGTGTCATGATTGTTTTCATTTCATTATGATGTGGATTGAGGGATTTGTGGTTTCAGGAACGATATAAATGTGAAATTGAAGGGATGTAAGAGTTTCACTGGGAAAGTCGAAAGTATTGGTCATCATAGTGTATTAAGGAATCATTATTCTATAATTTTCTTTGATATATTTTAAATTTAATGATTGTTGACTAGGAGTTGTGAGTGGAAGATAAGGAGGTTGTGTCCAATTCTCAGATTTCCAATCGACTGACCCCCATTACACTATAAAGTAATGCATTGCACCATGTTTTTGGGGATTACAATATTTCTTTATAAATTCAAATTGTTTTCCAATTTATATTTTTCTCGTCTCCATTGATTATGAATTTTTGAAACCTTATAGATTTCCTTGATTCCTTAAAGTTATATATTGATTATTTTTATTTTTACATCTCATTAGGCATGATTCACATTGGTCAAGGAGATTCTTCACTTATTTTTTTCTACACACCATTTTCTTTATATTAGGGTATCTACATTCATATTTTAAGTGTTGAAATGATAAAGGATTTATATGGGGAGATTTATTATGGAAACTTGAATATTTGATCATTGAGGATCATCTTTTGATGATGTGACCTTATGGGATTTCATTTGTGATAGGTGATTCAAATTATCTCTTTTATTTTGTTATGTCTATGTGTATTAAGCATGCCACTTTTTTCCATTGGTTAAGTATAGGTAATTTTCCTTAATAAAGATAAGTAATTAATTTAAATTAAGTTAGATGTGGGCCTCAATGCCTTATATGATTTCTTATGTTTTTGTTTTCTATATTATTGCTTGATTATTTTGGAAAGCATGTTGTTTTGATTGAAAGTGATTGTTAATTTAGGGAAAATAATTTGTTTAGATAGATTGAAAGATGGTAACATAAGGAGGAGGTGGGAAACTGAAATTGGTTAATTGATTATTTTTTTGTTGAGAAAGAAATAATAAAATGATAAATAAGTAATGAATATATGAAATTTCATGATTATTATCATGGTAGAGTTTTTTTATTGAATTGTTTGAGGAAATATAGTAGGTCTTGGTATATTTTGTTTGATATAGAAGAAAAATATTTAATGATTTATTCTAAACTAACCTTATATGTGTAAAGTTAAAGTTGTATTTGTTTTCAATTAGTGAGAGTCAATTTATGTTGGAGTGGTTTCCATTATAGATGAAAAATATGATCTATCTCAATTTGGATAAAGAAGTTAAAAGGAATACCAATTATTTAGTTATATAATAATGACATTGGTTTCTTGGTGATAAAAACATTATATATAAGATGACTAGAGAGCTATTCCTCAAGTTAATACAAGTATAAATGAAGATCCATCTTAAGTTGGAAAAGGATGTGAGAAGGAAACCCATGTGTTTGGGTAAAGTAAAATGAAACTCATTGGTTGGTGAGAAATCCATTATATATCTAATCATTAGAGAGACAATACTCTAGTCAAGATAAGTACTAAGGTTATGGAGTACTGAGTGCAATAGTTTGGAAAAGTTGAAAGAAGCAAGCTAGTAGTGAAATTCTATACTTGCTGAAGTTGTGAGCACTTATGAGAAACCATCCAAAGTGTACCACATATAAAGCCTGATGAATATTGAGTTGAATAACACTTGGATGGAGTATTTAGAAGAGTTTATATTTTCAAAATTTATTTGAAGTGGCTCAAATTTGATTTTAATAATTTTGTAATTTATAAATGTTGATGAATTTGAAAACATCCAGAAATGTAAGGATAATCATTGTCTTATATAAGTATTATACCTATACTTCACAAGCATGATCTCAAGGCTTTCATAAAAATAATCCAAACCTATGTAAACATGAACCATATTCTACACATGCATCATCTAATTTACATACATATGAACAAGTGACTTTGTAAGGATATAGTCATTTGTGTAACAATCATTCTTTATAGTGTATGAATGAGGTTTGATTAGTATAAACATCATCTAAATAAGTAATAATTATTTTAATTATGTGTAAACATCATTTTGAATATGCTTAAGAATCATTTATAGAGGAATAATCTCACACACAGTTGATTTGGGTTCTGAATAAGCATTAACCAGTCCGTATAATCATCATGCCTTATTGAAATTTCAAAAATGGTGCAAACTGAAAAAAAATGTGTTTCCAGATTTAAAAAATTTAGAATAAAATTAATTGGGATGAATCCAAAATTGATCATCATGGTATTAAACATCCCAAACACCTAGAAAGGGATCTCTTTAATGCCAAAAATATTTAGAAGCTGACCTTAAAGCCAAAGGATAAGAATATTAAAATGGGAAGAAGAATTTTAGAGATATTTTAGAGACTAAAATTGGGTTTCTAGAATTGTTTATTCTGATGAAAAACACATGTGATTATTATAGTGCTGAGATTCAAGTTAAAATAATCATGATGGTTAGTTAAGACATTATTCAAGGCTGATATTGAAAAGGAACAAGTGGATGATATTCTTGAAAAACTTGAGGTGTCTTCGTGAAAGATAATGATATTATTGTGTCGAAGCTTGGGATATTCAAAACAGTTTAAATAATTACAGAAGAATCAATATCTAAGATAAATAAGTGTGTTGATGATCGTCATTACTAAGGTAAAGAAGATCAAACTAAGATATAAGGATGATAATTTACCTAATCCTGACATGTGGAACTTCCATATTTCACTAAATTTGGACATTAAAAAACAAAAAAGATGATTATTGGGGCTTAACTTTAGTTGATAAATTATTTTCAAAGTATTTTGATTCAAGATGAGTTTTCTGAGGAAGAAAAAAAAGGCCATGATGATGCTAGTGTGTATATATTTAATAGGAACCTATATTTATGAAGCTATAAAGTTGATATGAGCTAAGCCCACAAAATTTGTTATAGTTTTTTTATATATATATTTATACAACCCATGAAGAATGATTTTATTTGTGGGTGTTGTGAGTTTATTTTGAATAATATGTTGAGGCTGTTGTACGAAAAATCCAAAAGACATATTTGGTCGAGATGAAGGGAGAAAATAAAAGGACACTTTAGAATTTTTTTCAGAGACACCCATGTTTTGTTCTTAAAAAGGGAGATATGGGAAATCATGGATTGATATATGTGAATCCAATTTAATTTAATCACACAATATCTTCTATTTATTTCCATTTATAATAATCTAATAAGACCCCACTAAAAGTTGAGTAAAATAATGGACACAAATGAGTTGAGTTTCTTTAGAAAAAAAGTGTGAGAGACTAAGAGGTGTGTGAGCTATTGGAACCGAGTGTGTCCAGGGAAGAAAGTCCACATTGAAAAGAAATAGTGAGTTAACTGAGAGAGAAAAAAAAGGAGACTTCTCGATGAATAATTAGTGAATATATTGATACTATGATGAAGATGAGATATTTTTTGTGTTTTAAATAAAATAGGATGACTAAGCTGAGATGGTTGATGTATAAGAATAAGTAGGAGAATAAGAATAAAAAGAGAGGATCAACAGACCTTTCATGGTATTGTATATTTTGAGCATGGAGAATACTAGTGTATTTAGTGTGTTATATATCCAAACAAGATTTTGAGGATATATTCATTTCTTGATATATAATCTAGGTTAAATATTATCATAGGTTTCATTGTTGAATTTTTGATTTGAAAATGGACAAAATTCAATTTCAGAAGAATAACCTGAATGTTATGTAGTGAACAAAGGACGAGTTGCATGTTTTGATCTTGAATATGTTCAGGCAAATAAAGACATCCTTTATTAGGGGATAATATCCTAATTTATGGGTTACATGGAATCCTTGGGCATCATTGATGATATACTTCAATATTAGGAGGAAAGTTGGTGGGATGATAATTTGAAGAAGAGTCATGGGATGCAGCTTAAGTTCACTTACGTCATATTGTGAACCCCCACTGGGGTAATATGGTGAGAGTGGTTTATGATAAAAACAACCCACATTCACTTCTATTGATAATAATATTAATAGTGGGAAATGTTTTGGATAGAGATAATAACCAACCATAGTAAGTAGTAGGCTCACATTGAGACAAAACCATGTAAAAAACAATAGTTCCAACTTTACTGCTTTTTTTTCATTGTATATAGGTGTATTCTATGTTAAATAAAAAAAGGATCCATATGAATTAACCATTATATGAGTTTGAAAACAAAAGGGAGTTTAACAGATTAAAATATGAATTGGTTTTTGGTAACATAATTTGACAACACCTAATTTATGCCCCCTCTTAGGTATGTCTGCACAATCCACCTATGATCTCAATTGGTATCATATAATAAGTTCCCTATATTTTGATATATTATTCTATCACAATTTAAATCTTAGAACAAGGTTCTATATCTTATTGTAAATAAATTTTAGTTAAATAGTTTTTTTACTAGAATTACCTGAAGTGCATATTTGAAATGGAATATCATCTTTTAGAGAAATCTATCTTCATCCATGTTAACATAGATTTGATGGTATCAAAAAAAAACATGAGTAACTCTAAGAATAAAAAGACATGAAAGATTAAAAATGTATTAAATATGATAGAGGAAACACCACTTGGTGAACATTATTAGATTGGTAAGGGTCTATTAGTTTAAATTATTGATTATTAGTCCTCTACTGATTCAACTTCAAGCTATGAGAATGTTTGAATTGAATTTTATGAAGGCCTCTACCTTGATTTAAGGATTATTTGAAAATTATTCTAATTGAATTAGTGACTTATATATTCATATTCATCAAGGTAATCAATGATTATAATTCAAAAATATCAGTAAATTCTGATGCAATAGCATAAGTATTGGAAAAGAAGTTGAGTAGTTTTAGTACTCTCAGAAAGATAGTGAAATTAATAGAAGAATTTTTCCTACATTGAAATGAAAGGATTTATTTAAATAATAAATAATTGTAGTGATATTTATGTGGGAAATAATTTTTTAATAATTTTTTTAAGGATGTTATCTATGCATTGAAGAGCCATCATCGTATATTATTGAATGTCAAGGATTCCCAGTTGGAAGCTAAAGAAAAAAGTGTAAAGGAGATTGATAAAAGGTTTCATGAGGAAAGTCAAATTCATGAGGATCAAATTTAAAAGATGAAGAATATATTAGAATATAGGTTGAGATTAGCTAGGTATGATAATAATTCTCTCAATATGAAATTCCTTTAGTTGGAAGTGAAATTGAAAAACATTAAATAAGCTCAATATTGAACTTCACAGGCCACTAGAAGAAAGAGTGCAACCAAAAAAACTTCAGAGAATAATATTCCACCTCTGGAACGTAGAAATGCTATCCTATAATATAATAAAATTAGTTTTTACTGAATCTATTTTTTTAGACGTGCAAGTAAAATGTTAAAATATATAAAAATTTGGCTAGAAATAAATTCACCACATCATCAAGGGTGAATTTAGGAATGTTCAAGAAAAAATATACTCTAAAAAATTCTTAAAAAGTTTATATTTCAACCCAAACATAGCAAGGGTATCAATCTGGATAGACTACATGCACAAGAAAAAGGAAAAGATTAATTGGTAGGTGATGGTGTTGTTGTAAGTTTGAACATAAGGATATTGAATGTTGGACAAACATGCCAACATATGGATATTATAGAATCCCTGAAGTAAAGGGGAGCATATATGAAATCAGAAATAAATATTCTAGAAGAAATAATATTTCACAAAGAAGGAATAATTGGTCTTTGAAGAACAGAATTTAATGATTGGAGATATTTTTTGATTTTTTCAAAATATATGGCCATTGGTATGAGGAGTGTTGATATATACCAACCCAACACAACCCTCATAATGATTTTATGAAAAGGATACAATGGAAACACATACAGGTAAATAATAAAAGAAAGTTTTCCTTGGGTTAAGTTCAAAGGAACGAAGCTAAATCAAATCCTCCAAATAAGTCCATAAAGAAATATGACTAGGGTGTCAAACAAACTGGAAAGAAATTATTCTACTATAGAAAGGGATTCCACACCATGAATCATTATAGAAAGTTTATCAAGGTGTCAATCCAACTTAAAATAAATGCTTCTACTATAGAAGACATGTCACATCATAAATCATTGTAAAATGGACATGAACATCAATAATAATGGGAGAAGTCTTGAACTAAAACAAAGAGAGTCAATTAAGGTAAGGGATAAAAAAATGTCTTAGTGGTAGATACTTCTGATGAATAATTTGAGAGGTTACCCCAAAAGGGTGGCTCTAAGGTTGATAAAGAGGGAGTAAAGGTGCAACTAGGAAGGACACAAGACTGTTAGATGTATGACTATTTTTCCTAAACAAGTAAAGAACAAATGTAAATCACTAATGAATCATTATTCCATGAAATATATTTTAAAGAAATAGACCCCACAAATGGAGAACCTTGAGCATGAGACAAAATATTTTCCAATCATATGGGTAGATCAGTTACAGAAGTTCATAGAGATGGAGAAAAAGGGGGGAAATAAATTTATCTAATTCATAAGGTGAAGAAGGACAATATAACCAAGAATAAAGTTGAAATCAAGAACTACATACTTCCCATAGAGGAACGAATTTGGAGTGTTAAGAATGGATCAAGCATGAATACGTCCAGACACATTAGGCCTTCAATAAAAGGAGTCTCTAGGTTGAGAAAGTTGTCTCATCCCTACGGATCAAAATTAAGTACTAATGTATGATCCACATTATCACCATATTCTGTTCTCTTACATCACAAGAGATGGGAATTGAAAGCGAAGTTAAAAAAATAGAGAAATGGTGAAATTTGTATGTTTTTGAAATCTTAAAAGATAATATTTCATAGAGGATCTCAATTGGAATTCATCTCACAATTGGAATAATACATCACAACTAGTATAATATTTTCCTGTAAATCAGCTATGTTAATGAATCATTTAATATAATTCCTTAAGGGTTAGCTTAGAAGACCAATATTTTAGAAATTATCCATTTCACATAAAACATGAATTCTAGATATATTTGACGAAATTGAATCATGAGGCCTGATTTTCATTCTTCAAGAAACTATTTTGACTTATCTTTATTATTATTTTCAAGTGGGGGTGATTATCTAACTAAATGGGAAATAAATACCCCACAATTAAATGTTTTGGATGTGTGTATTCATGTCAGTAAAGGTTCTTGAATTTTTTTGAAAATATGTTTGATCAGCTTGATATACAGTGAAAGTTAGAGTTAGCACCAGATTAAAGTGGGTAAATGGAAAATTTTATTGTCTAAATTAATGAATCTTCTTTTCTACATTGGGTTAACCCAACTATACTTCGATTTGGTTAGTTAATGAAACTTTACAAAGAAGAATGTGGTATAAAACTTCTCTCATGGAATGAATGGAGTCCCTCAAGAATGTGGGAGAACATTTAAAATGGATGTAATATTAGGATAATATGTTTTTATGAAATTTATAAGAGTTTTATTGAAATAATAAATCTCTCCCTTACATTTGTGGATATCAATAAAGGGGGATAAGAAACTTTCAAGACTCCCAATAATTTCAATAAGGGGGAGAACATTTTTCAATCCTCTACATTTATTGTCAATTAGGGGGAGAAGGATCACATTGAATCATGAGAAAACATGGAATTGAAAACAATTTCATAAGGGGAGATTGAAGTTCCCTTGGATGTGTGAAGATGAATTTGTATTTCTTGTCAATTTGTGAGAGTCAATGTATATTGGAGTGGTTTTCACTATAGATGTAAAATAGTATCTATCTCATGTTGGAAAAGTAATTGATAAGGATGCCCATGTATTTGGTTAAAAGAGAATAAAGATGGTTTCTTGGTGAGAAAAACATTATACATTAGATGATTGTAGATATGATCATCAAGTCCAGAAAAGTAAAAAATAGAATCTACATCATGTTGTTAAAGGAAGTAAGAAGTTTGAACATGTATTTGGGAAAATGAGAATAAAGATCGTTGTTTGGTGAGAAATCTATTATACATTATATGATTGGAGGGATGATCCTCAAGTTAAGAAAAATACTAATGTTATGAAGTACTGTCTGTAATAGTTTGGAATGCTAAAAGAATCCAAATTGTGATGATATTATATACTAGTTTAAGTTTTGAGTGTTTATGAGAAACCATACAATGTGAACCACATATGAAGGATGTTGAATATTGAGTTGAATAACACTTGGATTAAGTCTTGAGAAGAGTAGATATGACCTGATATCATTTAAAGGGGCTCATAGATGATTTGAAGAATTCTGGAATTTAAAAATGTTGATGAATTAGAAAATGTTCAAAATCATAAGGATCATGTTCTTCCTATGTAAGGATAATCTATGGTACTTTTTAAGGATCATCTAAATGTTTTCATAAACATTATCCAAGACTATGTAAATGTGAATCTAGTGTTGCATATACATCATTTTCTCTCTATATGGATGAACTAGAGACTTCATATGGTTGAAGTAATCTACATAATCATCAACCAATGTTGTATATATATAGATTTTGATATGCGTGAACATCATTTAGATACATAACCATGATTATGGTTTTTCATTAACATCATTTGGAATCTATGTAAGTTTCATCTATATATGAAAAAACCTACATAAAGATGATTTTAGTTCCGTGTCACAACCCCCTCCCTCCAAAGATATATCAATGAGGGGATAAAGATAATGAACCCTTGAGTCAATCTTCATGTAGATTTCAAGTTGGATACTGGCATTGAGAGTATAAACATTTCATGAATGGAAGGCATTGCCCTCTATAATAAAAAAGGATCGAGAGATAATATGAATCGATCACAAGAAAATCCCTAACATAGTATGAAAAGGGAACCAAAATGACCCCAAAATTCATGCATAAATAAAGAATGTTCAAATAAAAGTCTTCAAAGTAAATATCTAGAAGTAAAGCGAAGGCAGAACCATAACAATTGTACAATGTTCTGAGCTAGTAATGTACATCACAGTCCATGATGACCTCCTGGAAACCTGAGAAGTAGTTTTAATATGTTGGGTGGTCATATAAGTATACTTAGTATGATAACCAAAGTCTCTTATGCACATGTTAATGGAAAATACTAATGCAACCATGAGAAAATAGTAGAACCAAACAATACCTATGTAGGTATACTAACCAAACCCATCCTCACCCTGGATCTCCAAAAAAGTAACACAATAAAGTATAATAGAAGAATAATAATCACAATGATAAAGGGTACTGTAGTAACCTTGTTTTCTTCTTGTAAGAATTTGAAATATATAAATTCATATGTTTAGAGTTAGGCACAAAGATGGCATGAAATTCCGAGGCCTGATGAGTCCTAAATTAATTTTATAAAAATATTAAATATATTTTATATTTATCACATTAAATTTCATAATGTGATATCTATTAAATGGAGTCTCAGATAAAAAAATCTGAGACAACAGTTGAATTTGCAGCGTGGGGTTTACCCTAGCCATGACCTAAAGTTGGTCGGCATGGGACTTATGGTAAAGGCAACCATTGTTGGGTGCATTTAATTGAAATAAATAAATAATTTCAATTATTTTAAATTAAATAACCTAACCAATTTTCTCTATAAATATTCTATTATGGAAAATATATAGGGTTAGCTGTATAACCTTGTGATCATTGAGAGGTTCCTTTTACATTTTTCATTGGCATACCAATATTAGACAACGACCGACAACTAGATTAAGGTGAATTTAGGCACATCAAACACAACGTGACCTCTTAATCATTGGAAACTATGTTATTCACCAATGATTGATCTGAATCAAGTAAAGACTTTTTAATTTCGGTTTTATAAACCTTTTGAATAAATTTTTTATCCATGGATTGTAATATACTTTTGTTTATGTGTTTTCACACCCATTACATGAGACCCTTTGTCTAATCAAATCATTCACCCAATTTTATGATCTTCTTGTATGCTATACTTCTCCACTAAATTTCCCCTATTTCAATCATTGGATGATAATTAATGACCAATGATGTTTATCATTTTTTTGATGGTGACTTTCCCCCATCATTATTTTCTTTCTTTATTTTTGGCCCATGTGGTCGTGGTTCGACATTTCCAGGTGGGTTCGAGCATGATCGAACCCACAATTTCGTGGTAGATTTGTGTGCGAAGAATAGATTGTAAATTTGAGGATGAATAGGGATGGATCATGGGATAAGGGGGATTATTTATATTGATCTAGGATTTGGGATCTGGGAGCAAACAACAGCAATGGGAAGTGTATGAGGCACGTGCAAGTTTCAAGCAGATCAACAGAAACTCAATTTCTGACCACTGGAGGGTTGAAATCGATGGCTGAAGGAAACTAATTCTGATTTAAGTGGTCAAAAAAATTCAATTAATTAAGGAATAAATGAATACATATTTGAAAAATTGAATGTGTGAATAAACTATAGTTTCTATGAAAAACGAGACTACACGACATGTTTTCCGATGAACACACGTCGTGCAGCCCCCATGGTCACAACACTAGGGTTTTTAGAAAGATAAGTATCACAAGACATGTGGATGGACCACATGCCCTATGATCCTCCCCAAGAAGCCATGACATGTTCCATCTACACACACCTAGGACCGCGTGTGGGTGGACATTCCATGTACTAGAGTGCACAAACATGGGTAGAAATACTTGACACGACCAGGAGAACATGGAAAGACCCCAAATGGATGAGACACACCATGTAAGCCCCGTAAATGCTATGTACACTGAAATGGTCACTGATACATGTCTAGAGGAGAACATTGCCCGACATCATAATGGTACCATACACCATGTGGAAACTTTACATTTTGTGTATCCTCTTTTTGTTTATAAACTTATACCTCTCGTATCTCCTTCATTTGGAATCAGATTTTGTCTCATGAGTAGCCTATCCTTAGTGTTTTTCACATAAAACATGATGGTATATTTGTAGTGGATTTAAAGATACTATGAGGGATGTTCCATGAGTGACACTTATTTAGGTGATGGTTGACGATGACAGTGATCAGGTATGATCATCAGAGAGTTTAGATAGAAACAGTACTCTACTATTGTATCATCATGAGGGTCCTCTATCAATTAAGTTAGTATTCTGCTGCCATATTAGTGTGTGAGTCCTCCATTCTATTTATAAATAAAAAGGAGTTACTCCCTTACATAGGAACGATTCATCTATCCATAGAGATGGTACTCCCATATAGCACCAGGTTGTGGGTCCTCCACACTCATTATTATGATATAGAGGCATTAATCCACTATAAAACCAGGGCATGGGTCCTCTATCCATGGAGACGAAACTCCCCTACTACGCTAGGATGTGGGTCCTCCATAAGTGTTAAACCAAGAAGATATGGTACTCCCCTATTCAGGGAATAAGTCCTCTATCCCATGATACTATACTTTCCTATTGTACCAAGGCACAAGTCCTCTATACTTTTCATATAAACATAGAGATGGTACTACCCTATCACACCAGGGAACAAGTCCTATATCCATGAAGAAAATATTCTCTTACTATACCAGATAATGGGTCCTCCATATGGTGTATTTGGATAGACACATGATATACAAGGCATCGATGATGTGAAGGTTCCGGGAAGAGCGGAAGCTCATGGGTGGATGTTCCCAATTGGATTTTTGTCATTAGCAATGATCAATCCGGGATAAATATGACGATAAACGCCAGTCTCCACGGATTGATTCACATAAATAGACAAAGAATAAGAAAGGTCCTAGAACCACAAAAGTGGATCGTCACAGGTGGATTATAATTAATTTAATTAATTGAGAAGAAGTACCTTTTGGTGTTCTTTCTTCGTTAATATTCTTGATCACGTTCTGATGTGATTCATCGTTGTGTCGTAGAAGAAAAGTGTAGACTTCCTCTAGTGGTGATCCACATATGCACCTCGTATCTCTGGATGTCGCCAAAGGAGTCTCTGGGTGCTAGAGTGGAGAAACATTTTCTAGCATTGTCTGCCTTAGATCGTCTTGATCTGATGTAAGAGGATCTCTCTCAGTCTTGAGAGCGTTCTTGGAGGAAGATGTTATTTCGGCCTTGAATGAATTCTCCAAAATTGTTGTGCACAAGGATTCTCTTGTAGGAAAAGAGTTGGGGTTTTGAGGATATTTATAATCCGGTTTGAGGTTATAGAGTTATGACAATAAATAAACCCATTACATGTTTTATTTATTTCATTAACTCTTTTGAAAACCCCATGTCGAGTCATTAATTACTTGACATGCGCCCACACTGATTATAATAAATATTATTTAATAAAATTATATTTCTTCAAAATCCCAACTGGAAAAACTACACGACGTGTAATAATAAATACACGGTGTGAACTTTTTTTTCATTGAAAACTACACGGCGTGTACATTTAATATACACGGCGTGTATATCTTGTTTTAATTTATTCATTTCCTTTCCAAAATGAAAACTACAAGATGTGTACATTTAATAGTACACGACGTGTACTTGTTTTCAATTTTATTCTTCCTCCAACATTAAAATGATTTAGGATTCCTTGATTAATTATGAAACCACGTACGAGATTAATATTTATTCTACTTGAGATACTTGAATACACTTAGTGTGCGACCCTCTAGGCCTCTTTCTCATTGGCATTAGGCGGGCTTGCCTAAAGTACAAGATTACTATCTAGCAACGGGTCAAGGAACCCAAGAGAAAGAAGTTGACGCCACATTGACGTATCACCTCATACAAACTCTTACTGTGTAATTTAATCCCTTTGTCTCAATATCTCATCAAGCAAGTTTCATGGCAGTGTCATAAACCTATATGCTTGATCTATAATTCTTTGACTTCCATAAATAAACTCGTCATGACACCATGGCCATGGAATTTATTAGACAGTTCTATTTCAATCAAAGGGCCTGGGATATCTACTTCCATAAATATGGAAGTGATAAATCCTTCCTCGACTTATTCATTAACAACATGTCATTCGTGACGCACCAAATGTAACCTACTTCCCGCCAACTGTCTTCGTGATGGATTTTGTCAGAAAATCTAAGTGTGCGAGTCATGACATGAGTTAATGATAATTTTTTATTCTAAGGACCATTACACACACTCATATATAGAAATATCCAATGGCACCAAAACATGCGGAATTACTACTGGCGGTTTTGTTCTTATAATCTCCCATCTTGGAGATTACCAAGTGCGAACTCCATGAGAGAGTATCATCTTCTTATGAGTACGTGTACATGACGGTTTGTATACTATGTGTCCTATCATAGTATTTCATCCAACCACAACACATTATTTGAGAATATTTGTTATATCATTTCAAGGTTCTCATCATAGCGGGGATTTTCCATGACCTTATTAATGCAAAAAATATTCTAGGACATTATTATATTATAGTCATGCAGAACAATGAACAATATATAATAAGTGAACATTCATGTAATCAAAGCAAAAAACTGTTGGTTCTCAGGACACCAACCCTAACAAACTCCCACTTGGACAAGATCCAACTGCCTACGAATTTAAGTCCACTAGACCTCACATGATGATCATGTTTCTACTAAGTCAAGGCTTTAGTCAAGGGGTCCGCCACATTGTCTTCCATGGAAATACTGCTCACTGCAACTTCACCTCTTTGAGAAAAATCCCTCAAGAGATGATACTTCATAAGTATGTTCTTTGTCCACTAATGTGACCTTGGCTCTTTTTCAAGTTCCACCGCTGCAGTATTATCACAATAGAGTGTGATGAGATCTTTAATGCTAGGTACTACATCCAGCTCTTGGATGAAGCTTCGCATCCATACTGCTTCTTTAGCTTCCTCAGAAGCTGCGATATACTCGGACTCTACTGTAGAATCCAACACCACACTTTTCTTTGAGCTCTTCCAGCTCACTGCACCTCCATTCAAACTGAAGATGTATCCAGTCTACGACTTCATGTCATCTTGATCAGTCTGGAAACTAGCATCTACATGTCCTCTGATGACTAGTTCCTCATCTCCTCCATAAACCAGGAACATATCCTTAGTACTTCTCAGATACTTAAGGATAGTCTTGACTTCCATCCAATGGCGGTCTCCTGAATCAGCTTGATATCTGCCTACCGTACTTAATGAATAAGCAACATCTAGCCTTGTACATAGCATATCATACATGACTGGACTGATCAATGATTCTTAAGGGATCCTTGCCATTTTCTTTCTTTCATCATGTGTCTGAGGACACATTTTCTTGGAAATATGAATTTCATGTGACACTGGAAACAATCCACTCTTGGATTGTTCCATACTAAATCTCTTCAGTATCTTGTCGATGTATGTACTTTGAATCAGGCCCAACATTCTCTTAGATCTATCATGATGGATCTTTATCCCAATAATATATGTTGCCTCACCCAAGTCTTTAATAGTGAAGCATTTATCTAACCATGCCTTAATAGACTGTAAGACAGGTACTTTGTTTCCAATTAGTAATATGTCATCAACATATACTATTAGGAAAATGACTGCACTTACACTAAACCTCTTTTAGACACAAGGCTCACATTTATTCTTAACAAAGAAAAATTCCATTACAGCTTCATCAAAATGAATGTTCCATGACCTTGATGCTTGCTTTAATCCATAAATGGATTTCTGCAACTTGAATACCTTGTTGGCATCCTTTGGAGTCAAAAACCCTTCTGGTTGTGTCATGTAGACATCTTCCTGGAGGTTACCGTTAAGGAATGATGTTTTTGATATCCATTTTCCAAATTTCATATTCATGGTAAACAGCAATGGCCAATAAAATTCTGATGGATTTTAGCATCGAAATTGGTGAAAATGTTTCATCATAGTCAATTCCTTGACGCTATCTAAAACCTTTGGCAGTCGTGCCTTATAGGTGTTGAATTTCCCCTCCATGTCCAATTTCTTCTTGAATACCCATTTATTACCAATAGGCTTTACATCAACTAGAGGATCTACCAAAATCCAGACTTAGTTTTGGTACATGGAATCCATTTTAGAATTCATGGCTTCTTGACACTTGGCAATGTTTATGCCTTCAACTACTTCCTTGTAGGTAAAAGGATCATCATTGTCAACCAATAATGAGTCACCATCCTCGGTGACAAGAAAACCATATCGTTCTGGTTCTCTCACCTCTCTCATGCTCCTACACAGTTCTTGTGTCTATGAAATAGATTGTTCTTCCACGGGGATTTGTGGAATCTGTTCTTGTACCAACTTCTGTGTATCTTGAGCCTCAACTTCATCGAAGTCTATCTCGCTCCCACTATCTCCTTTGGAGATGTGCTCCCTCTCAAGTAATATGGCATGTCTTGCCACTGTAACCTTTTTGTCTGAGGGGTTGTATAAGTAATATCCCCTCATTTCCTTGGGATATCCTATAAATATACACTTTGTGCCTTAGGGTGCAAGTTTTTTACCTGAAGAGGCTTTAACAAATGCTTCGCTACCCCACACACATAAATTCAATAACATGGATTTGCGTCCACTCCATAACTCGTATGGAATACCATTTATCGATTTAGTTGGTACTTGGTTTAGTATGTGTGCTGCTGTTTGTAATACATATCCCCAAAAGGATAATGGAACACTAGCATGACTCATCATTGATCTCACCATGTCTAACAGGGTGCGGTTCCTCCTTTCACTTACACAATTCCACTGAGGTGTGTAAGGAGGAGTGAATTGAGATAGAATCCCAAACTCCTGTAAGAAATCAATGAAGTCTTGATTAAGAAATTATCCTCCTCTGTCTGAGCGGAGTTTCTTAATCTTCTTACCAAGCTGGTTCTCAACTTCATTCATGTATTCTTTGAACCGATTAAAAGAATATGACTTATACCTCATTAAGTAAATATATCCATATCTACTAAAATCATCAGTAAAAGTTATGAAGTACAAGAACCCACCCCTTGCTTCAACTGGAAATGGTCCACACACATATGTGTGAACTAATTCTAGAAGCTCTTTAGCCCTTTCACCTTTCCCACTAAATGGGACTTTGGTCATTTTGCCTTGTAGACATGCATGACATACACCAAGTGGTTTTAGTTCAAAAGAATTTAAATACCCATCTTGATGTAATTTTGTCAAGAATTTCTCATTGAAATGACCTAGCTGGTGATTCCAAAGTTGGGTGTGGTATGAGTCATGTGAATTAACTTTTTCATCAATTTCCATTACTTGGTTTGTGTAGTATAACACATAAAGTCCATTATATAAATATACCCTACCAAAAAATGATATCTTTATAAAAGTAGCAATATCCACTTCCAAACTTGAAGATGAATCCATCAGTATCTAATCTGGATACTTAAATAATGTTTTTGGTTACAGAGGGTACATAATAACATCCTTTCAAAACCAAGACCATCCCAGTAGGCAATGTGATATGGTAGTCTCCGACAGCTACAACAGAAATTTTGGCTCTGTTGGCTGCTTGTAGATCCACCTCACCTCGGTTAATCTTTCTGAATCTACTTGGTTCCTGTATTTGGATACATATGTGAGCACAAAAATCAGTATCAAATACCAAATTGGTAGAAATAGATAGATTTCATTCGATAACAAACACACCTGAAGCTTCCCCTTGCTTCCTTAGCTGGGTGTTGTGTTTCTTCCAGTGGCCCTTCTTGCCACATGCAAAACAAACAACATCCTATTCTCTTGCCTCCCCTTTGATCTTCCTTTTCTTGGAAGGCCTTGAAGAAGATTTGGGCTTAAAGCTCTTTGCCTACCCTTTACTTTTATTCACCATGAGGACATAAGATTTTCACGCTTCATATCATTGCCCACTTGGAGAATAAGTATAAGAAGATCAGATAGAGACTTCTCAATGTTGTTCATCTTGAAATTTACAACAAACTTGGAGAAGCTCTGGGGGAGTGATGCTAGAATGAGATTGGTACCTAGTTCTTCAGGGAGTTTAAACCCTATAACCTCCAATCTCTCAATGTAGCCAATGAGCTTGACTACCTGAGGCCCAGCTAGGGAACCATCTCCAAGCTTGCTCTGAAATAGAGCCTTGGAGATCTCAAACATTTCATGTCTTTCTCCCTCCTGGTATAGACCACGGAGGTGCTCGAGCATGCTGTAGGCATCCATGTCTTCATGAGACTTCATGAGCTCACTAGACATAGATGACAGCATCAAACATTGAACGTCGAGTGCATCGCTCAAATGTTGATCATAGACCATGAAATCTTCATCACTCTCCCCTAGGGCAGGATAATCAGGAATTGAGGACTCCATCACGTAAAAAAATCATTCATGGTGTAGGATAACCCGAAGGTGCCTAAACCATTCTTGAAAGTTATTTCCAGTGAGGATGTTGTCTTTATCCAGAGTTGATCGCAGAGAAAATGTGGTTGATGAGTTTTTCATATTCTACAAATTAAAAGAGCAGATTTATTAGTACTTTCTTGATTACATTTTATGAGAAATAATAAATTTTATTAAGTCTCCCACTATTTTATCAAGTCCCAATGGCCCTCACCATTAAACTCGGAATGTCCAGTTTCCTTGACATTCTAGTGGAAAGGATCCATATTCCCCTTCGCATAACCCCAATAAGGGTTGGTCAAGCTATTTGAAGGTATTTAGGTAGGCAGGTCTTTGCCAACTGTGGGCTTACAGTTCCTTGATCTGTTGAGTGGACTCCCCAATCCTGAAATCCTAAAATGGATTTCCTTAACTCTTGCCTCCAATATTACATCAAGTATAGAAAGGGATACTCCTCTTGATGTAATATGGTTAAGTCAACCCGTAACCATTCATAAGGGCTTCCTTTATAAAATCAAGTGTCCCAACAAGGGTTGGTCAAACACATAGTTTTATTGAGTCTTTCCCTTAATCAAGTAACGGAAGGCTTGGTCTGACTTAATATGGTATTGAAGGATTTTAATCCTTTATGCATAGTTTCTCATTATCACATGCTTGTAAATATTAAGTGATACTTTCTTAAGTGATTAACCATGTTCTGATAATGTTTACGCATAGTCTGGTTTTTATTTTATTCTAGCTTTGCATGCTTGTTCATTTTATTAACTATGTGATCGTGACAACACATACATAATAAATAAACCATGAAATTAGAAAAAAAATAAAATAAAATGGCATGATCATGAGCTTTTTCTGGTTATCTTATCTAGAACTTTGATAAGATAACCCTGACCTAGGGAAAAACACCTTGAACCGATGGTTCGTGTTTTGCAGCTCCCACCTGTCCACCTTTTTATCTTCTTGGGTTGGTTTCGCCTCAGCTTCAGGTTTTGAACCGTCTCCTCTATCTTTGGAGATCCTCCATTACATGGGGTTTACAATAAAGAAACCATGGGCACGCAGGCCCTACATTTTATTGGAAGAAGTCTCACAGGCCAATGAATTTAAATTAAACAAATTTAAATGAAACCGTACACATATAAAGGGTCTTTGGTCTAGCTCATGATCATCTATATCATGCAATGACATTTACACATATTTAGAATTCAAATTCTTTTAATCGTTCTATTATTTAAGATAAGTCGCGCTCGAATTAAATTAATTATGATCTTATAATTAATCAATTCTTTATCTTAAATTCCTTTTTGAATTTCCTTGAGATTCTTCTCATCCATATCCCTTGTACAGGTCTTTGAACTTTTGGAGAAAACCTGGTGAAATTCCATTTCTGGAAAGTACACGGTGTGTAGTTTATATTTACACGACGTGTATTTATTTTCACCATTTATCCAAAGTACACACTGGGGCTTTGGCGTGTTTTCTCTAATTTGGAAATTTTGGAGTACACGGTGTGTAGATTAATTTAACACGGTGTGTACATCCTTGTTACGCAGTTACCATCCTAGCAATCCCGTGTATGTGGAACACGGCTTCTCCTTCTACATGGTTTCACTTGGTCCAGATCAGACTACACGGCATGTTAATTCAACATAGACATCGTGTATTCTGGTTCCACGTGTCATTCATTTCTGGTTAACATGGTGTAATAAAACTTAGGTATACTCAATTCACAAGGCGTGGTTTGGCGGACCAGTACCGGTTTGTTGAACATAAGTACACGGTGTGTAGTTTTAATTAAACGTTGTGTATTCCCGTGTTGTATAGATAGAAAGAGCAGCTCCTCTGGATGAGTTCCTCATTTTTTATTTTAATCAAAATTAAAAGGTCATTTTTGTGATGTGAATCGAGAAATGAAGGAGGAAGAATAGATCTCATTCATTCAGTTTAATAGAACGATTTATCATTAAATGAATCAAATATAAATGCATAAATTATCAACGAAAATTAAATAACTATAATCAATGTTGTAACCTCCATTTGATACCAATTTAAGGTTCCAGGCGCAGCAGAAGATCATGGGTGGATGTGCCCACTTGGCCTTTTATCATTAGAAATGATCAATCTGAGATTAATATGACAATAAACACCAGTATCCATAGATCGATTCAAATAAATAGACAAAGAAGAAGAATAGTCCCGGAACCACAAAAGTGGATCATCACATGATGATTATAATTAATTAAATTAATTGACAAGAAGTACCTTTTGGGTGTTCTTTCTTCGTTGATATTCTTGATCATGTTCTGATGTGATTTTTCATTGCGTCGTAGAAGCCAAGTGTATACTTCCTCTAGCGGTGATCCACACGTGCACCTCGTATCTTTGGACATCGCCAAAGGAGTCTCCGGGTGCTAGTTTGGAGAAACTTTTTCTTGCGTTGTCTGCCTTATATCATCTTGATCTGATGGAAGAGGATCTCTATCGGTCTTAAGAGCGTTCTTGGAGGAAGAGTTTCTTTCGGCCTTAAAAGAATTCTCCAGAATTATTGTGCACAACGATTCTCTTGTAGGAAAAGAGTTGGGGTTGTGAGGATATTTATAATCAGGTTTGATGTTGTAGAGTTATGACAATAAATAAACTCATTACATGTTTTATTTATTTCATTAACTATTTTGAAAACCCCATGTTGATTCATTAATTCCTTGACATGCGCCCACACTGATTATAATAAATATAATTTAATAAAACAGTATTTCCTCAAAATACCAACTAGAAAAACTACACGGTGTGTACTTGTTTTCCATTGAAAACTACATGGCATGTACATTCAATGTACACAGCGTGTATATCTTGTTTTCATTTATTCATTTCCTTTCCAAAATGAAAACTACCCGGCGTGTACATTTAATAGTACACAGTGTGTACTTGTTTTCAATTTTATTCTTCCTCCAACATTAAAACGATTTAGGCTTCCTTGAATAATTATTAAACCACGTATGGTATTAATATTTATTTTACTTGAGATACTTGAATACACTTAGTGTGTGACCCTCTAGTCCTCTTTCTCGTTGGCATTAGGCGGGCTTGCCTAAAGTCCAAGATTATTATCTAACAACGGGTCAAGGCACCCAAGAAAAAGAATTTGATGCCTCATTGACGTATCCACTCATACAAACTCTTATTGTGTAATTTAATCCCTTTGTCTCAATATCTCATCAAGCAGGTTTCATGGCAGTGTCATAAACCTATATGCTTGATCTGTCATTCTTTGACTTCCAGAAATAAACTCATCGTGACACCATGGCCGTGGAATTTGTTTGATAGTTCTATTTCAATCAAAGGGCTTGAGATATCTACTTCCATAAATATGTAAGGGACAAATCCTTCCTCGACTTATCCATTAACAACATGTCATTCGTGACGCACCCAGCGTACCCTACTTCCTGCCAACTGTCTTCGTGACGGTTTTCGTCAACAAATCTAAGTGTTTGAGTCATGATATGAGTTAATGATAATCTTCCAGTCTAAGGACCATTACACACGCTTGCAGATAGCAATATCTGATGACACCAAAACATGAGGAATTACTACTGGCGGGTCTGTTCTCATAATCTCTCATCTTGGAGATTACCAAGTGCGAACTCTATGAGAGAGAGTCTCATCTTCTTACGAGTACTCTCACATGATGGTCTGTATACTATGTTTCCTATCATAGTATGTCATTCAACCGCAGAACTTTATTTGAGAATATTTGTTATAGAATTTCAAGGTTCTCATCATAGCAGGGATCTGCCATGGCCTTATTAATGCAACAAATATTCTAGGACATTATTATATTATAGTCATGCAAAACAATGAACAATATATAATAAGTGAACATTTATGTAATCAAAGCACAAAACAGTTGGTTCTTAGGACACCAACCCTAACATGATGGACTCTTGGATCTACATACTTACTCATCAACCTTGGTTGGTCTATGAGATAGAGATCCCCCCTCTCTTATATGGGTTTCTTTTATGAGTATATGTATAATTGTGCATTGGGTTTGGTTCTCCTCTTGATTTTGGTTGAGTTGGATACATATATATTATATCATATTTTTTCCCTTTTAGTTTTTGGGATATCCTACTAGGTATGTATATACTCACCCTTTCATTGTATTTGACAACACGTGTCATGGCTTATGCAGACAACAAACTAGTTGGTGGTTATTTCATAGGAGCGAAGGGATACTTGGGTGCAAAGACTGTGTGTGATGGTCAGGCATGGAGATCTAGAGTCAGGCTCTCTTAGCATTTATCTTCCTAGTTTTGTCATATTTGAACATATTTTCTATTTGGGAATGTATTTTTTCCCTTTTCTTTTCAGATTACATTTTCATACTCTTCTGTATTTCTTAAAGGTTATTACATGCATTTTTTTACTCTATATGTTACTGCCTTTATTTTTATTCCAATAAAAATCTACATAGAGATGGTTGGTTGTGTTTGTATCGGTACTTAGGTAAAGTCCTCCCATTTTAGTTATTCCTTCTTGGCACTTGTCACTACTCCCTAGCCTATGGATCCAGGCTGGTGGTAGTTGCAACCCAGTCTTCCACCGACCAGCACTACTGGAAATAATATATTTACCAACGGTTGAGAAATGTTGGGAAAGGTTGGAAAACCGTTGGTATAACATATACCAACGGTTCTGCCAACCGTAGGTAAGTAAGCCGTTGGGAAAAACATTTCCCAACGGTTTGCAGCAAACCGTTGGCATAGGGTGGAGATAGGTGGGAAAAAGGTTTGCCAACGGTTTAAAACCGTTGGCACAGGGGCTTCATGTTTTTCCCAACGGTTTGGTAAACCGTTGGCAAAAACCCCACATCTACTCTTTCCCAACGGTTCTAAACCGTTGGGAAAAGTACTAATCTACAATTTCTATGCCAACGGTTCTGAACCGTTGGCATAGCCTCTGCTGGGCAAATCACCCAGCAGCTCCCCAATTTGCCCAGCAGCTCCCAACCAGGTCTCCAATTTGACCAGAACCACATCTGGTTTTGTGGGTTCCCTCTCATTTTTCAATCCAATTATTGTACCTGCAATAAACTAACACATACATATATAATTATTGTACCTGCAGTAACCAACTAACACTTACATATAGAGAACAAATTCATACACGTTTAACATATAATGGTAGAACTATACACATCCATAATTAAATTAGAATTGATAACATAATTATAAACATACATAATTCATTTAGATTTCAATTTAAAATGTAGATGACAATTATATGTGGAATCTGGAAGTCAATTCATAATTTGATCTGTTTTTTGTATACCATATATTTTTACCTAAAGTAATGTCCGTTTTAAACATAATACATACACCTGGAGTGCTACCGTCCACAACGTGCCTCAGATTGAGGCGAGGTTGACTCATACACGTCACATATGACCCATGGATCGTTGTGCTAATGTATCGACACAATCCGAATGCGTTTGGTCGGTTTTCCGTATGCTAGTTGATGTTTTTCAATTAAAATGACGTACTTTTGAAACAAAAGGCAGACACTTTGAGTGGTTCTGGCCACACCGCGCCTCATATTGAGGCGGTGTTGACTCGTACACGTAACATATGACCTATGGATCGTTCTCCTAAAGTTTCAATGGAAACCGAATGCGTTTGGTCGGTTTTCCGTATGTACTTAAATTGTTGTCCATTTTAAGCAAAAGAGACACAGTTGGAGCGGTGTCGGCCACACCGCTCCTCAGATTGAGGCGGGATTGACTCGTACACGTCACATACGACCCGTGGATCCTTTTCCTAAAGTATGGACACAATCCGAATGCATTTTCTCCGTTTTTCGTATGTCACTTGATGCTTTTCACTTAAAATGATGTCCCTTTGAAACAAAAGACAGACACTTTGAGTGGTGTCGGCCACACCGCGTCTCCAATTGAGGCGGGGTTGATTCGTACACGTCACATATGACCCATGGATCGTTCTCCTAAAGTTTCAACGGAAACCGAATCCGTTTCGTTGGTTTTCCATATGTACTTAAAATGGTGTCCGTTTTAAACAAAAGAGAGCCACTTAGACTGATCTCGGCCACACCATGACTTGGATTCATCCCGGGTCAGCTCGTACATGTCACATATGACCCATGGATCGTTGGGATAAATTATCAACAAATTCGGAATGCGTTTGGTCGGTTTTCCGTATGCCAGTTGTTCTTTTCACTTATAATCCTGTCCATTTTAAACAAAAGAGACACAGTTAGAACGGTGTCGGCCACACCGCTCCTCGGATTGAGGCGGGATTGACTCGTACATGTCACATACGACCCATGGATCCTTGTGATAAAGTATCGACACAGTCCGAATGCCTTTGGTCGGTTTTTCGTATGTCACTTGATGCTTTTCACTTAAAATGATGTCTTTTTGAAACAAAAGACCGACACTTTGAGTGGTGTTGGCCACACCGCGTCTCCGATTGTGGCGGGGTTGATTCGTACACGTCACATATGACCCATGGATCGTTCTCCTAAAGTTTCAACGGAAACCGAATCCGTTTGGTCGTTTTTCCGTATATACTTAAAATGGTGTCCATTTTAAACAAAAGAGAGCCATTTAGACTTATCCCGGCCACACCGCGACTCGGATTCATCCCGGGTTGGCACGTACACGTCACATATGACCCATGGATTGTTGAGATAAATTATCAACAGATTCGGAATGTGTTTGGTCGGTTTTCCGTATGTCAGTTGATACTTTTCACTTAAAATGACGTCCTTTTGACTTGAAACCACCGTGCAACATTCTAATTATTATTCGTGACGTGTACGCGTAGACGAAACGTCAATCGGATGTGCGGTTTGCGCGGTACGGCTCAATATTCGTGTTTTAAGTGATGCGCGCGCTTCGTAAACGCGCGTGAGGGGGGTCCAAACGGGCCGAACGATGTCGGAATGTCCTGAAATCAGACGACAAATATGGGTGAGTGATTTATGAAGTGGTCGAGTAGACGACACGTCAATCGGACGTGCCCTGTACCCGCGGTGACCGAGAACGCAGTTCGGGTGTCATAAACGGCCAGAACGGGCGTCCAACGGTCAAATTCATAGCGGACTACCTCGGATTGAGCTGAAACCACCGTGGAACATTCTAATTATTATTTGTGACGTGTACGCGCAGACGGCACGTCAATCGGACGTGCGGTTTGCGCGGTACGGCTCAATATTCGTGTTTTAAGTGATGTGCGCGCTTCGTAAACGCGCGTGAGGGGGGTCCAAACGGGCCGAACGATGTCGGAATGTCCTGAAATCAGACGACAAATACGGGTGAGTGATTTCTGAAGTGGTCGAGCAGACGGAACGTCAATCGGACGTGTCGTGTGCCCGCGGTGACAGACAACGCAGTTCTGGTGTCATAAACGGCCAGAACGGGCGTCCAACGGTCAAATTCATAGAGGACGGCCTCGGATTGAGCTGAAACCACCTTTTAACATTCTAATTATTATTCGTGACGTGTACGCGCAGACGGCATGTTAATCGGACGTGCGGTGTGCGCAGTACGGCTTAATATTCGTGTTTTAAGTGATGCGCGCGCTTCGTAAACGCGCGTGAGGGGGGTCCAAACGAGCCGAACGATGTCGGAATGGCCTGAAATCAGACGACAAATACGGGTGACTGATTTCTGAAGTGGTCGAGTAGACGGCACGTCAATCAGACGTGTCGTGTGCCCGCGGTGACCGACAACGCAGTTCGGGTGTCATAAACGGCCAAAACGGGCGTCAAACAGTCAAATTCATAGCGGACGACCTCGGATTGAGCTGAAACCACCGTGAAACATTCTAATTATTATTTGTGACGTGTACGCGCAGACGGAATGTCAATCGGACGTGCGGTTTGCGCGGTACGGCTCAATATTCGTGTTTTAAGTGATGTGTGCGCTTCGTAAACGCGCGTGAGGGGGGTCCAAACCGGCCTAACGATGTCGGAATGGCATGAAATCAGACGACAAATACGGGTGAGTGATTTCTGAAGTGGTCGAGTAGACGGCACGTCAATCGGACGTGCCGTGTGCCCGCGGTGACAGACAAAGCAGTTCTGGTGTCATAAACGGCCAGAACGGGCGTCCAACGGTCAAATTCATAGCGGACGGCCTCGGATTGAGCTGAAACCACCGTGGAACATTCTAATTATTATTCGTGACGTGTACGCGCAGACGGCACGTTAATCGGACGTGCGGTGTGCGCCGTACGGCTCAATATTCGTGTTTTAAGTGATGCGCGCGCTTCGTAAACGCGCGTGAGGGGGGTCCAAACGGGCCGAACGATGTCGGAATTGCCTGAAATCAGACGACAAATACGGGTGACTTATTTCTGAAGTGGTCGAGTAGACGGCACGTCAATCGGACGTGCCGTGTGCCCGCGGTGACCGACAACGCAGTTCGGGTGTCATAAACGGCCAAAACGGGCGTCATACAGTCAAATTCATAGCGGAAGACATCGGATTGAGCTGAAACCACTGTGCAACATTATAATTATTATTCGTGACGTGTACGCGCAGACGACACGTCAATCGGACGTGCGGTTTGCGCGGTAGGGCTCAATATTCATGTTTTAAGTGATGCGCGCGCTTCGTAAACGCGCGTGAGGGGGGTCCAAACCGGCCAAACGATGTCGGAATGGCCTGAAATCAGACGACAAATACGGGTGAATGATTTATGAAGTGGTCGAGCAGACGGAACGTCAATCGGACGTGCCGTGTGCCCGCGGTGACCGACAACGCAGTTCTGGTGTCATAAACGGCCAGAACGGGCGTCCAACGGTCAAATTCATGGCGGACGGCCACAGATTGAGCTGAAACCACCGTGGAACATTCTAATTATTATTCGTGACGTGTAGGCACAGACGGCACGTCAATCGGACGTGCGGTTTGCGCGGTACGGCTCAATATTCGTGTTTTAAGTGATGCGCGCGCTTCGTAAACGCGCGTGAGGGTGGTCCAAACGGGCCGAACAATGTCGGAATGGCCTGAAATCAGACGAAAAATACGGGTGACTGATTTATGAAGTGTTCGAGCAGACGGCACGTCAATCGGATGTGCCGTGTGCCCGCGGTGACCGACAACGCAGTTCTGGTGTCATAAACGGCCAGAACGGGCGTCCAACGGTCAAATTCATAGCGGACGGCCTCAGATTGAGCTGAAACCACCGTGGAACATTCTAATTATTATTCGTGACGTGTAGGCACAGACGGCACGTCAATCGGACGTGCGGTTTGCGCGGTACGGCTCAATATTCGTGTTTTAAGTGATGCGCGCGCTTCGTAAACGCGCGTGATGGGGGTCCAAACGGGCCGAACGATGTCGGAATGGCCTGAAATCAGACGACAAATACGGGTGACTGATTTCTGAAGTGTTTGAGTAGACGGCACGTCAATTGGACGTGCCATGTGCCCGCGGTGACCGACAACGCAGTTCTGGTGTCATAAACGGCCAGAACGGGCGTCCAACGGTCAAATTCATAGCGGACGGCCTCAGATTGAGCTGAAACCACCGTGGAACATTCTAATTATTATTCGTGACGTGTAGGCACAGACGGCACGTCAATCAGACGTGCGGTTTGCGCGGTACGGCTCAATATTCGTGTTTTAAGTGATGCGCGCGCTTCGTAAACGTGCGTGAGGGGGGTCCAAACGGGCCGAACGATGTCGGAATGGCCTGAAATCAGACGACAAATACGGGTGACTGATTTCTGAAGTGTTCGAGCAGACGGCACGTCAATCGGACGTGCCATGTGCCCGCGGTGACCGACAACGCAGTTCTGGTGTCATAAACGGCCAGAACGGGCGTCCAACGGTCAAATTCATAGCGGACGACCTCGGATTTAGCTGAAACCACCGTTGAACATTCTAATTATTATTCGTGACGTGTAGGCACAGACAGAACGTCAATCGGACGTGCGGTTTGCGCGATACGGCTCAATATTCGTGTTTTAAGTGATGCGTGCGCTTCGTAAACGCGCGTGAGGGGGGTCCAAACGGGCCGAACGATGCCGGAATGGCCTGAAATCAGATGACAAATACGGGTGAGTGATTTCTGAAGTGGTCGAGCAGACGGCACGTCAATCGGACGTGCCCTGTGCCCGCGGTGACCGACAACGCAGTTCGGGTGTCATAAACAGCCAGAACGGGCGTCAAACGGTCAAATTCATAGCGGACGGACTCGGATTGAGCTGAAACCACCGTGGAACATTCTAATTATTATTCGTGACGTGTAGGCACAGACGGCACGTCAATCGGACGTGCGGTTTTCGTGGTACGGCTCAATATTCGTGTTTTAAGTGATGCGCGCACTTCGTAAACGCGCGTGAGGGGGTCCAAATGGGCCGAACGATGTCGGAATGGCCTGAAATCAGACGACAAATACGGGTGAGTGATTTCTGAAGTGGTCGAGCAGACGGCACGTCAATCGGACGTGCCGTGTGCCCGTGGTGACTGACAACGCAGTTCTGGTGTCATAAACGGCCAGAACGGGCGTCCAACGGTCAAATTCATAGCGGACGGCCTCGGATTGAGCTGAAACCACCTTGGAACATTCTAATTATTATTCGTGACGTGTATGCACAGACGGAACGTCAATCGGACGTGCGGTTTGCGCGGTACGGCTCAATATTCGTGTTTTAAGTGATGCGCGCGCTTCGTAAATGCGCGTGAGGGGGGTCCAAACGGGCCGAACGATGTCGGAATGGCCTGAAATAAGACGACAAATACAGGTGAGTTATTTCTGAAGTGTTCGAGCAGACGGCACGTCAAACGGACGTGCCCTGTGCCCACGGTGACCGACAACGCAGTTCGGGTGTCATAAACGGCCAGAACGGGCGTCAAACGGTCAAATTCATACCGGACGGCCTCAGATTGAGCTGAAACCACCGTGCAACATTCTAATTATTATTAGTAACGTGTACGCGCAGACCGAACGTCAATCGGACGCGCGGTTTGCGCGGTACGGCTCAATATTCGTGTTTTAAGTGATGTGCGCGCTTCGTAAACGCGCGTGAGGGGGGTCCAAACCGGCCTAACGATGTCGGAATGGCCTGAAATCAGACGACAAATACGGGTGAGTGATTTCTGAAGTGTTCGAGCAGACGGCACGTCAATCGGACGTGCCGTGTGCCCGCGGTGACAGACAACGCAGTTCTGGTGTCATAAACGGCCAGAACGGGCTTCCAACGGTCAAATTCATAGCGGACGGCCTCGGATTGAGCTGAAACCACCGTGGAACATTCTAATTATTATTCGTGACGTGTACGCGCAGACGGCACGTTACTCGGACGTGCGGTGTGCACCGTACGGCTCAATATTCGTGTTTTAAGTGATGCGCGCGCTTCGTAAACGCGCGTGAGGGGGGTCCAAACGGGCCGAACGATGTCAGAATGGCCTGAAATCAGATGACAAATACGGGTGACTGATTTCTGAAGTGGTCGAGTAGACGGCACGTCAATCGGACGTGCCGTGTGCCCGCGGTGACCGACAACGCAGTTCGGGTGTCATAAACGGCCAAAACGGGCATCATACAGTCAAATTCATAGCGGAAGACCTCGGATTGAGCTGAAGCCACTGTGCAACATTCTAATTATTATTCGTGACGTGTACGCGTAGACGGCACGTCAATCGGACGTGCGGTTTGCGCGGTACGGCTCAATATTCGTGTTTTAAGTGATGCGCGCGCTTCGTAAACGCGCGTGAGGGGGGTCCAAACCGGCCAAACGATGTCGGAATGGCCTGAAATCAGACAACAAATACGGGTGAATGATTTATGAAGTGGTCGAGCAGACGGAACGTCAATCGGACGTGCCGTGTGCCCGCGGTGACCGACAACGCAGTTCTGGTGTCATAAACGGCCAGAACGGGCATCCAACGGTCAAATTCATGGCGGACAGCCACGGATTGAGCTGAAACCACCGTGGAACATTCTAATTATTATTCGTGACGTGTAGGTACAGATGGCACGTCAATCGGACGTGCGGTTTGCGCGGTACGGCTCAATATTCGTGTTTTAAGTGATGCGCGCGCTTCGTAAACGCGCGTGAGGGGGGTCCAAACGGGACGAACAATGTCGGAATGGCCTGAAATCAGATGAAAAATACGGGTGACTGATTTCTGAAGTGTTTGAGCAGACGGCACGTCAATCGGACGTGCCGTGTGCCCGCGGTGACCGACAACGCAGTTCTGGTGTCATAAACGGCCAGAACGGGCGTCCAACGGTCAAATTCATAGCGGACGGCCTCAGATTGAGCTTAAACCACCGTGGAACATTCTAATTATTATTCGTGACGTGTAGGCACAGGCGGCACGTCAATCGGACGTGCAGTTTGCGCGGTACGGCTCAATATTCGTGTTTTAAGTGATGCGCGCGCTTCGTAAACGCGCGTGAGGGGGGTCCAAACGGGCCGAACGATGTCGGAATGGCCTAAAATCAGACGAAAAATACGGGTGACTGATTTCTGAAGTGTTCGAGCAGACGGCACGTCAATCGGACGTGCCATGTGCCCGCGGTAACCGACAACGCAGTTCGGGTGTCATAAACGGCCAGAACGGGCGTCAAACGGTCAAATTCATAGCGGACGGCCTCGGATTGAGCTGAAACCACCGTGAAACATTCTAATTATTATTTGTGACGTGTACGCGCAGACTTCACGTCAATCGGACGTGCGGTTTGCGCGGTACGGCTCAATATTCGTGTTTTAAGTGATGTGCGCGCTTCGTAAACGCGCGTGAGGGGGGTCCAAACCGGCCTAACGATGTCGGAATGGCCTGAAATCAGACGAAAAATACGGGTCAGTGATTTCTGAAGTGGTCGAGCAGACAGCACGTCAATCGGACGTGCCGTGTGCCCGCGGTGACAGACAACGCAGTTCTGGTGTCATAAACGGCCAGAACGGGCGTCCAACGGTCAAATTCATAGCGGACGGCCTCGGATTGAGCTGAAACCACCGTGGAACATTCTAATTATTATTCGTGACGTGTACGCGCAGACGGCACGTTAATCGAACGTGCGGTGTGCGCCGTACGGCTCAATATTCGTGTTTTAAGTGATGCGCGCACTTCGTAAACGCGCGTGAGGGGGGTCCAAATGGGCCGAATGATGTCGGAAAGGCCTGAAATCAGACGACAAATACGGGTGAGTGATTTCTGAAGTGGTCGAGCAGACGGCACGTCAATCGGACGTGCCGTGTGCCCGCGGTGACCGACAACGCAGTTCTGGTGTCATAAACGGCCAGAACGGGCGTCCAACGGTCAAATTCATAGCGGACGGCCTCGGATTGAGCTGAAACCACCGTGGAACATTCTAATTATTATTCGTGACATGTAGGCACAGACGGCACGTCAATCGGACGTGCGGTTTGCGCGGTACGACTCAATATTCGTGTTTTAAGTGATGCGCGCGCTTCGTAAATGCGCGTGAGGGGATCCAAACGGGCCGAACGATGTCGGAATGGCCTGAAATAAGACGAAAAATACGGGTGAGTTATTTCTGAAGTGGTCGAGCAGACGGCACGTCAAACGGACGTGCCCTGTGCCCGCGGTGACCGACAACGCAGTTCGGGTGTCATAAACGGCCAGAACGGGCGTCAAACGGTCAAATTCATAGCGGACGGCCTCGGATTGAGCTGAAACCACCGTGCAACATTCTAATTATTATTAGTAACGTGTACGCGCAGACCGCACGTCAATCGGACGTGCGGTTTGCGCGGTACGGCTCAATATTCGTGTTTTAAGTGATGCGCGCACTTCGTAAACGCGCGTGAGGGAGGTCCAAATGGGCCGAACGATTTCGGAATGGCCTGAAATCAGACGAAAAATACGGGTGACTGATTTCTGAAGTGGTCGAGTAGACGGCACGTCAATCGGACGTGCCGTGTGCCCGCGGTGACCGACAACGCAGTTCTGGTGTCATAAACGGCCAGAACGGGCGTCCAATTGTCAAATTCATAGCGGACGGCCTCATATTGAGCTGAAACCACCGTGGAACTTTCTAATTATTATTCGTGACGTGTAGGCACAGACGGCACGTCAATCGGACGTGCGGTTTGCACGGTATGGCTCAATATTCGTGTTTTAAGTGATGCGCGCGCTTCGTAAATGCGCGTGAGGGGGGTCCAAACGGGCCGAACGATGTCGGAATGGCCTGAAATCAGACGACAAATACGGGTGAGTTATTTCTGAAGTGGTCGAGCAGACGGCACGTCAATCGGACGTGCCCTGTGCCAGCGGTGACCGACAACGCAGTTCGGGTGTCATAAACGGCCAGAACGGGCGTCAAACGGTCAAATTCATAGCGGACGGCCTCGGATTGAGCTGAAACCACCGTGAAACATTCTAATTATTATTCTTAACGTGTACGCGCAGACGGCACGTCAATCGGACGTGCGTTTTGCGCGGTACGGCTCAATATTCGTGTTTTAAGTGATGCGCGCTCTTCGTAAACGCGCGTGAGGGGGGTCCAAACAGGCCGAACGATGTCGGAATGGCCTGAAATCAGACGACAAATACGGGTGAGTGATTTATGAAGTGGTCGAGCATACGGCACGTCAATCGGACGTGCCCTGTGCCCGCGGTGACCGAGAACGCAGTTCGGGTGTCATAAACGGCCAGAACGGGCGTCCAACGGTCAAATTCATAGCGGACGACCTCAGATTGAGCTGAAACCACCGTGGAACATTCTAATTATTATTCGTGACGTGTAGGCACAGACGGCACGTCAATCGGCAGCATTTCCTGTAAAAAAGAATTCATATAAGTCATTTTGTCATAAACAATTCAATAGGATTGAACTTTAATAGAAAATACATTTAAGTAAATGACAAAGGAAGAAAATAATCATGGTATCAACTACACATGTGAAAAAAACATACTAATGTGTTATTGAAAAAATGTAAAACCAACAAGAACTTAATGTGTTATCACATCAGAGCATGCCTCATCCCATAACCATATTAGTAGGGTATCCTCATATGCGATTTACCTTTTTGAATTAATATGCACTTCCTCACCAGGTACCTGAGTAGATTTCATAGATATAATCATCTCACATCCTGTAAGGCTTCATTATGTATGATTATCCCACACCCCCTGGACAGCCCCCTGAACAGCCCCGCCCACCCCCGTGGATAGCCTTTCCCACCCTCGTGGACAGCCCCGCCCACCCCCATGGACAACCCACCCCCGTGGACACCCCCTACCCCCTAGACAGCCCAACCACCCCCGTGGACAGCCCACCCACCCCCCTCGACACCCCTTCTCCCTATGGACAGCCCCCCACCCCCTTGGATAGCCCGCCTACCCCCCTGGACACCCCTACCCCCTGTGGCCAGCCCACCCACCCCCCCTGGACAGCCCGCCCACCCCTCCTTGACAGCCCGGCCACCCCCGTGGACAGCCCGTCCACCCTTGTGGATAGCCCGCCCACCCCCGTACCCCCCTAGACACCCCGTACCCCCCGGGATAGCCCCGCCCACCCTCCCAAACAACCCACACCCCCCTCCCCTGCAACCCCACCACCACCACCTAGACATACCAACCCCCCTGGACACCCCACACACCCATCCCCCACCAGGACACCCCACTCAGACCCCCAGGACAGCCCACACCCCCTGGACAGCCTCGCCCACCCCCGTGGACAGCCTTTCCCACCCCCGTGGACAGCCCCGCCCACCCCCGTGGACAACCCACCCACCCCCGTGGACGCCCCCTACCCCCTAGACAGCCCAACCACCCCCGTGGACAGCCCACCCACCCCCCTCGACACCCCTTCTCCCTATGGACAGCCCCCCACCCCCTTGGATAGCCCGCCCACCCTCTGGACACCCCTACCCCCTGTTGCCAGCCCACCCACCCCCCCTGGACAGCCCGCCCACGCCTCCTTGACAGCCCGACCACCCCCGTGGACAGCCCGTCCACCCTTGTGGACAGCCCGCCCACCACCGTACCCCCCTGGATAGCCCCGCCCACCCTCCCAAACAGCCCACACCCCCCTCCCCTGCAACCCCACCACCACCACCTAGACATACCACCCCCGTGGACACCCCACACACCCCTCCCCCACCATGACACCCCACCCAGACCCCCAGGACAGCCCACACCCCCTAGACAGCACCGCCCACCCCGTGGACAGCCTTTCCCACCCCCGTGGACACCCCCGCCCACCCCCGTGGACACCCACCCACCCCCGTGGACAGCCCCTACCCCCACAATCAATTATCCAAAACATATCAAATTGGTTTGAACACAATCCATAATTCCCACAATCCATTATCCAAACATAGAAAAAATCTCACATGATGCTCGACCATTGGAAAATAATTAAAAATCACCAACACTTCCTTCCAAACATAGAATACAAAAAACATTAACAGAATACAAAAACATTAAAAAATCTCACAATCCATTATCAAATTGATTTCATGAGTAATATCAAATTGGTCTGATTTACATGTTTTGAACACTCTCCTTCCAAACATAGAATACAAAAACATTAAAAATCACCAACACATGGATAATCAATTAAACTACCAACACCTGGAAAAAATCTATTCATTAAAAAAACTACAACAATATGGTTGAGATCAAATTTCACCTATTCGTATGGGGTGTACCTGTTGGGATGGGGGTACTGGTGTTCGGATTCGCGAGAGCATTGGAGTGAGATGGGGTTCGCGAGAGCAGCGGAGTGAATAGATTAGGGCTCTGTCCGAATGGGGAGAGGAGATCGCGGCCTGCAATTTGGGGGAAACCTTTGCCAAAGGTTTATAAAAACAGTTGGCAAAGGCACACATTTCCCAACGGTTTACAGGAACCATTGGGAATGTGTGAGTTTGAGCTGCCTTTTCCCAACGGTTCCATTGAATCGTTGGGAAAGGTCTCCTTTTCCCAACGGTTCCAGTGAACCGTTGGGGAAAGTTCTGCTGAAATTCTCTTTGCCAACGGTTTTCTTAAACCGTTGGCAAAGACTCACTATCCCAACGGTTTAAGTAAACCGTTGGTATACTGCCGTTGGGAAAAAGCTAAATTCCAGTAGTGCAGGCAGGGCTCAGTGGGTCGGGTCGTGATAGAGTAGTATCAGAGCAATATCATTACATGGGCTTTATGGAAATTATTTCAATGTGTCTCAACTGTGGTTTTTTGGCCAAGGAACCCAGGATTGGTATGGTAGTTTATGTATCCATACACCAGGACTCTGACTACCTATTTGTCAACTTGATATATTGAGACATCGGTTGTCGGGATCAAAGGTACATGCATCATATAGGATTGAGTCCATTGAAAATCCTTAAGTAATATCCCCATATATGTATATTCTCATCTGACCATGGAATGTCTTGATTACTTACAAGATGCCTTTGTGCAGATAGTCACCCAGGTTACCAATTTAGGATCATGACGACGATTCGATGAGTGATGATGCCTCAATTCAAGGGGTCATCTCGTGAGATATTTCTTCCAGGTGGGTAGGTAGTAGCTCCCCTACACATCAAGTAGTATATTTTACCAGTAGAGTAGAATGAGAAAACTTGAAAACTTACTGCATTTTGAGATTTCCAACGCTAGAGGCCATTGAGGTTCTGTAGTGTGTCAGATACTTAAGTGGTGGTGGATTAGCTTGATTCGATGATCTAAGTTTTTAGACTAATGTGGACCCTAACTAATCAGATGGTTGTATTAGTAGACATTATATTCCAAGGATCAGTATGGTGTTGGTGGAGTTTGGTCATTCAAATGCATGATGTGTAATCTCTCTCAGGGAAAGACTTCCAGTAGCTTTTTTATGAGGAGTATTACTGATAATGTTTGTGATTAGTTCAGATTCAGGATCTTATAGAGATGAAATAGGGATGGATGATAATTATTGATTATTCCAAAAGGTTCATTGACCTTATGTGGTACTCCCTTAACATGATTCATGATGGTTAATTCTAGGAGTGGAAGTTTGAGCAAGGTCTCTGTAGAGACATCCATATAGGTTGATACCCTCATGGATTCCACATATGATGGAGTTTCTAAGTAGGTTTTGGTGATAGAGAGCTTCCTATATGAGGGAATCCATGTAGCTTGAGCTAACGGTAGGAATCCTAGGGACGATTCATCTACAACATATTGTAGATGAAATGCGTCAAGACAAATGAGGTGTACCCATGCCTGGAATCAAACATGTCTTCATGTAGCTCAAGGACCGCGTAGAAGACCATTGTATCCTAGATAATGGAAATTCTATGCATATGAAATGCATGGTCACATGGATTGTGACTTCATGATCCATCGAGTTGAGGAGGTGAAGGTAGATAGTGGATGAACCGCCATAGTAGAGAAAACGCCAAGATTAGGGTTCTCAAATGCGTGACCAGGGCATCCCCCAAGGAGGTGAAGTTGGAAAAGGAGCAGGAGGGGCTCCATGAGAAGAATCTACTGGTAGAGGGTGATGGTATGAGCTACTTACACCACAACCATAAGGTAGCCCATGTTAGGCTCAGGGAGCTGGAGGACGGGGCCGAGGGCAGTTGCATGCTATGGAGGTATATGTCCAGGTAACTCATGATATGATTAGAGGTAAAATATATGTTTATTATACTATTTCTTTAAAATTGTAGACATAAGTATGAGTTATTCCTCCATCTCACTATTCCTATTGTGAGAACTGGAGCTCCCCATTGATATTTTGGCCCAACAACATTGGCTTGATATTCTTATAGGGAACACTTCTCTATTATTGTTTATATGTCAGTAGTGAGAGATATCATTTTGCAGAGAAAGTTTCTCATGGGACCTCCTAGAAATCACAATAAGACCTTATGAATTCATCTTGGGTGTGGACTTGTTGTCCACAAATCGATCTAATATAAACTAGAACTGCAGATGATTCATATGCCTTCAAACACATTGGATGAGATTCTTTGTTGTGGGAGAGAGAGATCTCATGGAGGAATGAGTGGGTCTTGCAAGCAGGATGCTATAGCCATTCACCCATCAGTTTATGAGTTTAGACCTTAGTAAAATGGGATCTTAAGGAATATAGGTTCCTTCATTCATGGAGGACATTATGGATGTATTCCCTAAGGATGTTCCAGAACTACCTCTAAGGTGGGATATGGAGTTTTCCATCTAATTGCACCCCGATACTGCTCTGATATCTTCTATGGAATATCAGATGTCCCTTACTGAGATCTGAGAGATGAGGGTGTAGTTGGAGGACCTTTAAGAGAAGGGTTTTATAATAACCAGTGTGCCTCTCTGGGTTGTTTCGGTTTTTTTATAAAAAGATAGATAGGATTTTTTATCTTTGTGTTGATTATCATTTCCTAAACCAAGTCGTGAGAAAGTAAAAGTGCCTCTTTTGGAGGATTGATGACCTCTTTCATCTGTTTTAAATAATGATATGGTTCTCGAAGATCGATCTCAGGTCTAGCTAGCCCAAGTTGGGGGTTCGCAAGGATGATATTCTGAATCTGGTGTTACGATGCCTCTATGAACACTAAGAGTTACTGGTGATACCTTTTTGTGTGATGGATGCACCTACTGTGTTTATGGATATGATGAACTTGATCTTCCAACCATACTTGGACCGATTTGTGGTTATATTTATTGATGACATTCTCATCTACTCTAAGTCATAGGAGGATATTTTAATGAACTTGAGGATGGTCATAGACTTACTTTGGGAACACCATATTTATGGTAATATCTTGAAGTGCCAGTTATGGATCTACGAGGCTCACTTTATAGGGGATATCATCTCTGAGAATGTATTGAGTATGGAACCAATAAAGATTGATGTAGCGATTTATTGAGATCTACCCAAGAACTTGTCAAAGGTTCAAAGTTTTCTTATCTTGGTGGGGTAATACAAGTGGTTTTTGTCAGACTTCTTGAGGATTGCAACCCCACTGACCATCTGGACATGGAAATGGAATCCATTCACCTGGAATGGGTAGTGTCAGGGTATTTTTGAGGATTTAAGGTTGAGGATGACCAATGCACCTATTTTATGACTACTAGAGTAGGGTGTGGAGTATTGTCATGACCCGTCCTCGGGGCCCGTGCTGTGACTACCCCAAGCCCGCCTTCCATAGGCCAGGGGATGGTGACTAGCACCAAGGCGTAAATCCCGGTAAAAAGGGAAGGCATTGCCTTTGTAAAGTAAACAAGCACCACAGAGTACAAGCGGAAGAAGTAAACACTAAGTAAAAACTGAGTACAACAGTAAGTACGGAAAGTAAAAGGGGCCGGAAATACAAGCCCAACTATAAAGTACAACTCGAAAGGGAAAACAGCAACTGTAAAGTAAAGCCGCTACGCCGAGCTGTCCACTAGAAATCCCACCTGAAGGGTGGGTACAGATAGCTCCACTGCTCCTCGGGTCCCGCCGTCCGCTCCGAGTACGTCCCGCCCAGTGGTCCACCTCCAGGTACCGTCCTGCTCTGCAAGCCTCAACCACGATCAATGTTGTCCGTTGTCTGCAACCAACACAACGTAGTGCGGGCATAGCCCGTGCAGGGGTGAGTATAAGCTACTCAGTAGGGACCCCGAGACCCCCGACGGTCTCCCAAAATCCACAAAGGATAAACCACAAAGGAAAGATACAAACACGAAGTAACAATAGACACTGCTTAGGTATATTCTCATACATATACCTAAGTCATCATTTCAATACGCTCCAACCTCCGAGCCCAAGTACAACTCAGTCCACACAGGAAAGTATACGTATTCCACACAGGAAAGCAAAACATAATCCACACAGGATAGCACAACACAATCCACACAGGAAGGTAAACAAGATTCAGCTCACACAGGTATACATCTTCGAAGACGATAGAGATGATCACTGATCCATCTAAGTTGTCGGACCCACAAAGGATCGATAGGTACTAACCCCCGCAAAGACTCACACTGGATCGGACCCACACAGGATCTGTCGGCGCTGGTTCACACAGGACCACTGAGCGCTGACCCACACAGGATCGGACCCACACAGGATCGGTATCACTGATCCACACAGGATCGCTGAGTGCTGTAGTTGTCGTCGTCGAATCCACTAAGGATCTCTGCACAGTCGTCGTCGCAGTCACAGTAGCAGTCGCAGCCAGCTCTAGGGTTCCCGCACACAGCAAGCTCGTTCGGGAGGGTCCGCTCCACGAGCCGAGAGGCTGATACATCAACTGTCACAAAGTCCAGAGGTGATGTATCCAAAAGTTCTGAATCGTCAACAGGAACTCAACGCAACAGACAGCGCGTCAATCGGACGCCCGGTCTGAGAGTTATTGGCTTTTTCGTTCCAGGAGCCCGGTTGGTTTTTAAGGCAAAACCAACCCGATCGTACTCCACCTGCATCCAAACCTCGGGCGGAGTATGCCAAAAGTTCCGTCTCACTAATAGAAACTCAACAAAGCTGATGGCACGTCAATCGGACGTCCGTAGCTCAAGATATTAGCGTTTCCGCTCCGAGGGCCCGGTTAGTTTCGTGTACGAACCAACCCGGCCGAACTCAAAGTATTCCGAAACCTTGAGTGCGATATACCGAAACGACCATCTCGATCCAAGGATCGCATCGCCACTGACGGAGCGTCGTTTGGAGGTCCGTAGCCCGAGTTATGGGCATTTGAACCCAAACAGTTCGGTATCGGGGGTTTCGGGCCCGGGCCGACCCGGCCCGAGACCCCCCGGCTGGCCCGAACCGGGTCAACCCACCCCGGACAGGGTCGGACCGGCCCGGCCCGGCTGGGCTCGTCCCGGCTCAGCGCAGCGTGCCCAGCGCGCTGCCATCTCGGCCTTCGGCCGAGCTGTTGGAAAAACGGGGGGCGCCTGCCCCCCTTGTGTAACCGCGGCCCCCCTCAATAATGGGGGGCCATTCAAGCTGGCTGGGGGAATTTAATTCCCCCGGCTTTCCCCATTTCCGGCCGGCCCGACCTGGTCGGCCGGCTCCTCCTCAACGGGACCGGCAGTGGCCGGTCCCTTTCCGGCTCCGACACCGGCGGCCCGGCTGGCCGTCGGTCACCATGCTCTGCCGCGGCCCCGCTCCGGCCGCGGCGCCTTCGATTTCCTTCAACGCGGCGCGACAGCGTTGCGTTCTTGAATTTCTTTCCACGGCGCGGTGCGACGGCACCACGCAATACTTGCCGTGTGATTCCCGCATGGTGAGACGGCACCACGCCATCCCGTTCCATTCACAAAGAAACAATCATGAACAAAGGAGGGGGTTAGGCCGTGTTTGTGTGGTCCGGCCCCCTCTCGTTAAATGATAACATTTAGTCGATTAACCACGAAGTTCGACATGCCAGAATCAAGAATGGAAATAATTTAATAGATTAACAAATAATCCCCTACCTCGGTTCAGGAACGAAGTTCGTCAACGACCCGCGGAAGACGAGCGTCGCGGAGGTCGGGCGTCGCGGGGAAAGAACGTCGACGTCGCGAAGCGAGGATTCGAAGTTCTTTGATGGCGATTTCGTCGCGGAAAACCTTCGCGGAAGAGACGACGCGGAAGAAGAACGTCGCGTCGCGGATACGGCATCGCGGAAGAACCGTGTTCTTCGGCGGAGAAGTTCTTCGTTGAAGAACCGTGTTCTTCGCGTTCTTCGTCGAGGTTGAAGAAGATGAATAAGAAGAAGATGCTTTCCCAACTCTCTCAAGGAGACAAAACTCTAACAAAAATAAAATAAGACTCTTTCTTATTTTATTAACACAACAACACATTTGAATTTCAAGAATTTGAAATTCAATAACCACACACAACTCACCTCATTAAACTCATTACATTTAAGTCATAGGTTATAACTTAAGTTAACATAATTTAAGTGGGAGTTGAGGGGGGTTTTAGAGGATATGAAGAGGTGGGGTTCGTGTGGGCCCCACCACCCTCATAACCTCCCAAGGGAGGTTGGGTGGTTACCCAACTTCCATTAAGAGCTAACACTTAGAGTAAAATAATAAAAATTGTAGTGTAATTATAAAATAAACTTCCACAATTTTTATTATCAACACTCGTGTAAATGCAACTCCGGAACAGGAGTTCCTAAGAAATTATCGGCACTGCGGTTCCATAGGTGCCCTCAGAATTTGATTCCGGGCACCGGTTCAAAAGTTATAAAAACCCGCTCGTTCGTTCACTGAACGTACCTGAGCCAAACTTTGGAAAATGATTCCGGGAACACCGGGCCTCAGAATCAGGTGCTGTCAGAAACCGCGCTCTTGTAAAATTCCAAAGAAAATTAAGAAAAAATTTCCCTTGAATTTTACGGGTCTTTACATTACTCCCACCTCAGGGCTTTACGTCCCCGTAAAGATACATCAAAACTAGGGAAACAAATGAGGGTACTGAGCACGCATCTGAGCCTCCCGCTCCCAAGTGCTCTCCTGGAGATTCCCGTACTACCATCTGATGCGCACTAGAGGAATCGACCATCCACGTAGGACCCGCTTCTGTCGATCCTCGATCTCCACCGGGACCTCCGAAAAAGTCACCCCATCGTCAACGTCAAGCTCCCCATGGTCAATGATGTGTGTCAGGTCGTGCAAGTATCTCCTCAGCTGAGATACGTGGAAGACGTCGTGCACCCGGTGCAACTGAGGTGGTAGAGCCAGGCGATAAGCCACCTCGCCTATCCTGCTGAGGACCTGGAATGGTCCGATGAAGCGCGTAGATAACTTTCCGCCTCGGCCAAATCTCCGCATACCATGTCGAGGTGAGACCCGCAAGAAGACGTGGTCGCCATCCTCAAACTCCAGTGGCCTCCGCCTCCTGTCGGCATAAGACTTCTGCCGGCTCTGATCTGTCCTCATCCGCTCCTGGATGACCTGGACCTTCTCTGTCGTGGCCTGGACCATCTCTAGTCCTACAAGTGCTGACTCCCTAGGGTCTGTCCAGCACAAAGGAGATCTGCAAGGTCGGTCGTACAACGCCTCATACGGTGCCATCCCGATGGTGGAGTGGTAGCTGTTGTTGTACGCAAACTCCACCAAGGGTAGGTGGTCCTCCCAGCTACGACCAAAGTCAAGGACACATGCGCAGAGCATGTCCTCGAGAGTCTGAATGGTTCTCTCCGTCTGACCATCCGTCTGAGGGTGAAAGGTTGTGCTCAGACGTAGTTGTGTCCCGAACGCCTCTTGTAATCCCTTCCATAGCCGGGAAGTAAAGCGAGCATCTCGATCGAAGACGATAGATGATGGCACACCGTGAAGAATCACAATCTCTTGAACGTAAAGGCGTCCCAAGATCTCCACTGAGCCCTGCTCTCTGATGGGTAAGAAGTGAGCCGACTTGGTGAGTCGGTCGACAATTACCCAGATGGAGTCGTGACCTCTGGAAGTGCGTGGAAGTCAAGTCACGAAGTCCATAGATATCCCATCCCACTTCCACTCCAGAACCTCCAAGGGCTGAACCAAGCCTGCTGGTACCTGGTGCTCAGCCTTCACCTGCTGGCAGGTGAGGCATCGGGAAACGAACTCTGCTACAGCCTTCTTCATGCCTGGCCACCAGTGCTGTCGTCTGAGATCCTGGTACATCTTCACCACTCCGGGATGTACCGCTAAAGGAGAAGTGTGAAACTCTCTCAGAACCTCCTCCCGTAAAGCGACTGGTACCATGGTACATCCTCTGAAAAGGATGTCGTGATCTACTCCAAAGGAGAAACCATAAAGTGCATGTCCTGAGGATATCTGTGCACGCCGTGTCTCACAGTCAGAATCCCCACGCTGTGCCACTTTGACCTGCTGTAGAAGTGGAGGATTGACTGTGAGAGACTAAAGGAAGGTTGCTCCATCTCTATCCACGACGGATATCTGCAAAGAGGCTAGCTGCTCTGTCGCCTCCTCAAGTAGCTGAATGCCCGTCCTCCTGCTAAGGGAATCGGCTACCACGTTCCCCTTCCTAGGAGTATAGACTATCTCAAAGTCATAGTCCTGGAGGAACTCGAGCCATCGCTGATTTCTCAGGTTCAGGTTCTTCTGCGAGAAGATATACCTGAGACTCTGATGATCAGAAAAGACTGTAAAGCGCTCACCCATCAGATACTGTCGCCATGTCTTCAGAGTGAAGACCACTGCTGCTAACTCCAGGTCATGGGTAGCGTAGTTCTGCTCATGCGGCCTCAACTGATGTGATCCATAGGCGATCACTGCCCACTCCTGCATCAGGACACATCCGAGTCCGGTCCCTGATGCATCGCAGTAGACTACGTACCCTACTCCCTCCTCAGGCAACCTCAAGATAGGTGCGCTGGTCAATCTCTGTCTCAGCTCCTGGAAGCTCTGCTGACATCTGTCTGACCACATGAAGGGTTTCCCCTTCTTCGTCAAAGCTGTGAGTGGTGCCGCAACTCTAGAGAAGTCAGGCACGAATCTCCGGTAGTATCCAGCTAGTCCCAAGAAACTCCGAACCTCCGTCACGCTCCTGGGTGGCTCCCAAGCTAACACTGCCTCGATCATCACAGGATCCACTGCAACTCCCACCTCAGAGATGACGTGTCCCAAGAAGTAGACCTCACGTATCCAGAACTGACACTTCGAGAGCTTACCATAAAGATGGTGCTCTCGGAGTGTGTCTAGTACAACCCGTAAGTGGTAGGCATGCTCCTCCTCAGTCGTCGAGTAAATCAGAATGTCATTGATGAAGACCACGACAAATCGATCGAGGTATGGCTGAAAGATCTTGTTCATGAGGTCCATGAACACTGCTGGAGCATTTGTTACACCGAAAGGCATAACCAAGAACTCATAGTGGCCATACCGACATCTGAAGGTCGTCTTCTGCACGTCCTCGTCTCTAACTCTGAGCTGATGATAGCCTGACCTGAGGTCTATCTTCGAGAACCACCGTGCTCCCTTGAGCTGATAAAAGAGGTCATCAATCCTCGGTAGCAGATACTTGTTCCTCACTGTCACCTAGTTCAGGCGACGATAGTCAACACAAAGTCGCAAGCTCCCGTCCGCCTTTTTGGCGAACAAAATCGGGGAAGCCCAGGGTGAAACACTGGGTCGGATGAACCTCTTGCCCTGCAAGTCCTCCAACTGTACCCGTAGCTCTCGAAGCTCGGCGGGGGCCATCCGATATGCTGGAGTCGATATCGGAGCTGTCCCAGGGTACAGGTCAATATAAAATTCCACCTATCTACGAGGAGGTAGCCCTGGAACGTCGTCGGGAAAAACGTCTGCGAACTGATCCACCACTGCAGGAAAACCAGGACTCCGCACATCAACTGCTCCTAGGATGAGGCTATCCAACTGATGAGTGATGGGCTGTCCTCTCCTCCACGGAAGTCCATCCTGTGCTGCAAAGGCTCCCTTCTCGCCGGTGAAGGTGAACCTGCTCCCGTCGGTGCGTACACATCGCACCTTGCGCCTAAAACAGTCAATATGTACATGGACCGTAGATAACCAATCCATGCCCAAGATGACATCGTAAGGCCTCGACGCTGCTACAAGAAGATCCCAGCCGAAGCTCTCACCTCCTAATGTAAGTTCACACTGCCGGCACCAGTGCGTAATCGTCGAGTCTGCTCCCGTAGGAGTCTCTAGCCGTAAGGATCGATCCAACGGCTCTGTCGGAATCTACGAGCTCCGAAAAAGGGCAGCGGCTATGAAAGAGTGACTCGCTCCTGTGTCTATAAGTACTGCAGCAAGGGTGGAATAGACATAGATAGTACCTCGAATCATCTCGGGTGCGCCGTGGTCGTAGGCCTCCACTGCCTGGAGCTGTGCCTGTCTCTGTCCTCCAGCTCCCTGTGGTCGGGGTGGACCTCCTGGTGGTGGTGGTGGTAGAGCCTCAAAGCGTCTCCCACCACCTGCTACTCAGCCAGCTCCTCTGCCTCGTCTGCCTCCTCCCTGCAGACCGCCACGGTCGACCCTCTGCCTCTGCCTCGGTGGTCCCTCAACCGTCTGCTGCTCCTCGGCACGGCGGGTCGGGCAGTCACGAGCCATGTGGCCCTGCCCGCCGCATGAGTAGCACTACCTGCCTCTCGAAAGACTGACTCCGCGCTGTGTGCCCCGCACTGCTGAGCCAGTGTCCTGAGATCGTCTACCTGAGGGTCTGGTCTACCTGGACCCAAGAGTCATCCGTCGACTGCCTGCTGTAGAAGACTCTGCTACGTGCCGCCCTGTGGTGGGTCTCAGTGCTGGTGTAGACTCAGCAAGAAAGCTCTCGATCAAAAGGGTCCGCTCCAATACTCCTGTCTGAGTCGGAATGCTGAGGGAGATCAGCGATGCCCAGATCTCGTGTCTCAAACTCTGCTCAAAGGTTCGGGCCCGGAAGAATGGGTCTCGTACCATGTCTGTCGAGTAGCGCGAGAGATCGGTAAATCTCGCTGAGTACTGAGTGACCATCATGCTGCCCTGCCGCAGCTGAAGAAGCTCCTGAATGCGCACAGCACGGAGGGTGGCTGGGACGAACTCCGAGCGGAAGAGGCCCTCAAAGTCCGTCCAAAGTAGAGATGCCTCATCGTGCACCTGGAGCATAAAGCTCCACCATCGGCCCGCTGCTGCGTGCAGTAGGCTCGCAGCGAGGATCACCATGAGGTCTGCTGGTGTTCTCACTGGCCTGAAAACTCGTACGACTACCTCCAGCCAGTCCTCGGCTGCCTGGGGGTCCGTCTCCCCACGAAACCTGGGTGGTCGCTGGTGCTGGAACTCATGCAGTGCGCTAAGGCGACGTGCATCGTCAGCAGCTGGTGCTGGAAGTACCGGTGGCTCGGCGGGTAGTGCTACCGCCGGTGCCACTGCTGACAAAGGGCCTTGCACCGAGGCCTCGTCGCCCGGTGGGCTGTCATCACACTCGACTCTCGGAACCCTAGCTGGCTGCCCTCGTGGAGCCATCCTGAAATGGAAACAGGTGCGCCACGGTCAGAACAGTATACCTGGTGAGCTGATACAAAGTAATCAAAAAGAAAACTTGAAACACACACGCAATCAATGTTTTCGTGCATTAAGTCGGAAATCAGAAGTTAGGGTCCTGGTGTATGGATACGTCGGCCGCCGCACCAACACTGGACTCCTTGAACTGATAACCACACTCAATACGCTAAACACTATTGCTTCACATAGAAAAGATCAGAGTTCGCGGTAGAACCGAACTCCTCTGATACCAATTTGTCACGACCCGTCCTCGGGGCCCATGCCGTGACTACCCTAAGCCCGCCTTCCATAGGCCAGGGGCTGGCGACTAGTGTAACAGCCCGAGATTTTATGAAAAATATTCTTTTTAATTTTATTAATGTCATGTGTTGTACGCTACACCAAAAGGAGCTTGCACAACACGCATCTTTGACTTGCCTTGCATTACACGCAATCACAACCTTCCCCGATAGCGTGTGTAGTACGCAATACTGAGTTTCACGAAACAACGATATGCTATTAAAATATTATTAAAACTAGCCGTTATGAATAGTAATAACCACTTTTTAAATTTTATAAATTTTAGCTCTCAAAATGGACTTCATTTTTGGATTCGGAGTATCGAATTTAGCCTAAGGTGAAATTTTGGTACTTTTCGGATAACTTTCATATTCTGATGAATAGTGAAAATTACTAAATTATAATTAAAAACAAATTTTTTAATCGAAATAATTAATAGTGATAAATTATTAATTGGAGTAGTTTTAAAGTATATTTAGAATATATTTTTACAATTTAATACAATGTTGGTCATTGGATGTAATTGCACATTTAAACCAGACATAAACAAGTGTCAATCTTTTGATATATATTGTTTCTTAAAAATACGCTATTTGTTTTAACAGCGGGATTTAATTATAAAATTAATTAATGCAACTTCTATGTTATGAATTTGGTAAAATAGACTTCATTTTTGAATTAGGAATATGAAATATAGCTTAGGATGAAATTTTGGCATTTTTCTGAAAACCTTCATTTTTTGATGAATAGTGAAACTACTAAGTGGTAGTTAAAAAACTGAATTTTTCATAAAACTTAATTTTACCGCTTTTGTGAATGGAATTTCAAAAATCCGAGAGACACGGTTGATGTCAGTAAGTAAAATGTGGTTCAATGAGATGAAAATAATTTTTGGTGAATAGTAACTTTTTACTTTTATTTACCACGGTTAAAAGTAAATAGGGTAATTAAGGGTAAGAATGATATTAATATTACCCTAACACATGTCCTAATTCTATTGGACAAGTGTATCTCGACCAAAAACAACCTTAAGTGTAAAATATTATCATTTAGGCCCACTTGGATTAGATTAGGACATTTATTATTATTTAATTCAAAGAAGAGTTAAAATAGTTAAAATCAAAGTTTATTCACTAAAACATTTTTAATATGGGTTTATACATAAGATAAATTCGACTATAAATATTCATTAGAAAGCTAAAACGATTTCCTATATAATGATATTTTATTTATAATTTTTATACTTTAAATAAATTAATTTATTTATGACACAACGATGATGCAGTAATTACCCTTTTAAGGAAATATTAACATAATTGATGTTATAAATACTCAAATGAATGTAATTTGAGACTTTTTATGAATTAAACTAATTTTCTAGGTTACTATGATGTATTAGTGTTGATTTAATCAACTTGGTTCGAACATATAATTCGGTTATGACTTTCAAAAAAATCATATATCAAATAGTGTCAAAATTGACACAAAATAGTTTTTAAATCAAATATTATATTATTAATTGTTATTTTATTCCTAAAAATCTAAGGTTCGGCCAAATGACTTAGATAAGGATATATATATTAATAATAAACAATTTGGGGTTCGTTTGGCATGTTATAGTAAGTGTATTAACCATATAGTGAAAGAAAACAAAAAGACACGGTAAAAGTTAAATTATTTAACTTAGAGTTAAATCTAATTGATAAGGTTAAAATAATAACCTAAACTTGTATAAATCCTATTGGTTGATAGGATTTCGACCCATCCCCACTTTAGCTTCGAAATAAGACCATTTGGAACCATTATAAACCGATTTTAACAATAATATAAAATAATATTTTGAGGTATTCCTAAGGTGCCCCTCTCCTCCCTTATAAAAGGACACCTCCTCCCTCTCCTCCTCACACCAATTTGAGCACTCAAGCTCGGCCAACCCTTGCCATTTTCTCCTCTCCACTTCCCTAGAATAATCCTAGAGGTCCTGGTCTTCTCCAAAGACCAATCTCAGTTCCTTAAGTGGAGGATTCAAAGAAGCGTTCCAAAGAAGAGGAGCTTCGGACACGTACAAAGCAAATCGGACCTAAGGTAAGGGAAATATCACAATCTCACCTTTATCCGAGATTGTTTTTACATTGGTAATTACTGGGGTGTATTTTATCATCCACATCCATGTTTCCTCAATATGTAATATTATTTCAATCCTTCTACAATATTTTATATCCAATTTTACCCTTCGGTAAGTTTTTTTGTAAAAGATATGAAAGGAATCTTTTGTCGTTTTTCGTACGAGGTACTTTTTGACTTTTCCGACAAAAGTACGAAGAATGTTTTTTTTAACTTATACGGCATGAATGGATTTTTAAAACATTGTTTCCAAGAAGCTTCCTTTACAAGTTTTCAAGTTTATTTTTAATCAACTTCTTTTATTTTAAAGTTGTATGACATGTTATGAAAGGAAAAATGTTTTTGAAGAAGAAAGGATATTTTCCTCAAGAATGGAGTTCAAGTGTTTTATCAAAATTATTTTCCATCTAAGATAATAAAGGGTTCTGTTTTTATCCCTATTATTAAATTGATTTGTTCATGTTGTGATGGAATTATTTTTATGAATTCCTTTATCTTATATGAATTGTTTTATGATGTCATGTTGTTTAAGAATCCCATTTTTATGCGATGAAGTATGATTTATGATTATGTGGCACACATAAGAAAGGATTCATTATAAGATGGGTGGGACCTATATCTCCCTCCAATGCATTGGGTAAAGATTTTATATCTCATGAGATAGACAGGGCTGGAACGGTAGGTTATACCGGTTCAGTGAAACAGGACTGAAATGAGGGTTACTCGATTCAGAAAGGGACTTTGTCCACTAAGATAGTCTTGGAAATTAGTCTTGACTAACAAGAAATGATTCTCTATGATTATGTGTGTATGCCAAAAAGTTTCATGTTTTAAGTTATGATTATTGGGATTACTTTTTCACTGCCATGATTTATCCCATGATTATGAAATTATGCTCTCTTTTGCAGGTTATGATTACCAAAATGTTATGTTCTTATGAATATGATGTGATTGATATTTATTTTGTTTACCCTTACTGAGCATTTGAGCTCACCCTTTTATGTTTTCTTTTCCCCAGGATATAAAGAAAGGTTTTAGGTAAAAAAAAGGAAGATCTTTATGGGAGATTTTGAAGATCTTTCACCACGATTAGAAGATTATAGTCCGAGTTTCCAAAGACACTAAACTATTACGGTCCTTGTGTGTGTGTTTTTGTAATGTACTAAGTATTCCGCAAAAGTAATGTAATGTCAATGTACATCAAGATACGGGTCTCTACAACTAGCACCAAGGCGTAAATCCCGGTAAAAAGGGAAGGCATTGCCTTTGTAAAGTAAACAAGCACCACAGAGTACAAGCGGAAGAAGTAAACACTAAGTAAAAACTGAGTACAACAGTAAGTACGGAAAGTAAAAGGGGACGGAAATACAAGCCCAACTGTAAAGTACAACTCGAAAGGGAAAATAGCAACTGTAAAGTAAAGCCGCTACGCCGAGCTGTCCACTAGAAATCCCACCTGAAGGGTGGGTACAGATAGCTCCACTGCTCCTCGGGTCCCGCCGTCCGCTCTGAGTACGTCCCGCCCAGTGGTCCACCTCCAGGTACCGTCCTGCTCTGCAAGCCTCAACCATGATCAACACTGTCCGTCGTCTGCAACCAACACAATGTAGTGCGGGCATAGCCCGTGCAGGGGTGAGTATAAGCTACTCAGTAGGGACCCCGAGACCCCCGAAGGTCTCCCAAAATCCACAAAGGATAAACCACAAAGGAAAGATACAAACACGAAGTAACAATCGACACTGCTTAGGTATATTCCCATACATATACCTAATTCATCATTTCAGTACGCTCCAACCTCCGAGCCCAAGTATAACTAAGTCCACACAGGAAAGTATACATATTCCACACAGGAAAGCAAAACGTAATCCACACAGGATAGCACAACACAATCCACACAAGAAGGTAAACAAGATTCAGCTCACACAGGTATACATCTTCAAAGATGATAGAGATGATCACTGATCCATCTAAGTCCTCGGACCCACAAAGGATCGATAGGTACTAACCCCCGCAAAGACCCACACAGGATCGGACCCACACAGGATCTGTAGGCGCTGGTTCACACAGGACCACTGAGCGCTGACCCACACAGGATCGGACCCACACAGGATCGGTAGCACTGATCCACACAGGATCGCTGAGTGCTGTAGTCATCGTCATCGAATCCACTAAGGATCTCTGCACAGTCGTCGTCGTAGTCACAGTAGCAGTCGCAGCCAGCTCTAGGGTTCCCGCACACAGCAAGCTCGTTCGGGAGGGTCCGCTCCACGAGCCGAGAGGCTGATACATCAACTATCACAAAGTCCAGAGTTGATGTATCCAAAAGTTCCGAATCGTCAACAGGAACTCAACGCAACAGACGGTGCGTCAATCGGACGCCCGGTCTGAGAGTTATTGGCTTTTTCGTTCCAGGGGCCCTGTTGGTTTTTAAGGCAAAACCAACCCGACCATACTCCACCTACGTCCAAACCTCAGGCGGAGTATTCCAAAAGATCCGTCTCACTAAGAGGAACTCAACAAAGCTGACGGAACGTCAATCGGACGTCCGTAGCTCAAGATATGAGCATTTCCGCTCCGAGGGCCCGGTTGGTTTCGTGTACGAACCAACCCGGCCGAACTCAAAGTATTCCGAAACCTTGAGTGTGATATACCGAAACGACCATCTCGATCCAAGGATCGCATCGCCGCTGACTGAGCGTCGTTTGGAGGTCCGTAGCCCGAGTTATGGGCATTTGAACCCAAATGGTTCGGTGTCGGAGGTTTCGGGCCCAGGCCGACCTGGCCCGAGACCCCCCGGCTGGCCCGAACCGGGTCGACCCGCCCCGGACAGGGTCGGCGCGGCCCGGATCAGCGCAGCGCGCTGCCAGCTCGGCCTTCGGCCGAGCTGTTGGAAAAATGGGGGGCGCCTGCCCCCCTTGTGTAACCGCGGCCCCCCCTCAATAATGGGGGGCCATTCAAGCTGGCCGGGGGAATTTAATTCCCCCGGCTTTCCCCATTTCCGGCCGGCCCGACCTGGCCGGCCGACTCCTCCTCAACGGGACCGGCAGTGGCCGGTCCCTTTCCGGCTCCGACACCGGCGGCCCGGCTGGCCGCCGGTCACCATGCTCCGCCGCGGCCCGGAACCGGCTGTGGCCCTTGTCGTCCGGCGCGGTGCGACGGCACCGCGCCCCTCCGCCGCGGCCCCGCTCCGGCCGCGGTGCCTTCGATTTCCTTCAACGCGGCGCGACGGCGTCGCGTTCTTGAATTTCTTTCCACGGCGCGGCGCGACGGCGCCGCGCAATACTTGTTGTGTGATTCCCGCGTGGTGCGACGACACCACGCCATCCCGTTCCATTCACAAAGAAACAATCATGAACAAAGGAGGGGGTTAGGTCGTGTTTGTGCGGTCCGGCCCCCTCTCGTTAAACGATAACATTTAGTCGATTAACCACGAAGTTCGACATGCCAGAATCAAGAACGGAAATAATTTAATAGATTAACAAAAATCCCCTACCTCGGTTCTGGAACGGAGTTCGTCAACGACCCGCGAAAGACGAGCATCGCGGAGGTCAGGCGTCGCGGAGGTCAGGCGTCGCGGGGAAAGAACGTCGACGTCGCGAAGCGAGGATTCGAAGTTCTTTGACGGTGATTTCGTCGCCGAAAACCGTCGCGGAAGAAGAACGTCGCGTCGCGGATACGGTATCGCGGAAGAACTGTGTTCTTCAGCGGAGAAGTTCTTCGTTGAAGAACGGTGTTCTTCGCGTTCTTCGTCGAGGTTGAAGAAGATGAATAAGAAGAAGATGTTTTCCCAACTCTCAAGGAGACAAAACTCTAACAAAAAAAAGACTCTTTCTTATTTTATTAACACAACAACACATTTGAATTTCAAGAATTTGAAATTCAATAACCACACACAACTCACCTCATTAAACTCATTACATTTAAGTCATAGGTTATAACTTAAGTTAACATAATTTAAGTGGGAGTTGAGGGGGGTTTTAGAGGATATGAAGAGGTGGGATTCGTGTGGGCCCCACCACCCTCATAACCTCCCAAGGGAGGTTGGGTGGTTACCCAACTTCCATTAAGAGCTAACACTTAGAGTAAAATAATAAAAATTGTAGTGTAATTATAAAATAAACTTCCACAATTTTTATTATCAACACTCGTGTAAACGCAACTCCGGAACAGGAGTTCCTAAGCAATTATCGGCGCTGCGGTTCCATCGGTGCCCTCAGAATTCGATTCCGGACACCGGTTCAAAAGTTAGAAAAACCCGCTCATTCGTTCACTGAACGTACCCGAGCCAAACTTCGGAAAATGATTCCGGGCACACCGGGCCTCGGAATCAGGTGCCGTCAGAAACCGCGCTCTTGTAAAATTCCAAAGAAAATTAAGAAAAAATTTCTCTTGAATTTTACGGGTCTTTACAAGTATGTAGTGTATTGTAATGATTTTGGAGCTAGGCTTGGCTATGTGTTAATGTATAGGCTGGTGGTGATCACATTGGGTTAAGGAAATTGACTCCCCATGAGCAGAAATACTTGAATCATTACCTGTAGTAAGTAGCAGTGTTCTTCAATCTGAGGATGTGGAGGCACTTCCATTTGGGAGGGATCTTTATTGTTTACTCAGACAATTAGAGTCTGAGGTATATATTCACAAAGAGATACCTAAACATGAGATAGAGTCACTGGTTTCAATTCTTGTTGGACAATAACATTAAAACAATCTATACTCTTGGAAAAGGAAATGTGGTGGAAGATTCCATAAGCAGGAAGTCACATACTCGCTTGGTAGAGGAGGCATTTGAGTAGATGGATTTATTGATGCTAACCCTAGTAGAGGTGGAGGGTGAAACTTTTATTTAGTAGATGGTGTTAACTCCTCCTCTAATACATTATGTGAGGGATTATCAGTTGGGATAAATTGATTGTGCGGTCCTACATGACCAGATATCATCAGGAGATTCACCAGATGGATATTTTTGAAGGAGGGAATCATGACATCCTTTTCCATGGGTAGAAAGTGGTCCCAGTCCCGATCTGATTGGAGGTGATGAGGTAGTTTCACACATCTACCTTGGATGTACATACCAGTTGATGTGGCTCTATTTTTAAATAGTTTTTCCACAACTTTTATTTAATTTTCATCAATTTAATTAATTATTTTGACACTTTTTAATAAACAATGGAATTTTTGTATTTTTACTACTACATCTCTTAATTAATCAATTTTTATAATTAAATTTTTGCTTTTAGTCTTCTAAATAGATAATTTTGTCATTTTAATTATTTTAATTATATTAAATTACTTTCTAGTTTAATAATCTTAATTTGGTTTACTTTTAAATATTTCTAAATGTTTATTATTTAATTATTTTTCATTTTTATTTGCTTTAATTTAATTCAGTTATTAATTTAATACATTACCATTTAATTATGATTTATTTAAATAAATTAACTTTACTTTTTAACCGGTTCAATTATTCTGCTAAGTAAATAAGTTTATGTTGAAGTTTAATAAAATAATGTGTTTTTTATTTTAAGTTTTCATTTCTTCGTCTAACTATTTAACTTTGTTGTTTAATATCGTTAGTTAATTTTAATTATTTAAATTTTATGTCTGTAGATAATTATTTGTATGTGTTTTTCATTTAGTTGGAAATTTATTTAATCGTAATTTTTATATTCTTAGTAAATAATTAAGTTACTTTTATTTATTAGTTTGATGAATACTTTAGTTAGTTTTTAGTTACAGTTAATTATTTAATCTTAAACAACATAGTTAAATTCTCTTTTGTGTTAATTAATTTATGTTTTACCATTTTATTATTTGCTTTAAATTAATTTTTATGGATAACGTTCCAATTTGTCTATCGGTGAGTCGTCACACCGATGTTGCGTCACCCCAATTCTTTGTCGCACCGATGTTGCGTCACACCGATTCTTTGTCGCACCGATGTTGTGTCACACCGATTCTTTGTTTCACCAATCTTCTGTCACATAGAAGATTTTTATAACTATCATTGAGTCATCACACTGATGTTGCAATGCACCAATTCATTTCATCGATTTCAGTCTCTCATATCATCGGCGTCTTATTTTATTTCAACTATCGGTGATTCAATGACGCACCGATGTTTTTATTTATTTTTAACTAACGGTTTTTCATGACGCGGCGATGTTGCTACTCACCGATATTTTTATTTTGTCCCATTGTGACCATTTTTTATTCCTTCTATCGGTGAGTTATGACTCACCGATAAAAAACTTCAATCGGTTTAACGTCACACTGATTACTCTTTATTTTAATTATCGCTAACCTGTTTTTTTAATTTTTTGGTGTCTTATTATTATTTTATCTTTCGGTGAGTCATTGACTCCTGATTTCATCCTTATATAGGTCTCACAACTTCACGCACCGATTCGACCCAGCTGTTTCGGTCTCGCATTTTTTCACTTTTCACTCATTGATCTTCACGCACACACCTACGCAACCCCATTTCACACTATCGGTGAACCCCTTGATTTTATTCCAATCAGTGGTTCTGATCATTTTGATTTTTTCTACTATCAGTTCCACTCTACACCTCCCCTTTTTCTTACTACTAATTCCTCTCCAGCCTCCTCACGACACACCGATCCCAGCTTCCTTTGCGAGACACTGATTTAAATTGAATGTCGACCATCGGGATGAGGCGTAGTGTGAAGAAGGTCGCTGGACCGTGGAGGAGCATCGGTAGCTTTCTTGTGTGGAGAAGCAGGCCCCCTTGTTGTATGCCACACTAGAAGGTTTCCACAGCCACTGGGATCTACTAAATAGGTCTTCAAAATAAAGCCACCAAACTGAAATAGGAGTTCCTCCGGAGTCGAGGCTGAGCGAGAGGTAGGGGGCGGTGTCGTCGAAGGAACTTGGACCTCGCTGGACTGAAGAAGAAGATCGGGTGAACCACGGGGCTTCACCATCGCGAAGAAAGGGCCGAAGAAGAAGACCCCCCTGCTTACGCCGAATTGGGGGGGAAGTGAAATAGTTAATAAAAAAATACAATAAGAATAATATAATAAAATTAAAATTAAATAAATAATAAATTAATCAAATAAATATAATATATCACATAATAATCTTATTTATATAACATTTATAACATTAATAAATAGATAAGTTATTATATAGAATACAAGTCAAACTAATAAAATTTTATAAAATTTAAATATAAACAATCACAATTTATAAAATTATTAATTAAAATAGATATTTTAACACTTTAATTTTAATAAAATAAAATAAAGTAATTAATAGTAGTCCAATTTAAGAATTAAATTAAGTTATGTTAACTAATTATTGATAATACATATATTAATAAAATAAATTAATGAATAAAAATAAATTAAAAACATAATAATTTTATTAATGTTTTTTAATAAATTAATAATCATAATATTAATATTTAATCTATTAAATAATAATTATCAACTTTAGTTACTTTTTATTAAGTTAACTTTAGTTAACTTTTAACGAGTAATATAACACTTAGCTTAAAAAAATAACTATTTTTCATTGTTTGCGTTCTCATTTATTTATTTTTCTGTTCTAACTTTGCAGGTTCATTCAAGAGACAGGAATACATCCAGTTTCAAAAAACTAACTCAGTAAAAGTAATTTATGAGGGAAAAACTAGCATGATGTGCCAGTCGCGAAAAAACGCACGTATGCGGTGCAATAGTGAAAGATGAATTAAAGTCGGTGAAGAGTTTCGGTGACAAGCAGCAGAAGATAGTGGGTACTTAAAGTAGAGAAAGAAATAGTTTTTGGGGGATTAGGCGGATTCATTCCACGAACACACCAGACGTGGGAGCAGAGTGAGAACTGAAGGTGAATCCTGGAACACTTCTCGGAGAACCGTTCCTTGGAGATCCAAGGTCCAGGAGCAGCAATTCATGCTAGCAGAGGGAGTTTCCTTCCTCTGTTTTCTTTCAATTCATCTCCTTTGTAACTGAATTTTTTTAGTATACATAATAGAGATGATGTCTAGATAAGTCTCTAGTTCAGGGATATATTGAAGTTCTACTAGTTATCATTAAATTATCATTTCACTTTATCATTTTAATGTATTCAGTATTGATATGCGAGATCGATACTGAATTCATTCAATTACACTGTTCCACCAAAGTTTAATTTCAAAATTTCACAGTTAGTTGGTTAGATTGATTGTGGAAACACTTTTTAAAAAGATAACAGATTCAAAAGACATCAAGAATTACGGTGAGTTTGTCTTGTGGTTAATCTTCAAATAGTTCACAGTTGATTAATTTTGGAGCGGTGAACTCTTAAAATTGGTTGACTTGTGTGACCTAACTCTTGGAAAGGGAGGTGAATTATACACTTTATAGTGGTACTTTGCAACAACCAATAAGTGAATTGAAACACCTTCAAAACCAGTAGAATGGAGATTTTTCCCTGAGCGTTTTAATAGATTTTTCTTTTCATCAATGTTCTATATCTCTGTTATTCCATTGTTTTACAAATGTCTCTAGCTTCAACTTAGTTTTTAAACATGTTTACCAATGTTATGCCACTCTACTGTGTATGAAAAGAAAGATAATAAAAAATATATAAAAAGTGAAAAAATAGAAAATTCATTCCTCTGCTGACAACAGTGGAGCTTCTAGCTTTTTTAAGAAGATTAGTGGCCAAATTTACCTTCCCTGTGGGTTCGACCCTACTTTCCACATATACAGTAGTTAGTAGGATTATAAATTTTAAACTTTGACTGGCTTCAACGACGTCTTAGGTTAAGTTTTTGTCACCGTTTCTGGGTAAGGCACGAGCAACTACTCTAAAAAACACTAAAAAACGCGTACATAAAAATATTTAATTTTTTTTTTAAAATTTGAAAATTGTATACAACAATCTGTTTCCTATCATTTTGAATTTTTACTGCTGAGTACTATCTACTATTTTTTTTTGCATGAGCACAAGAACTTCTGGTGCTATATTAGAGCCTCTGAACCTTGAATTAGACAAACATGTAACTGCTCTAAGAAAGAATAACAAAATTGAAATGGAAAACTTAGATAATAGAGTTCCTGCACATAACAACTTCCAAAATCAACTAGAACTCTTAGATGAACATGAAAGGCCTAGGATGAGGGAGTTCCAACTTTCTCAAGTTTCAAGCAATCCATCATCCATCAGATTAAGTCCTTGGGCCAAAAATTATAAACATAAACAATAACACATTTCTCTATTTCCTGCTTTTAATGGACTCTCTAATGAGGACTCCCTTGCCTTCATTAGAGACTTCTATAACACTGTGCAACAATTCCCTCTTCTAGGACTCACAGAAAATGAACTAAGAATGAGAGTCTTTCCCTTTTTCCTTAAAGGGAATGCTAGAAATTGGTTTCTGAGTATAGATGAGAACATTTTTGAAAACTGGGATCAAGTGTATAACTATTTTATTATGAAATTTTATCCTCAAAGACATAAGGGTTAACATAGAACAACGATAACTAGTTTTTATCAAGAGGATGGAGAAGATTTTCATGAATCTTGGGATAGATTCAGGGATCTTCTTAGGCAGTTTCCTCATCATCAACTCCCATCACACCTTATCTTGGATACATTATATGAAGGTTTTTCCTCCTCTGGACAGAATCTAGTTGACCAAGCTACTGGGCATAATTACAATGATAAGACAGATGAAGAACTTAGACAATTTTTTAATAATCTTGCACTAAATTCACAACATAAAAATTCAAGAAGAAAAAGAGTAAATAGAAATGTTAACCCAAACATTGGTTCAATGAATGAGACTCAAGATCAAATTACTGAGATCACTAACCAACTTCAATCCTTAATGAACTAGAATTATAAAAAAACTATTAATCAACTAGGATTTCAAAATACCAACCAATCTTTAAAGGAACAGTGTGTCCAATGTGGTATGTTTGGGCATACAGAAAACTTCTGTCTTAATTTTGATATGCCTACCCAACAACAAGAGAATTATAACTTTGTTAACTATGGTCCTAGAATGCCTCCTAATTAAGATCCATTTTCAAACAATTATAATCAAGGTTATAGGAACCATCCAAATCTGTCCTAGAAAGATCAAGGCTTAATCAAGCAATCTACTACCCCTAATTACTCTAATCAATCAAGACCAAACTTTCAAAATCAACAAAGGGGTGAGTCTTCAAATGTACAAGGAAACAATGATAATCACATGCCTTCTAAGCTTGATCTAATTTTGAATAAAATCAACTATCAAGAAGAAAGATACACGACTCAACTATCCAAATATCAAAATAAATATGAGTCTGATAAAATGAAAACTGATGTTAGAATGAAAAACATGGAAACAGAGTTAGGTCAACTTGCTAGAGATTTTTCATCTACGGAAAAAGGTAGACTTCCAAGTGCCACTAAACTTAATCCTAGAGAGAATTCCAGGGATATTGTCACTAGAAGTGGGATTAATACTCAAACTGCTGCTGAAAAAGACCTTGATCACGCCCAAAATGAAAATCTGCTTCAATCTGGTAATAAAAATATGCTTTGTTCACATGCGGAAAATTCACAGAAAGGTTTTGAAAATGATCTAAATATGAATTTATCACCTAAAACTCAAGCTGAAACTTTATATAAAAATAAAAAGAATAAAGTAAAAGAAAAATTTGAGGATGTGGTGAGGGATATTCCTACTGTCCTTAAAACTTTTTCCCCACCCATCCCTTTCCCAGAGAAGCTGAAACCTCAAAGTAACACCAGGGCTGAACTTATTCATTTCCTTGGTCTCCTTTATAAACTTCAAGTGAACATTCCTTTCATTCAAGATTTAAATAAAATCCCATATTATTTAAATCTCTTAATAAAATTGTTTCAAACAAAAAAAAAATCTAGAATAATTTTCTACTTATAGCCTCACTGAAGAGTGCAGTGCTGTACTCTAAAAAAACCCACCTAAATTGAAAGAACCGAGTAGTTTTTTCATACCTTGCACACTAGAAAATTCTAATCAACTCAACTGTTTGTGTGATTTATGTACTATAATTAATCTGCTCCAATACTCACTATTTCAACAGCTGATATTGGGTGTCCTTTAACTCACCATAGTCATACTACAGTTAGCTGACAGGTCTTTTACTAATCTTGTGGGTAGGGTAGATGATTTACTAGTTGGGGTTGGGAAGCTATTTTTGCCTGAATACTTTTTAGTCTTAGATATGGAGTGTGATCAAGAGGTTACTATCATTTTGGGTAGGCCCTTCTTGGCCACAGGTGGTTCTGTTATTGATGTCTCTAAGGGTTAGTTAATTTTTAAAATTAGAGAACAACAAGAAGAGTTTAATGTGTTTAAAAATGTTAAAGGACAAATGTTTTCTGAAAACTGTTCAATGGTAGAGTATTTAGAAGGTGAGAACTCAACTAAAAATATAAAAAAAAAATCTGAAAATCAATCCCCTGTTGAAGAAGATATTTGTGAAGCTGAAAATCCTGTTGAATCTGTCTTAGAAATTGAAAATTATTCTCAAACTCCAAATATGGAAATTTTCTCAGAACTGGACAACTGTCCAATTTCTGCTGTAGAAGGGTCCTTTGTTTCTAAACTTAGGATATTTTTGAGTGAATTTGAGGGTGTTTATATTAACACCAACCTTACTGAACACTTTTATGATATTGAGGGATAAATTATAAGTCAACTAGATGATTCTGCTCTAATTAATTTGTTTAATTCTGATATGGAAAATCTGGACAGTGTACTGCCCACTTTGGACAGCAGCACTGTTACTTCTGAATCTAAACATGAAATTGAAAATATTTCATCTTTAGATACTCTTTACAAGAGGTATGTTGAAGATCTTGGACCTCCTAGGCCTAAGAGTCTTCCTTCTAGTGTAGAACCACCCACTCTTGAACTGAAGCCAATCCCTACTCATCTTGAATATTCATTTCTGGGTGAGAAGTCCACTTTTCCTGTCATAATTTCTTCTGAACTGAATGAAAATCAAGAGGAAAGAGTGTTGAATGTTTTGAAAAAGTTTAAATCTGCCATAGGCTAGACAATAAATGATATCAAGTGTATTAGTCCCTCATTTTGTATGCATAAAATACCTATGGAGCCTGACCATAAGCCTAGGGTAGAATTTCAAATAAGATTAAATCTAAACATGAAAGAAGTTGTGAGAGAATAAGTGATTAAATTGTTGGACACTAGAATGATATATCCCATTTCTGATAGTGCTTGGGTCAGCCCTATCCAGGTTTTCCCCAAGAAGGGAGGTTTCACTGTAGTTAAAAATGAAAAAAATGAAGAATTCCAAGTTAGGAAAGCCACAAAATGGAGAGTCTGTATAGATTATAGAAAGCCTAATTTATCCACTAGGAAGGACCATTTTCCAATACCTTTTTTGGACCAAATGCTTGATAGGCTTGCTGGAAATGAATTTTTCAGTTTTCTGGATGGGTATTCTGGTTACAACCATATTCTTGTTGATCCATAGGACTAGGAAAAGACCACTTTCACATGCCCATTTGGAACATTTTCTTACAGTCTGATTCCCATTGGGTTGTGGAGACCTCCATCCACCTTTCAAAGGTGTATGATGGATATCTTTTCAGATATGATGGAGAGAATTATTGAGGTTTTCATGGATTACTTTTCTATTGTGGTAGTACTTTTGATACTTGTCTTGGAAATCTTGAATTAATCATGGAAAGATGCATTGAAACCAACCTTGTTCTTAATTGGGAGAAATGTCAATTCATGGTTAGAGAAGGTATGGTGCTTGGTCATAAAGTGTCTGAGAGAGGACTAGAGGTTGATACTGCTAAGATTGATGTTATTCAAAAATGTCCACCTCCTGTAAATGTTAAATGTATTAGAAGTTTTTTTAGGGCTTGCCGGTTTCTATCGGAGATTCATAAAATATTTTTCAAAAATAACTAAGCCCTTGTTTTCTTTGCTGGTCAAGGATGCACCTTTCAATTTTGATGAAAACTGTTTGAAATCATTTAATTTTCTTAAAGAGAAACTAACTACATCACATATCATCACTACACCTGACTGGAAACTACTTTTTGAACTAATGTGTGATGCTAGTGATATGGCTATAGGTGATGTCCTTGGACAGAGGAAAGATAAGAAACTGCATGTGGTGTATTATGCTAGTAGACTACTAGATGAGGCCCAAAAGAATTATACCACCACTGAAAAAGAATTTTAAGTTGTTGTGTTTGCTTTTGATAATTTTAGAAAGTACTTGTTAGGATAAAAAGTCATCATTTTCACTGATCATTCAACTTTAAAGTATTTTATATCTAAGAAGGAAACTAAACCAAGGCTGATTAGATGGATTCTATTGCTACAAGAGTTTGTATTTAGAAATTAGGGATAAGAAGGGAGATGAGAATTTAGTAACTGACCACCTATCTAGGATTCCTCTTACCCATTCTGAAAATTCTAGGGAGATTAACTCTTCCTTTTCTAATGAGAAGCTGCTCACTATGTCAATCAGGAAATCTGCTTGGTTTGTAGATTTTTCCAACTACCTTGCAGTAGGTGTCTTTCCCAAAAATATATCCAATAACCAAAGAAATAAATTCATTTCTAAACTTAAATACTACCTTTGGGATGATCCCCTGCTGTTTAGGAGGTGTACTGATGGTATTATTAGGAGGTGTGTGCCTAAGGAAGATATGCTACCCGTCTTAGAGAGTTGTCATTACTCACCTTGGGTAGGTCACCATGGTGGTGAAAGAACTGCTTAGAAAGTCCTACAATCTGGTTTCTATTGGCCTACCCTCTTTAAGGATGCTAGAAGTTTTCTGGCTAGTTGTGATAAGTGTCAGAGGCTAAGAAATGTTGGTATGAAGCAAGAGTTACCCCAAAAAGGAATTCTAGATGTTGAAATTTTTTATTTCAGTGGTTTATATTTCATGGGTCCATTTCCATCATCTCATGGAAATGAGTATATTATGGTTTCTGTTGACTATGTGTTGAAATAGGTTGAGGTAGTGGCACTTCCCAACAATCAAGCCAATTCTATAGTAAAATTTGTGAAGAATAACATCTTTACAAGATTTGGAGTCCTAAGAGCTTTTATCACTGATAATGGAACAAACTTTAAGAACTATAAATTTAAATATTTGATGGAGAAATATGTTTTTGTTCATAAAAATGGTACTTTTTATCACCCACAGTCCATTGGATAGGTGGAAATTTCAAATAGAGAACTTAAAAAAATTCTTGAGAAAACTGTGTCAAACTCTAGGAAAGACTATCTCTTAAATTGGATGAAGCTTTATGGGCATATAGAACTGCTTTCAAGACCCCAATAGGTATGTCTCCTTACAGGCTGTTGTTTGGGAAATGTTGTCATCTACCTGTGGAGTTGCAACAAAAGTCTTATTGGGAATTTAAGGCTCTAAACTTTGACTTTAAGAGTGTTGGTGAGAGGAGATTACTTGAGCTGAGTGAACTTGATGATATTAGGAGAGAGAGTTAGGATAATTCAAGGATTTATAAAGAGAGGACTAAAATATTTCATGATTCTATTATACAAACCAAATAATTCAAACCTGGACAGAGGGTCCATCTTTTTAACTCTAGACTCAAACTCTTTCATGGAAATCTGATGTCCAAATGGTCTGGACCTTTTACAATTGTGAGAGTATAGAAGAATGAAGCTTTATAAATTGTAGGTGAAGAGAATAAACCCATGTTGGTTAATGGGCAGAGAGTGAAACTTTATTTTGAGGGGCAGCTGAAGGGCTTGGATGCCTTCACAGTGCTTAAAAAATGTTCTTGAATAAAGTTTGGATGGGGACTTTAAATCTAGCACTGCATGGGAGGAAACCCATGGTTCTTTTTGTCTTTATGTTGTTTCTTTTTAACCTTGAATAAAATGATGCTCTGTTTTTGTGAAATACTTGTTACTGCATGTTCTTTGTTCCTTGGTTCTATCTCAGGATGATGTTGTTTGTGTCAATAAAGGAGTGGAATTCCCATTATAATTTTTCTGGACAAGAACTTAGATAGGGAAGTACTTCATCTTTCTGCATTTATTTCTTCTCTTGTTTTTTCTAATAAATTTTTTTCTTGTAATAGAAAATTCTACTACTTATATACTGAAAATTTTGTTGCATAACTTGAACTGTATTAAATTTTTCTGCTTGAATTTCTATAGAAATAAAAATTCTATATATTTTTAAAGACCTACTTAAATTGGAATTCAATTCTACTGTATGTCACTGTGTAAATAAAAAAATCCATGTACTTCACTAATGGGAACTGAAATTCATTGTTTTAAACCCATTCACTTTATGAAATTATGTGGGGGGGGGGGGTACATGTTTGCTGGTTGTTGTGTTTTTTGTTGAAGGTGCATTTCTAAGGGGTGTTAGGAGTGCTTGCCTAATGTGGTAATAAACATCCAATTGAATCATATTTTCTAAATTTCCTTACACCCAATTCTCTCATAACCCACAAGTTTAATGCTAATTTTTGAGCTGTATTGGAAATTATCCACTGGACTGAATGATAGTGCATGTACTTGCTGGTTAACCAGTTGTAAATTAACCTTTGTGGAAAACAATATTTTTGAACTTCAATGTGACCTTTATACATATCTTTAATCTATTCTATTGAAAATATGTTTTGAACCTTAATTGTTTAATTGTTCTTCTCCATATTTAGAAGTCAACTTTGGGGAAAAAGTTGGGTTTTAAGTGTGGGGGAGGGGGTCAATTCTTGACTACGCTAAACTATGCTTAATTGAGAGCTCATAAATTCCCATTGCAACTGAAATCTTTTTGTTAAAAAATATTTAATTTTTTTTCAAAATTCTTTCATAATTTTAGGTTGTTAACTGTTTTCCAAATGGTTCTTGCCTATGGACAATATATCTTTGGTATTTAAGTTGCGCATTGAGTCTGAAATTATTGATAATGGATGATTGTTGAGTGATATCTACTTAGTGATTTAATGGATATTTTGGTTTTGGGACTCTCTTTGAAAGTGATTTGGGTTACATGTTTGTGGAGTTATGATCATATCCTTAGAACTGGAAGTTTGATTCTGATTCTAGGGGCCTCATTCATCATTTAATTATTAGTAGTAATTACCTTAGTGAGACAATGGAAATGATTTTTATATAAAACTTTTGGAACTAGAGTAGTTTGGGCATCTGGGATCCCATGGTGAGTCTCTGAGACCTTAGATGTTGGGTGCATTTCTGTTAACTTTAAACCCTCTGTTCACCTTGAATAAGAGCACTGCACAGTGCTTAGCACAACAAAACATGGCTTGGGAAAAATAAAATAAAGTGTCTAGGGTCAAAAATCAGTTCATTAAGGTGAGGGGAATGATGAACGCTTGATGAAGAAAGGGAGAATTGGTTTATATGGAAATCATTTAGGTTGTATCATTAAGGTGATTCAAAAAAATATATTTCTTTTTAGAACCTAGGTGAAAAATCGAAGTACAAAGTTCCTTGCTTAAGGTCTTACTTCCATTGATATTTTACCTTTTTCCACTCTTGGACTTAGAACCTCAGCTTGGATTGAAATGAATCATTAAGTAGTATCAATTATGAGGCATTAAAGCTTCATTACATGATGATTCATATCTTTATTGATTACTCTTTGAGTATTCATTTTAGGCAATACTTGATCTGAAAATTTATTTTCTTAAGCCTAAATCAATTTTAAGTCCTTTGTTTTTAAATGGCTGAACATGTTACAATGTGATCTTAATCATAAATACACTTTACTGTTTTTCAAAAAAAATAAGACATGGGATTTTTTAAGGACAAACAATGCTTAAGTGTGGGGTAATTTGATGTGGCTTTATTTTTACATAGTTTTTCCACAACTTTTATTTATTTTTTATCAATTTAATTAATTATTTTGACACTTTTTAATAAATAATGGAATTTTTGTATTTTTACTACTACATCTCTTAATTAATCAATTTTTAAAATTAAATTTGTGTTTTTAGTCTTTTAAATAGCTAATTTAGTCATTCTAATTATTTTAATTATATTAAATTACTTTCTAGTTTAATAATCTTAATTTTGTTTGCTTTTAAATATTTCTAAATGTTTATTATTTAATTATTTGTCATTTTTATTTGCATTAATTTAATTTAGCTTTTAATTTAAGACTTTACCATTTAATTCTGATTTATTGAAATAAACTAAAACTACTTTTGAACTAGTTCAATTATTCTGCTAAGTAAATAAGTTTAAGTTAAAGTTTAATAGAATAATATGTTTTTAATTTTAATTTTTCATTTCATCATCTAACTATATAACTTTTCTATTTAATATCTTTAGTTAATTTTAATTATTTAAATGATATGTTTGTAGATAATTCTTTGTATGTTTTTTTCATTTAGTTATAAATTTCTTTAATCTTAATTTTTATATTCTTAGTAAATACTTAAGTTACTTTTATTTATTAGTTTGATGAATAATTTAGTTAGTTTTTAGTTACAGTTAATTATTTAATCTTAAACAACATAGTAAAATTCTATTTTGTGTTAATTAATTAATGTTTTACCATTTTATTATTTGCTTTAAATTAATTTTTATGGATAATGTTTCAATTTTTCTATTGGTGATTCATCGCACCGATGCTGCGTCACACCGATTCTTTGTCGCACCGATGCTGCGTCACACCGATTCTTTGTCGCACCGATGATGCGTCACACTGATTCTTTGTTTCACCGATCTTCTGTCACACCGAAGTTTTTTATAACTATCGGTGAGTCGTCACACCGATGTTGCAATGCACCGATTCATTTCATTGGTTTTGGTCTCTCATATCATTGGTGTCTTATTTTATTTCAACTATTGGCGAGTCAACGACTCACCGATGTTTTTATTTATTTTTAACAAACAGTTTTTCAGGACGAGCCGATGTTGCTACTCACCGATATTTTTATTTTGTCCTGCTGCGACCGTTTTTTATTTCTCCTATTGGTGATTTATGACTCACTAATGCAAAACTTCAATCAGTTTCACGTCACACCGATTACTCTTTATTTTAATTATCGATGAACTATTTTTTTTATATTTTTCATTGTCTTATTTTTATTTTATCTTTCGGTGAGTCATTGACTCACCGATTCGCCCCAGCTATTTCGGTCTCACATTTTTTCACTTTTCACTCATTGATCTTCACGCACTCACCTACACAACCCCATTTCACACTATCGGTGAGTCCCTTGATTTTATTCCCATCGGTGCTTATGATAATTTTGATTTTTTCTATTATCGGTTCCACTCTGCACCTCCCCTTTTCCCTACTACTAATTCCTCTCGAGCCTCCTCACGACACACCGATCCCAGCTTCCTTCACGAGACACTGATTCATTCCTTCTATTAGTATCACCCTCCATCTCTTGTTGTTATTGGTTCCTATTCCTTCATCCTCCTCTGCCTCTTTGCTTTGCATTGCCCCTGAAATATCATGTTTTACATAGGTTGATCTGTAATCCACCGCATCATCTTCAGAACCATTCCTCATCTTCCTCCACAACTGAAGCCACTGAAAAAAATTCACTATACATTTTATTGCATTCCCAATTCATCACCGGAACAGAATCTTACTCAAATCACATTCCCAAATTCAAGCCAGTATTTCACACAAACTGAAATCAAACCCTAGAAACTTAGCCTGTTGTGGTAATTATGAAATCGAAGGTCGACCATCGGGATGAGGCGTAGTGTGAAGAAGGTTGTTGGAATGTGGAAGAGCGCCAACAGCTTTCTTGTGTGGAGAAGTAGACCCCCTTGTTGTACACCACACCAAAAGGTTTCCCCAGCCACTGGGATCTGCTACCCAGGTCCTCAAACTGAAGTTGTCGTGCTGAAAGAGGAGTTCCTCTGGAGTCGAGGCCGAGTGAGAGGTAGGGAGCTATGTCATCTAAGGAACTTGGACCTTGCTGGACTAAAAAAGATGATCGGGTGAACCAGGGGCTTCGCCATCACGGAGAAAGGACCGATGAAGAATACCCCCCTGCTTGTGCCTAATTGGGGGGAAGTGAAATATTTAATAAAAAAATATAATAAGAACAATATAATACAAGTAAAATTAAATAAATAATAAATTAATCAAATAAATATAATATATCACATAATAATCTTATATATATAACATTTATAACATTAATAAATAGATAAATTATTAAATAGAATACAAGTCAAACTAATAAAATTTTATAAAATTTTAATATAAACAATCATAATTTATAAAATTATTAATTAAAATAGATATTTTAACACTTCAATTTTAATAAAATAAAATAAAGTAATTAATAGTAGTCCAATTTAAGATTTAAATTAAGTTATGTTAACTAATTATTAATAATACTTATGTTAATAAAATAAATTAATGAATAAAATAAATTAAAAACATAATAATTTTATTAATGTTTTTTTAATAAATTAATAATCATAATATTAATATTTAATCTATTAAATAATAATTATCAACTTGTGTTTTTTTATTAAGTTAAATTTTAATGAGTAATATAACTCTTAACTTAAAAAAATAACTATTTTTCATTATTTGAATTCTCATTTTTTTTTCTGTTCTAACTTTGTAGGTTCATTCGAGAGATAGGAATACGTCCAGATTCACACAACTAACTTAGTGGAAGTTAGTTCTGAGGAAAAACTAGCATGATGTTTCGGTCGCGAAAAAACGCACGTGTGCGGTGCAATAGTGAAAGATGAATTCAAGTCGGTAAAGAGTTCCGATGACAAGCAGAAGAAGACAATGGGTAATTAAAGCAGAGAAAGCAACAATTTTTGTGGGATTAGGTGGATTAATTCCCTGAAAACACCAGACGTGGGAGCAGAGTGAGAACCGAAGGTGAATACTGGAGCACTTCTCAGAGGACCATTCCTTGGAGATCTAAGGTCCAGGAGAAGCAATTCATGCTAGCAGAGGGAGTTTCCTTCCTCTGTTTTCTTTCAATTCATCTCCTTTGCAATTGAATTGTTTTAGTATACGTAATAGAGATTATGTCTAGCTAAGTCTCTAGTTCAGGGATATATTGATGTTCCACTGGTTATCATTAAATTCTCATTTCACTTTATCATTTTAATGTATTCAGTATTTATCGGTGATATCGATACTGAATTTATTCAATCACACTGTTCCAGCAAAGTTTAATTTCAAAATTTCACAGTCAGTTGGCGAGATTGATTGTGGAAACACTTTTTAAAAAGATAATAGATTCAATAGAATTCAAGACTTACGGTGAGTTTGTCTTACTGTTTATCTTCAAATAGTTCATAGTTGATTAATTTTGGAGTGGAAAACTCTTAAAATTGGTTGACTTGTGTGACTTAACTCCTGGAAAGGTAGGTGATTCATACTCTTTACAGCGGTACTCTGCAACAACCAATAAGTGAATTGAAACACCTTCAAAACTAGTAGAATGAAGATTTTTCTCCGAGCATTTTAATAGATTGTTCTTTTAATCAGTGTTCTATATCTCTATTATTCCATTGTTTTACAACTATCTCTAGCTTCAACTTAGTTTTTAAACATGTTTACCAATGTTATATCATTCTAATGTGTATAAAAAGAAAGTTAATAAAAAATATATATAAAAAGTGAAAAAAATAGAAAATTCATCCCTCTGCTAACAACAGTGGAGCTTCCAGTTTTTTTTAAGAATATTAGTGGCCAAATTTACCTTCCCTGTGGGTTTGACCCTGCTTGCGACATATACAGTAGTTAGTAGGATTATAGATTTTAAACTTTGATTGAATTCAATGACAGTTTAGGTCACTAGTGTATGAAATATGTATAAATATCTCAAGAGGCAGGTTTTTTGGATGAAATGAGGCAAAGCGTGGCTGACTTTATCTCTTGGTGTCTCACATATCAGCTGGTGAAGGCTCGACATCGAGTTCTGATAGGTTTTTTGCAGCCAATTTTATATCCCAATGTGTAAATTGGATAGCATATCCATATACTTTATGACAGGGGTACCCTAGAAAATGAGAGGCCACAATGTCATTTGGGTGATAGTTGACTGACTTAGCAACTCATCCCACTTCCATGCTATCAGAGAGTAGAGTTTAGTGGAGAGTTTGGGGAAGTTGTACATGAAGGAGATCATCCACCTCCACGGGGTTCCCTCAATTATTGTCTCCAACCATGATGCATGGTTCACATCATGGTTTTGGAGAGGCTTGTAGGTTAAATTCATGACCCTGTTGAGGATGAGTATATATTTTCACCCCCAGAAAAATAAACAGACCGAACACACTATCCAAGTGTTTGAGGATATGTAGAGGGCTTGTGTGTTAGTATTCATAAAAATTTGAGAGGATCACTTACCTTTTTTAAAATTTTCTTATAGAAATAGATATCAATTTGATATATCCATGACACATTTCAATTCCCTGTATAGGCGACCCTACATGTCACCATTACATTGGACTGAGATTGGTGAGACATCTCTTGTTGGGCCTGAGATGGGTAAGGTGATAATGAAGATGGTCCAAGTGATCCATCATTAGATGAGGAAAACCCAGAGTATGAAAAAATTATATGTAAACCAACATCTTAGGCCTTTGGAGTTTGAGTAGAGAGGCCATGTCTTCATGAGAGTCTCCCCATGAAGTGGATTTTGAAGATTCACTCGAGGAAGAAAGATATCCCAAAGTTTTATCAAGTTTCTTGAGATCCTATGAAGTTTTGGAGAGGTTTATTACCATTTAGCCTTATCCCCACAGTTACAGAGGGTGCATGACATCTTCCATGTGTCTCTAATGAAGACAGGCATGTGTGACACTAGGCACGTTATTGATTGGGGAGAGTTGGACATCGAGGGAAGATCCACCTTCGCAGAGTACCCAGTTGTGACGAGGGATTGGAAGGAGAGGATACTATGTGGATGAAAAATTCCATTGGTTAATGTGCTATGGTAGCATGAGATCATGCAGGAGAGCTCTTGGGATCGGGAGAGCCAGATGCGAGTTTAGTATCCCAATCTTTGTACTTATTTTGTGATTTTTGAGGATGAAAAGTTTGAAGGGAATAATTTAGAGACTCTATTTTTTCCTTGTAAGACTTTAAAATATATTAAGGAATATTTTTTGAGCATGGAATTGAGACAACATGTGATTCCAAGGATTTATGAGCCCAGAATAAATTTATTAAAATATTAAATAAATTTTATATTGTATGCATGGTATTTCAGAAATAACGGGATATCTCTTAAATAGATAATTAGATCAAATATTTGAGACCACGGTTGAATCTGGAGCATGGGGTTTACCTTAAGTGCAACCTAATGTTGTTCGACATGGGATGTATGGTAGAGGCAACCGTTAGGGGGTGAATTTAATTAAAATGAAAAATACCTTTAATTATTTTAAATTAAATGACCTAAACCATTTTACTCTAAAAATATGATATTATGAAAAATCTCTAGGGTTAGCTGCATGACCATATGATCATTTAGAAGAGCCTTATACATTCTTCATTGGTGGATCAAGATCAGATGACGACTAACAACCAGATCAAGGTGAATCGAGGCACAACGAATACATCGAGACCTCTTCATCATGGGAAATTTCATTATTCACCAATGATAAATTTGAATCATGGTAGGGCTCATGAATTATGGTTTTATTCCCCTTTTTATTAAATCTTTGAAGCATGAATTGTAATCTACTTGTGATTCTTCATTTTTTCACCCATCGCATGATCCCATTTCTCCAATCATATCATTTTTTCAATTTTATTGTCTTCTCATATGCCATGATTGTCACCCTGGATTTCCCCTCTTGTAATATTTGGTAGTCAATTATGTTTATCACCCTTGTTATAGTGATGTTCCCCCATATTTCTTCAACTTTATCAACATTAGCCTATGTGGTTGTGGTTCGACATTACAAGGTGGGTTCTAGCATGATCAAACCCCCAAATTCATGACTGATTCTCATGCAATGAATGGATTGTCAATTTAAGGAAGAATAGGGATGGATCATTGGATGAGGGTGATGATTCCCATGTATTTGGGATTCTAGACTGGATGAATGTAATGGGAAGAAGATGAGGTGTGTTTAGGTTTCAAGCAGATCAACATAAACTCAATTTTTGGCCATCGGAGGGATGGAATCGATGCTCAGAGATGATTACTTACAATTTTTGGGGTCAAACCGACGGGATTCATGATGGAATCAATAAAAATGGAGGTAAAATGGTGAACACATAAAGAAACTATAGTTTCTTTGAAAAATGTGACTACACAACATGTAGTCATATGAGAAAATTTCATGTATCCCCCCTAACCGTGGTGCTAGGGTTTTGGGAATGATAAGTATCACACACCATGTGGATGGACCACACACCTTGTGACCCTCCCAGGGAAGATAGGCCATGTTCTAGCTGCACATTCCTAGGACCCCATGTGGGGGGAAACGCCATGTACTAGAGTATATGGGCACATGCAATAATACACAACACAACCAAGATCACATATCCAAACCCTGGATAGTCGAGTCAGGCCATGTGGGCCACCTACAAGCTATGTATGTTGACATGGTGACCTAGATGTTTCCATATGAGAAAAAGACTAGATAAAAGAGTCAGACCACATGTTTTTTGGACCTCTTACATCTCGTGTATCCTATTTTTGTTGAGAAACTTGTGCCTCTCATATCTCATTTGTTTTGACTCAAATATTTTCCCTTGAATACACTATATTTAGTCTTTTTCTACGTAGAATGAGATTGTATACTTCATAGTGTATTTTGAGACATGATTCAAGATTTTTTAGGTGTGACGCTTCTTTTGGAGGTGCTTCATGTTGGCAGCGATCAAGTAGGATAATCAGAGAGTTCAAATAGAGATGGTACTCCACTCATGTATCATCATGTGGTCCCTATATCCATGGATATGGTACTCCACTATCGTACAAGAATGTGGTTCCTCCAAAATATTTATACATACAGAGGAGGTACTCACTTATGTGGTTATAATTCCTTTATCCATGGAGACAGTACCCCCTATAGCACCAGGGTGTGGGTCCTCCACACTCATTGTTCAGATATAGAGGTGGCACTCCCCTTTCACACTAGGGAGTGGGTCCTTTATCCATGGAGATGGTACTCCCCTACCACACCAGGGAACATGTTCTTCACACATTACATTAGGCATAGATGACACTCTCCTATTTAAGGTGTAGATCCTCTATCCACAAAGATGGTATTCCCCTGTCGTGTCAAGGTGCGGTCCCTCTATACTTATTGTATTGATAGAGTGATAGTACTCCCCTTCAACACTAGGGTGTATGTACTTTATCTAAGAAGATGGTACTCCCCTATCGCACCATGGTGTAGGTCCTCTATATGGATTCTTCGAATAGAAACATGAGATATTGGGCATCTATAATGGACTCTTGGAACTATAGGATTACTCATCAACCTGGGCTGGGTTGTGAGATGGAGATCCCCTTTCTCTCTCACCTGTGTTTGTTTTATGAGAAAATGTATAATTGTACATTGGGTTTCATTTTCCTCTTTATTTGGGTAGAGTTGAATACTTTTATTGTGCCTCATATTTCACTCCCTTCAGTTTTCAGGGAATCCTACTGGTTATGTATATACTCCCTCCTACATGGGATTTTCCCACACATGCCATGTCTTATGAAGATAAAAGAGAGGTTAGTGGTGATTTCAGTAGAGCATAGGGATAATCAGGTGCATATACCATGTATGTTGATTGGTCTTAGAGATATCAAGTCGGGCTCTCTCAGCATTTCTTATCTAATTTTTGTCTGGTTAGGACATATTTTCTGGTTGGGCCTATATTTTTTCCTTTTTCTTTTCATATTACCCTGTCACACTATTTTTTTTATTTCCTAGAGGTTATTACATGAATGGTTTTTACTCTAGATGTTATTGTTTTTTATTTTTATTCCTCTACAATTATGCATGGAGATATTTGGGTGTGTGTGTTTAGGTACATAGGAAAAGGCATTCCATTTTAGTTAATCCTTCTTAGTTCTTGTCTCTAGACCCTATTCTATAAAGTCAGGCTTGGGGTAGTCATGGACCAATGTTTGACTAGCCATGTGGGTCCTGGTGGTTCGGGTCATGATAGGTACCCCAAAACACTTTCTCATTGGTATGCCTCTCCAACATCCAAATGTGATACATCTGGATGCTTCCATATCTTGTGTATAAAACACCACCCCACAAACACGGTCACATTAAATATCGCCCAAAGACACCTGGGCCATCATCGCCCCACAACATGATATCATTACATCTCACCTAATGACACCTGGTCCATGGAATAACTAGAGCAGTAGGGTATCATGAACATGTAGGAAATCAACCTTTTTTCATCCTCATTTCATATGCAGCCCCCACTATATTCCATCGCATCCTACCCGCAGACGCATGATCTATGTCACAACTAGCATATAATGCACTATCAAACCTCTGACCGTCACAGCCCATGAAACACCTACCTTTCATGGAAGAAAGAGCAAGAATTATAGGGTACCTAACCATCCATCCTCCCCATCAGATGTTGGGGAAAACACCCCTCATATAAATATGAGTATCGACACATATTTCTCGACATGAGTGATGAGCATATAAAAATCACAAGGAATATATATGGTATACACATGTAGTGACACACATGCCCATCCTATGGGTTCACAATAAGAGTTACAAAAAAATCACAACTTTCCCACACATTTTCCACATGCCACATATCGTATTTCTAACAAATTCCATTATCCAGCCCATTTGTTTCATTATTTATCAGCAACCACAATTAACCACAAAACCCATCATTTATTTGTTTATTAACCATTTCCATCCCATTAAGGAAACTAAACCCCAAACATTTCAAACTAGTTATTCCATCACTACCTGGGAATCTAGTGAAACACAGCCACGCAACACAAACAGCTCATTATTTACATCGAACCATTGCCTCGTCACCCCACAATCTCGACCAAACAAATCATCACCAAACCACCCCAAAATCACGACTAAGAAAACCATCACCTTGTTGCACCAAAAGAATTTCCATACAAACCATCACCTCACCACCCCAAAATTAAGGCCAAATAAACCATCACCCCGTTGTCCCAAAAGAACAACCACAAACACCATGGCCTCACCACCCCAAAATCAAGTACAAACATACCATCACCCAGAACCCCAAATCATGAGGAAGAGAGAAGAACCCACCATGAATCACCAATGGGGATCCACTATATTTAATGGATCAAATGAGGAGAAGGAGGATTGGAATATCCTCCAAAATCACACAGGGCCCTATACAAAACAATATATAAGGGAGGGTGCCCAAATGAATAAGAATACATTGAAAGGATTATAAAATTACATTTAATCCAACAATTACACATCTTTTAAACATTTCATGATGTGTAATCCTTGAGTTTTCAAAAAATTACAACTTTTACTGAAATTCACGTCTACTTGGAGTTATTTAATTAAATGTTGTCTATTTACCTTTCACGATGTGAATTTGTCTCTTGGAATCCATCTCCCTTCACTACATGATATCCATGAATTCACTAGCTATATAAGCTGTGAATCACCAATTCACATTGTGTAAACCATTCATGACATGAATATCTTATAGCAGCTCTGTTGCACCTCTAACCACCACGAAACCTTCTAAAACCTCCTCTAAAGAAACTAAACACCCAAAACTGGAAAGTAATGGACTGGGAAGGCACAAAACATTACAATATATACCTCTGAAATTCTTCTCACCCTTAAGAATCCAAAACCAAGCCTAGAAGTAAAGGGGTCTGAACAACCACCCCATAAGATACCTCTCAATGATATCATCATACTGAAAATGCTACCACAAACCAAACTAACCAAAATGAAACACCCAAAAACAACCCAATGAATCACATCACCATACAAACACATCACTACCTCTCACTGGGTGCAACACCACGTCATCCAATACCATCCACAACCACCACATTTCTACATAACCACACCAACCTATACACATCTGAATCCAACCACTACCACAACTAGCATAACACAACACAACATTATCCAAGAAAATAAATTAAGGAATATCATCCTCCATGTGAAGATATTATCTACTTTGGGTGACACTAAATCAACCACCCGATTTCAATTGTGTCAAAGTATAATGCGTGTTGTTTAGAATTCAGGTACTCCCCTTTTCATGTATCAGAATATTTATCACACATCACACATCAATAAAAAAACACAAATAATAAAATAGAGAGATCCAAACATCACATCACAATAAAAGTATATCAAAGAAAAACTTAAAAAAACTTTGGGAACTGGGCACACATCTACATATCTCACTCCCAATCACTCTCCTCTAGGCCACCATGCCTCCAAAAAGTGTGAACCAAGGGAATAATTCATCCATGAAGCACCCTCTCTTGGAAATCCTAGATCTCCTCTAGTCACTCCATTAATTTTTTTTCATCCATGATATCTAACTCTCCCCAATCAATAATATTTGAGTCATCATGAAGATACAAATGAAGATGAGACACATGGAAGACTTTTTGGATCCTCAATAATTATGGTGGAAAATCTAAACAATATTCCACCTCACCAACTCGCCCCAACACCTCAAATATCCCAAAAAACTTGATGGAAAGATTACTCCCCTTGAAAAACCTATACTTCCCATGTCAATGGGAAACATTTAAGAAAACATGGACCCTAACCTCAAAATACAAGGGCCGCCTCCTATGATTGTAATAGTACTTCTTTCAATGTTGTGTTGCTTTAATCCTCTCATAAACAAAATCTGGGTTTGACTATTTCTCTAAAGAATCACTATTTCCAACATGATCATGAATCACCTCGGCCTCTAAGTCTCTTCACTAAGACTCCTCCACTTACTACATCAAAGAAGACTGCACTGTCATATGAAAAATGAAATCTTTACCATCAACCACCCTTGAATCTATGTGCAAGGATACCAATTCCCTCATTAATCTCCAAGAATTCCCGAACTCTTGAATAATATCCCTTCATGAATTCCTGCTCAAAAATTTGGCAACAACATTTCCCTTTCCTAAGGTATAGGAGATATCAAAATCATAATTCTGAAGAAACACCATACAATTCCATTACTTCAAATTAATATGATGCTGAGAAAAGATATACCTCAAGCTCTTGTGATCCTTGAAGACTACAAAGAGATCCCCAATGAGGTAATTCCACCGCAACCATAGCGCAAACACATCCACTACTAGCACCATATCATGGGTGGAAATGTTATGCTCATGAGAAAATAACTGTTTAGACTCATATAAGACCATGACCCTCTACTGAATCAATACACATATCAAACCTAGATGAGAAGTGTCACAAAAACCTTAAACATCACCCCTCTTATGGAAACCAGAGCACTAACCAACTTAACTTTCAGATAACTAAAAAATGTATGACATTGAATAGCCTATGAAAAATCCTAGTCTTTCTTGGTCAATGTTGTTAGGGGGGAACAACTTGAGTGAAATATGACAGAACCCTTTGATAATAGATCACAAGACCAAGGATACTGGGAACCTTTTCTAAATCATTATATGTTTTTCAAGAAACAACTTCCTAGTCATTTGATAGTTCAAATTCCATACCCTGCTAAGATACCACATGTCTAATGAAATGCACCTCTCATGTCCAGAACTTTCACTTGAAATGATTTCCATAAAGTTGGTGGATTCAAAGAACCTGTAAGACAACTCTGAGAGGACTATAATGCTCCTCTGAATTTGAGTAGATCAATATGTCATTGATGAACATGACTATTTACTAGTCTAAGAATTCACAGAACATGGATTTTATGATCCCCATGAACCCAACTAGTGAGTTCATGACACTGAACGACATGAACAAAAACATGAAGTGCACATACATTCATCTGAATGCAGACTTCAAGATATTCCCACACTTCACCCTCAATTGGTGATATCCATACCGCATATTGATATTGTAGAACCTACTAAATCCTATCAATCGGTCTAAAAGACCCTTTATCCTTGGGAGAGGGTAACAATTATTGACTATCACCTAATTCAAACTTTGGTAGTCTATAAAAAACATCAAACTACTATCCTCCTTATTGGAGAACATCATCGGAGTACCCCACAATGACACATTGTGCAAGATAAAACCATTCTACATCAGATCGTCTATCTGAATCCCCAACTCTCGCAACTCGAAAGGTAATATCTGATAAGGATCCATTAAAATGGGAGAAGCACCAAAATGTAGGTATATCCTAAACTCAACATCACATCAAGGCGGTAGCATCACAAACTCCTCTAAAAAAACATCCATAAACTCCCCAATGACCATGGTAACCTCAAGCATCTCAGTTTCCACTGACTCCATAGACAATGCATACATCAAAGAGAGAAGGGGCTCCACACTCTGACTACCCACCTGATAACTTTGGTCACCAAAAAAGATAATTGGCTGACCATTCATATCTAAAAACATGAATCTCCTCCAGAAGCAGTACAATATATGCAAAATAGTAACAATTGATACCTTGGATGAAATGATATGGATACATATTTTGCAATAATATATCCTCCTAGGACTAATGTGTCCCCATCATCAGTCTACACCCCCGACATACATCAACCAAGTTGGTATGTCCTCTGAATGAACACTAGGGGCATGATAAGCTTCTCTATGTCTAGTACTAGAGCACAGACGATAGAGGGTGAAAAAAAGGAGTGAGGATATCTTGAATCCAACATGGCATAAAAAGAGTACTAAAAAATAGATCATGCCTTTGATGATCTATAGCCCCTCTAGCGCAACCACCTCCACTACCTAAAAATAACCACAGTTAGCTCCTCTACCTCTCTTCTAAAGACCACCTCCATGAACACTGATATGGGTCTGGAGGTCATCATGGCCCTCAAAATTAAAATTTTAACCTACACTAGTACAATAGTGAAGGGTTGAAACACAGAGAATATAGGTGAATGATCTAAGGGTATAAAAAAACCCCACTGTTGATAATAGTGGCTATATTTTTTAAAGGTTTTCTATTTAATGAAGAGAAAACAATATGAAACAATTTTTGATAATTTTCTATTTACTAAACTGGATGTGAAACAGATAAAAGATGTAGTGAAAAAGTGATGATGAACAGGTGATGAGAATAGGAGTGCTGAGGGTTGATCTTGAAATTTTCTCGAGAGATTTGAAACGTACTGGTTTATAAGATTTGTCTAGAATGATCATGCCTTGTTCAAAAGACCAAATCACTAAAAATATATAAAGAAAAAGGAAGAAAAATTACAGAAGTCTGAAAGAAGGAAATTAATTACAATATTTTTCATATAACAGGATGAGATCTGTTGGGAGGTCATCCATCCATGTAATTTCGCTACTAACACCTTTATTAGTAAGACCATATACCACCTTGTGTGCCTCGAGGTAAGCATGGGTGATAATATGATTGAGATTTGGTAGATGTTGTAGGAAAATCATCCAACTTGTTGTGAGGGACCACACCAGGTGAACCACCACCCCATGTCGAAGGGCTTGAATGATTGTAGTGGAGTTTCTTTAAATCCATATGTTATTCTATCCTTTTTTTTGATGAGACCAACGATAATAATAACGATGTTCATCTCTGCTTATAAGGTGGAGGAAAAACCACACATACCATAGCAGTATCCCAGAATATGCCCATTGTGATTTCTATCAACTATTCCATAACCCACAGGACCTGGGTTTCCTTTTGAGGCACCATCCATATTTTTTTATCTAGCCAAGGATAGGTGGATTCCAGAAGACCTCCAACATACCATTCAGCTGGCTAAAATTTCCTTTGATTCTAATCCGATGAAGAATTATAGGATCCTTGATGGAGTTGTGACATGTACCTTTTTGCATCATTCTAGATTCCTTTATATTGATGAAGATCCTCACCTGAGCTATATGAAAGTTGAAAGTATTATTGTTGTGAATGATAGAATTTCTTTCATTCCAGATGGAGTGAATCAGTTCGGCAACACCAACAATGAAGGGTTGTTCTATTTGAGGAGAGGCATACATAGTAGTACATCTTTGAAGATGACACCGAATGGAGTCCAAACCTATCCATCTGAAATAAAAAAAATGTCAAATATGTATTTCCATAAGAATGTTGTGAATCAGTACTGGTTTACAAGAATGTTTCGTCATTTGAATGAATTCACACATCGAAATGAGGGGTTAAATCTTCCTCGGTAGAAGACTTAACACATTGTAATATAGTTCTTGAGGTTCACCACTTCATGTACCAAATACAATAGAAGAACATGAAAAAAATTCAATAGGAAATGATCTCACCGAAGGTTTCTGAAGTTTATGAATTTTAAGATTGGTTAAATTGACTCCACAATCAATATCGCTGAAAGATCATGGGTTTTTGAACTAAAAAAAACATATGAGGAGAAAAAACAATTAAAATTTCAAGAATCAGAACCAACCTCGTTGGTTGAATCTAATTCTTTCCTAAGAAATTAAATGAAGAAGAAAAAGATTTAAACCTACAGAAATTTCAAATCCTTGAAGAAAAGAAATTAAACTAAGATCGTAAACATCTTCAAGAGCTAAAAATTACAATGTTAAAGAAAATATGAAATTGATAGAGAAATTCTCCCCAAAAAATGATGACTTTGTTATTGCTGTGCTACTCCTCTACAACTCGAGTTTTTCTTCGAATGATCTCCTGGAAGCTCTCTGGGTGTCCTGATAAAGTGAAGTGTCAATGGAATGAATCCTCCCATGTTGCTGCTCTATTTAAAAATATCTGATGTCATGCTCTGCAGCTTTTTCACACCTTACACGCACCGACTTAGGTAAGTCTTTCTCCTTTGCACCGCACACATGCATTTTTTTTGTGCAACACTCATCACTTTAACTATTCCATCATAACTAAACTCCCAGTAGTTGTTGGCATGAACCTGGATGCGATTCTAACTCCTACTTGTATCTACAAAGAGAAAAAGAATATGATTAAAACAGTTTTAAAACTTAAAAAAAAGGATAAATAACTATTTACTTATATAATTAAATATTATAATTATTTTTTATTTAATTTTATATTACTATATAATATTTATTTATAGTTATTTATTAATAAATATTTTAATTTATTATTTTATTTTATAAAGTTATTTAATTAACAGTAATAAAGTTAATATTTTAATAACATAATAAAAGATTAGTATTAATATAATTTTTTTAAGATTAAAAATTAATATTTTATTAAGTTAATTAATTAATTATTTTATTAGTATTATTGTTACACTAATTATTTTAAATTATTAATTTAACAATATTAAAGTTTATGTTTTTTTATAAATAACCATTTTTATTATTACTTAGATAATTACATTTTATTAATTAATTTATAGTTCTGTGTTTTATTTAAGTATTTAATTAATGTTATAATTTTTATTTTTGTTTTAGTGATTTTATTTTAAATTATTTTTTGTTTTTGTTTCATTTTTATTTTTTATCCGTATCCCCCCTTCTTCTCCACACAGCAGGGGGGGATTTGGTTTTCTTCGAGAAGCTTCCGTCGTGGCTTCATCTTACTTTTCACGGTAGTGCGACAGTGGATCCTTCCCGATAGGTCACTACAACGATGATGAGTCTTCAGCACATCGGTGGTGGCTTGAGCACCTCCCCAGCAAGTCACCAGGATGGCGAGTCTTCTCCCTTTTCAGCAGCAACACATGCAGTCCAGGGCAGCGACGACATCCACCTACATCGTTGGTGAACCCTCATCTAAGGTGGAAAATGGTTTCTCCAGATCCAAAAATAGGGGTTTGGTTTCTCAGTGGTGGCAGAAAGCGGGTCTTCACGATACTGCTTCAGTTTCATAGTGATAGTTCAAATCTTGTGGGTTCTGGCTTTAGATTTGAATTTGATTTCATTCGAGTCTGGATTTGGTCTGTGGTGTTTCTTCTGATCTGATATGGTATTGAAGTGGGTTGTGAATATCCAGTACAATTCTCTGTGCATTTGTGGCGGTAATGGTGAGTGGTGGAGATCTACTGGATTTGAGAGACATGCCGAGGCTGGCAGTTCCGGTACGACGATGGAATGGTGAGAAATATCTCATCGTTGCATTGATGGTGAGACAGGAAAAAGGGTATCGATGAGACAATGGAATGGGTAGACAGTATGATGAGCTACCGATGTGTGATGGTATCGGGTTCCAACGGCGAGTCAATGACTCATCGTTGCAATGTGATAGTGTGTTAGATATACACACCAAACCGGTTCTTTAAATTAATCTCCAAACTCGAAACAATAATAATTTAACAAAAATTCATAAAATTAAAACAAATAAAATTTGAGAAAAAATTAATGAAATTAATTTAATAAATGAAACTTAAACTAAATAAAATGAAATTAATATAATTAACTAATTAAAAATTTAGAACAAAAATCTAAAAGTAAACATAAATTTTAAAAACAAACGTACTTTTAAAAAGTATAACATTTAAAAATTGAAAAATTAAATTTCTAAATTAATTAAAACATTAAAAATTAAAAGATATAATTAATGGTTAGGATCAAATTAACTACTTAATTTAATAAATAAAGTGAACTAGTTATAAAAAAACAAAATTAAAGAATTAAAAATTAAATTAAGGATTAAATTAATAAATTGATTAAATGATTAATTAATAAAAAACAGTTTTATTAAATTGTATAGGAGATTAAAAACTAAAAAAAGTAATTAGAAAATTATTGGACCAGACAAATTAGTAAGATATAATTAATAATTAAAGGTTATAAATACAATATTAGTTATAAAATTTGGTTAAATAATAAATATAATTATAACCTTACAAAAGTGAAAATATTTAATAAAAACAAAAAATAATAATTAAATAAATGATTGAAAATACTAATAAAAGATCTGGAAAAATATGTGAATTGAAGGCCACATCAAATTCTCCCACACTTAATTATTGTTTGTCCTCAAACAATTTCATTTTTTATTGTCTTTAGCAAATTGAAAAATTATTTTTAAACATTCTGCTCAAAATGTAACATGTTACATAGTTTTAAAGCAGAGGAATAAATAATGCGACTGATAGGCTTTTCAAAATAAATCTTCAAATGAAATCCTTGCTAAATTCAAATTCCAAAATGTAGTCAAGGGAAGCAAATAATCATCTACCAATGGGGATGTCTTGCCTCGATCATGAAACTGCCTACTGACTTCTTCCAGTTCAAGATTAAGTTCTAAATTCAAGAGTGATAAAAGGTTAAAAGTAAGTGGAGTTAAGGACTTAACAAATGACACCTTGTATTTTGACTTTCACCTAGGTTCCAAAAGAAAAAATTAAGTATTTTTTTGAATCACCTTATTGATACAACTTAAATGATTTCATACAAATCTAATGTCCCCTTCTTAATCTGGTGTTCATTATTCCTCTTAACTTAATGAAATCATTTTTTATACTAGTAACTTTATTTTATTTTTTCCAACCATATTTGTTGAGGAAAGAACTATGAATAACACTTATTATAATTTAAAATGGCTTTAGTTAATAGAAACGCACACAATTCCTAGAGTCTCAGAGATTCACTGTGGGTTCTGCAATACCCATTTTACTCAACTTTCAAAAGATCTATATGAAAAACATTTATATTTTCTCACTAAGGTGACTATTTGATTAATAATTAATAACTGGGTCCCCTGGGAAAAAGTTATGTCACGACCCGTCCTAGTGGGGCCCGCGCTGTGACTCCCCAAGCCCGCCTCCAATAGGCCAGGGACTGGTGACTAGCACCGAGTAGTCATATCACTAACATGGGAGGCATTGCATAAGTACCTGTACACACGCACACATCTCCAAGCCCACAAATGCTGAAATGTAAAACAATAAGGAACAAAATCATGCATACAACTAAACCCCAACCAACAGAGTACGATGAAAGGTAGATTACTAAAAATAAAATGGGCCAGAATACAAGCCCACCAAAAATAAACAAACAAGAGTCTGAAAACTAAAAAGTCCAACCTATAAACAAAAAAGGTACTGGGACTGCTGCTCGTAGCCGTAGGATCGCCTCGGCTTGTAGGGAACTCAGAAAGCTCGGTCCTGTCCTGGTCCTCCCTAGACTCTGTCAAAAGGCTGCTCGTCTGCACAAGACACCAGACGTGCGGGAAAAGCCCGTGCAGGGGTGAGTATAACAATACTCAGTAGAGGACCCCGAAAACCATAAAGCAGTACACAAAGTAAAGGTACAGTCGTCTATGCAGAGTATATGTCTACAGAACATATAGAACAAACCAGATATACTCAAAACCTAGACCGTAGTCTAGGGACAAGTCACACAATCGCATAACCCTGTTAGGGGTTCTGTTCGAAGATTCCGTGATGCACTCGTTCCAGGAGAACACACTCCACAAGTCTTATAGCTCTGATGACGTCCGTCTGAGAAGTGTTGTTCGTCGGGAACCATCACGAGAGGTAGCTACAATCATTACGGGAGACACACTCCTGAGTGGGAATGTTATGTTAGATAGAAAGTACTCATTATGGGAGACACAATCCTGAGTGGAAAAGATCACGATACACAGATGAGGATCACTGCCAGGGCCATAGTAGATACCGCAACTCATTCAGATTCACCAGTTAGGTGATACACCATCTAGGTAGAGGATCAATGCCCGGTAGAGTTGGTCACGTCGATGCTTGACTCTACCTAGGGTCAGGAATGGATAGAGGATCTCGCTCCGGGCCTCTCGGAGGGATGTCGACTCTATCATAAAAAGTCCGGCTGAAGGGATCATACTCCTGTAGAAGGAAAAGATGCCTGACCTTCAGGGGAACGAGAAGAAGGGGCACTAACCCAAACTAAAGATGTCCAGGATACGGTGAACAAGAATACCATGTTGTTTTCCAAAAAGTACACGGCATGTAGAAAATATACACGTCGTGTTGTTTGACCCCGGGTACTGCCCGTGTACAACGGCCCATGTCTTAGGCTGGTCATGTGGGAAAAACTTAGTACACGGCATGTAGTTCGATGTACATGCCGTGTCCGAGTGACTGGGGTTGGCTCCGTGTATGCTGGCCATGTGCCCGTACACGGTCATCAACCCGTGTACTCCAACCCGTGTAATCGGCACAAGGGGTGACCCGCGCTACTGGCCTCACCTGGTCGTGTGATGGAGTACACGGTTGTGTACTCCATCCCATGTCCGTGTACCCCCTGGGTACATGCCGAGTCCCGCGTAGCCGCTCCTGTCATGTTGTACACGCCGTGTCGCCTGAAGTCGTGTAGATCATCCCGTGCCCGTGTATTTCTCAAAATACACGCCGAACTTCGGGGAAAGTCCAACACGCCATGTGAGCAGGGTCACACGCCGTGTGATTCCTCTCTAACCCCCAAAACCCTAGCCGCCGCCAGCACTACACGGCGTGTTCTTCGGAAGCACACGCCCTGTGTTCTAGAAATTTCCAGAAACGGCGTCCCTCGCTGGCACGCCTCCCGTGCTACTCCGATCGTCGATCCAGCCGTCCGATCGCCACGAAACCTTCAGGTTTTTGTCGACCCGACACTACGAAGCCACTTCCGGTGTTTTTGGGCCTCCGATTGGCTCTGAAAAATGATTTGATTCTCCCGCGCGAAGAACTCTCGAAGAACGCCGTTTACCGATTCGGTCCGATTCGTCGTCCGCCGTTATCGTCACACCTCTATAAGGCCGTTGTGGTGTCGAATATTCACTTTGGGATCGTTGCATCGCAGAATGGATGTGAAACAATTCGTTGTTCGTCACCCCGTGAAGAACGCGTAGAACGCATGGGAAAAGAAAAAGGGGGAGGAAATCCAACAAAAAATTTTTGGAACGAACTTCCACCGTCGTTCGTCATGGAGTTGATCCGCTCCCGTTAATAGGCCTAAATAGAGCAGAAATCAACATCAATAAATAACATGGATTAATTCCCCATAATCACCCCAAGAGAAAAATCCCTCCCGCAAGAAGGTTCGAATCCGCAGATCAACTTGTTCGTGGTTGACCCGCATTCGTCGTTTTAGATCAAGAACGGGGAAAGAGAAAAATTAAATAACAAAACCTACCTTTAGTAAGGATCGATCATTGACGAAGGTGTCGCGCTACCGTCATCTTCGAGATCCTTCAACGCTGTTGGCACAGTGATTCGCAGCCTCGATCCGTCGTCATTTTTCGCCGAGAAATTTCTCCAACGCCCCGCGGATTCTGTAGAGGTTCCTCTCAATCGTCGCCAATGATCAACAATTTCTTAACCCATTAAAGAAAGAAACAAGTTGGCATTTAATTATGCGGAATAATTAATGATGCCAACTTGCCATTTTTGAGACATTATGACACGTCATCAAATTTAGGAAACAGACGTCCCGTCACTGCGCTGCAACAGACGTTTCCATAAAAACAAAATAAACATTTAGCAATTTATTTTATTTTTATTTTCTTAAAAATGTCCAAAAATTAACTTTTTCCCTCAACCCGCACCGGTCGAGGTTAGGTTCATTCTTAGGTAAAGTCATCGTCCCAGATGCAGCGATGCCCTCAGATTTTTAATCCGGGCATCCGTTTGGAAACTGCCACAACCACGCACAAGTGCTAACTCACTAAAAAAAGTTCAAACCACAATTCCGGGCTCGTCGGACCTCAGAATGACGTGCCTCCTTCGCGCCCGGTCTCATAATATTTCCATATAATATTTAAAAATAATACACGGAAATACGAGACATTACATTCTCCCTACCTTGGGGATTTACGTCCCAGAAAATCCAAAACAGAGGCTACTCAAAAAGATGAGGGTACTGAGCACGGATCAGAGCCTCCCACTCCCACGTGCTCTCCTGAATATTCTCGTGATTCCACCGGATGCGCACCAAGGGAATCGATCACCCATGAAGGATCCTCTCCTGACGATCCTCGATCTCCACCGGGTACTCAGTGAAGGTCACTCCATCCTCGATGTCCAGCTCGCCCCAGTCGATGATGTGCGACGGATCGTGCACGTACCTCCTCAACTGCGACACATGGAAGACATCATGTACCCGATGCAACTGTGGCGGTAGAGCTAGGTGGTACGCCACCTCTACAACTCTGCATAGTATCTGGAAAGGTCCCATGAACCTCGGAGATAGCTTGCCGCCTCGGCCAAATCTCCGTAATCCTCGTCGAGGTGAGACCCGAAGAAAGATGTGGTCTCCCTCTTCAAACTCCAGAGGCCTCCGTCGTCGATCAGCATAGGACTTATGCCGGCTCTGTGCAGTCTTCATCTGCTCTCGGATGATCTGCACCTTCTCTGTGGTAGCTCGCACTAACTCTGGACCCATGAGTGCTGACTCTCCGGGGTCGGTCCAGCAAAGCAGTGACCGGAAGGGTCTCCCGTACAAGGCCTTGAACAGTGCCATACCAATGGTGGAGTGGTAGCTGTTGTTGTACGCAAACTCCACCAATGGTAGGTGGTCCTCCCAGCTGCGACCAAAGTTCATGATACATGCTCGCAACATATCCTCCAAAACCTGAATGGTCCTCTCCGTCTGACCATCAGTCTGGGGATGAAACGTTGTGCTCAAGCGTAGCTGAGTCCTAAAATCTTCCTGCAATCCCTTCCACAACTAGGACGTGAAGCGGGCATCTCGATCCGAGACTATAGTCGATGGAACACCATGAAGCCGAACCATCCCCTTCACGTAGAGGCGTGCCAATATCTTTACGGAACTCTGCTCCCTGATAGCTAGGAAGTGTGCCGACTTGGTGAGTCGGTCAACAATCACCCAAATGGAATCATGACCCTTGGACGTCTGTGGTAAGCCTGTCACAAAGTCCATAGATATCCCATCCCCTTCTACTCTGGAACTTCCTGGGGGTGAGCTAATCCCGCTGGAACCTGGTGGTCAGCCTTCACCTGCTGGCATGTGAGGCATCGAGAAACGAAATCTGCTACTGCCTTCTTCATGCCTGGCCACCAGAACTGTCATCGGAGATCCTGGTACATCTTTTCCACCCTAGGATGTACCACCAAAGGGGACGTATGAAACTCCCTCAAGACCTCCTCCTGCAACGCCACTGGTACAATAGTGCATCCTCTAAAAATAAGTACGTTCTCCCCAACTTGTGAATATCCATCAGGAGCACGTCCTGTGGATAATTGAGCACGTAAATCCACACAGTCGACATCCCCAAGCTGTGTCTCCCTAACTCGCTGTAAGAGTGGAGGGGTGTCAACCATCGACTGTAGGTAAGTTGTATCCTCTCCATCCACGAAGGATAACTGTAATGTGTCTAACTGCTGTGTCACTTCACTCAACAACTGTGAGATCGACCTTCAGCTAAGAGCATCTTCCACCTCATTCCCCTTTCCAAGAGTATAGATGATTTCAAAATCATAGTCCTGGAGGAACTCTATCCATTGTCTCTACCGCAGATTCAGATATTTTTGCGAAAAAATGTACTTGAGGTTCTTGTGGTCAGAGTAGACGATAAACCGCTCCCCCATAAGGTAGTGTCTCCACATATTCAATGCAAAGACTACCGATGCCAACTCAAGATCATAGGTCGCATAGTTCTTCTCATGTGGCCTAAGCTGGCACGGACCATAAGTAATCACTGCATGCCACTGCATCAGGACATAACCGAGCCCGGTCCCTGATGCGTCGTAGAAAACTACGTACCCGACACCCTCCTCCGGCAATCTCAAGACTGGGGTGCTCGTTAAACTCTGCCTCAACTGCTCAAAAGCCTGCTGGCACTTCTCTGTCCACACTAAGGGTTGCCCCTTCCTGGTCAAGGCCATCATCGGTGCTGATATCCGGGAGAAATCAGGAATGAATCTCCGATAATATCCTACCAACCCAAGGAAGCTCTGCACCTCTGTCACGCTCCGAGGTGGCTCCCATGCTAACACAGCCTCCACCTTGGCTGGATCTATAGCTACTCCATCTGTTTAGATGAAATTTCCTAGAAAGTGGACCTCCTAAATCCAGAACTGCCGCTTCGAGAGTTTCCCATAAAGCTGGTGCTCCCGGAGTACGGCCAGAACCATCCGCAGGTGTCTCGCGTGCTCCTCCTCTGACGCTGAGTACACGAGGATGTCGTCGATGAAGACCACCACGAACCAGTCCAAGTATGGCTGGAAGATCCGGTTCATCAGCCCCATGAACACCGCGAGGGCATTCTTCACTCCAAAAGGCATCACCAAGTACTCATAGTGACCGTAGAGGCATCTGAAAGCCGTCTTTGGTATATTCTCATCCCACACTCGTAGCTGGTGATAGCCTGATCGAAGGTCAACCTTCGAGAAACATTGTGCCCCTCTTAGCTGATCGAATAGGTAATCGATTCTTGGTAGTGGGTACTTGTTCTTCACCATCACCTGGTTCAGGCACCGATAATCCACGTACAACCTCATACTTATGTCTGCCTTCTTGGCAAACAAGACTGGGGCCGCCCAGGGTGAGATGCTGGGTCTTACGAAACCCTTACTCTGCAAATCCTCCAACTTCACCCTCAGCTCGCGAAGCTCTATGGGAGCCATTCAATATGCCGATGAGGAAATTGGTGTCGTCCCGGGGTGTAAGTCGATGCAGAAGTGAATTTCCCGGCAGGGAGGTAATCCTGGAACATCTTCGGGAAAGACGTCCTCATACCCCACCACCACTGCTGGGAACTGAGAGCTCACAACATCTACTGCTCTGAGGGTAAGGATAGCCAACTCACGAGTGATCGGCTGAACCCTCCTATACATGAGCCCATTTTGTGCTATCTGGGTTTCCTTTTCTCCGACAAAGGAAAACCTCATTCCATCATGGAGGACACACCGCACTCTTCGCCTAAACAGTCAATCTGGGTATGTACCAAAGATAACCAATCCATACCGAGAATGACATCGTAAGGCCTCGACGCTACCACCAAGAGGTTTTAACCAAAACTCTCGCCTCCAAGGGTAAGATCAAACTGTCTGTAAAGGTGCGTGATCTTCGAGTCTCCTCCCGTAGGTGTCTCCAAGCGTAAGGATCGATTCAACGGTTCTACTGAAATCTCGAGGTTTTGTACAAGACATGTGGATATAATGGAATGATTGGAACTTGTGTCTATGATTACGGAATCTAAGGTATAAAATACACAAATCATACCTCGAATCATCCCTGGAGCCCCTGGGTCGTATGCCTTGACCGCATGCAGCTGTCCCCGCCCCTATCCCCCAGCTCCCTGATCTTGGTGCGGACCTCCCGGGGGTGGTGGTGGAAGTAAGTCAAAGCGTCTGCCACCACATGCAGCTCTCCCTACTCCTCTTCCACGTCCGCTGCCTGGCGGGTCTGCCTACTCTGTTCTCTGCCTCTACCTCAGTGGTCCATCCACCGCTTCCCTTCCAGCAGCTCGACGGGTCAGCCAATCCCTAGCGAGATGTCCCCTACCGTCGCATGCGCATCATCACTTCTCCCTAGGCTGACTGGATCCAGCCTGAGAGCCCTGGACTGTCGATCCCCTATCTTGGGTCCTCCTCCGATGTCTCTCACGTCCTGATCCCTGCGTCTGATGCCAGCTCCCTGCCACCGAGGTCTTCGCACCTGTTTGCCTACTGCTGACTGTCGGCGGCTGTCTCTGCTCCGCCAAGAAGCTCTCGACCACCAAAGCTCGCTCGAGCACTCCAGCATAAGTCGATATGCATAGAGGAATAACACTAGATCAGATGTATCGTCGTAAACCACGGTCAAAGGTCCGAGCTCTGAAGTACTGATCCCTGACCATATCCATCGAGTACCTGGCGAGGTTGGTGAACCTTGATGAATAGTCAGCCACAGTCATACTGCCCTGCTGAAGCTGAAGAAGCTCTTGGATGTGTAAAACTCTCAGCGTAACTGGAGAGAACTCATCCCTGAAGAGCCTCTCAAACTCAGTCTACAAAAGAGTCTCCTCATCGTGAGTCTGTGTGGTCAGACTCAACCATCGTCTTGCCGAACCCTGAAGAAGGATCGCTCCTAGGATCACCATCTGGTCTGTTGGTGGCCTCACTAGACAAAAAACTCTGGTCACCGCATCAAGCCAGTCTTCAGCCACCTGAGGGTCAGGCTCACCTCGGAACCTGAGGGGTATCTGTCTCTGGAAATCAAGGAGTGCGCTAAGCCTGCGGTCCTTGCCGGTCTGTACTGCAGGTACCACTGGTTGCTCCACTGGTGGTGGCATAGTAGGTGCACCACCCAGTGGCAATGCCTGGGGAACTGGTCCCTGTATCGAAGCCTCGTCACTGAGGGGGTCATCCTCGTGATCGTGCTGCTGAATCCTAAAGGGTATGCGTCATGGAGGCATCCTGTAAGGAAACAAGATGTACCATGGTCAAAGATTATATCTGGATAGCTGACACAAAGGACATGGAAAACACAACCCATTCCTATATGATGCATGTACCTTTTATTTCCCCATAACCAGTGTCTTTGTGTACCGAGTCGAAAAGCAGGTTATCAAAGTCTTGGTGTATGGATACGTCGGCCGCCGCACCAACACTGGAGTCTCTGGCCTGAAAACCGAACCCAAAACACTTAACACTGTTGCCCCAAACCAACTCACAGACTCTTGGTCCTAAGGTAGAATTGACCTCCTCTGATACCACTCTGTCACGACCCGTCTCAGTGGGGCCCGCGCCGTGACTCCCCAAGCTCGCCTCCAATAGGCCAGGGGCTGGTGACTAGCACCGAGTAGGCATATCACTAACATGGGAGGCATTTCCTAAGTACCTGTACACACTCACACATCTCCAAGCCCACAAATGATGAAATGTAAAACACTAAGGAAGAAAATCATGCATAGAACTAAACCCCAACCAACAGAGTATGAAGAAAGGTAGATTACTAAAAATAAACTGGGCCAGAATACAAGCCCACCAAAAACAAAAAAATAAGAGTCTGAAAACTGCAAAGTCCAACCTGTAAACACAAAAGGTACTGGGACTGCTGCTCGTAGCCGTAGGATCGCCTCGGCCTGTAGGGAACTTAGAAAGCTCGGTTCTGTCCTGGTCTGCCCTGGACTTTGTCAAAAGGTTGCTCGTCTGCACAAGACACCAGACGTGCAGGCAAAGACCGTGGAGGGGTGAGTATAACAATACTCAGTAGAGGACCCTGAAAACCACAAAGCAGTATACAAAGTAAAGGTACAGTCAGCTATGCACAATATATGTCTATAGAACATATAGAACAAACCAGATGTACTCAAAACCCAGACCGTAGTCTAGGGACAAGTCACACAACCGCATACCCCCGTTAGGGGTTCTGTTCGAAGATTCTGTGATGCACTCATTTCGGGAGAACACACTCCACGAGTATTATAGCTCTGATGACGTCCGTCCGAGAAGTGTTGTTCGTCGGGAACCGTCACGATAGGTAGCTACACTCATTATAGGAGACACACTCCTGAGTGGGAAAGATCACGATACACAGATGAGGATCACTGCCAGGGCCATGGAGGATACTGTGACTCATCCGAATTCGCCAGTTATGTGATACAAAAGCTAGGTAGAGGATCAAAACCCGGTAGAGTTGGTCATGTTGATGCCTGACTCTACCTAGGGTTAGGAATGGATAGAGGATCTCACTCCGGGCCTCTCAGAGGGATGTCGACTCTATCACAGAAAGTCTGGGTGAAGGGTTCATACTCCTATAGAAGGAAACGATGCCTGAACTTCAGGGGAACGAGAAGAAGGGACACTAATACAAACGAAATATGTCCAGGATACGGTGAACAAGAGGACCATGCTGTTTTCCAAAAAGTACACGGCGTGTAGAAAATATACATGTCGTGTTGTCTGACCCTGGGTACTGCCCGTGTCTTAGGCTGGTCGTGTGGGAAAAACTTAGTACATGGCATGTAGTATGATGTACACGCCGTGTCCGAGTGACTGGGGTTGGCCCCGTGTACGCTGGCCATGTGCCCGTACACGGTCATCAACCCGTGTACTCCAACCCGTGTAATCGGCACACGGGGTGACCCGTGCTACTGCCCTCGCCTGGAAGTGTGATGGAGTACACAGTCCTGTACTCCATCCCATGTCCATGTACCCCCTGGGTACACGCCGAGTCCCGCGTAGCTGCTCCTGTCCTGCTATACACGTCGTGTCGCCTGAAGCCGTGTAGATCATCATGTGCTCGTGTATTTCTCAAAATACATGCCGAGATTCGGGGAAAGTCCAACACGCCGTGTGACCTGGGTCATATGCCGTGTGATTCCTCTCTGACCCCCTAAACCCTAGCTGCCGCCAGCACTACACGACATGTTCTTCAGAAGTACGCGCCGTGTGTTCTGGAAATTTCCAGAAACGACGCTCCTCGCCGGCGCGCCTCCCGTGCTGCTCCGATCGTTGATCCAGCCGTCCGATCACCAAGAAACCTTCAGGTTTTGGTCACCCCGACACCACGAAGCCGCTTACAGTGTTTTTGGGCCTCTGATCGGCTCTGAAAACATGATTTTATTCTCCCGCACGAAGAACAATCGAAGAACACCCTTTACCGATTCGGTCCGATTCGTCGTCCGCCATCGTCGTCGCACCTCTACATGGCCGTTGCGGTGTCGAATCTTTGATTTGGGATCGTTGCGTCGCAGAACGGATGTGCAATGATATATTGTTCATCGCCCCGTGAAGAACGCAAAGAACGCATGGGAAAAGAAAAAGGGAGAGGAAATCCAACAAACAAATTGAGGAACAAACCTCTGCCGTCATTCGTCACGACGTTGATCCGCTCTCGTTAATAGGCTTAAACGAAGCAGAAATAAACATCAATAAATAACATGGATTAATTCCCCATAATCAACCCAAGAGAAAAATACCTCCCGCAAGAACGTACGAATCCGCGGATCAACTTGTTCGTGGTTGACCCGCGTTCGTCGTTTTAGATCAAGAATGGGGAAAGAGGAAAATTAAATAACAACCCCTACCTTTAGTAAGGATCGATCGTTGACGAAGGTGTCGCACTGCCGTTGTCATCGAGATCCTTCAACGTCATTGGCGTAGAAATTCGCAGCCTCGATCCGTCGTCGTTTGTCATCGAGAAATTTCTCCAACGCCCCACAGATTCTGCAGAGGTTCCTCTCAATCGTCACCAACGATCAACAATTGCTTAACCCATTAAAGAGAGAAACAAGTTGGCATTTAATTACACGGAAGAATTAATGACGCCAACTTTCCATTTTTGATACATTATGACACATCATTAAATTTAGGAAACAGACGTCCCGTCGCTGCGCTGCAGCGGACGTTTCTATAAAAACAAAATTAACATTTAGCAATTTATTTTATTTTTATTTTCTTAAAAACGTCCGAAAATTAACTTTTTCCCTCGACCCACACTGGTCGAGTTTAGGCACATTTTTAGGTAAAGTCATCATCTCGGACGCAACGGTGCCCTCAGATTTTTAATCCGGGCATCCGTTTGGAAACTGCCACAACTGCGCACAAGTGCCAACTCACTAAAAAAAAGTTCAAACCACCATTCCGGGCTCATCGGACCTTGGAATAATGTGCCGCCTTCGCGCCCAGTCTCATAATATTTCCATATATTATTTAAAAATAATACACGGAAATCAAATACATTACAAGTTCAAACTTCCAATTCCTAAATATATGATCTCATTCTACAAATAAGTATCCTATATCACTCTCAAATGTAGTTCCTAAACAGAACATTCATAAAATCAATAACCAAATCATTCAGAAGTCATTAATAATCACAAGATTTAGATTCATGGAAGCTCTTAAGAAATAGTAAGTAACTTTTCTTACGCAAGACTGATTTGAAGTTTAAGGTTAAGCCTAAAGACATTAAAATCTGAGAAAGGATTTTGACAAATTTTGACCATCTTTTTAACAAAAAGTTTAAAGAGTTGAGGGATTTGATGGGATTCCAGTAAATCACAAATTATAAAAACATAAGTTGACCTCCTTACCCACACTTAAAACCCAACATTGTCCCTAAAGATGAATTCCAATGTTGAGAAGACAATTAGATTATTTAATGATCATAACATATTTTCATTAAATTAGATTTCTAACATTTTTAAGGGTCTCAGTGGGGTTCAAAAGGTTTGAATTTTCCAATAAATTATATTACAACAGAATAACATGTAAGTACATGCATTATCATTAAGTATAATAAATAGAAATTTTGAATTAAGTTCAAATAGTTGCATGTAAAAAATTAAAGTACACAATTAAAAGGGTGTAGTATTTTAACATATTAGATTCATTTGGATGTTCAATTAAGCATAAAAAATTCATGCTAAACACCCTAATTAAGAACAAAAATCCAGGGATTACCCCCACACTTAATTTAATACAGTGAATATTTTAAACCATTGAAACACAATTTTTAGCAAAAAACATAAGTAGCAGAATATTTCCAGCAAGGAGGCATAAGTAGTTTAATTTCTAGTAGAGGTATATGCAAATAAATTTTCCAGCAGCAGAAAAAAATTAAGGACTCAACACTACTAACTAGTGAGTCTCCAATAATAGTGGAATGGTGGATCAAGTGCAACGATGAGTCAATGAATCATCGTTGAACTGAGTAATGGTGACATAAAATTGAATTTTTTAATGTATATGTGGAGCAGAAAAAGAAAACCAAAAACAAAATGAAATAACTTCCATGAAATAGTTTTATCCATTTATGATCAAGCATGAAACTCTATGTGAGTTGAAGAACAAAGGAATGTTATGAACCTCATTAAAACCTACAAAATCATACATATTATTCTAAAAATAAGAACCAGGGAGACCAAGAATAAAAATCTAGCAAAAACAGAGTGCAAATACACTACCAAGAAACAATTTATTCAAAAACAAAACAGAATCATAAGTAAAAACAAAGCATGAACCATGGTTTGAACTCTATGATGAACTAAGTTTTAAGTCTTTAGTTAGAGTTTATTTAAGTCACAAAAATTTGTTTTGTTGAAAAAAAATAATGGGTTTACTACCATGTAGAACTATATTTAAAGTCCATAGCTGGAACTCACCTAGAAACTAACCATGGTCACTAGGTGGGTGTGGTTTCTTCAGTAGGAACCACCACATGTGTTTTTTACAAATGTTTTTAAAAGAATAGGGAGAATTTTGGGAACCTAATATTCTAAGGAAAATAGAAACCAAACTCTCATCATCTCCAAAAGTCCCTAACTAACACCCCATAATAGTTGTGGACATGTTGCTGTCAACTTCTGGAATAATTTTGGAATAGTAAATCATTAAACCCAAAATAAGTGAATACATTAAATGGGTTTCTCTATGGGGTAGAACTAAGTCCTCACGGTTTTTCTCTTCACTCACAACCACAAAAGTTTCTTAGAAAAGGTGAAATGAACTATGTTTTTATAGAAAAATTCTAAGAGGTTTATTAAGTTCAATTTGAGATGATTCTTGAATGTTTGAAATTAATTTGGATTCCTCTTTCACAATTATCTTAGATGTAAGAATAAAATCATCAATACCAATTTTAGATTTAGTAAATAAAGGAAAATTTGATATATGATCTAATACATTTAATACAAATTCCATTAAAACAAATTCCACAAATAGTAAATCACAATCAACATTTCTATGCTTAAGATGCGTGGGTATAACAACCAAGGAAAGATCACTTATCTCAACCTTTTCAAATTATAGTTCGTAAATAATTTGACCAACTTGATTTTCTAAATCATGAATTTCAGTTTCATCTTTTTTAAGAATTTCATCATTTATGTTCCTAAATGAGTTGGTCAATATATCATTTTTTTCAAAAATCAATTACATGTTTGATGTTATTTTTTTAAATTTAGGAATTTAAATTTTTAAAAATTCAGAAAATTTATTTCCTTCATTGATCAGAAGTTCCAAATGGTTATCCTTTTAAGTTTCCAAAAATGAGAGTCTATCCATATCCTTTCTATAAAATTCATCACAAAAATCCCAAAACTCTTCATCATTATGAAACACTAAAAACCCTTTTGTGAGTTTTTCCAAGAAACTGCACTCATCATCATTTAATCCATGATAGAAACATTGTAAAATAACATTCAAGGGGATTCTATAATTGGGGCATTGATCTATAAAATCATTGAACCTGTCCCATGCCTCACTAAAACTCTCCTAATGATTCCTAATAAATTGAGCATTCAAAATCCTATAGTGACTATGTCTTTGACTGACTATTCTACGCATTTTTCAGATTTCAAAGATGTAACCAAAACAGTACCAGTTCACTTAGATATATTTTTTTAGAAATTGTCAAGATTAAATAATTGAAACAAGAAGTTTTTTCAAGCATTATATTTTTTTATCAGTTCTTTTTTTGTTTGTTTTTGTGTTTTTTATATTGATTTTTTGTTAAATTTTCTAACCCTAGGACACTCAGTTCATGCCTTATCTGTAAATGGTTCTAAATTTTGGTATGGGTCTAAGGGTCGACACAGACCTAAAAATTAAAATTTTAACCTACACTAGTACAGTAGTGAAGGGTCGAACCACATAGAAAATAGTTGAATGGTCTAAGGGTTACATACAAAACCCCACTTTTGAAAAAAATGGGTGTGTTTTTTATAGGTTTTATATTTAATGAAGTGAAAATAAGATGAAATAATTTTGTACAATTTTATGTTTACTAAAATGGACGTGAAACTGATAAAAGTAGTGAAAAAGTGATGATGAACAGGTGATGAGAACAGGAGTGATGATGATTGATCTAGAAATTTTCTCTAGTGGTTTGAAATCTACTGGTTTATAATAACGTTTCTTCATTTGATAGAATTCACACCTCAAAATGAGTGGTTAAATCTTTCCCTCTAGGATACTTAACACAGTGTATTATAGTTCTTCAGGTTCGCCACTTCAAGAACCGAATAAAACAAAAGAACATGAGAAACATTCAACAGGAAATGAACTCGCCGAAAGTTTCTGAAGTTTATGAATTTTAAGATTGGTTAAATTTACTCCATAATCTACCCTGATTAATAATAATGAATGTTTAAAAAAAAATGAGGAGTGAAGACATTTAAAATTTAAAGAATAAAAACCAACCTCGTTGGTTGAATCTGATTCTTTCCTAAGAAATTAAATGAAGAAGAAAAAGATTTAAACTAGTAAAAATTTTGAATCCTCAAACAAAAGAAATTAAACTAAGATCATAAACATGTTCAAGAGATAACAAATAAAAAGTTAAAGAAAATATTAAATTGAGATAAAAATTATCCCTAAAAAATGACAACTTCGTTAATGTTTCTCTGCTCCTCTGAAACTCTATTTTTGCTTCAAAGGATCTCCTAGAAGCTTTTCAGGTGTCATAAGAAAGTGAAGTGTCAATGGAATGAATCTTACCATACTGCTGCTCTGTTTAATAACATCTGATATGGTGATCGGATGCTTTGTCAATCCATACATGCAATGAATTAGGTAAGTCTTTCTCATTTTCACCACACATGTGCATTTTTTGTGCAACAATCGTCACTTTAACTATTCCACCGTAACTGAATTCCTAGCAGTTATATGGAAGAATTTAGACCCGATTTTAGCTCCTGCTTGTATCTGAAAAGAGAAATAGAATAAGATTAAAACAGTTTTAAAACATAACAAAATTGTTAAATAACTATTTGCTTATATAATTAAGTATTATTATTATTTTTAAATTAATTTAATATTACTATATAATTTACTATAAAGTTATTTTTTAATAAATAATTTAATTGGTTATTTTATTTTTATAATGTTGTTTAATTAACATTATTAAAGTTATTATTTTAATAACTTAATAAAATATTAGTATTAATATTATTATTTTATGATTAAAGTAATTATTTTATTAAGTTAATTATTATTATTATTATTATTAAAATTATTTTCAAATTTTAATTTAACAATATTAATGTTAATGTTTTTTATAAATAAACATTTTTATTATTATTCAGATAATTAAATTTAGTTAATTAATTTATTGTTATGTATTTTATTTAATTATGTTATTAATGTTATATTTTTTATATTAGTTTTAATGATTTTATTTTAATTTATTTTTTGTTTTTGTTTTATTTTTATTTTTTTATCTTTATCCCCCCTTTCTTCTTCTCCACACAGCGATGGGGGGGGGATTCAGTTTTCTTTGAGAAGATTCTGCTGTGGTTTCATCATATTCTTCACGGCGGTCTGACTCCTCCTCCTCCCCAGCAGGTCACTACGATGATGGCGAGTCTTCATCACAGCGGTGACAGCTCTAGCTCCTCCCTAACTGGTCACCATGATGGTGAGTCTTCCCCCTTCACAGCAGCGATGCAGGCGGTCCAAGGTAGTGATGGCGTCCACCTACTTCTGCGGTAGACCCTCATATGCAGTGGCAAATGACTTCTCTAGATCCAGACTGAGGGGTTTGGATTCTCAGTGGTGGTAGCGAGTGGGACTTCACAACACTACATCAATTTCATGGTGATAGTTCAGATTCGGTAAGTTCTAGCTTAAGATTTGAATTTGATTTCATTTGAGTCTAGATATAGTCTGTGGTGTTTCTTCTGATCTGATATGGTAATGAAGTGGTTTGTGAATCTATGGTTTGAGTTGTTGTGGATTTGTGGTGGTGACAGTGAGTGGTGGAGTGATGCGAGCTTTGAGATACATGGTGAGGCTGGCAGTGTCGGTAAGATGATGGAACTGTGAGAAATGTCTCACCATTGCAGTGATGATGAGACATGAAAAAGGGTATCATGGTATCTGTGAGACAATGGAAGGGGTGGATGGCATGATGAGCTACTGATGGGTGACAATAGCAGGTTCTAATAGTGACTCGATGAATCACCGTTGCAATGTGACAATGTGTCAAACTTAGCCACAAAAAGGTGTCTTTAAATTAATCTACAAACTTGAACAATAATACGTTAAAAAAAGTTTAAAACATTAAAATAAATAATTAAAAAAACTCAATTAATTAATCTAATAAACGAAACATAAACTGAAAAAAATGAAATTAAAATAATTATCAAATTAAAAATTCATAACACAAATCTATAAGTAAATTTAAATTTTAAAAAATAATATACATTTAAAAATTAGAAGAATTAAATATTTAAAAAATAAATTTCTAAATTAATTAAAACATTAAAATTAAAAGATATAATTAATTATTAGGATCAAATTAACTACCTGAATTATTAAATAAAGCAACCCAATTATAAGAAACCAAAATTAAAGAATTAAAAATTAAATTACTGATTAAATTAAGATATCGATTAAATGGTTAATTAATAAAAAAATTATTAAAAAGTGAAGGAGTTTAAAAACTAAAAAAAGTAATTTGAAACTTATTGGACCAGAAAAATAATTAAGATATAATTAATAATTAATAGCTATAAATTAAAGATTAATTATAAAAATTGGTAAAATAATAAATTTAATTATAACAATAAAAAGTGTAAATATTTAATAAAAAAAATTAATTAAATAAATGATTAAAAATACTAATAAAAGATTTGTAAAAATAGGTGAATTTAAGGCCACATCAAATTCCCCCACACATAATTATTTTTTCTCCCCAAACAATTTCATGTTTTATTGTCTTTAGAAAATAAAAAAACGATTTTTAAGCATTCTGCTCAAAATGTAACATGTTACAAAGTTTTAAAGGAGAGGAATCAAGAAAGTGATTGATAGGATTTTCAGAAGAAATATTCAAATGAAGTCCTGCCTAAATTCATTTTCCAAAGGGTAGTCAAAGGAAGCATAGAATCTTCTACTAATGAGGATGTCTTGCCTCATTCATGAAGCTACCTACTGACTTATTTCAGTTCAAGGTTAAGTTCTAAGTTCAAGAGTGATAAACAGTTAAAAGTAAGTGTAGTTAAGAACATAACAAAAGGTACATTTTATTTTGACTTTCACCATGGTTCCAAAAGAAAAAATTAAGTAATTTTTTTTGAATCACCTTATTGATACAACTTAAATGGTTTCATACAAATCTAATGTTCCCTTCTTCATCTTGTGTTCATTATTTCCCTCACTTTAATAAACTCATTTTTGACACTAGGCACTTTATTTTATTTTTTCTAGCCATATTTTTTGAGAAAATCACTGTGCATAACACTTATTGAAATTGAAAATGGATTTAGTTAATAAAAATTCGCCTAGAACCTAGAGTCTTAGAGATTCATTGTGGGTTCCCAAATGCCCGTTTTACTCCTATTTCAAATGATCTATATGAAAAAAATTTATAATGTCTCACTTAGGTGATTATTTGTTTTGATAATTTAAAAGTGGGTCGCCTGGGAAAATGTTCAAACTTCTAGTTCCTAGAGTTATGATCTCAATTCCACAAACATGCAACCTGCATTGCTCTCAAATATAATTCCCAAACAGAACATTCCTAGAATCAATAAGAAAAATCATTCAGCACCCATTCATCATCACAAGTTTCAGATTTATGGAAACTCTTAAGAACCAATAAGTAACTATCCTTAGGCAAGACTGATTTGAAGTTAAAGGTAAAGCCTAAAGAGATTAAAATTTTAGAATGAATTTTGAAATTTTTTAAATATCATTTAAACAAAAAATCTAAATATTTGAGGGATTCCAATAAAGCATAGCTTAGCACAACATAAGTTGACCCCCTCCCCCACACATAAAACCCAACTTTGTCCCCAAAGTTGAATTCAAATGTGGAGAAGACAATTAGACCAGTTAAATATCCTTACATATTTTCATTAAAGTAGGTTGATGACATGTTTAAGGGTCTCAGTGAAGTTAAGAAGGTTTCAATTTGGCACAAAATTCTATTACAACAAAATCACATGTAAGTAAATTCATTATCATTAAGTCCAGTAAATATAAATTTTCAATTAAGTTCAAACAATTGCATGTATAACATTAAAGTACATAGTGAAAATGATGTAGCAGTTTAACATATTAGATTCAATTGGATGTTTAATAAAGTAGAAAAAATGCATGCAAAACACCCTACTTAAGAAAAACCATCCATGGGTAACTCCCCCAACACTTAATTCAATACAGTGAAGATTTTAAACCATTGAAACACAATTTTCAGCAACAAACATAAGGGGCCGAATTTTTCTAGTAAATATGAATAAGTAGTAGAATTTTCAGTAGAGGTATATGCAAATAAATTTTCCAGTAATATCAAAAAATTAAGGACCCATCACTACAAACAAGTGAGTTGCCACTAGTAGTGGAACAATGTCTCAAGTGCAATGGTGAGTCAATGACTCACCATTAAACTATGTAATAGTGACTTAGCAGTGAATTTTTTTAAAGTATATATGGAGAAAAAAGATAAAATCATAAATAAAATGAAAGAACTTCCCTGAATTTTTTTATCTATTTATTTTCATGCATGAAACTCAATGTGAGTTAAAGAAAAAAGGGACGTTCTACTCCTCATTGACACCTACAAAAATATACTTATTATTCTAAAAATAAGAACCAAGGAGACTAAGAATAAAAATCCAAAAGAAACAGAGTGCGAAGACACTAGAAAGAAACACTTTATTCAAAAACAAAACAAGAACCAAAATAAAAACAAATCATGAACCATGGGTTGAATCCCATGAAGAAATAGTTTTAAGGCTTGAGTTAGGCTTTATTTCAGTCATTAATTTTTTTTATTAAAAAAAACATGGGTTGTCTCCCATGTAGTGATAGATTTAAAGTCCCCAACCATACTCACCTAGAAACTAATCATGGTCACTAGGTGGGTGTGGTTTCCTTTGTAGGAACCACCACATGTGTTTTCCCCAAATGTTTTTAATATAAAAATGAGAATTTTGGGAACCTAATATTCTATGTAAAATAGAATCCAAACTATCATCATCTCCAAAAATCCCTATCTAACACCCTTTAATAGTTTCAGATATGTTGCTGCCAACTTCAGGAATTGTTTCGAAATAATAAATATTTAAACCCAAAAGAAGTGACACTATTAAATGGGGTACTCTATGGGGTAGCACTAGGCCCTAAAGGTTTTTTATTCACTCACAACCTCAAAATTTTCATAAAAATGGTGAAATGAATGGATTTTTCACAGAAAAATTCTAAAATAGGTTTATCAAGTTCAATTTGAGATGATGCTTGAATGTTTGAAATTAATTCAGATTCATCTTTAACCATTATCTCAGATGAAAGAATAAAATCATTCATCCCAATTTCAGATTAAATAAACATAGGAAAATTACATATATGATCTAATACATTTAATTCAACTTCCATTAAAACAAATTCCACAAATAGTAAATCAAAATCAATATTTCATGGCTTAATAGGAGTGGGTATGACAACCAAAGCAAGATCACTTATCTTAACCTTTTCAAATTTCTATTTGTGAACAATTTAACCAACTTGATTTTCTATGTCATGAATTTCAATTTCATCTTTTTGAAGAATTTCATCATTTAAGTTACTAAATGAGCTAGTCAATATATAATTTTTTTCACAAATAAATTCGATGTTTGAAGTTCTTTGTTTAAATTTAGAAGTTTTAATTTTTAGAAATTCAGAAAACTTATTTCCTTCATTGATCACAAGTTCCAAAAATTATCATTTTATGTTTCCAAAACTGAGAGTTTATCCCTATCCTTTCTAGAAAATCCATCACAAATTTCCCACAACTATTCCTCATTGTGATACACTGAAAACCCTTTTGTGTGTTTTTCCAAGACACTACACTCATCATCATTTAATCTATGATAGAAACATTATAAAAGAACATTCAAGGAGATTCCTTGACTGGGACATTGAACTATAAAATCATTGAACCTATCCCATGCCTCACAAAAACTCTACTAATCATTCTTAATAAAGTGAGTAATAAAAATCTTATAGTGCCTACATATTTGACTAGCTATTATGTGGATTTTCAGATTTTAAATATGTTATTGAAACAATACCAGTTCACATAGTAATAATTTTTTAGAAACTAAAAAGATTTAATAATTGAATCAAGCAGTTTTATCAAGCATTATATTTTTTAGTAGATTTTTTTAGCAGATTTTTTTTTGTTTTTTTATATTGATTTTGTTTAAATTTTATAACCCTAGGACACTCAATGCATGCCTTCCCTAACATCGGTACAAAATTTTTGTATGGGACCGAAAGTCATCACGACCCTCAAAATTAAACCTTTAACCTATAGTAGTAAAGTATTGAAGGGTCAAACCACATAGAAGATAGGTGGATGATCTAAGGTTTTTTAAAAAAAAACCCCAATGTTGAAAACATTGGGTGTATTTTTTATAGGTTTTGTATTTAATGAATTGAAAAAAGATGAAATAATTTTTGATAATTTTTTGTTTACTAAACTGGATGTGAAATAGATAAAAGTAGCACTGAAAAAGTGATGATGAATAGGTGATGAGAACAGGAGTGTTGAGGGTTGATCTAGAAATTTTCCCAAGATATTTTAAATATACTGGTTTATAAGAATGTTTCTTCATTGAATCTAATTCACACATTGAAATGAGTGGATATATATTTTTCACTAGAAGACTTAACACACTGTATTATAGTACTTGAGGTTTTCCTTATCAAGAACCAAATACAACAAAATAACATGAGAAAAATTCAATAGGAAATGATCTGGCTGAAAGTTTCTAAAGTTTATGAATTTCATGATTGCTTAAATTGACTCTATAATTGATCTCACTTAAGGATCATGAAATTTTTAACTAAAAAAACATATGAGGAGCGAAAAAAATTAAAATTTCAAGAATCAAAACCAAAATCACCAGTTGAATCTGATTATTTCTTAAGAAAATAAATGAACAAGAAATGGATTTAAACCAGTAGAAATTTAAAATACTCGAACAAAAGAAATTAAACTATGATCGTATAAATTTTTAAGATATAACAATTAAGAAGTTAAATAAAATATGAAATCAAGAGAGAAAGTCTACCTAAAAAATTATGACTTTGTTACTACCACTCTACTCTAATGTAACTCCAGTTTTACTTTGAAGGGACTCCTAAAAAGCTCTCTAGGTGTCACGAGAAAGTGAAGTGTCAATGGAATGAATCATCCCATGCTACTTATCTATTTGAAAACATCCACTATCATGATCTGATGTTTTTTCACCCCTTACATGCACTGAATTAGGTAAGTCTTTCTCCTTTGCACCACACACATGCTTTTTTTTTGTGCAACACTTATCATTTTAACTATTCCATCATAACCGAATTCCTAGGAGTTATTGGGATGAATCTGGACATGATTCTAGCTCCTACATGTATCTGCAAAGAGAAATAGAATAATATTAAAACAGTGGCGGTAGCTTGAGATCCTCCCCAGCAGTTCTCCTCAACGGCGAGTCTTCCCCCTTTGTAGTAGCGATGTAGGCAGTCCAGGGTAGCGACGACGCCCACCAACTTCAGCGACAGAACCTTATCTACGGTGGTGAATGGTTTCTCCAGACCCGAATAGAGGGGTTTAGCTTCCCAATAGTGGAAATGAGTGGGTCTTGACAATAATGATTCAGTTTTGCGGTGATAGTTCTGATCCAGTGGGTTCTGGCTTCATATTTGAATTTGATTTCATTTGATTCTGGATCTGGTTTGTGTTGTTTCTTCTGATCTGATATGGTATTGAAGTGGTTTGTGAATCTATAGTCTGAGTCGTTTTGGATTTGTGGTGGTGACGAATAGTGGTGGAGTGCTGCTGGCTTTGAGTGATATGGCGAGGCTGGCGGTGCCGGTAGGATGATGGAACAGACTGTTGCAGTGACAGTGAGATAGGGAAAATAGTATCGATGAGACAATGGAAGGGGTGGACGGTATGACGGGCTACCAATGGGTGACTGTAGCACATTCTAATAGTAAGTCAATGACTCACCGTTGCAATGTGACTATGTGTTAGATTAAGAAAAAAAGATGTCTTTAAATTAATATGCAAGTTCGAAACAATAATAATTTAATAGAAATTAATAAAATTAAAACAAATAAAATTTTAAAAAACTGACTTAATTAATTTAAAAAATGAAACTTAAACTAAAAAAATGATATTTAAATAATTAACTAATTATAAATACAGAACTGAAATCTAAAATTATACTTCGATTTTAAAAAATAATATATATTTAAAAAGTATAACAATTAGATATTTCAACATTAAATTTCTAAGTTAATTAAAACATTAAAATTAAAAGATCTAACTAATTGTTAGGATCAAATTAACTAAAAAAATTAATAAATAAAGTGAACTAATTATAAGAAAAAAAATTAAATAAATAAAAATAAAATTTATAAATCGAATAAATGATTAATTAATAAAAAATATTTTTATTAAAAATTAAAGATTAAAAATTCAAAAAAGTAATTAGAAAATTATTAGACCAGAAAAATAAGTTACATATAATTAATAATTAAAGGATATAAATACAAGATTAATTATAAAAATAGGTTAAATAAAAAATTTAATTATAACATTAGAAAGGTGAAAATATTTAATAAAAACACAAAAACTAATTAAATAAATGATAAAAAATACTAATAAAAGATGTGAAAAATAGGTGAATTTAAGGCCACATCAAACACGCTCAGGTTGAGCTCCTTGAACATGAGTAATATCCTACGGTAGACCTCTACTTGCTCCATCTCCCCTCGGCAGATCATAAGACTCCCGCCCCTGCTTATGAAATTGTCTCAGTAGAAACTGTTATAAAGGATGGCATTGAACCTGACCGCTCCCACCAAAATGATCTTGATGAACCACTGGTCATTGGTTCTGGTGATTACCATAAACCCCACATACAAAACACATTAGCCTAACATCCCCAGGAAAAGCATGGAAACCACTAGCCCCAGAAGATTAGAAGGGAATATGCTGAGGTAAACTCCCTACCAGTCAAAACATAAAAGGTCTCAGCACCTGAGACATACCACTAATGACTCTACTCTTCAAGGAAACCTACTATTTCCCCTCTCTTGGTAATCCTCATTTTGAGTTCATCCACTCGATCACCTCCTCCATCTTCTGAATCTATAGATATGGTGGCAATGTAAAAGGAGTAACCACATACTGGATAAATGGATGGAGTGACTCCTCAATATGTCTTGTACAAGACTACTCATTATTAAATATATATGGGGTAAAATGCAGAGGGTCTTTGAACATGATTCCTATATCCTATACAAACATACTCCCATGCAGAAGAGAAAGAATCTCTAACCTATTCACTAACTTCATAGGCAATGAAAGGAACTCTTCTCCAAACTATTTTTAAAATTAAACCCATGAAACATCTATCTCCTTCCACTCACCCAGAAATAGTGTCCACTGCTGATGCGCAGCTTCCCACATATGACTTACTACCAAAATGAACCAGTACTCCACTGGGGTCTAGATCAAACTGAAGGAAATCTCGAGATCCTCTAACCACCTCTCTATCTCCACATCAGAAAAACTTCCCTCATACTTCCCCAAAGCCTGCCACTAAAAACCATACAATTTCCTTTTCCATTGATCATCCTCTCAAACCAGATCAACCCTCTGGTTATCAATTAGATTATCTTGCAAAATCTCAACTGCTTGAGCCACACGTGGATGATGAACATGAGCCACAACTGAAAGAGAAACTAAGATTTCCTATGCCTGATAGTATATAACTTTATTAAGACTTATTTGATTCATTTTAATTAACTTTATTCATTTTAACCTTCTTAAATAAACCCAATTCAAACAAGAAAACAACTTATCATGATTTATGTAACTCACCTAGGCCACTACCCTATAAACAGGTCCACCTAACTTGGTTATTTGATAAGCTTATCGCCCGTGCACCAGATCATAGGGGCCCCTAAAATCCCATGTCATAGCTGGTCACCCTAGCTCATATCACGTACCAAGGTCAACTGACAGTGTTTCCATAAAAACCCATGAGATACTCACTATTCATAATTCCAAACTTAATCCTATCTCTCAACCATCAACCTCAGATACCACTATGTCATGACCTTATACCTCCAATGATACTACAATGAGGGGAGAGAGATAATGACCCCCCCGAGTTCCACCACCAATATGCATGGGGTTGGAAACTAGCATAGATGGTATAAAAATATCATGAATGAGAGAAATTACCCTATATAATCAAATAGGATCAGGAGATAAGATGAATCAACCACAAGAAACTCTGTGACATAGTATAAAGAGGAAAGCAAAACCACCCAACAATGCATGTATAAATAAAACATATAGAGATAAAAGCCTCCAAAGAAAATACCAAAAAGTAATTCTAAGGTAGTCACACAACAACTATCCAAAGTATTGAGATGGTAATGTCCAACATGGTCCATGAAATCCTCCTAGAAACATCAAAAATAGTTTGCATATGTAGGGTGGGAAAACATATATTCTCAGTAGGATAACCTAATTATCTCATGAACATGTGAAAAAAGAACACTAATGCACCCCTGAGAAAAAAAAACTAAATAGTACCTATATAGGTATACTAACCTAACCCTTCATCACCATGGATCACTCACTAGGTAACACATCCATGTGTAATATCATAATAAAAATTACAATGAAAAAGGGTACCCCATGCCGCTTTCCCACTGGTATGCTGCTCTCACATCCCAACTTCGTACGTCCTAGAACTTCCATCACTTCTGTATATAATACCGCCCCATAAGCACAATCACATAAAATATCATTCAAAGACACCTAGTCTATCACCACCCCACAACACAATCTCATCACATCTCACCTGAAGACGCCTGGGCCATCATCGCCCCACATCATGATCTCATTACATCTCCCCTAAATACACCTAGTCCATGGCATTACCAGAGTAGTAGGGTATCATGAACATGTAGGATACGAACCTCGTTTACTCCTCCTACCATACATTAACCCCACCATAAGCCATATTATCCCACCCACAGACACATGGGCTATGCCACAACCACCATCTAATGCACTATTAGACCTTTGTCCACCACAACATGTAAAATATATACCCTATCCGGAAGAGAGAGTAGGAAAGAGAGGGTACCCAACCATCCATCCTCCCCACCATATTTATGGAAAACACCCCTCATATAAATATGAGTATTGAAACATAGTGCTCAACACAGGTGGGGTGAGTATAAAAATCACAAGGAACATACATGGTATATATATAGCCACACAAAATCCAATCCTATGGGTTCACAACAAGAGTACCAACAAACTCATGAATTTCCCCCAATTTTATACCACCTCTAAATTAGTAACACCACAGAAACCATATTCCACATATCAAATTTTCAACCAATTCCTTTATCCAGCCCATTTGTTTTATTATTTATTAGAAACCGAAATTACCCACACATCCCATCATTTTTTGTTTATTAAAAATTTCCATCACATCAACCTAACCAAAACCCGACCATTTTTGAAATTATTAACAAGTTATTTTATCACTACCTGGGCATTTAGAAAAACAGAACCATACATCACAAGTAGTTCTTCATTCACATTGAACAATCACCTCACCTCCACCCAAGCATGACCAAAAAAAGCTTAACCTCTCATCCCCAAAAGTAAGGACAGAAAACCATCACCTCACCACCGCAAATGCTTGGCCAAACAAACCATCACCCCGACACCAAAAGATAATATCCAAACAAACCATCTCCCTACCACCCCAAAAGTATGACCACACAAACCACCACCTCACTTCCCTAAAAGAACGACCAAACAAACCATCACCCCACCACCCCAAAAGAAAAGACACACAAACCATCAACCCACATCCCTAAAAGAATGTACAAACATCACAACGTATCAAATATAATTTTACATATTTAAAAATGGGATTTTATCAATTACAATTCTTTATTTTAGGGGAATTATCACACAATCCATAATCTTGGGGCAATAACTTCATTATCCAAATATTAATGAATAACCAATTTCTTATTTAGGGTGATATCAAAATAGTACACAACATGGTTTCCATATCATAACAACTATTTGATATAAAATTAATCCCAAAAACTATTATTTTCAATGGGGAATTCATCTTGAAACATTCACAATATAACAATAATGTCAAAGCTATAAAAACATACTGATCAAACCCCATTATACTTCAATTTTAAATAAACAATTCTTTATCTTTGATTAAGTCAGAACAACCACCCCCATAGATAAACAAGAGTAAACCCTTCTCACATGATACAGAAAAGTGAGAAACAAAGGAAACCCTACCTCAATGATGTTTTTCCAACTCACTACGCACCGTAGGGTGAAGAAGAAATTCCCACAGTACACAATTGCACATGGGAAACCATGGATAAACCTAAACTACACCCAAGTATAATAGAAACACAACCCACACACACCTCAAACCCAAAAATGAACCACTGAAATAGATCGTTGAAGAAGAACGGAGGAAAAAACATGGGAAAGATAATAGAACCCACCACAAATCACCAACGAGGATCCACCAGAACCAATGGATTGAAGGAGGAGAAAGAGGATTGGAATATCCTCTAAAATCACTTAGGACTCCAAAAAATAATTATAGAGAATGGAGGGAGGATTAATGAATAAGTATCATCCAAAAGGGTAATAAAATAACCTAGAATCTGACACTTACAAATCATGTAAAATGTTCATGACATGTAAACCTTGAGTTTTCCAAAAATTAGAACTTTCTCCGAAATTCACATCACCTTGTCCTTATTTAATTATATATCATGTATTCACCTTTCAAGACTTGAATTTGTCTCAAAAAATCCACCACAATTAATGGATTCTAATGTAGAGACCCAAGCTTGACATAAATGGATATTACATTACTTTTGCGGAATACTTAATACATAACAAAATCAGATGCCCAAAGACCGTATTAGTTTAGTGTCTTTGGAAACTCAGAACATAATCTTCTAATCATGGTGAAAGATCTTCAAAATCTCCCATAAAGATCTTACTCTTTTGTTATCTTACCTAAAACATTTCTGTATATCCTAGAGAAAAGAAAACATAGAAAGGGTGAGCTCAAATGATCAGTAAGGGTAAACATGGAGAACATAAAAAAAACATATACATTTGAACTTAAAAGCATGAACATAAAGTTTAAACATCAAAATATTAAGTTGTGAAATAAATCTTGGAAGTACGTAAGCCATAGATCACAAAGGAACATTAATCATGATAAAATTGCATGGGAATAAAACATGGAATTGTGGAAAACTATTAAGAACATGAAATTATTTCCATAGTAGCCAAGGCATTACTGCCAAGACCATCATAGTGGAAAAATTCCATTACTGAACCGGGTTTACCTGCCGTTCTCGCCCTGTATTACTGAACCAGATTTACTTTCTGTTCCAACCATGTATATCTCATGAGATATAAATCATTACACAATGAATTGTAGGGAGATATAGGTCCCACCCATCTCATAATGAAATCATTATTTCGTGTGCCACAAAATAAACATAAATCATTCATCATAATCCAACAAATAAAATGGGTTTCATAAACATCATCCCATCATAACATAATCTATATAAAACAATGGATATAATTTCATCATAAACAAAATCAAACCATTTAAATAATAAAGTCAGTATGCTTGAAACATAACCATATTAATGAATGTCATCATAAATGGAAAATAGTTTTGATAAAACACTTGAAATGAATTCTTGAGGAAAATATCCTTTCTTCTTTTAAATCATTTTATTTTATCAAAATGACGTGCAATTCTAAAAGAAAATAATTTTGTTGAAAATAATCATGAAATATTATAGAGGAAACTTTATGTAAATAAGGCATTTTGAAATCATAAAAATACGTTCACGCTGTATAATTTAAAAAAAACATTCTCCTCGTACTTTTGCTGGAAAAGTCAAAAAGTTTCTCGTATGGTAAAAAAAAGAAATATTACTTCCATACCACATAGTAAAATCCAAATAGAGGTAACAATTACTTTAAAAATACATGGAAGAATAGTAAAAACATTATGAAAACATTTTTTTATAAAACATGGACATGGATGATAAATATAACCCTAGTAAATACTTACGAATAATCAATCTTGGATAAGAATTAGATGGAAATAATTATCCCTTACCTTAGGTCCAATTTATTCTGTACATATCTGAAACTTCTGTATAATTATTTAAATAATGTCATTGAATTATTAATGAATCATAGTCATTTTTATGATATCAAATATGATTCACTTACTACTTTATATTACCCGTTCATTTGTCAATTCCATGTTAAAGCAACATTTTGGGTAATAATCATTCCATTTATCGTACATGTTTAGACTTGTTGTCCTTGATATTATCATGGTTTACGTACTTAAAAAATTTAAAACATGATTTATATATCATATATACATTCATTATATATATATATATAATGGATAGATAAATGAAATGAAATACACCGTTCATGGAGTTGGTAGGCCGTACGTACGCATGAATGATGATATCATTCCCATAATTATTGAATGGAATTGGAGTGGAAAATATAATATCTCATAATTAGTATAATTTTATAATAACAATATATAGATATTATTTCCACCATTATACCCATCCAAGTAAGGTGGTGGTGGGAAAACATATTACACCATGACGTGGAGACGATAAGCCGTACGTACGCACGCGTGGTGATTTCGGTTTTTGTAGGATGGATAGAAGGTGAAATATAGTTGTTTCATATTCATAATAACATATAAGTATAAAATTTATATTTTAGTTATTAATTAATAACGAAACAAATCATATAGAGGAAGTATAAGAAGAAATAAGTTTGAAAGAATCGGTAAAGGATATTACCTCTTCTTCGATGCGCCTCTTCTAAACCTCATCTTAGGGCACTAAAGATGGTCTTTTAAGAATACCAGGACCTATAGTATGTTTCTAGATAAGTTTATAAGGGAAATGGGAAGGGTTTGGAAGATTTTGAAAGCTCAAAATGGAGTTAAGAGAAGAGGAAGGAGGTGCCCTTTTATAAGAGAGTAGAGGGGCACTTTTGGAAACCTCCAAAATATTAATTTATAATAAACTCAATCCCCACTTAAAAACATCCAAAGTGACTCAAATTAAAATATGAGATAATATAGGGTTGTAACCTCATCAAAAAATAAAATTTGTACATGTTTTGATTTTATTTTAAACCTTATCATTTTGATTTATCCTTATTTAATCTATTTAATTTTATTTGTGGTAATGATATTCTAAATTTTAAATGGTTATAAATACTTACATGTGTTGTGAATTGTCTATAATTGTATACTATATGAAAATATAGACCATATAAATTTCAATTTTTAATTTTTAAATATTTTTCTGATTTTTAAACAATTTAATAATATGTTATTTTTTTAAAATATGAATAGTTTCAATTTTGACACTATTTGTTTATTTGAATTTAAATAAAATTCATAAAGATTCTAGAGTCGAACCAAAATATTTAATAGATTACTAACACTTCATATAAATCTAGAAAATTAGTGGATCACATTAATTAGTTCATATAATATTTAATTTAATATTTTTAAAACCATTTATTTGATATTTCTCTTAATAAAATAATTACTACAACATTTTTGTATAATTATGTAATATACTTATTTGTTGAATAAAAATTAAAAATAAAATAATATGATGAATATAAATCTACTATAGTTTATAATAATACTTTTAGTCGAATTTATATTCTAAAAAACCAAACTTTTAAAATGATATGTTTATTAAATTATGAAGGTGACAACTTTGACATTATTTAAAATAAAATAATATAAATGTAATAGTTTGTTTTAGAATGCTCTAAATGCTCCAAAAGTCTACAATTATATTCTTATGGTGTATATATACTCGACCAATAAGTTTTGGTAAAGTGTTTGGGCATTTTTATGGGTATTATTATTTTAATATAAACTATATTATTGATGTTTCACTAAATAAATAATTTTTTCATCATTAATGTATAAGCTGTTAAAGTAATTATATATTTATTAAAAATTAAAAATAAATTACCATGATAAAGGAAAACATTTTAGATTTCAAATTAGTATTTATAATCTAATTTATATTTCGTTTAAACTTATATTAAAAATAATTTAATTATTAAAGTTTGAGTGAGACATATTTCACTTTCCTTTAAATAAAATAAATTAAAGGTCTTAAACTCATCCAAGTGTGTTCCAATAGATAAAATTTCAACCCAAGTATATTTCAGGACGAAATATAATCATCCAATTATATTAAGACAAGTGTTATGGTAATTTTATAATACTATTTTTACCCTTAATTACCCGATTTACCTTTTACTATGGTAAATAAAATTTACCGTAGTTACTATTCATAATGGACAAAAATAAAAGTAGCCTATTAATATAATTTTTAAGTACTAATTCCAAATATGAAACCCATTTTTTCAAATTCAAAACACAGAAGTTGCAGTAATTAATTTAAAATTAATCCTATTGTTGAGAAAACTAGTTTTAAAATTTAAAAACTTGAAAAAGATTGAAATGTTTTTACCTATGAATTCAATGTAAAATTAATGATAATGACATAAATTATATTAAATGGTAAAAATATATGATATTTATACTTTAAAACCATTCAATATTATAATTTAACCATATAAATTATCTCGACGAAAAAAGTTGTTTTTAATTATAATTTAGCGTATTTTTACTATTCATCAAAATATGAAGGTTATCAGAATAATGTCAAAAAAAAATATAAAATAAATTTTTATATTATGATTCCAAATAAGAAGTTTAATTTTTCAAATTAAACTTATAAACTTGTCAAAAATTAGATTTAAAATGGGTGTGTCATCAAAAGGCGGCAAAACTGCATTTTTTAAAAAATACTTTCTTTATACAAAAAATTGATTTTGTTTTTATACCATGTTCTAGAAAATGTGTAAGATTAATTATAATGTTATAAAATTAAAAATGAGGTTAATACTATTCATAATGGATAGTTCATAATAATATTATAATATATCATTGTTGTTTAGTGAAACTCGATATTGCGTACAACGCAAGCCATCGAGGAAGGACAATTTTGCGTGTAATGCAAGACAAGTCAATGTTGCGTAGAAGATTATTTTGGTGTTGTGTATAACATAATCTAATATTATTTCATTGAAAGAAATCTATATTCAGTGTTGAATTCAATCAAAAGAACTTGAAATTTTGCGTAAAATAAGCCAATAATAGTGTTGTGTATACTGCAAGCTAATACGATGTTGCATATAGCGCAAGCCAATCTTGGTGTAGCCTAAAAAAAAGACATAAATAAAATTAAAAAGAATATTACTCATAAAATTTTTGTGTGTTACATCTAATCCATGAATTCACCATCAACACAAGCTATGAATCACTAATGCACATTGTGTAAACCATTCATGACTTGAATATCTTGCAACAAATCTGCTACAGCTCTAACCACCATGAAACATCCTAAAACCTCCTCTAAAACACCTAAAACACCCAAAAATATAAAAGTAATGGATTGATAAGGAAAATACCATTACATTCTTCATAAACATGAACCGTTTTTCATAAGCATCATCCCTTAGTGAAAATTTTAAAATGTTACAAACTGATAATAAAGTTTCTAGATTTAAAATCCGTAGAAGAAACTTAATTGGGATGATTACAAAGATAATATTAAATTTATTAAACATCACAAACACCTTAATGTTTATGTGATTAAAGAAAAATAATTTTGAGAATATGATCTTCAAGATAAGGGAAAAGAAGATCAATGTAAGAAGATGAATTTTTAATGCTTTTTAAAGTCTAAAATCGAGTTTCCAGAATTGTATATTCTGATTAAAAACACATATGATGATAGTAGTGTTGATATTAAAGTTCAAATAATCATGTTTTTAGTTAATTCATGATTCAAGTGTAATATTGAAAAAAAATAAGTGGATGAGATTCTTAAAAAACTTCATGAGTTTTCCAATATAATACAGATATTGTTGACTTGAATCTTAAGTTATTTATAATAGTTTCAACCGTTACAAAATAATTGAGATCCAAACTAAACGAGTGATTTGTTGAGATTTAGGATTGAGATAAAGGATATTATGTTGAGTGTAAGGATGTAAATTCACCCAAACATGAAACAAGGGACTTCCATATTTCACTAAATTTGGAAATTAAAAAAAATGAGATGATGCTTGGTGCTAAAATTTTGGGGATAATATATCACAAAATATTTGTGACTCTAGATGAGTTGTTTGATGAAGATAAGTAAGAACTAATCTATTTCTAGTGTGAAAAAATTTATCTAAAACCTTTATAGGTTTCTTTTAAAAGATATAAACCTGAGATTATCCAATCCCAAACTAGTTGATATTGTTATTTGTTGTATATTTTTATACATCTTGTGATGAATGATTTTATTCGTGGGTGTTGTGAGTTAACATTGAAGAATAAGTTGAGGTTGTTATATAGAAATAATATAAGACTTATTCAGTCGAGATTAAGAAGAGTGGAAATAAAAGTTCACTTCATGTATTTTTCTAAAGATATCCATGTGTTGCATTAAAAAAGGGAGATTTGGGAAATTGTAGATTGATTCATGTGAGCACATGAGCCTTATCCCAGTTGGTAAGGACTCTGTAAGTGCATACGAGTGACCCGGGATCAAATTCAGGTGGAGATATTATTTTCGGGTACTGTAGCAGTACTATAGAAGGAACTGTGCAGTACTGTAGCAGGTACTGTATCGGGAGATGTATTAGGTACTGTTTGGCACTGTACCAGCTGGGAATATGCCCCCGTTTTGGCCTTCGGGATACCAATTTGGTCCCTGAGTCCTTTAAGACCTTCGGGCCACCCAGTCCTTCAGGTCAGTAAGGCCTTCGGGCCACCTCAAGGCCTTCGGGCCACCTCAAGGCCTTCGGGACACCTTAAATGCAGTTTCAAACCAGACGACCTACAATGAACAATCTCTACAAGGAGGATGAGCAAGGAGCTTTCACCATAGAAAAATCTAAACGGATTGAAAGAATGAGAGGGTATGGAACCTGCCATCGGAACAAGCCTGTGCATGCACAAGAATGCCTAGCTGAACAGCCATGTGAAGGTGGAGAGCTGATTTCACGATGAAGATGCTGGGGAGGAGCAGTTCCAAGTAGTTAGTCTGGGTTGTATGTAATGTTTGAAACCTATGGGTAAATTAATTCCTCTAAGGCCTACGGTCCATGTAATACTTACTCCTACAGGCCTTTTACGGGTTCCACCTCACCCCTTTAAAGGTGGATTATCATAAATCAATAAAAAAAATGAAGGCCTTCAGGCCATTGGATAGGTTGATTCATGTGAATACAGTTTATTTTAATTACATAATATTCATATTTATTTCCATTTATAGAAATTTATGAAGATCCCAACAAAGGGTGTGTATTATTATGGAAAAAATGGTATGAATCATTATAGGAACAAAAAGTGTGAGAAATAGAGAGGTGTGTGAGCTGTTATAACTGAGTGTGTCGGGGAAAGGGGCCCCCCTCAAAGTAGAAGTAATGAGTTAACTGAGAGGAAGAAGAAACGCTCTTGATTAATAAGTGGAGATAATGAGACTACAATTAAGAAGAAATATTTTCCATGATTCTATGAAAATAATAAGTTGAAAAAGATTATTTGGTTTAATAAGAAGAAGAATAAAAAGAAGAATAATAATAAGAAGATACGTGAAACAAACCTTTCATGGTATTCCATGTTATGAGAAAGGAGTAGGACAATGTATTCTTTGCGATATATCACTAGATAATATTTTGAGGATATTTTCATTTCATTATATATTCTCCATGTAAAATATACTACACCATTTCATTCTTGATGTTTTGATTTGAGAATGGTTAGCATTCAGTTTTAGTGGAGGAATCTGAAAGTTAGGCAGTGAATAGAGACCTTGTTGCATGTTCTAATTACAAAGATATTCATCCAATAGAAGATGTTTTGTATTGATGGAGAAGATAATAATTTGGGGGTGTTATGGCATCCCTAGAAAACATTAGTTATCTACTTCAAGAGATAGGGGAAAGATGAGAATGAAATATAATAGGATTCCAGTTTGAAGAAGAGCTATGGGATGTTTCTTTTTTTTCACATGTGTCATATTGTGAACCCTAACTTGTGTAATACAATGATATGGGTTAGGATAAAATTAACCCACATTCAATTTTATTAATAATAGGATTCATAGTAGATAAATCTATGGACCGAGATACTAACTGACTGTTCAAAAGAGTAGGCTCACATTAAGCCTGGTCCTTATAAAAAGACATTTGCTATGTTTATTGATTTATCTATATTGCATATTGGTGTATGCGAGGTTAAATAAAAAAAGGATTAATCTTCCTTGACCATCCTTAGATATTTAAAAATAAATTAGGATTAATATTCTGAAAAAAGAGTTAGCTTTTGGTAAAAGAATTTGACAACACCTGATTCACCCCCTCTAAGATGTGTATGCACAATTCACTAAGAGTCTCAATTGGTATCAGAGAATAGGTTCTCTCAATTTGGATATATTTATATATCAAAATTGAAATCATAACACATGGTTTATCTTTTATTGGAATTATATTTTACTTTACAAGTTTTTTACTAGAATTACATGAAACATATATTTGAAATAGAAGAGACTCAATTGGAGAAATCTATATTCATCCTTATAAAATAGACTTGGAGGTATAAGAAAATAAATTTAGAAATAGGAAGATAATATAGGAAAATAATCTTATAAAGGACTCAAATATTAAATAAGAAACAACTTTCACTAAAGGTTACCCAAAAGGAAAGGTTTTATCAGCTATATTTTTATTATTATTCCTCTATTGATTCAAGTTCAAGCCATGATAATCTGGTAAATACCTATACCTAGTATAAGTATTATTTGAAACGTTCTTAAAGTGGTGACTTATATATTTATATTCATCAAGGGACTCCATGATGAGAATTTATAGAATGAATTAAAGGATCATGCAATGGAAGAAGCATTGGAAAAAAGATGAGTAGTTATAGTACTGTAATAAAGATAGTGAAAGAATCCATCCCTATTTGTAGTGAAAATATTTCTTTAGTTTATGAATATTTTTGAGATATTTATGTGATAAATTTGTTAAAAGGATGTTCCATTCATTATATAAGCTTCATCAAGTATCCTTGAATGTCTAGGATACCCATTTGGAAGCTAAATAAAAAAGTGTAAAGTAGAATAATAACCAGTTATAAGAGGGAATTCAAATGTATGAGGATCAAGCTGAAATGATGAATAATTTAGGGGAATATAGGTTTAGATATACTAATGATGAAAATAATTCTCTTAATATGAAATTTCTTGAGTGGGAATTGAAATTGAGAAACCTATAATTTCCTCAATAAGGAACATCCTAGGCCACTAAAAGAAAAACCGATGCCACAAATACTTCAAAGAAGTTTCTTGTATCAAGAAAAAATTAAAATGGTAGAAATATTGTCTTTATTAAATCTATAGAATATTCCACCTAAGGCTCATGTAAAAGGTATCCCATAGTTCTAAAAAATATTATTAAATGGAATTTGTTTTTTCAAGAAGTATAGGAGAAAAGATAAAATATATATAAATATGGAAGACGAAAACTTACAATAAAGTTACAACATCATCAAGGGTGAATGTAGGCATGTGAAAGAAATAATCTCCCCCAAAATGAGTATAAAAAGATAATTTTCCAACAAAAAATAGTATGGTTATCAATATGGATGGATTATAAGCACAAAAAGGAAGAGTTTAATTGATAGGTGCTAGTGCTATAGGAAGTTTAGGAACACTTCTATTTAATGTTGGAACAACATATAAACCTATGGAGATATATAATAATTCAAGGAAGGGGTAGAATATCAGAAATTATTTGTAACCATGATAGAAGAAAATAGACTTCACATAGAAGGAATAATCTATCCTTGAAGAATAGTTTTGAATACTTTGAGTGATTGAGTGATTTTTGAAACATATATGACCATTTATATGAAGAGTTTTCATATATACCAACCCCAAAAAACAAATTTTGATGTGAAAAAAGGACACAACATATATAAAGGTAGGTTTAGAAGAAAATAAAGTCTTCCATGGGATAGATTTAAAATAAGAAACATGAATCAAATTCTCACATTAAGTTAATGAAGAAATCTGATCTGGGTCTCAAACCAACTGAAATGAAATTATTATATTGTGGAAAGAGAGGCCACATCATGGAACCTTATAAAATGTTCATGAACTTCAAAAATAAAGGGAGAAATATGGAATCAATAAGTATAGAGTCAATTTAGGAAAGTGATAAAGGAATTGGCTTAGTGGTAGATACTCATGATGAAGAAGTTGAGAGGTTACCCAAAAAGGGAGACTCAATGTTTGATAAATAGGTTTTTATAAGGTGAAGCCATGAAGGACACATGAATATTATATATATCACTATTTTTTACAAGAAATATTAAGAACAAATGGAAATAAACAATATCACATTATCATATTAAAGTTGTTTTAAAGGATACCCCACACTTAAAGGGATATGAGAATATGCTAAAATATTGTCAAACCATATGGCCAGACCAGTTGAAAAAGGAAAAAGAGATAGATAAAAAGAAAAATAATGAAATTTATCAATTTATAAGGTTAATAAGGTCAATAAAGATAATAATAAAGTTTAAATGAAGAAGAAATCAATTCAGTTCAAAGTGGATCAGACTTGGAGAGTTAAGGATGGGGTAATCATGAAGAGGTTTAGACACTTTAGACCCATATGTTTCTAAACTTTTCTCATACCTATGTCTTATATTTAAGTGCTGATGAAAGTAACAACTATACCTAAATTGTTTTCGTTATGCATCATAGAATAGGGAATTAAAGGTGAAGCTTCAAAAAGACATAAATGGTCAAAGATGTAATGTTTAGTAATCTTGAGAGATTATCCATCATGGAATATCTCAATTAGAATTCATCTCACAATGGGTATTAAACGTCTCAAAAAGTATCATATATTGTTGGAAGTCAACTATTTTGAAGAATAATTGAATATCATCCCTTTAAGGGAAGCTTAGAAGGAAAATATTCCATATTTTAATCATTTCACATGAATCAGGAATTATGGACAGGTTTGATAAAATCAAAGTATGATATATTATTTTCATTCTCCCATCCCTGTTTTGAGTTATATTTATCATGTTTCTCAAGGGGTGATTATCCAACCAAATGGAGAATAAATAAATTACACTTGTAGGTTATTTATGTGTTTATTAAATTGATAAGAGGTTCTTGGAATTTCTTAAAACTCTGTTTGATCAGAACTCTATGAAGTGAAAGTTAGTGTTTAAAACATATTAAAGTGAATAAATGGATAAATTTGTTATCTAAATAACCAAAATTTTTTCTACACTAGTTTATCCTAGGTTGAGTTCTATTTGGTTGGTTTATGACACTTTTAAAATATTAATGTGGTATCAACCTTCTATCATGGAATGAATGGAGTCTCTCAAGAAAGGGGGAGAACATTGAAGGAACAAGTACAAATGAGAGAAGATTTTTTTATTAAATTTAGAATTGTTGGTTGGAGATGTGAAATACTCCCTCAAATTTTTGGATATCAATAAATTAAGAGATTAACATTTCTATCATCTATAGAATATAATAAGAGGGATAATAGTTTTTACTTCTTTTCACTTATTGTCAATTAAGAGGAGAAACAACACATAGAATATTGAGAAAATTTGGAATTGATAAGAAATTAAAAGGGGGATATTGATGTTCCCTTGTATGTATGAATATGAAGTTGTATTTTTTTTTCAATTAGTGAGAGTCAATGTATATTGGAGAGACTTCCATTGTTGATGAAAATGAGGGTTTATCTTATGATGGAAAAGTAAGTGAGAAGACTGCCCATGTATTTAGGTAAGGGAGATTGAAGCTGGTTGCTTTGTGAGAAACCCAATATACATTACACAACTGGAGAGTTGATCCTAAAGTCCAGGAAATTATGAAGAAGGATCTATCTCATATTGTAAAATGAAGTGATAAGGCCACCTATATATTTGGGTAGAGGATAATGAAGTCGATTTCTTATTGAGAAAACCATTATACGTGAGATGATTGGTTAACCGATATCCTCAATTCAAGACAAATAACAAGGTTGTGGAGTACTATTTACAATAGTTTGTAAGAGTTAAAAGAAGGAAACTTTTTGGGAGATTCCATACTATTTGAATTTGGAAGAATTTATATGAAACCATAAAATTTTTACCACATATGAAACTACTGAATATTGAGTTAAAAAACACTTATATGATGTCTTAAGAAGAGTGAAGATGGACTGAAGTCATTTGAAGTGGCTCAGATTTTATTTGAATAATCCTGGAGTTTATAAATTTTTATGAATTTGATAATGTATATACTCATAGGGATCATCTATGTCCTAAATAAGGACCACCTCTTGTACTTTTTAAGGATGATCTCAAGGTTTTTGTAAACATCATCTAGGATAAGGGTGTAAAAATTTCCCTACCTTATGCGGTCTGAGCCCAGTCGGGTTGGTGAGAACCCCATTAAAAGTAGGAAGTCTAGATCAATAACCTCCCTGAAGGTTGGGATTTCATTCTGACCATGGAAAAAATATAATGGCTCAAGCCCTATCTAACCAACCCTCAGCTTAAGCTTGGCCTGACCTGATCCATGTTTTTTTTGTTCAATCCTAGGTGGGATTCGAGTTGGGTCTGGTAGGATTTCAGGTCATATTTACATCTCTAATCTTGTACTCTATAAACATGAATCCTATTCTGCATAAACATCATCTTCTCTACAAATGGATTAACTAGGAACTTTGTGAGGATGAAGTCTTCTATGCAAGAACCATTCTGTGTTGCGTATGATTTAGGTTTTGTATGTGTAAACATTATCTAGATACATAATCATGATTCTACATCGGTGTAATCATCATTGTGAATTTTCATAAGAATTATCTGTATCTGCATCAACCTACATAATGATTATTTGGGTTTTTCATAGGCATGAACTGGTCTATGTAAGTGTCATTCCTGTGAAATTTCAAAAATATTGAAAACTAAAAAAGAAGCATTTATAGATCTAAAATAAAAAGAAAAAAAATGATTAGGTTGATTCCAAAGAAGATCTTCATGGTATTAAACATCAGAAATACGAGAAGGGTATGTGATTAAGGATTTTTTTGAGAAGTTTATCTTCATACAAGGGAGGTGAAGATATAATATAGAAGAATAATTTGATATATTTGTTAAAGTCTTAAATTTAGTTTCCATAATTTTATATTCAAATTGAAAAAAATATGATGATGCTATTTATGAGATTCAATTTCAAATAATCCTGATGCTTAGTTGATCCATGATTCAATCTTGGGATTTAAGAGGAACAAGTGGATGATATTCTTTAAAATCATTAAAAGTTTTCATGAATAATGCATATATTATTGACTTGAACATTAAACTATTCAAAAGAGTTTAAATCATTACAAAAAGAGTAAGATCCTAGATAAATTAGTGAGTTATTAATATTCATGACTGAGATAAAGGAGATCATGATGATATGTAAGGCTAGGAATTCACATAATCTCTAAATTGGGGACTTCCACATTTAAAAAAATATGAAAATGAAAAAACAAATGAGATGATTATTGGTTATGATATTTAGTGGATAAAATATCACAAAAGCATTATGATTAAAGATAAGTTTAATGAGGAAGAAAAGAAAGGGCTGAGCTATTGCTGGTGTGTAGAGATTCAACTGGAATCTGTATAGGTTTCTTAATGAAACTCTCAATTTGAGATGATCCAATCCCACAGAAGCTGTTACTATTATTTTCTTTATACATTTATAAAACTAGTTATGAATGATTTTTTTGTGGGTGCTATGAGTTCATTTGGATGAACTCAATTATAATGTATAGAAAACCTATAAGTATTAATTGACATAGATTAATAATATAAAAATAAAATTAGGTTATTTTAGGTATTTTTATAAAGAAACCCATGTTTCACTTTGAAAAAGGATATATAAGAAAACAAGGATTGTTGTATGTGAAACCAATTTAATTGAATTACACGATATATCCTTTTTATTTCTATTTATTGAAATTTGAGAAAACCCTAAAAAAATGTGAATATAAACCAGGTAAAAAATGAGATAAGTCTCTTGAGAGGAAAATAATGTGTGATAGCTTGAGAGGAGTGTGGGATACTAGAACTGATTGTGCTAAGGGAAGCATTTCCTATTAAAGAAGAAACAGTGATTTAGATGAGAGGATAAAGAAGAACTCTCAAGGAAGAAGTGGAGTTGTTGAGACTATACTGAAGAAGAAATATTTTCCATGGTTTTAATAAAAGAAAAATCCAACCAAGTTGAGTTGTTTGAATAATATGAAGAAAAATAATAAGAATAATAAGAAGATGAAGAGAGGAGAAACACACCATTTTTGGTACTGCATGTTGTGAGTAAGGAGAATACTAGTGTATGCAGTGTGTTAACCATTAAATAATTCTAGGATATATGAATTTAATTATATATTCTATAGGAAAGATATAATTTTTGGATGAATTCTTGAAATTTTGAGTTGAGAATGAACAAAATTAAGTTTCAGAAGAAGAACATGAATGTTAGGTAGTGAAGAGAGGTCGAGCTGCATGTTTTGATATTGGATATATTAAGGCAGTGGAAGAAACTCATTATTAATGGATAAGATCATAATTTTTGGGTGATATGATATTCCTAGACAACATTGTTGGCCTACTTCAATAGGATAATGAAAGATGATAATGAAATCTCATGGGATTTCAGTTTGAAGTAGAGTTGTGGGATGTAACTTATGTTCATATCATATATATTGTGAACCCTCGCCTATGTAATATGGGGAGATTAGATTAAAATAAGTACATATTATATCAAATTTTATTGATAATAATATTCCTTGGAAAAACATGTTGACTGAGATGATAACCAAACATGAAAAGGAGTTGGCTCACATTGAGACTGAACCCTGTAAAAACACATGTGAAACTTTTCCTCTTTATCTATATTTCATATTGGTGCATTCTAGGTTGGCCAAGAAAAGGATCCATGTGCCCTAACCAACATAAGTGGTTCAAAACCAAAGGAGGTTCAATAAATTAAATAAATAATTATTTTTTGATTTTTTTGAGAGCACATGATTCACCCCCTCCCAGGTGTGTCTTCGCAATCCACTGGGACTCTTATATTCATTGATGATGTATTGGGTTATGATGATGTGGTTAGTGTGAGGTATTTCCCTAAAATTTTTAAGGTGATGAAACTAATGAAAAAATTGAAAAGTGAAGTGGAATTGGAATATGTTATTTTGATTAATGCTATGTTGAATAAACATGAATGATAAATTATAAAGAAGTTATTATTGGTGAATCTGAAATGAAAAGTTGATGGAGTTATTTAGGGTTATGAATTTAATGATATTATTAAGGATAAATTTGGAATTATTAATGAAATATGGGATCAATATGTGGTTTTATGTGTGGTTGTGGTGATGGCTAGTGTACCTTTAGAGGAGATAACAATTTTTATTATGTGGTGGTGATGGTTTGATGATGGGATATGGTTGTAAATGAATTGTTACATGAAGTGGACCCTAGAATAGATTGTTTTTTATATCATATCATTTTACTTTTTGTTATTTTTTACAGATCACCTTCCTTGTTGGGTAACTTGATCGATTCCCTTAAAAGGTTTTAGGTATTGGTTGAAGGCCCAACATCCATGATGTGGGTAATACAAATAACTGACTACTCGAAATTCGTCTCTTTATTTTCTAGATATAGTGTGGTTATGGGGTACATGGTATGTAGTAATGATATATGACTGCGATTATATGATGGTGAATACATGTAAGTGGTTATACAGTCATGGTATGTAGTATGTAGTTGTGGCATGTGGTTATATTTGTGAAGATATGGTATTTGGTTTTCAAATGTGGATATGGAAGGGAGAGAAGTATCAAGACATATATTTTTAGGAGGTGAGAGTGACTAGATCACTAGGGAAGTGGGTGTGAGGTATCCTTTTTTTGATATATGTATCTTTATGCTTACTATACTAATATATTGTATACAAAATTGATGATCGATCCTTGGTGAGATGGGTTATAGTTGACCTAAGATAGGAAATGATCCGATTTCACTGTTTATCCATTGAGGCTTTAGTATACTTCTTCCACACCATCATAGGAGATTTCAGGATAAAATAAAATAAGTATACTCATATTCTCACCCTTGGTGTATATTGTTTTTATAGATTTCTAGGATATAGTTGGTGACTGGGGTGGATATTATTTTCTCATGACACATAGTTTAGTTTCTCTTGGAGTTCATATCTTAGGATTTGTTTTTTGATATTTACTTTGGGTAATATATCTTTGTTTTGTATGACAATAGATTAATATTATATCATTTTCCGGATCATGGGTTCTTTATTTGTATGGATTTGGTGTTTATTGATGGATAATATATTTTTTCCATGATTATAGAGGGAAATTCCTTCCCTGTTTTATGTTTTATACACTAGATGTTAGTTTCCAATCTCTAGTCTAACAGAGACTAGATTTAGGGGTTTCTCAGGCATCCACTATAGACGTAGGAGGGAGTTTAGTGGAGATGAGGTGTGATAAAGTGGTATAAAATATTTTTTTGAGAGTTATGGTGAAGTCTAGAGTTATAAATTTGAAAGGATTAAATTAGTTTTATTGGGAAATAATTCATTTAATATTATTATGTTATGTAGACTAGGGAGATTCACTAAGAAATAAAAGGAACCATAAAATCTGACACAATGACCTATATAGTCTACTAAACATGCTTATATGTTATTATAATAATTAAAGGACATGAAATAGAATAGATCTTATGATATGATGAAAATAACACAATAGTCTTTTGGAAATTCTTAAGAATGAGTGTACTAATTGCAAGGTAGAGGCCCAGGTGTGGTACATGCATAATGATTGTTTGAATATAGACTAATAATAAATTAAGGAATATGTTGAGATCTAGAGTTTTTTTTAACATTGAGTATATATTTTTTGACTCGGGGGGGGGGGGGGGGTTCGGAGAACATGAGTTAAAGTAGAATTCCCCAACATTGTGTTTTTTTGGGGAGAATAATTGGATAAGAGATGAAGTGAATATGGTTCTTGTGTTGACTATTGTTATCAACACATAAATATTGTTTAAACTCAAGTGTTACTTGGTGTTTAATTTTATTTGATGTTTGTTCCAAGTTTTTGGTGTGATTGGAAGAACATGAGAGGAATTTGATGTTGAAAAGTGGTGTTTGAATCCATTTAAGTGCATGTGACCTCACTATACTATGGTCAAATATAAAATGGACATGGAACTAGATTGGGAAGTGAAATGATATGACAACTCTTGAAATGGGTGTTTTGGTTAGCCATAGCCTATAGAAGAAGACCTGACTATGTCATGTTGCTGGGAAGCACATGTCAAAATTAGTAAAGCTGGGAGATCATCTATGAATCGAGTATTTTAGAAGTCATTTCACTAGATAAATTTCCTTATGAGAAATGATGAGGCTTGTACAAGTCGTTATTGAATCCATGGTGGATCACATATGACTAATTTTAAGGAAGAATAAAATGATGGAGGATTTTGTATGATTAACCTAGAATAAAAGTGGTTTGCATGAAATTAACTAGGATAAAGAGAGAAATGTATTGGATGGTGAAACATATAGTGAAAATAGTGAGTGGTTATCTCAGAATCAAAATGGTTCCTACCACACCATTACTAATCCATAGTGTTTTTTTGAGATGTATATGAAACATCAAGGATTCTTGTACCTAGGGAAGTGAAAAAACTTGGTTGATTTGTTTTTTTTGTCTGTGGTTAAAAATAAAGAGTCCTATTTCACAGTGAGAAGAAAATCCTTATTTTAAATGTTGAGTAGAGAACATTCTAGGGACCAAAGAATTTTGAAAGTGGATTAAAATAAATTTATATCAGTTTGAACTGAAATGACATTCAACACACTATGGTGAAGTTATACATGTCATGGTCAGTTAAGAATTCCATATTTTGAAGGGATTTGATGATTTTTTATCAACTAACCCGGATACCCTAGTATAAAGATACCTGAGTTAGTTATAATATAGCCTGAAGGGAATTAACGATCCCCATAGGTCATCGACTAGCACATGGAATCAAGAATATTCCAATGGGAATAGTTTTTCCTTGATAAAACTTAACAATACATAACAACAAGAGAAAAACATAACACATTCAGTATGCCAAAAACTCCTCCATGAGAAAATTAGACCATAAAGATAGATAATTATGACGATCCATGTCTTATCATCCAATTACTTTATTATTTTAGAAAATGAGAGTGGTTTAGAGGAGTCTTGAGCAGGCTCTGTCGAGGTTAGAGTTGTAGTGGGAAATTCACATTGTGAAAGTGGGATTCACAACGTGAGTTGGTGATTCGTGGCTTATGGAGCCACTGAATTCACAGATTTTATGTGACGGTAGAGGATTTTGTGAAATGTATTCACACCCTAAAAGGGGGATTCAAGTCATGTATTAATTGAATACAAGGTGACTTATATTTTAATGTAAATTGAAGACATGGAGGTTTACTGACTTGTACAAGATTCAAAATTTATAATTCATGGTAATCATTGAATTTACAATGGGAATATGGATTTCACTTTTTGAAAGGGATGAGTTACATCCTGTATATAAGTTTTCTTTGAATTTTTTTCCACTTATTCGGCCTTTCCTTCTCTTAGTTCTGGATATAACTTTAGGCATTTTGGGTGGTCTTTAAACCCATCTCTCTTTGATTCAATCCTTGGCTTCTGACGGTTGAGTTTTAGAGATCCATAGAAAATTTTTCTCTAACGCTCATTGTTCTCCTTGCGTTCTTCCTCAGTGAACATCTATGGTGGTGCTGTATGGATCCAGGTGTATCTTGGGATATTTTTTTGAACCTTTGGTGTGATATAGGTTTCTTTAGAGTTTCCTAGTGCTGTTGTGGCTGTAATTTTTTTTCTTATTCATCCTTTAGTGAACAATGAGTATAAAAAGCTCAATTTGATGTAGGGATCTTTCATTTCTCATCTTATGTATCATACAAGAAGGGTTTACAGTTGTTATATTTCAAAAATATAGTTTTGTAGAATAAATTTAATATAAATAAATATATTTAATTTAGATAAAAGGGTAAGGGGTATGAATCACATTTGTTTACAGCTTTTGTTATTATTTGTGATATTGTGATTATTTGGGCTTTATGCCACATTGAAAATTGTGGCCTTTCGGGGATTTTATTTCACTGTGATTTTTGGGACTGTAGAAACCCTACTGTGTGTTGTTTGTATCACCAAAAAATGAAAATTGGCTAACCAATTATATTTTTTTAATAATATTCTTAACTCAGGATTTATAGCCTATGTGAGAATACCCCTAAATAAAGAAGTGGAATGTGATGAAATTCCCCCTTGTTAAACTAAAAATAATTATGTTATGTTTTGTGGTGTGGACATTTTGTGGGGAGAAAATGTACAATTGTGATGTTTTGTGGTGTGGCCTTGCTATGGGGAAACATTGTGCAGTTGTGATGTGTTCTGGCATGGTCGTGTTATGGGGAGGGTGTGTGCTGTTGTGATGTGGGGATGATGTGTTGAGGTGTGATTGTGCTGTTGGGTGGTGAGGTGTGATCGTGCTATGGGGTTGTGATGATTTTTTTGTGATATGAGTTAAATCATATGGGAATGTTTGTGTTTGTTTTAGTTTCTCTAGTCGTATTGGAATTAAACAAAAATGTTGAATTTGAAATAGAATGGGCTGGTTTGGTTATTGGGATAGAAACAAAAAATAAATAAATTGAACATGTTGTGTGGTTATTGTGTGGTGTTATTCATATAGAAGTGGCAGCAGATGTGGCGTTCATTATATGGATCAGGGTGATATCATGAGTTGGTTGGTAGTCATATTATGAACATTTTTTTTGGGTCTGTGTGTCAATATTATATATATTTTTATATTCCTTTTGATTTATATACACACCCCACCCATGTATCACATTATTCTGACACCCATATATATATATGGGGACTGTTTTCCCAACATCCTGGTGGTGAGGATGGATGGGTAGATACCCGCTCTTCCCATCTCCCTATTCCATGTGATTTTGGTATTCATAGGCTATGATGGATGGAGGTAAGATAGTGTGATAGATGGTCATTGTTTGTTGAGAAAATGTGATATCCCATGTTTCTACGGATGATAAAATATGTGATGAGATGGATTATAGTGTGGGTCATACATGTTAGGAGGAGGGAATTAGGTTGGTGTACTTTATGTTAATGATACCCTTCTACTATAGTAATGATTGTAGATGAGAAGTGATTAACCAAGTGTCTTCGGGTGAGATGTGATGTGATGGACCATGTGTCTATAGGTAAGATGAGATGTGATGTGAACATGTTTTGGAGTGGTGGAATGATGTTGTAATATAAAAGAGTTGGGATCTCTAAGACATAAGATGTTGGGGTGTGAGGGTGGAGAATCAGTAGGAAATAAGTGAGGGTCACCCTTTATCAATATGATTCTTATTATGTTACTACACATGGATTCATTATTTAGTGATCTTTCCTTTTAGAGGATGAGATTGGTTAGGTAATATTTTTAGGATCTATAGGTATTTCTGTTTACTCACTGGTGCATTAGAATTCTGTTTTCACATTTTCACAAGAGACATTGGTTACCTTACTGAGTATACTTGTTTGCTCACCATATGAAAATAATTTTTTTAGGTTTCCAGGAGGACCAAATATACCATGATGGACATTACTTGGTTGTACCTCTGGACTATTGTTGTGTCACTACTTTATCTTTACTTTGGGGTTTTATGTTGGATACTTATATATATATATATATATATATATCTGATTGCTTTATAAATGAATTGTGGGTTGGTTTTTGTTTCTTAATCTGATATTATGCCTTGGAGTTGTTTAATCATTGATATATTATATCCCGATCCTATTATTGTAGAGGCTAATGTCTCACATTGATGAGATTTTTATAGGGTTGGTTCCAGTCGCCAACCAAGGGTCTATTATAGGCAGGAATCGGGGGTCTTTATATCCATCTCTTCATTTCCAGCTAAGTAGGGGTACCTTTGGATGGAGGGGTCATGAAAAAGTGGCATCATAGGTGATGGTTGAGAGATAGGATGGTGTATAGAGTTAGACACTATGATGATTTCATGGGTTGGTATGGTAGTGGTTCCAGTTGGTCATGGTGTGTGACATAGGCCATGGAGACCATCTAGGACACGATATTTTAACCCCCTCCCCCATGATTGAGTACATAGACTCTAATATTGTTAAACAACCAAGTAAGGTGGACCTATTTATAGGGTAGAGACCTAAGATAGGTATGCATATCATGATGAATTGTGTTCTTGTTTGAATTGGGGGGTTCTGGGAAGTTAAAATAAAATAAATTGAATTGAAATTAATCTTAATAAAAAATTACATGCTATTGGGATTAGGTATCTCCCTTAATTTTCAGGAATGAAACTTATTCATTGTCTGATAGTGGTTCAGGTAGTCGAGGTTTAATGGGTTATATCAGTTGATTACCAGGGGTTGATCTGGTTAAGGAGGATGAGTAGTGGTAGAGGGTGTTTCTCTCTTTTCTACAGCAGGATTCAGGGAAGTATGAGGGTAGTGTTTCTGATGTGAAGATAGAGAGTTAGTTGGAGTATATCGATATCACTTTTATCTAGGCTTCAGAGGAGTACTGGGTCCATTTGTAAGTTAGTTAGATTTGGGGAGCTGCGCATCAGTGGTGGGTGTTGTATCTAGGTGAGCAGAAGGTGGTATATGTTTCATGGGTTGACTTTCAGAAAAAGTTCCACGTGGAGTTCTTTTCTTCGACCATGAAGGCAGTGAAAATGTAGGAGCTTCAATCTCTTCAGCATGGGAGCATGTTTGTGGAGAGGCCTGAGATCAAGTTCAAGGTTCAATTTAATTTTTCACTAGAACCTTTTATATATGAGGAGTCCCGAGCATGAAGTTTTAGAGAGCCACTCCATCTTTCAATACAGTACAATGTTACTCCCTTTACATTGCTAACATATCTAGAGGTTTAGAAGAAGGAGGAGGTGATCAAGTGGATGCACTCATGAGGATGTTTACCATAAGAGGGGAAGCAATATAGTTCTTCTCAGTGTAGGTTTATCAGTGGTAGGTCTCAAACACCAGGATCTTTAAGGTTTTGACTGGATGGTAGTCTACCTCAATAGCTTCCCTTTCAAAATTATATAGTTAGTGGTTTTGGGATTTTATTGGTGGCCTTAGGCCAATGCGTTTCATATACATGGTTCATGGAAATAATTAGAATCAAGGCCTAATGGTTCATTAATTTCAATTTGGTGGAGGCATTCTATTTCAGCATTATCCTTATCAACAGTTGCTTGTATGGATATTCCAATAGTATTGGCAATGAGATTATGCTCTACCTAGGGGAGATAGAATATTTGGGTGTCGACTTCATGATGTTCCTCGATTTTAGGGACCTTGATTTTAGAATGGTCATAGAGGTGGGCATCAGTATAGAGGTAGAGGGGATGATCATGGTCTGTTGCAGGCAGTGCAGGCAATAGTTAAAAAGGGACTAAATATCATTAGAGGTATTCTTGGATCGTTATCCAACCTTATTTATGCCTTGTTTGATTTAGGAGACTCACACTCCTTTGCTGCACCGACCCTAGTATGTGCTTTGGGACTGGATGCAGAGATTTTTTATGCCCCTGGTGTTGACTACACAATTCTAAGGGCAAACCAACTTGATTTATGTGTGTCATGGGTTTTGACTGATGATGATGCCACATTAGTCCCATGGGGATATTTTATTTCTATAGATGAAAATGTTTGATTTCATCCTCAACATCATATGGTTTCATTATATGTGTGATGTTATTATAGTACCCTTATTTTCTAGTATATAACCCTTAAATTGTTCTTTTTATGTTTATTAAGTTTAAAGGTGAAGGATGGAAGAGGTGGGTGAACTTTCAATATGTTTCTAGGGGCTAAAGAGGATGCACATAGTTTTTCTAAACCGTGTGGGAATCCTAGTAGAAACCATATGTTTTGGTTATGGGTTGGGCCATTTGAGGTAGTAGATTCAGAATGATGTGTTCACAGTTAGGGAGATCATTTGAGGTGGCCCTGTGAAGATTTACTTAAGGAAGTAGCTAACACACAGCTAGCACACAATTTGTCTAACTATACGGTCTAACTGTGCACATAGTCAAATATTGATCCTAAAAATGGAATCTTACTCATTTTTCCTATAACTCCCTCATTTATTCTCCTATGCACCCTAATTCGACATTCCACTCCATTAAAGGTATGATAACCCCTACCAAGATTTTTGGAATCGATTCATAGCCCACCCTGGGCATTTTCTAGCTCGATTCTCATGGTAAGTGTGGTTATTCTTTGTTCTTGTCATGTTTTCTTATATCTACTTAGATATACTTATCCTCTCTTCTTGGTATCTCATATATTTTCCCGTTATGTGTTGATATATGAGTTTGAATTCCAAATAAGTTGAGATTTGGTCTTGATCTTTCTATGAGAATAGATCTAATGTAGTTTTGTGGATAATCGAACCAGCTTCTTGAGAATTCTTCATCCATTGTGGGTTTTCATCAAAACCATCTAGGTAGGTGGATTCACTCTCGACTCCACCTAGTAGAACTTATTATAATGGTTTAAAATTTATTTCTTTGTGTGTATTTAATTTTGAATGATATGCTTTATGACTATTAGAAACCCTCTTTTGTGATGGTTGTGGAAAATATGGAAAATTGGTGCTTTTGATTAAAGTGTTTGATTCATGATTTTAAAATGTGGATTTTAAAATGGGATTTTTATGGAATTGTGGTATTTGGATTTTATTAAGGTATTTTCAATAAGTGGGATGGGTTTTTTGAAATGGAACAAATTTTTTGTAATTGGTTTGTTTAATGGTTTTCAATAAAAGGATGGTTTTATTAAAATGTATTGAAATGGTTTTGGAATAATAGCGGTGTATTTTTATATTGAATTTAAGAGGCTTGGTTAGAATATTACCTTGTGCTCAGTTCCAAAGGTATAATGGCACATGGGGTGTAATTATCATATGATATCATGGTATATCGATGAGATACCACTCATGTGTATGGAGCTATCATAACGAAACATGCATGGTTGAATATGTGAATAAGTGGAATGGGATGGTCATGCCAAAGCATTAATGAGAAATTATTTTAAATCCTTGTTTGGTTGTTTTTCTGGATGTATTGATTACTGCAAAATTAGTTGAAATAGAACCTATGCACTTTTGGTTTTAAATGGTTTTGGAACTTGTTTATATTTAGTTATAAACTTATTTGGGATATTTTATTATATAAAATGTTTTATATTAATGTTGCTAACTTTTCTATCCTAGTGGAGTGATTAGGGAAGTCATTGGGGAAATCATACTGAGTTTTATACTTACCCCTTATTTGGAAATTTTCTTCCTTTTCAGATGCTCTCTTCAGAGACATGGGAAAAGGAAAAGTATCAAATGTCTTTAGCACCACCTCGTGATACATGGGATTTTTGGTGATTTTATTATAGAGATTATGGAGCATGAGGTCTTATTTTCATCTTGGAGTTTATTATTCATCTTTCTTCTATTTATGTTGATGTTGTTTTGGATTCCAGTGTAGTAAACTTTGGTGTGGTTTTTGTTATATTGATGATGGTTGAGTTGTCTTGTTTTAATCATGCATCCTATAATGGTTCTTTGGTTATGGTTGTTTGGTTAGTGGTTTATTTCATAAAGGGTAAATCATCCCCCACTTGCATTTGAAACCCTTTGGAATTTATTTCTAGCATTTCGCATCTTGGGGATATTGCGTAAGGCCTAGTAACAATTCATTGTATTCTCAACCCAATGATAATAAGCTGATGATTACAAATGGTATCAGCTTGTTCGGTCCCTTAATAACAATTAATCTTCAGTTTCTTGGTTTTGTAGTTGAATTCATCCTTACCTATTTTAGTGTTTTGAATCTTAGAAAGGAGTAGGATTGTTGGAACTTGAAATGTATAACATAAAAGGATGTAGATAACCCTTTTATGATGAACATTAAGTTACCAAGGAGTAAGGTACATAAGTGTTTTGAAGGGACTTATAAGATCTTGGAATCCCATTGTCATGGGTTTAGCCAATGAGATGATAATTATATGCATTGTTGAGGAATGAATTCCCACTAGGATTGTATATTTCATTTGGAGTAATGATTTATGAATTTTTTCAAATGTTTAAATTTTTGAAAAATACAGATTTTGTTTCTTCAAATGAATGATTTTGAAAAGGAAAGGTTGGTGTATTTTAAAAATGGTTTGATTTTAAAAAGAAATAATGAATTTTTTTAGAAACAGTTGAATGATAAAAGGTTTTTTTTGAAAAAAAATGATGTGATAGTTAATGTGATGGAATTTAAAATTCCAAGAAATCAATTTCTAGAGAGTTATATTTGCTGAGTTTTTTTTGTTTATCAAATGGCACTCAGTAGGCATTGTAGAATCAAACCAAAAGAATCTTAGGTGAATGTTGTTACACCTAAACCATAGGTGATCAAAGAGATGGTTCAGAGTATTTTCCAAGTGTTTCACGCTATGGATACGGGTAATCGGAGGGATTATCTAAAGAATGTGGACAATTCATTCCATTTATAGAAGTAGAATCTACCCATATTCCAAGGTGTTTCAGAACCCAAAAAGGTGGTGGTTTGGATGAATAGTATGAATCATATCATCAATTTCATCAACACAGCTTCAGAGATAAATGTAAAGCTGTAAACTTATATGCTCGAGGATCTTGCACACGAGTGGTGGGATATAGTGGTGCAAGATAAAATGGATCAAGGACTTACTTAGGAGGATTTTGAGAATTTTTTAACAAATAATTCTATCTTCACACATTCAGAATCCATAGAGTGACATAATTATTCATTCTAAAGTAAGAAAATATCTCTTTCATGGAGTATGTAGCTAAATTAATGCATTTAGTGTGTTTTTCACCATATGTTGCGTAGAGAGTGGCCTTGAAGGCATGCATCTTCGAATCAAAGATATGGAAGAAGATTCGCTTGAAGATCATAATGCTCTGTATTATGGATTATATAAAGATGGTGAATAGATAATGAACGTATGACTCTGATATCTCAGGATCTGTGGGAGGAGGAAGTATAATGATACCTATAGGAAATGGTGGGAACTAGAATTATGAGATAAAGTGGAAGAGGGAAACCTATTTCTAAGGTGGGAGTGGGACTTAGAAATAGATAGATAGATTTTTGAATCTTTCTCTGAGACCCATGAAAAAAGTGGGATGTTTACAATGTGGTTCCTTAGACCACATGAAGCGGGAGTGTACAACACCGCCAAGATCATGCCATAATTTAAAAAATATGGGACATCATAAGCGATATTGTCACAGTGATATGAGGTCAGGTGCTTGAGAAACTTATTAGGTATCGAAAGCATCATATGCTTCGACATGACAAGGCTAGTAGAATCAAAATTATTAGTAGAACAGAGCTAGACAGGGTGATTCTTTGAATACCATGACTCCTCAGTAAGGGAAATCCATGTAGGGAAACAATGAGCAAATTGCAGCGACATAGCTGTTGGATGAAGATGGGAAGATGATTGTGGATGATCAGGATGGAACATCTACAGTGATAGGTATGATTCAGTTTAATTATACCCTTGTGCAAGTGCTCTTTGATACTGCTGCATCACATTGATTCATTTCTTCTCAATCTTTTTATTTGACAAGTTTAAATATTTATATGATTTATTCTATGATAATACTTCAAAATCCTCTCAATGAAAGAGAATGTCGAGCCTCTATGTGTAGAGAGTGTTCTATAACTATTTATGGAGCTTAACTAAAATGGGTCTTCTTAGTGTTGGATAATGATGTCTATGATGTAATCCTGGGCAAGGGTTGGTTGACAATGTTCAAGGCTCACATCAACTATTATAGTAGAAAAATCAATTTCACAACTAAGAATGGGGTCAAACATCTCTTTAGAGGACAAAGAGTTGTAAGGACTGGTGAAACAAGCTTGTTGGCACCAGCGGTGGGAAAGATCTCTTATCAATTGGTATTGTTGACTTTGGCATCTATGGAAGAGATCGAGGATACTAGTTTTTCAATAGTTGTGGATCTATTTCTAGATGATTTTTCTAAAAAAATCTCTGGGTTACCACCTCCAAGGGAAGTGGAGTATACAATAAATCTCTTTCCTGGGACCAATCTAAATTTCCTTCCATATTATAGGATAGAACCAATATAGTTAATGGAATTTAAGGAGCAATTGAAGGAGCTGTAAGGAAAAGGTTTCATTCGGCCAAGTACGTCTCTGTGGGTAGCACCGGTCTTTTTCGTGAAGAAAGCAGACTAAACTCTTAGGCTATTAATTTATTATCATAACGTTAACCAAGTTAAGATAAAGAATAGATATCAAATTCCATTCATTGATGATCTATTTGATCAATTTAGGGGAGCTTAGTGGTTCTATAAAATTGACTTGCGATCCGGATACCATCAATTATGAGTTCAGAAGGAAGACATTCCAAAGATAGCTTTCAGAAGTAGATATGACAACTATGAATATGTGGTAAGGAATATCAGTCTTATGAATTCACCAACAGTCTTCATGGAATTGATGAATCAGATATTTCAGAGATATCTAGATTCTTTTTTTGTGGTGTTCATGGATGACATATTGGTGTATTCAAGGACAAGGGATGAGCATGAGAAACACTTGGTGACAGTGTTGGTGTTCAGTCTTAAGAATGCACCAACAATATTCATGGAATTGATGAATCATATATTTCAGAGATATCTAGATTATTTTTTATGGTTTTTTTGGATGACATATTGGTGTATTCAAGGACAAGGGATGAGCATGAGAAACACTTGGCGACAAAGTTAGTGTAACACCATGAGATTTTATGATAAATATTATTTTTAATTTCTTTGATGTATTGTGTTTTATGCTACACCAAGATTAGATTTTTCTATACGCAACACCATATTAGCTTGTAGTATATGCAACACTATTCTTGGCTTGTGCTGCACGCAAGACCGACCATCATCAATAGCGTGTGTTGTACACAATACCGAGTTTCATTAAACAATGATATATTGTTATAATATTATTATGAACTAGCCATTATGAATAGTGTTAACCGCATTTTTAATTTTATAACATTATAATTCATCTTATACATTTTCTAGAAAATGGTATAAGAACAAAATCAATTTTTCATATAAAGGAAGTATTTTAAAAAAAATGCAGTTTTGACGCCTTTTCACGGCGCACCCATTTTAAATCTAGTTTTTGACATGTTTATAAGATCAATCTGAAAAATTAAACATCTTATTTAGAATCAAGATATAAACATTTACATTGGATAAAATTTTGATATTTTTCTAATAACATTCATATTTTGATAAATAGTAAAAATACGCAAAATTTTACTTAAAAACAACTTTTTTCATCTAGATAATTTATATGGATAAATTTTAATATTTAATGGTTTTAAATTATAAATAGAATATATTTTTAATATTTAATATAATTTATGTCATTATCACAAATTTTACATTGAATTCATTAGAAAAAACATTACAATCTTTTGCAATGTTTTAAATAAAAACATGTTTTTTCGACAACGGGATTAATTTTAAATTAATTAATGCATATTTAGTATTTTGAATTTGTAAAAATGGATTCCATATTTTGAATCAGGAGGTTCAAATTGTGTAAAAAGATAACTTTTATTTTTAGGCATTATGAATAGTAACTACAGTAAATTTTATTTACCCCAGTTAAAGGTAAATCAGGTAATTAAGGGTAAAAATAATATTATAAAATTACAATAACACTTGGAATGATATGATTGGTTGATTATATTTCTCTCTAAAACATACTTGGGCCGAAATGGAATCTATTGGAACCCACTTGGATGAATTTAAAACCTTTAATTTATTTTATTTAAAGGAAAGTGAAATATGTCTCACTAAAACTTTATTAATTTAATTATTTTTAATATAAGGTTATATAGAATATAAATTCGATTATAAATACTCATTTGAACGATAAAATGTTTTTATTAATCATGGAAATTTATTTGTAATTTTTAAAAAATATATAATTATCTTAATAGCGTATACATTAATGATGCAGAAATTATTTATTTAGTGATAAATCAATAATATAGTTTTTATTAAAACAATAATAACCATAAAATGACCCAAAAACTTGAAAAAAACTTATTGTACGAGTATATCTACACCATAAGAATCCAATTTTCAACTTGTGGACCATTTGTAGCCTTATAAAATAGATTATGGAATTTATATTATTTTATTTTAAATGATGTCAAAGTTTTCACCTTCATAATTTAATAAACATAACAGTTTAAAGGTTGGGTGTTTTAGAAGATAAATTCGACTAAAAGTATTCTTATAAAATATATTGGATTTATATTTATCTTAGTATTTTATTTTTAATTTTTATGCAACAAATAAGTAAATTAAATAATTATACAAAAATATTTGTATCAATTATTTTATCATGACTAACATCAAATAAATAGTTTTAAAAATATTAAAATAAATATTATATGATATAATCAAAGTTATCCACGAATTTTCTAGATGAATATTACTTTTTATAAATCTATTAATTTTTTTTTGAAATTATCTTCTGTGTGAATTTTATTTAAATTCAAATAAATGAATTATGTCAAAATTGACACTATTGATATTTTATAAAAATAACACATTATTAAATTGTTTAAAAATCACAAAAATATATAAAAATTAAAAATTGAAATTTATATGGTCTAAAATTTAATAAAGTATACAATTATGTACAATTAACCACACATAAGTAAGTATTTATAACCATTTAAATTTTATAACTTTATTTACACAAATAAAATTAAATAGATTAAATATGGATAAATCAAAATGATAAGGTTTAAAATAAAATAAAAACATGTCTAAATTTTATTTGTTGATTATATTACAACTCTATCTCATATCATCTTCGAATTTGTGTCATTTTTGAGGTTTTTATGTGGTGTTGGTTTTTATTATAATTTAATATTTTTGAGGTTTCCAAAAGTGCCCCTATCCTCTCTTATAAAAGGGAACCTCTTCCCTATCCTCTTCACTCAATTCTGAGCATTCAAGGTCAGAAAAACCCTACCAATTACTCTTATAAACCTCTGTAGTTACATTATAGTAGCTCTGGTCTTCTCAAAAGACCAACTCTAGTGCCCTAAAAGGAAGTTTAAAGGAGGCACTTGGAGGAAGAGATAATATCTTATATCGATTCGTTCAAATGTATTTCTTCTTATACTTCCTTTTATTTAGTTATTTCATTATAAAGTAATAAATTAAGTATCAATAATATACTGATATGTTATTATAAATATGAAAAAAACCTATTTCACCTAATATCCATCCTACAAAAATGTAATCACCGTGCGTGCGTACGTACGGCTTACCGTCTCCATGCCGTGGTGTAATCTGTTTTTCCAACACCACCTTACTTGGATGAGTATAATGGTAGAAATAATAACTATATATGATTATTATAAAATGATACTAATTATGAGATATTATATCATCCATTCTAATTTCATTAAATAATTATGGGAATGATATCATTGCTCGTGCGTACGTAAGGATTACCGTCTCCACGACGTGATGAGATTCATTCTCCATGTTAACCATTAAAAAATGATATTAAAGTATATATAATGAATAATAATGAGATATATGACATAATAATGCTACTTTATTTATGTGTGTATATATATATATGTCATCTACTTACTTCCTTTCAAGTCAATAAGGAGAGGAAAACAACGTTCATGCGTACGTATGACCTACCGTCTCCATGAATGATGTATTTCATTTAACTTATCTATGTATTATATATATATATATATATAATTATCATATATATGATATATATAAATCATGTTTTACAGTCTTTAAGTAAGTAAATCATGATAATATCAAGAAACAACAAGTCCAAACATGTTCGATAAATGACACGATTATTACCCAAAACGTTGCTCCAACATGGAATTGACAAATGAACGAGTTATATAAAGTCGTAAGTGAATAATATATGATATCATAAAATTGACTACGATTCATGAATAAGTCAATTACATTATTTGAATCATTATACAAGAGTTTTGGACATGTACAAAATAAATTGGACCTAAGGTAAGGGACATTTATTCCAATCTCGTTCTTATCTGAGATTGTTTATTTGTAAGTATTTACTTGGGTTATATTTATCATTCATGTCCTTGTTTTATAAAAATGTTTTTATAAAGTATTTACAATTCATCCATATATGTTTAAATTCGTGTTTACCTCCCTCCAATGGCCCTAAGTCCTTCCTTTTTTATTGATTTTGATAATCCACCTTTAAGGGGTGAGGTGGAATCCTTACAAGGCCTATAGGCGTAAGTATTACATGGTCCGTAGGCCTTAGAGGAATTCATTGCCCGTAGGCTTCAAACATTACATACAACCCAGATTAACTACTTGGAACTGCTCCTCCCCAGCATCTTCATCGTGAAATTAGCTCTCCACCTTCACATGGCTATTCGGCTAGGCATTCCCATGCATGCACAGGCTTGTCCCGATGACAGGTGCCATACCCTCTCATTCTTGCAATCCATTTAGCTTCTTCTATAGTGAAATCGCCTTGCTCATCCTCCTTGTAGAGCTTGTTCCTTTTAGGTTGTCTGGTTTGCATCTGCACATAAGGGGGCCCGAAGGCCTTGAGGAGGCCCAAAGGCCTTACTAACCGAAAGGCCTGGGTGGCCCGAAGGCCTTACAGGACTCAGGGACCAAATCAGTGACCCGAAGGCCCAAACAGGGGCATATTTCCGGCTGTTACAGTGCCAAACAGTGCCTGCTACAGTTCCCGCTATAGTCCCTACTACAGTACTGCACAACTCCCACTACATTACCGCTACAGTACTACTACAGTACCCCCAGAAATTCTGCTTCTTCCTGGATTTGATCCCTGGTTGCTTGGATGCACTTACGGAGTCCTTACCATCTGGGCTAAGGATCATGTGCGTGTTTACCTCTTTTTTGAATTTTACTATGTGGTATGGAAAGAATATTTCTTTTGTTTACCATACGAGGTACTTTTTGACTTTTCCGGCAAAAGTACGAGTAGGATGTTTTTTAACTTATACGGAATAAATGGATTTTTAGGATTTCATAATGCCTTATTTACATGAAGATTCCTCTACAAGATTTCATGATTATTTTCAACAAAATTCTACTCCTTTAAAATTGCACATCATTTTGAGAAAAGAAAATGATTTGAATGAAGAAATGATATTTTCCTCAAGAATTCATTTCAAGTGTTTTATCAAAACAATATTCCATATATGATGAAATTATTTAATATGGTTATGTTTCATGAATAATGTCTCTATTATTTACAAGGTTTGATTTTGTTTTTGATGAAATTATATCCATTGTTTTATATGGATTATGTTTTGATGGGATGATGTTTATGAAACCCATTTTATTCATAGGGTTATGAGGAATGATTTATGTTTATTTTATGGCACATGAAAGGATGATTTCATTACGAGATGGGTGGGACCTATATCTCCCTACAATTTGTTGGGTAAATATTTATATCTCATGATATAGACATGTCTAGAATGTAAAGTAAATCTGGTTCAGTAATACAGGGCTGGAACAGCACGTAAATCCGGTTCAGTAATGAACTTTGTCCACTATGATGTTCTTGGTATCAATGCCTTTTCGACTATGGGAATCATATTATTTGCTTAATGGTTTTCCACAAATCCATGTTTTATTTCCATGGAATTTTATCATGATTAATGGTCCTTTATGATCCATGCCTTACGTACTACCATGTTTTCTGTCATTGCTCATGATTTTGATGTTTAAATTTCATGTTCATGTTTTTAAGTTCAAATGTTTGTGGATTGTTTTATGTTCTCCATGTTTACCCTTAATGAGCATTTGAGCTCACCCTTTCTATGTTTTATGTTTTCCTTTCTCCAGGATATAAAGAAAGGTTTTAGGTAATAAAACAAAAAGGAGAAGATATTTATGGGAGATGTTGAAGATCATTCACCATGATTAGAAGATTATGTTATGAGTTTCCAAAGACACTAAACTATTACGGTCCTTGGGTGTCTCTTTTTGTTATATATTAAGTATTATGAAAAAGTAATGTAATCCCCATGTACGTCAAGATTTGGTCTCTATAGTTGGTATCATAGGAAAGGTTTAGTTAACCTTTGGAAACTAGGATGCGAAAACTTTAGTGATATCCCTAGAGATATATCTAAGGTATGTATAGGGATGTCTGTAAGGTTAAGTGTAAGTATATGTTACAATCCTAGAATTATGATAACTATCATGAATAAACTTGGATTAAACCTAAGATGTTAGAGATTGAATGTAATCCCCCTTGATTATGTTGTTTTCCTAGTATGATCTTTGCCTCTCACACAATTCTTTTTGGGTTTTAGAAAATAGATGGAAACAGGAAGATTCATGTTAATGGAGAATGTGATGGACAATGGAATGATATTAATTATGAGAAACCAAATGAAACATGATTTTGAAGGAAAAGAATTATTATTATGCCTAATCAGCAATATCATAATATGATAAATAATCTCAACTTTGGTAAGTTTCCTGAATCATCTAATAAGAGAAAGATGTAGTTTCATGATGATCATAGAGGAAAGAAAGTAAAATTTCCCTCATGAAAGTCATGTGGGAAGAGGCATCAGAGAGAATGTTTCAATGGAGCTGGGAGATGATTTCGGTGTGGAAAAGAAGGACACAAATCCAATAATTGAAAAGGAAAAGGTTCATTTAACACAATGGACAAGGATAACAGTATTTCTAAGACATAAAAAATGGTTAAATGTTTTAAATGAGGAATGTATGGGCATTATTAAAATCAATTCCCTAAGGGAAAATCTCATGAGGAGAATCAACATGGTCGTATGGGTAGTATTTATGTTGTTGATGATGAAGATACTACAAATGATATATGAGATGAAAGAAGTGTTTAGGAAGAAAATGATGAAGCTCAGTCAATGGTTTAAGAAGTTAGTGGAATGATTGTATGTTTATCAAGAGTAATGTTGTATAGGTAATTTAATGATACTATAGAATAAAGAAACATATAAGGATTGTCAAACTATTGTTTTTACAAAAGTATTTGAAAGTATATGTTGAATGGTACTGGTAACCATGAAAGGTTAGTCAGATATTTTTGGAAGGTAGATGATATGTTCATAATGAAGGGATAAGGAGATAATGAAATGTTTGATAGTATAAATGAGCTCGTGACTGATATAAAGACAAAGTGATATCATGGTTTGAGTATATAGAAATTTTGGGATTTTGGTATGTGGAAAGAGTTAACTTTTGACAGAATTCATGTTTTTACTAAGGTTCTATGATAACTCATGTTTCAAGAGAATACATGATTAAGGTATTCACATTTTTTAATGTGACCAACTAGATATATCTCATGATATATGGGGGGTAAATAATGGTATTCACATGATTGTTATATGACTTTTCTAGAAATCATTTTCTTTATACTCTGAGTTTGGATAGAAGTATTTTGGATAAGACTAAAGGTTAGAATGGTTTAAGTTGGACATCAGATAGTATTGTTTAAGGCTAGAACTTTTTTTAATATTATTCCTGGAATGTTATAATGGAGTAGTTTTAGAAATAGGGCAACCTGTAGTACATGCGACAACCCGTCACGTCAGACAAGGTTATGGGAATCGAACCCACAACCGAAGTGCGATATGCCTTTATCACCTACCAATGGTCTATAAGAAGTCCCTGATTAGTAGAAATTAGTTTTATTTTATTAAGCGATGTTATAGATGATGTATAAGTCCATTTTTGGAATCATATACGATTAATCTCACCATAGATGGACTTATGTATATTTAATAATTTGTGCTATCCGTTTTTTGATAAAGACAGATGGAATGACCTATCATTCTATAGCATGATCTGATAACACTTCAATAATGAAAAATTCAACTTCATTTCTTTAAATAAGAGATGAAGTGTAAATTGTTCATGGAATGACCAACAATGATATTAAACTGAAATCAAGTAGGTATTTATCCTTATGACAAAATTCATCAATTTTAGGTAAATGATCATGAAAACAAAAAACATTGTCATAATACCCTCATATATAATGAATCAGATGATACCTTAGATCATTAAAAAATTATGGCATTGTGATTGTTGGCTTTTTTATAGCCATGTTCTCTACCACTCTCCATCAGAACTTGATGGCTATATTTCTCTTCCATATCCATGTTTTCACCTATATTTTCCTATGTGGAAACCTAGTGATGAGTTAATTTGGGTAATTGTTACGGTTAATACTTTAGTTTTTAAAATTAAGGTTTAGTATTCCTTTTTATGATGTGGGTTTCTATGAAAGAAACTTTCAATTAGTAAATGATTTACAACCCTATCAAATTTCGAGGGTGAAATTCATTTTATGGGGGGGGGGGGGTAGAATGTAACACCCCGAGATTTTATAAGAAATATTCCATTTAATTTCTTTGATGTCTTGGGTTGTATGCTACACCAATATTGGATTATGATATACACAACACCGTGTTAGCTTGTAGTATACACAACACTATTTTTGGCTTGTGTTGCACGAAAGACCGACCATCCTCAATAGCGTGTGTTATATGCAATACCAAGTTTCACTAAACAATAATATATTATTATAATATTATTATGAACTAGTCATTATTAATAGTATTAACCAAATTTTGAATTTTATAACATTATAATTCATCTTATACATTTTCTAGAACATGGTATAAGAACAAAATCAAATTTTCATATAAAGGATGTATTTTTCAAAAAATGCAGTTTTGCCGCCTTTTGATGGCACACCAAATTTAAATCTAGTTTTTTAAATGTTTATAAGTTAAATATAACAAATTAAACATCTCATTTGGAATCAGGATATAAAAATTTAATTTGGATAAATTTTTGATATTTTTCTAATAACATTCATATTTTGATGAATAGTAAAAATATGCTAAAAGTTACTTAAAAACAAATTTTATCATCTAGATAATTTATATGGTTAAATTTTAATATTTAATGGTTTTAAATTATAAATAGAATATATTTTTACCATTTAATATAATTTATTTCATTATCATTAATTTTACATTGAATTCATGTGTAAAAACATTTTAATCTTTTTCAATGTTTTAAATAAAAACCCATCTTTTTTGACAACATGATTAATTTTATATTAATTACTACATATTCTGTGTTTTGAATTTGTAAAAATGGATTCCATATTTGGAATCAGGAGGTTCAATTTTTTCTAAATTGATAACTTTTATTTTTAGGCATTATGAATAGTAACTACAGTAAATTTTATTTACCACAGTTAAAGGTAAATCGGGTAATTAAGGGTAAAAATAATATTATAAAATTACACTAACACTTGTATTGATATCATTGGTTGATTATATTTCTCTCTAAAACATACTTTGGTAGAAATGGAATCTATTGGAACCCACTTGGATGAGATTAAGACCATTAATTTATTTTATTTAAAGGAAAGTGAAATATGTCTCACTCAATCTTTATTAATTAAATTATTTTTAATATAAGGTTATATAGAATATAAATTCAATTATAAATACTCATATGAAATATAAAATGTATTTCTTCATCATGGTAATTTATTTTTAATTTTTAAGAAATATATAATTACCTTAATATCTTATACATTAGTGATGTAGAAATTATTTATTTAGTGAAAAATCAATAATATAGTTTTTATGAAAAATATAATACCCATCAAAAGACCCAAAAAATTGACCAAAACTTATTGGTAGAGTATATATACACCCTAATCTTTCAAGTGTTAACTTTTGGACCATTTGGATCCTTATAAAACAGATCATGACATTTATATTATTTAATTTTAAATGATGTCAAAGTTGTCACCTTCATAAATGAATAAACATAACATTTTAAAAGTTGGGTGTTTTAGAAGATAAATTCGACTAAAATTATTATTATAAAATTTATTAGATTTATTCTCATAATAGTATTTTATTTTTAAATTTTATGCATTAAATATGTATATTAAATAATTATACAAAAATGTTGTAGTAATTATCTTATCTCTAGAAATATCAAATAAATAGTTTTAAAAATATTAAAATATATATTATATGATATAATAAATGTTCTCTACGAATTTTCTAGATAAATATGACTTTTTAGGAATCTGTTAAATATTTTTTTTGAATGTATATTCTATGGGGATTTTATTTAAATTCAAATAAAGGAATTGTGAAAAATTGACACTATTGATATTTTATAAAAATATAATATTATTAAATTGTTTAAAAATAACAAAAATATTAAAAAATTAAAAATTGAAATTTATATGGTCGAAAATATCATAAATTTCCCAATTACTTACAATTAACAACACATAAGTAAGTATTTATAACCATTTAAAATTTATAGCTTTATTACCGCAAATAAAATTAAATAGATTAAATAAGGATAAATCAAAATGATAAGTTTTAAAATAAAATAAAAACATATCTAAATTTTATTGGTTTATGAGATTAAAACCCTATGTCATATCATCTTCTATTTTGAGTCATTTTGGAGGTTTTTATGTGTGGTTGGGTTTTATTATAAATTAATAATTTTGAGGTTTCCAAAAGTGCCCCTCTCCTCCCGTATAAAAGGGAACCTCTTGCCTCTCCTATTCACTCAATTTTGAGCCTTCAAGCTCAAAAAAACCCTGAAAATTACTCTTATAAACCTCTCTAGTAAGATTATATAGGTGATGGTCTTCTCAAAAGACCAACTATAGTGCCCTAAAATGAAGTTTAAAGGAGGCACTTCGAGGAAGAGGTAATATCTTCTACCGATTTTTTCAAATTTATTTCTTCTTCTAATTTCTATTCTTTAGTTATTTAATTATAAAGTTATAACATCAGTGTCAATAATGTAATGATATGTTACTATAAATATGAAACAAACCTATTTCACCTACTATCCATCCTATGAAAAATGAAATCACCGCACGTGCGTACGTACGACTTACCGTCTCCACGCCGTGGTGTAATCTATTTTTCCACCACCACTTTACTTGGATGGGTATAATGGTGGAAATAATAACTATATATGATTATTATAACATGATACTAATTATGAGATATTATATCATCCACTCCAATTCTGTTCAATAATTATGGGAATGATATCATCGCTCATGCGTACGTACAGATTACCGTCTCCACGACGCGGTGAGATTCATTCTCCATGTTAACCATTCAAGAATGATTATGAAGTATATATAATTAATAATAATTATATATATGACATAATAATGCTACTGGATTTATGTATATATATATATTTCATCTACTTACTTCCTTTCAAATCAACAAGGAAAGGAAAACAACGTTCATGCGTACGTATGACCTACCGTCTCCATGAACAGTGTATTTCATTTCATTTATCTATCTATTATATATATATAATGAATGTATATAGGGTATATAAATCATGTTTTACATTTTTGATGTAATTAAATCATGATAATATCATGAAAAAACATGTCCAAACACGTACGATAAATGAAACGATTATTACCTAAAACGTTGCTTCAACATGGAATTGACAAATAAATGAGTAATATAAAGTCATAAGTGAATCATATATGATATCATAAAAATGAATATGATTCTTTAAAAAGTAAATGAAATTATTTAAATCATTATACAAGAGTTTTGGACATGTACATAAGAAATTAGACCTAAGGTAAGGGATAATTATTCCAATCTCGTTCTTATCTGAGATTGTTTATTTGTAAGTATTTACTGGGGTTATATTGATCATCCATGTCCATGTTTTATAAAAATGTTTTCATAAATTATTTAATATTCATACATGTATTTTTAAAGTCATGTTTACGTATTTTTCGACTTTTATTATGTGGTATGGAAAGAATATTTCTTTTGTTTACCATAGGAGGTACTTTTTGACTTTTCCGGCAAAAGTATGAGGATGGTGTTTTTTTATCTTATACGGTGTCAACGGATTTTTATGATTTCATAATGCCTTATTTACTTAAAGCTTCCTATAAAATATTTCAAGATTATTTTCAACAAAATTATTTTCTTTTAAAATTGCACGTCATTTTGAGAAAATAAAATGATATGAAAGAAGAAAGGATATTTTCCTCAAGAATTCATTTCAAGTGTTTTTATCAAAACTATTTTCCATCTATGATGACATTATTTAATATGGTTGTGTTATAAGAATAATGTCTCTATTATTTACATGGTTTTATATTTTTTATGATGAAATTATATCCATTGTTTTATATGGATTATTTTATGATGGGATGATGTTTATGAAACCCATTTTATTCGTTGGGTTATGATGAATGATTTATGTTTATTTTGTGGCACACGAAAGAATGATTTTATTATGAGATGGGTAGGACCTATATCTCCATCAAATGCATTGGGTAATGATTTATATCTCATGATATAGACATGGAAGGAATGGAAAGTAAATCTTATTCAGTTATACTGGGCTGGGACGACAAGTAAATCTGGTTCCGTAATGGACTTCGTCCACTATGATGGTCTTGGAAGCAATGCCTTGGCTACTATGTGAATCATATTATGTGGTTAATGGTTTTACACAACTCCATGTTTTATTTCCATGTTATTTTATCATTATTAATGGCCCTTTATGATCCATTCCTTACGTACTTCCATGTTTTATGTCATTTCTCAAGATTTTGATGTTTAAATTTTATGTTCAAGTTTTTAAGTTCAAATTTTTATGGATTGTTTTATGTTATCCATGTTTAATCTTACTGAGAATTCGAGATCACCCTTTCTATGTTTTATGTTTTCCTTTCCCTATGATATAAAGAAAGGGTTTAGGTAAGAAAACAAAAAGGGGAAGATATTTATGGGAGATGTTGAAGATCTTTCCCCATGATTAGAAGATTATGTTCCTAGTTTCAAAAGAAACTAAACTATTATGGTCCTTGGGTGTCTGTTTTTGTTATATATTAATTATTATGCAAAAGTAATGTAATCCTCATGTACTTCAATCTTGGGTCTCTACAATTGGGAATCTTGAGAGATTATCGTTTGTATAGAAAATTATCAAAGTGTGATTTTTGGATACAAGAGGTATTTTTTATCATACAAGTAATTTATGAAAAATATGTTACATTGGATATAGAGAAGATATAAGCTGTTATCTCATGGAATCTTATGAATAACGTCTTTGAGATATGAAGATTTCTTGGTCTAGCTGGTTAATACCAACGCTTCGTGCGTGAATTTTTATATCTAGCCTCACCAATGACATCTTTTACAAAGAAGAATTTTCCTTTCTAATGTACTAAATAATTAAATAAGTCTTTCTAAGAGATGAATGTTTAATTTACATCAGTTCCTATCTTGATTTTACCAGAATCAAGATAGGGGTATGTGGTGTACTGTGATACTTCGAGATCTGGGTTGAGATGTTTTGTCATATAAGGAGACCATGAAGTTGGTTATTGTTCAAGGAAGTTAATAGTACATGAGAATAACTACCCAACAAATGACATGAAATTAGCTATAATTTTCCATGATTTGAAGAATTGGTCTCACTATCTCTTTGGTGAGAAATTTCTTGTTTTCATGGATCATAAGATATTGAAACACATTTTCTCAAAATGAGATTTGAATCTGAGGCAGAGGATATGGATAGAGTATCTCCAAATATCTGACTTCGAATTGGTGTATTCACCAGGAAAATGTAATTTGGTGGATGATGCATTAAGCAGAAAGTTATATTGTTAGTTGGAAAAGGAAGCTTCAGATGAATCGCAGTTGATGTCAGTACTAGCTGACATGCATATAAAATGTGAAGTCTGAGGTGATGTTGTTGTTTTATTTTCAGTTTTAGTGGTTCTTGATCTATTAAAGACGGTTAAAGAGGCACAAATATTTGTTGAAAATTTCTTGTTTATTGTTCTAAACTCAATGGTGGGAAGACCTTTGAGGGATGGAAACTTTATAGGAGGTCTGTTTTGCAGTTTAGATATCAGATGGTTGTACCTATGGTTTGTTAAGAACAACTTATTCATGATTACCGCCATTCGATATGGGATATACATTCAAGAATACAGAATATGTATAAGGTGTTGAAGGTGCAGTTTTGGTGGAGTGGCATGAAAAGGAACGTGGATGAGTTTGTTTCAAAGTGCTTAACTTGTTATAAAGTTAAGGCAACGTATCAGAAACCAGTGGGTATGTTGTAGTATTTACCTATCCCAATGTGGAAATGGGAGCATATATCAATGTATTTTGTTACAAATCTCCCACTAATTGTTTGGAAACACGATGCCATATGGGTGATAGTGGATCAAATCACCATGTCGGATCATTTCATCCATATTAGTGAAACTCAAACATTAGAGTATCAATCTAGAATCTATATCCAAGGGGTGGTAAAGATACATGGAATACTAGTTTTGATGGTCTTAGATATAGATTCAAGGTTCACATATCAGTTTTGGAAATCCTTACAGAAATCCATTGGGACTCAGTTGACTACCAGTACAATGTATCATCCTCAGACAGATGGATGATATGAAAGGATGATATAGATGTTACGAGACATGTTGCAATCTTGTGTAATGGATTTTGGTAGATCATGGGAGGATCATGTATGCTTCATGGAGTTATGAAATAATAATAGTCATCATTCCACAATACATATGTCCCCCTATGAAGCATTGTATGGGCATCCTTTTCATTCTCTACTGTATTGGGTGGAAACATGTGAAACTTTACTAGTTGGGCCCAACCATTTCAAGAAACAATGGAGAGAATTTAGTTGATCAGAAAGTTGATGGATATGACTCTGATTGGTTAGAAATCTTATGCGGATCATCATCGATGACCATTTTCATTTGCCATGAGTGATCACTTGTTCTTGCGAATTTCTCCAAGGCTTGGACATCATCATTTTTGTAATTATGTAAAGTTATATCGAAGATATATAGTCCCTTTTGAGATACTAGATAATTTTAGAGAGTTGGAATATCATTTTTCATTACCACCACGGTTCAGTTCAGTGCATAATGTGTTCCATGTATCTCAGTTGAAAAAGTATCAGCCTGATTCTGACGCTGTGATCAGATGGGATCACATTGACCTAGAGCCGTATGCTTCATTGGTAAATATCCTAGTGTATATTGTGGATAGGAAAGAGAAAATATTTCATGGAAAAAGCATCTGTCTAGTGTGGGTTTTAGGGAAACATTGTCAGATTCATGAAGATACATGTGAACACGAAAAGGTAATGAAAGAGTAATGTCTTAAACTCTTTCAGGGTAGTGATGATTTTCTAATTTATGAGGATGGAATAACCAATGGTGGGGAGAATTAAATACTCTCAGTTTTTGTAATAAAACCCTTAACTTGTGATTTTTATGTTTATTAAGTGTAAGGTTAAAATATGGAATATTTGGGGGGTAACTTTCAATAAGTTTCTTGGGATAAATGAGATGCACACAGGATGCGAATAGTTTGTCAAAACTGTTCCAAAATCCTAGTAGAAACCATGAATTTTGGTTATGGGTTGGAAAATTTGAGGTAATATATTTGGAATGGTTTTCAAATGGTTAGGGATACTATTATAGGAGGCCATGATATGGTTTCTTTAAGGCAATATCTAATGGACGATTAGGGCATGGTTTGTCTAACCATGTGGTCTAACAGTGTGCAGAGTCAAATCTTGATACTAAAAAAAATGGGATCTTAGTATTTTTACCTCTAACTCCATCATTTTTTCCTATGAACCTATAAGTATAGATTCCTCTCCATTGAAGTTAGGATAACCTCTCCCAAGCATTTTGGAATCAATCTAAAGTCCTCCCTTGGTGGTTTCTATCCCGATTCTCCTTGTAAGTGCCTTTGTTCTTCGTTCTTATCATTTTTTGTTAAATATACTTATATATACTTATCATCTATTCTAGTTCTCTCAGATATATGCACATTATGGGTATATATATGATCTTGGATTCCAAATAAGTTGATATTTGGTCATGATATTTCTAGGAGAATAGATCTATGGTGGTTTCTTAGAGAATCGACCCGATATCTTGAGAATTCTTCATCCATTGTTGGCTTTCCGCAAAAAATTCATGGTAGGTGGATTCAATCTCAAATAAACATAGTATAAATGATTGGAATGATTTCTTATTTATTGATTTGTTTGGATTTAATTATGACTGGGCAACTTTATGATTGTTAGAAACCCTCTTGGGTGATGGTTGTGGAAAATATGGAAAATTGGCGCTTTTGATTAACATGTTTGATTCTTGATATTAAAACGTGGATTTTAAAATGGGGTTTTTCCAGAATTATGGTATTTGGATTAGATTAATGTGTTTTCAATAAAAGGTATGGTTTTATTGAAATGCAATAGATTTTTTGGAATTGGTTTGTTTAATGGTTTTCAATAAAATGACAGTTTTATTGAAATGGGTTGAAATGGTTTTGGCATAATAGTGGTGTGTGTTTATATTGAATTTATGAGGCTTCATCAGAATATGACCTTGTGCTCAGTTCCAAAGGCATATGGTACGTTGTGTGTAATTATCATGTGACAACATGGTAGATAGATGAGAGATTGCTCATTAGTATGGAACTGTCATAATGAAGCTTGCATGATTGAATATGTGAATAAGTGGAATGGAATGGTATTGAAAAATAGTAATTGAGAAATGATTTTAAAACCTTTTTGGTTGTTTTTATGGAAATATGGATTGCTGGAAAATTGGTTGAAATAGAACTTGTGCACTTTTGGTTTTAAATGGTCTTGGAACTTGTTTATAATTAGTTATAAACTGTTTTGGGAAATTATTTTATATAATTTTTTTATAAATGCTGATTACTTTTATATCCTAATGGAGTGAGGTGAGAAGTCATTGGGGAAATCCTACATAGTTTTAGACTCACCCCATATTTGGAACTTTGGGGCTTTTTCAGATGCTATCTTTTGGGATATGCGAAAAGGTTAAGTATCAACCGTCTTTAGCACCAGCCCGTGATAGTTGGGATATCTGGTGATTGGAGTATAGAGCTTGTGAATCATGGTGTCTTATGGTCATATTGGAGTTTATTAGTTATCTTTATTCTCTTTATGTTGTTGTTGGTTTGGCTTCTTTTGTAGTACACTTTGGTTTGGGTTTTGTTATATAAATTATGGTTGAGTTTTATTGTTTTTATCATGCATCATATAGTGGTATATAGTTATGATTTTCTGGTTATTGGTTTATTTCTTAAATGAAAAATCATTACCCACTTGCATTTTATACCCTTTGGCATTAACTGAAAGCCTTTGGTGTCTTTGTGATGTCTCGTAAGGCCTAATATCGACTCACTATATTCTCAAGATAATGAGAATAAGCTATTCATTATTGTTATCAAATGATTCTAAAGGAGAGCTGTGTTCTTAGATGTGGATGGTCAGCGTGAAGTTTTCATTAGCGAGTATAGTTGGTATGTAGGAAGTATATGTGTGAATAACTTTTTTCCTTAATGGTTAAGTTGTCTATGGAATTAGTAGAAACTATGATAGTGGAGGTTCCCAAGGTTATTAGAGAGTTTCTGGATGTTTTTACTGAGGTGGTTGTGACATTACCCCCTTGACATAATCTTGAGTTTTGGATAGAATTGTAGCCCAGAGTGTCTCTGATTTTAGTGGCTCCATATTGAATGGAACCTATGGAGATATGTGAGTTAAGGGTGAAATTCGATGATGTCATATATATGTGTTTCTTTTGACATATTGTTTCACCATGGTTTTATCTAGTGTTGTTTGTCAATTAGTAGGATTGTAGTACAAGGATGTATATAGACCATGATAGGTTGAATCATGTGAAAATTAAGAATTGATACCCTCTTTATAGGGTTGATGATATTTTTGACTAGTTGTAGAAAACTAGTTGGTTTAAAAGAATGATATGCGGTCTGTATATCATAGTTGAGGGTGATGGAGATCAATATCCCAAATACTCCCTTCAGATGTAGGTATAGTCACTTCATGTTCATGGTAATTTTGTTCAGTGTTACAAATGCACCATCTGGGCTCATGGGTATCGTGAACTCTGTGTTTTATGGATTTATGGACCGTTTACTCATCATATTGATCAATGATATCTTAATTTACCAAGGTAATAGGAGGAGCATGCAGATCATCTAAGAGCTATCTTTCAGGTTCTTTGATTCCAATAAATCTATGGTAAGTTGTCCAAGTTCAAGTTTTGGATGCAATATGTTCATTTTATCAGGCATTTTGTGTCTCAGTAGGTTGTGGACATAGACCCATTGAAGGTTTAGGTAGTTGTTACTTAGAAGGAACCTAAGAATGTGGTAGAGGTTTATAGTTTTTTCGGTCTCATAGGCTTTTAATGGAGTTTCATATATGAATTCTCGTGGATGGAATCCCTAATAATAACTTTGACTAGGAAGGACCATCCTTTTTTTGGACTAATCATTGTCAAACAACATTGGACTACCTGAATGGGGGATTGATTAATGTACCTATGCTTCAGTTTCTAGAGGAGGGAGTGATATTTGAGGTGTTTTATAAAGCCTTCCATATGGGATTTGGATGAATCTTGACACAGTAGAGAGAAGTGATCTATTATGGTTCTAGGAAATTATGTCCCCATTAGTCTAACTATTCTACACATTATCTAGATATAATAGAAGTTGTGTTTGTGTTGAAGTTGATGTGATATTACCTCATTATATAGCACTTTTTGGTCTTCATAGATCACAATAGTTTGAGGTATATATTTTATCAGTGTGATCAGAATTTTTGGAAGTGAAGGTGAATGGAGTTTCATCAGGACTATGATTTTGAGATCTCCCACACCATAGGAAAGGGGAATGTTGTGGTTGAAAATTTTAGTAGAAAGTTATATAGAGATATTATCTAGGAGTCTCAAGATGCTAGGAGGGTGATGAATGTGTTGGAAATAATAAACTTGGATGAGAGGGTGTTTAATAGTAGATTTTACTTGTTTCAGATGACAGTAAAGTCTTTCTTAATGTAGAAGGTGGAAGAGTCTCGGTGGGGACACTTTGAGGCAAAGGTGATGCACGATCACATTGGCCATTACGATGCTATGGAGGGATGGTTGGAGAATGGTTAGAACTGAATATTGTTTCAGGAGAGGCTATTTGTTACGATGGAGATGTGCAAGGGATTCCTTAGTGAGTTTCATATATCACCCTTAGTGGTTCATCCCGTTATGACATAGATGTTTCAAGGTTTTAGGAGGTAGCTTTAGTATATGGGGATGAGATGGTCAATGAAAGAGTTTGTGGTACAATGTTTAGTTTTCTATCAGGTAAAGGATGAGCACTGTGTTCCTATCAGTTTTTTTATGGTCCTTGGTTATCCTGGAGTGGAAAGGGTGATACATCTCGATGGACATCATCATAGGGTTACACTGAGATCAGGGAGGTGGTGATGTAGTTTGGGGGATTGTCTATTAGTTAATGAAATCGAATCACATTATGGTGATCCGTGAGTTGAGTATCATGGATGCTTTGGTGAGTTGGTACGCAGATGATGTGGTTAATATTCATGGGTTATTGAGGAACATCTTATCAAATATGTATACTTAGTTTACCTCATGAGTTTGAATGGGATTGTAGCATGCTCTGGTCTCCCAGTTCCACCTTAGCACTGCTTTCCATGATCAGATTGATGGGAAGATGGAGCAGACCATCCATATTCTAGAAAACATTCTTCGAGCATGTATCATGGATTTTGGTGGATCTTTGGTATGACACTTTCCTTTGGTTGAGATTTCATAAAACAAAAAATATCACTCATGCATTAATATGGATCCATTTGAGGCGTTGTGTGGGAGGTCGTGTCATTTACCATTGAGCTAGATAGATGTTCGTGAGTAAGAAATTATTGGTCCTAATTAAGGTGAAGATCACTATCAATAAGATACAACTAGTTTGAGAGAAGATAAGGGTGTAATATAACCATTATAAGGCCTATGTTGATTATAGGTGGTGGCCCCTAGAGTTTAAGGTTGGAGTCTATGTGTTATTGAGGGGATCCCCTCGACGTGGGAAGTGGAGGTTTGATAGGTGGAGTAATATTTATCACAATTTTGTTAAAACCATTGATGTGTTGAGTAATTTTTGAAAGGAAACATATCAGTTGGAATAACCCCCACAGTTGGATAGGTTCCACAATATCTTCCAGGTGCCTTAGTTTCATTGGTATATTCATGATGACTACAATTTCATTGATTGGGGAGAGTTAGATATCAAGGATGAAGAGGATTTAATGGTGTGATCTTTAGAGATCCAAGATCATCAAGGAATCATGATGCATGGGTGAAACATTCCCTTAGTTTTCATGTTATGGAGGCATGGGGGATTAGAGGAGAGTACTCAAGAGTGATATACACAGATGCATTTCTATCACTCAGATTTTTACGAGTTTTTCCTTGATCTTTTATGTTTTGAAGATGTTGAAGACAACTGGGGTAAAACGTAAGTGTGAAAAAAACCCAATTTAAAGTTTTGGGTTGAAATTCATGTTAAAATCACAAAATCTACAAAATTTATTTCCCAAATTTCTTAAAGTATCATGTGAAAGTTTTTTTAGCATGAAAAATAAAATTGAACTAAAACATAAATGGTACTATGTTCATTTGAAGTCGATGATTTGATTCACTCACTATCATCATGTCATGGAACAAAGGAACCAAAATAGGAGTCCTCTATATCATCTACACATGCACTATAGCTTTTAAATTATTGATCTATAATTCTTGGGTGCTATCATAAGAAATTGAAGATCTTTATGACATCCCTTTGATCGTGGGAAGATCACAAACTCGATAGAGAAGATGAGATTGATCTGACCTTGTACTTTCATCAGATTCTATCTCTATAATCTTTATAAGAGAGTAAAAAAACCTTATCTCACTAAAATCATGAAAATGGAAAATCTTACTATTAAAGAGGCTGAAATGACTTTTTGTACCTAGGTCGTACTTTCAAAAATTTTACTTTGGTTCCTAGAAAGTAATAACCATCATTTTAGACATTTTCTCACATATATGACTTAATAAAATTTTGATAAATATAATAAATATTTTATCAATAACTTGTAACACATTAACATGTTATTTGAAAAAATATGAATCATGAACTCAGCCCATAAGGTTCCCAAATAATTTAACAAACCTTGAACATCCTATGTCAAATTGAAAAATTATTATTTTTTCTAATATTAAATTTTATGTTAAAAAACATATGAATAACATGAGAAATAAATTCAATAATCATATTTTTAAACATTAATAATATTCCAAAATAATTTTACTTATGATCGACCAGACTCAGACATTCACCGACACCCACATGTGGGGCCCACTTTGTCAAAAAATATTATTCATTCAAATAGGTAAAAGTTATGGATACCCTTAGTGTGTGAACCTCTAGGTCATTATAGTGATAACAATGAGTCTAACCCATAAACCAAAAGTGGAGTCTTGTAACCCATCATGGTCTCTAAGGAGATGAGGAATGCCATAACTATGACTATCTCCTAGAAACAAATTCTGTGTAATATAATCTCTTTGTATCATGATATCACATAAAGAATGATGCACCCTTGTGTTATCATCATTTTATGATTTATATATTTTATGACCTTAATAGATAAACTTACCTTCTTATACCATGGACATGTATTTAATGAAGGGACTACCATCCTGGTCAACTTGGTCCGATAAGATATCTCTTCCTCAACTCATAAGTGACAAATTCTATCTTGATCATTAAACTAATGCCACACCACCAAAGAAACTCCCAAAAAAGATACCTCACCATGAATTCAATGTCATTGTATTTTACATTCATCTAATATATGATCAAATGGTTCACATTAAAAATTATCTCAAGTTAGGAGAGAAATACACATGTTCATAAATAATAATTACAAATGAAACCTGAAACATGTGGTGTTCCTATTTGCGAGTCAGTCCTCATAAACCCATATACATAATATCACCATGTTAAAAATTCATGAGAAAAAGTCTTAATGATTATGATCTCCCAACACTTGATAGTCAAACATCATATGTATCCCATCAGTATGATGTTTCTACACCATAGGAAATATATTTAAGATTACTATCATAGTATCTTGAGGTTCTCATTATAGGTTGGAAATACTATAACCTTTTGATATGACACATAATATCAAGAAATTACGATGTAAAAAGTGATTGAAAAAGAATAAAAACTATTATGGTAAGAATAAACACAAGTATATATAAAACTACATACATGTAATGGTAATGAAAGTACATAATGGAGTTGGGTATAGGGAACCCACTCACAGCACTCCCACTGTCACTTGATCCAATTGGTAAAAATTATCAACCTGTTAGCTCTCATATGAGTGTAATGGATCTTATAAGATATGGATTTAGTCAATGGGTCTTCCAAATTATCCTATGTGGATACTCCACTAACAATTACTTCAACTCTCTGATCAGGAATTCTCAAGAGATAAAACTTCAAATGTATATACAATATTGTTTGGTGTGACCTGAGTTTCTTAGCAAGCACCACTACCTCAGAATTATAACAGTATACTATAGTATGGTCTAGAATTCTAGGTATAACACCAAAATCATAAACAATGATACATATCCAAAGATATTGATTAGGTATATCAGAAGACGATATATACTTGGACTCTACTGTATAATTAGAAACCATGAATTTCTTCGAGATCCTCGAACTCACTAATGAATGGCTCCTCATCTCCTCCATACCTGAGGAATATATAATTTGTTTGTATCCAATACTTTATGATAGTTTTTATATCTTCACAATTCAGCTCTCTAGGACTATATTGACATATTAGCATTATTCTTAATGAAAAGGAAAAATAAAACCCGGTACATAGCTTAATATGCACGATAGATTCCAATACTGAAGCATAAGGGATTATACTCATTCTTTCAATAAACTTTTGTGTTTTTTGGACACATATTATTATAGAGGTTAATTCTATGTGAAATTGTCCATAATAGCCTCTTGGCCTATTCCATATTGAAACTTTGGATCACCTTTTCCAAATATTTAATTTTTATTATCCCAAGAAGACTATAAGATCTATCTCAATGGATCTTTGTCCTTTGAATATAGGTTTATTTACTTGTGTCTTTCATAGAGAATAATTCATCTATCTAAGTTTTTACTAACTTTAATACTTGAACTTCATTTTCCATTAACAATATGTCATCAATATATAAAACTTGAAAAAAATGGAACTTCCACTAACCTTCGTATAGACACATGGAATGCTTTTATTCTTAAATAAACCAAATTCTCTTATAAACTCATAAAAATAAAAATACATTGATTGTGATGCTGAAATTAATCTATAAATGGATCTTTATATCTTTCATACATTATTTTCACTCATTTAAATAATAAACCCTTTGGGCTATGTCATATAGATGTATTCAACTAAATTCTCATTTAGAAAATCAATTTTGACATCCATTTTATAAATTTCATAATAATGAAAGGCTGATATTTCATCAAATATTCTGATGTATTTTATCATAGTGACTAGTAAGAAAGTTTCATCATAGTCGATGCCTTGAAATTTCTTGAAACCCTTTGATACTAGTCATTCTTTATAGTTTCTCACTTAACCATCCTTGCCCATATTTCTCTTGATTACCCATTTACACCTAAAATATTTTATATCAGCTTGTGGGTCTACCAAAACCTAAACTTGATTTTGGTACATGGAATCCATTTCAAAATTCATGTATTTTCCCCATTTAGTAGCATCCTTACCATATATAGCTTCCTTGATGGATAGAGGTAAATTATTCACTTGGAGTAACGTGTCACCTAAAGTGGTGACAAGAAAACTATATATATTTGGTTCTTTAACCAATCTAGTATACCTATTCAAAACCTATGTATGGGGAATATATTTCTCCCCCACATTATCTTTTAGAGATAATTCTCATACAAACACTTGTTCATTTCGAGTATCAACTTCATAAAATTCAATCTTTCCCCAAATATTTTATTTGGAAACAAGTTCCCTTTCTATAAATATAACATGTATTTGTACAATCACATTTCTATCTAAAATTTTATATAGGTAATATCCTTTAGTCTCTATAGGATAATGTATAAATATGCACTACATGCTCTGAGATGATAATTTTTCACTTGGTATAGTCTTGAAAAAACCGCACATCCCTAGATATGTATGTGTCAATGATTTAGTTTCTTTCCATAACACAACTCTTATAGAATTATTTCTACTACATTAGTTGGTACTAAGTTTAGTGTATATTCCATAGCCTGTAGTGCATATACCCAAAAGGATAATGATAGATTTTCATGATTCATCATCGATCTAACTATGTCCATAGGGGTTCAATTCCTCCTTTCACTAAAACTATTCCACGGAGGTGTATAAGGAGGCGTGAGTTGGGAAACTATCCCACACTCCTTTATATGATCAATGAAAACTTGGTTATGATATTATCCATCAAGGCTTGAGTGGATATTATTAATCTTATTACCATGTTTATTATCTACTTCATTATGATATTCCTTAAACATGCTAATGAAATCTAACTTATACTTCATTATGTCGATATATTCATACTTACTATATTCACTAGTGAAGGTAATGAAGTAAGAAAAACTACCCCTTGACTCTACTAGAAATAGACCTCATAAATCAATATAAACTAATTCCAATGGTTATTTGGATCTTTCTCCTTCATATATATAGGGTTATTTTGTCATTTTTTCTTATAAAAAAATCATGAAATAAATCCAATGGTTTTATCTCAATGAAGTCTAAATCCCTAGATCAATGTAGTTCTCTTAAATGCTTCTCATTTACATGACGTATACTGAAGTTCTATAGGTGGGTAGGATATGAGTCATTCTCTCTAGATTTATCATTCATTATCAAATCTAGATTTTCTAGTTCAATTATATATAACCCATTTTTAATTTGTTCCATACCATAACATATTTTATCCTTATGAATAAGAAAAAATTTATTTCTAAACTTGAAATAAAACCCCTTAGTGTCCAAAATAGTCACCAAGATTATGTTTCTGGTAATATATGGCACATAATAACAATTATTGAATATAAAAACCATTATAATAGGGAAAATAAGATGATAACCACCCACTACTAATGCTACTTTTCTTTAACCATTTTTTTCTTAGAGATATACTTCACATTTTTTAATTGTATTGAATCAAATAGGTCCATGAATTTGAATATAAATGTGTGAACCACATGTAGTATCCAATAAACAACTTATAGAAATAGAAAAATTGTATTAAATGAAAAATATAAATGTATAAAAATAATCAACATTATTATTCTTCTCAGCTATGATATTGTTCTTATAGTGGCCATTATTACCACATGAAAAGAATACTACCTCTTACTCATTGTTCTCCCTCTATATTTTTGGATTCTTGGAAAGGTGGTAGATAATTTTCTTTGACTTAGACTTTTTCCTTGACAATTTTACAATGAGATTACTTCAATTGTTCACCATAAGGACAAAAGAATTAAAATTCTCTATATCCTTAGATTCTTGGAAAACTAAATCCAATAAATCTGAGAGAAACTTATTCAGGTCATTCATGTTATAATTAATAGTGATAGTCAAGAAGATATGTAGTAAAGAGAAAATAATGAGATTAATAGATAGTTCTTGGTTTTTTTTTTGATTCTAAGGGCTCGATCATATTGAGTTCATGAGGCCTTTATTGATTCCCTTATACTATCTTGCAGCTATACTGAGCACTTAATATCTCAAATATTTCTTACCAAAATCTCTCAGGGCATAACTCTTAGAGATAAGATAGAATTTGGGATGCATTTTTTTCCTCATGGATGTTCTTCAATTCATTGTACATAGATGAAAACTTGAAGCACTAAACATATAGCACATCATACATGTACTTATTATATATATATATATATTTATTCTCATTACATTCTCTATAAGGAGGCACATTAGGAAGCGGGGATTCCAGAAGATAAAGCTTTCTATCTTGTAACAATACTTTGCACACACACCTATAACACTCTGGGAGGTTATGGCCAGTAAAGATATTCTCTTTATCCAATATTTATCATAATGAGATTGAATTTTTGGTGGTTTACAATTGATATAAAACAAGTAAATTGAAAAGAATATCACTTCATCTTTATTACCAATAGACATTTTCAAATTATAAATTTTAAATGTATCTTATTATTTTTTCAAATTCGTGTATCCCTAAACTAATAGATTTGGAAAACATAGTTGCTTGAGTATTTTAGTAGAAAGTATACTTAAAACTATCTTCATAACAAAAGATATGTAATCACCACTACTTTAATAATCTATAGTTAGATTTTGAATAACCAACTGCATTAACTCATGGATAATTAATCTATTGAGTGGAGTCTCATCTCCTATAAAGAATTAATTTTTATTTCTTATTAATTTTCTATTAAATTTGAAACAATTTGGATATGGATACTCCATTGCTTCCAACTTTACTTATGTCAACCCACCACTCTCATAAGAACACTTAGTAGTAAGAGTCACCCTCCACTGAGGATGATGAGCACCTTGAACAATTGGTCATGTACAAATCTAAGTGATGGAAGAAATTTAATGAATTCATATTTTATTTAAGGGATGTGTTAATATATCATGGAAATGAAATACTCTTCTATTTTATATTCTTGTTCCATGTGATCACACTTACAAGCTAACCATGATTTTACATAGAACACATTCACTACACCTGACCATTTTATCTTTGCATGCTTGTTTATTTTAATACCATATGATTGCGCATAATAAATTCACGTTCAAAAAATAATAAACTTTACACAATATAAAATAAATAAATAATGAAATTATCATGAGAAATTAACTATTATTTAATCTTATCGTGTGAATAATGGATTAACTATGAACCTATGAGAATTCCTTAAGAAAATACCAAACTTGAAATGTAGTGCCCAAAACTCTCATGCACTTCACTTGTTTGGTCTACACCATCCCTCAACTTGATCTTCTTTTCAAGAAAATCCCCTATCTTTATAATATATACTCACACACATGTGAGGGGAACATGGGGTTTGAAATTACATTTTAGCACTTAAATGTGGACACACATGCCCTTATACAAAATAAATATAGAGGGATGATGCACATATCATCAAAAAAAATAATTATTAAATTTTAAAACTTAAATGAAATAATTAAATTAAATAAATAATAAACCAAATATCATAATGTTGGTCTCGTTTCATGATCATTAAACATGAAATTATATTTCATAATAAAAATTAAATTTTCTAAAATTATACTCAAGGGTATTTAGAAGTTTTAACTTGTATTAAAATAATTTCAATTAATTATTGATACATATTGTAGAACCTGAAATAATATCATTAAGTAAAAAAACAATTAAATTAAATTTTGGAAAAATTTTCATTATTTTTTGGGTCCATTTGGACCTAAATTAGATCCTTGAAAATTAAATTAGGGCTTTTTATGGGGTTAATTGGTTAGAAAAATGGATCCGGACTAACATGATCTGGACCAAGTTTAATTAGAGAATCCATAAATAGGACATTATATATATATATAATATAATATAAAAAGTAAAAATAAATCACCCTCCCCATAAATGGGGAGGGACAACTTTTCCATGCCTCAAACATGAGCCGTGGGTCCTTTTAATATATTTTTTAAAAATCAAAAGCTTCAAACAGATGCTTTGTCTTACTTTTTTTTTATTTTTAGAAAATGAATTTAGTTTTAAGAGTAATCCTATATTGCAAAAGGACTAACCCAACCTAGTTCCGGTAGCTTCATCTAACATGAAATATGTTTTCCTTGCACTTCATCTAAAATTCCATCACCCTAGTAGTCATTAAAGTGAAGGAAAAAAATATAAACATTAATTTTCATCACAATTTTTATGCAAAACTTATTGACCTTTGATCAACTATATATTGGCCACATGAACTCAGATTGAAGTGTTGAATTTTACTTTGGGATCATATAAGAAATATATTTCTAAATAATTGTAAATTTAATTGAAATTTCAATGTTCTTGAATTAAATAATTACATGTTCCCTCAGATACCAATTGAAGGAACTTGGGGCGTAGATAAAGTGTAAAAAAAAATTAAAATTTTGGGTTTAGATTCATGTTAAAAAAATCCAAAAATCCCTTAATATAATTTCTTAAAGTATCACATTAAATTCAATTTAAGCATGAAAAATAAAATCAAACTAAAGCATAAATGATACCTTAACTGTTTGAAGTCAATGATTTGATTCACTAACCATCAGCATGTCATGGATCAAAGGAACCAAACTAGGAATCCTTTATATCATCCACACATTCACCATATCTCCTGGATTGTCAATCTATGATTCTCAATTTCTAGTGTGGGAACTCAAAGAGATTTAGGGAATCCCTTCTATCACATGAAGAACATAGATTTGATCAAAAATATGGGAATGATCAGACCATATTATTTCTTTGGATTCTCCCTCTAAGATCTTGAGAGGATAGGAAAGGAGATTTTCCATCACTAAAATCATGAAAATAGTGGACATTACTATTCAAGAGGCTAAATTGTGCTTTTATACCTAGTTTATACTTTCCAAAATTTGAATTTGGTCCTTGGAAAGTAATTTAATACCATTTTTCACACATATGAATCAATAAACATGTCATGAATGTAAAAAATATTTTATTAATCATCTGCGGAACTTTAATATGTTACGTGATTAAATAAAAACCATTAACCCATCCTATAATATCCCAAAATATTTTAAAAACCTTTAACAACATACATTCATTCGAAAAATTTCATTTTTCTTGTATTCACTTTTATGAACAAAACACTTGTGGATATTTTGAGAAATAAAATGAATAACTATATTTCTCTACTGGAATAAAATAATTTAACCATTTGAATTATGATCGACCACACTCAGATATTCACTGACTCCAACACATGGGGGACACTTTTTCCTAAACTCTTATTCACCCAAATAGGTGGAAGTTATGGATAAACATAGTGTGTGACCCTCTACATACTTATCTTGTTTTTAGTGAGTCCAATTAATAGATCAAGAGTAGAGTCTAACAACCCATCATGGTTCTCAAGGATATATAAACCCTCATAGTGATGAATACCTCCTATGAAAATGTTCTATGTAATATAATCTATTTGTCTCATGATATATCATAAAGCAGGATTCACATTTGTGTCATAATACTTATGATGATTTATTTATTTCAATTCTTTACAGGAAAAAATTACCTTCTTAAACCATGGACATGGATTTAATGAAGTTACTACCATCCTAGACAACTTGATCCCACAAGATATATCTTCCTCAATCAAAAGCGACAAATTATATATTGATTATTCAACCAGTTCAATACCACAAAATATGCACCAAAAACAAGCTACCTCCCCAAGACTTAAATCCCAGGCATTTTTTACTTTCATAATGTATGTGATCAAATGGTACACATTGATAAAAACATAAATTATGGGGGATAATAAACACTTTCATAGATAGAAACAACCAATGAAACCAGAAACATGTTCTATTCTTATTGGCATTCCAGTGCTCATGATATCATCTACTCGAGATCACTAAGTGAAATGTTTATGAGAAGAAGTATCAATTCTTATGATCCCAGAGAACCTAATAGTCATAAATCATCTCTATCCCATCAGTATGATGCATCTATACCATAAAAATATATTTAAGATCACTTTCATAGTATCTTTAGTTTATCATTATAGCTGGTAACTACTAAAAAATTCTATTATGACATGTAATCTAAGGAAATTACCATATAAAAAGTGGATTAAAAATTATCAACACTATTATAGTAAAAATAAACACATGCATATATCAAACTGTACACATGAAATGGTAATGAAAATACATAATGGAGTTGGGTCTCGGGAACCCACTCACAATAGATGCGATGTTGGATATTTTTGTTTTAGGAGTTGTGATATTTTATTGACATGTGATGTGTGATGAGGTTTTGATATATGAAAATGGGAGGACCTGATTCTTAATAAAGACACATTGTACTTTGATGTGACTAAAACTATGTGGGTGATTCAGTGCTGTCCAAGGTGTATTATATCTTGACATAGAAGGATAGATTCCCTGATTTATGTGATTAGTTATATTCTACATTTTGGTTGTGGTAGTTTCTGGTTTCGGCTATGTGGAGGTTGAGATGGTTGTGTGATATTTATGTGAGAATATGGTGGTTTTTGGTTGGTACAAGATGATGTGGTGTTTTTTTCAATGAGAGGTGGTGATGCAGTTTTATGGGGATGTGGTTGTTCTAGGTGTTTTGTGGGTGTTTTGGTTGGGTGTGTTTGGATGGTGTAAGTGTTGAGGTGTAACCAGATCCTTGAGTGGTATCTCATGGGGTGGTTGTTCAGACCCTTTCTTTCAGTCAAGTTAGGTTATAATTCTGGTGGATGATAATTGTTTGAGAGGTATCTAATGTGACGTTGTGTGCCTTCACGATCTATAACATTTCAATTTTAGGTGTTAGGAGTGTTTCTAAAGAGTTTTGAGAAGTTTTGTTGGAGGTTAGAGTTGCAGTAGATCCACAATAGGAAATTCATATCATGAAAGGGTGATTCATGTTCTGAGTTGGTGATTCACCTCTTGTGCAGCTAGAGGATTAATAACTTGTATGCGGTGGTTGAGGATTCCATGAAATAGACTCACATCATGAAAGGGGAATTCAAATTTTATATTAACATCACCCGAGGTGACATAATTTTTATCAGAAACCACAATATGGAGGATTCACTCATTATACCATATTCACAGCTTGTAATCAATGGGATCTGTGGAATTAAAAATGTTAATATAGAATTCATGCTGTGAAAGGGGTGAGTTGTATCCTGTATATGAGTTTTCTATGTACATTTTTTCTCTCATTCAAACTTTCCTTCTATCTATTGTGGAAATAAACCTTGTTATTTTTGGAGGTCTTCCCAAATATCTCTCTTTGCTTCAATCCTTGGGTTCCAATGGTTGTGTTTTTTAATCTGTGATGAGCTATTCTCTAACCCCAATTATTATCCTTGTTTTGTTCATCCATCCACTACTACGTTATATTTTTCTGGATCTATCTGTGTTGGGATGAATTTCTGACGATCCTTTGGTGTGATCTAGGTTTCTTCATAGTTTCCTACTGTGGTTATGTATGTGGTTTATTTCTTCTTCACTTGGTGGTGCGATGTGAGTTTGGAAAGATCTGTTTTAGGTAGGGGTCCTTAATTTCTCATATTGTATATCATGTGGTAGAGGTTTACCCTTGTAATCTTTAGGAAGATAGTTGCATCAACTTAATTGAAGATAACAAATTGGTTTTAATTATAATCAAAGGATAAGGGGTTTGAATTGCATGATTTTATAGCCTATGATAATATTTTTTATATTGTGATTGTATGGGATTTACACCTTATTAAAAATTATGGCAACTGGGGGATTTCCTTGCAGTATGGATTTTGTAATTATGAAAACCCTATTTTATGTTTTTATCACCAAAAATTGAAATTGGATAACCACTTATATTAAAAAATAACAATTTCCCCAGGATTTATGAATTTATGAGAATTCCCTTAATTAAAGAAGTGTAATGTGATGAAAATTCCCTTGTTAAACCTAAAAATTTTTATGTCTTGTTTTGTGGTGTGACCGTGCTATGGGGCGATGATGTGTAGTTGTGCTGTGTTGTGGTGTGGCCATGTTGTGGGGCAGTGGTGTACAATTGTAATCTGGAGAAGATGTGTTGTGATGTGACCATGCTGTAGGGTAGTGAGGTGTGACAATACTATGGGACGGTGATGTGTGGTTGTGATATGAGGTATATGGGATGGGAATGGTAGTTATTGTGCTAGTTTGCCACATAGTATTGGAATTAAATAATAATTTCCAATTTAAAATGGCATGGGAATGTTTGGTTAATGGGATGGAAATGAATAATGAATAAATTGATCATGCTATGTGGTTAAATGGGTTTGATGTTAAATGTGAAATTAATGGAATGGATTAATGAAATTCAATGTAAAAATGGATTGTGGATTTTGGATTGTTTTGCGGTGTTATGTATATAGAGGTGGATATAGATTTGGTGTTTGTTATGTGGCTTAGGATGATACTTGAGTTGGCTGATGCACTTGTTTTGAACCCACGTGATGGTCTTGTGTGTGGATATGATATATCTTTTTATATTATTTGTTATTTATATAAAAAAACCAACCCATTTCGAGCACCATGTTCTGAAAATGATATATATATATATATACACATATATGGGTGTGTTTCCCCAACACCCTGGTCATAAAGATGGATGGATGGATACTCACTTTTCCCCACACTTTCTTCCAGGAAAGTTAGGTATACATAGGGTATGATTGCTAGAGGTGATATAGTGTACTAGATGGTGTTTAATTTTTGAGATGATGTGTTAGTCCATGTGCCTACTGGAAGGTGGAGATCTGATTAAATGACCTATGGTGGGGGTTGTGCATGGTAAATGGAGGGAATTAGGATGATTTATTTTATGTTCATGATACCCCACCACTCTGGTTATGATTGCAGATGTGATTTTATGGCCTTGGTTTCATGGGGAGAGATGTGATGTGATGGAAAAGGTGTATACAAGCGAGATGTGATGTGATGTGATTGTGCTTTGGAGTGGTGGTATGATATTGTGATACAAAAGATATGATAGCACCAGGGCGTACGATTTTGGGGTGTGAGGGTATAAAATCAAGGGGAAAGCAGTACAAGATACCCTTTATTGATATACTTCTTATTATGTTAATATACTTGGATGCATTATTTGGTGAGCATTCCTTGGTGAGGATGAGATTGGTGAGTTGAATTATTTAGGTATTGTTGGTTATTCTATTTACACACTAGTGCGGTATTATTCACTTTTAACATGTGAATAGGCGAATTTGGATACCCTATTAAGTGTACTTGTATGCTCACCCAACATATATAAAATTTATTTCCAGTTTACAGGAGAACTAGATTGACCGTGATAGTCATTACTGGCTTAGACCTTTATACTGTTGTTGTGTAACTACTTTAACTTTAATTTGGGTATTTATTTTGGAGTCCATTATATGTATATTATTACTTTATACATGAATTGTGGGATGGTTTTTTATCTTATTTTGTTTCATGGAGATGATTTATCATTGATATCTAATTTTTGATCATATTATCATAGAGGTTAATTCCCCCAATTGGTGATATTTTTATACCCTTGATAACTATCACCAACCTGTGGCCTACTAGAGGAAAGAATCAGGGTTCATTATCTCTCTTCATTCATTTAAAAAATAAGAGGGATACCATTGGAGGGAGGGTTTTGTGAAAATAATAATTCTAAAGTACACCATTATCTTAAAGACAATGAAACAACATCTATAATAACAGAGTCTCACAATCCCCATGTAACAAGTGGAACATAGCTCCAACGATCACCATAATAACTTCAGGGTCCCAAGTAAACCTACCACCTCCATGTAATGATTTCAATTTTCCTAGAACTAGCATGAAATAATTTAAAAACACCAGAAGACATAGGTAGGCTGTGAGAAAAACAACACAATAGGATTCCACCAAATCTTCCATAAGTAATTACAATACTAATAAATCATTCTATGATTTAATTTTAATAAATACAAGATATGGAAAATCATTTCTCATTTTTATTCAAAACACACTTTCGAATAAATTAGATGATAGATGTATCAAAAATAGTCATAAATGAACATTTTTCATAAAAATTGAAAGGGCATGAATAAAGTAGTTCAATAAACACTAGAATGTAATAATAAAATAAAAATCAAGAAACATGTTCATCAACCCTATGGTTAGTCAGTTTTTGGATCCAGGATCCTTTCAATACTCAATCCATAAACACAGATCACATGTGCGCACATATGCCTAAGGCTCAAGCCAATGATATATAATAATTAAACACACCACTAGTGAATGAAATTCCAAACTTGGTTTAGTTAGAGTTTTCATCATCAATCTATTTCTAGGGAGTCAGAGTCTTTGCATGTTTTTCCTAATCATCGACTAACTACCTAGGATAACATGTTCTTCAATAAATCAATCATTAAACAAATAAATCAAGGGAAATAATTTCTATTCAAATCATCATTCATAATTTCAATGTCCAATCTCAAGTTTCTACATGCCATTTCAATTTCAAAACCAATTCATGAGTTTTCATCAAGCTCACACCTTTAATACTCTTCATTCATTTAAATCCATTTTTCAAAGATCAATAACTTAATCATTCATCAAATCATTTCTCAATTCAATCCATATTTCTCAAAATCAAATAAATGTATCGAATCCTTTGAAAATTTATTTATTTTAACGAATCCATGGATTTTGAAATAAATCATCAAATCTATTCAATTAAAGTAATTAAATTGAAATTTAATTTAAATTCTAATAATAAATCAATGATTCAATTGTAATAAAATAATTATAGAACCACCAATGTTTTGGCCACATTATCAAACAATCAATCACTTAATAGGGGAACCACTAATGGAATGATGAATATGAGGAAGATCAAAGAGAAATCTCAAGTATCACAATCCATCAAATCAATATTTAGATCCACAAAAAATATGAGGATTTATCAATATTAAATAGGGAGAGAATATAAGAATGGTGGATTCCAAATCAAGGGGGAAACACTTACCATAGAGGGATCAAACATATCTACTGATACTTTGATATGATAGGAAAGGGGTTGGAGAATCCAAAATGCACTCTTGAGAGCCTCTAAAAGCCAAAGGGTCTAGTTAGGGTCTAGTGGGGTAGATTAGAATATAAAATGGGGGTATAGAGATTTTAATTAAAATTTTCTAGGGATCAAAACCCATTTGAATGGGTATTGGGTTTAGGACATACGATTAGTACTAACCATGCACCTAGATGTTCACCCTTACTGGGCTTCTAGAAATGGTGCATGGTTTGGAAACATAGTTTGACTAACCATACACCAATTGTGAAAACTCCCACTACCTAAGGCTTCACAGTTTGGAGCAGATTCCACATGTTTTGGACTAACCATGTGCCAACTATACACTATTCTCAAGATCCATTACATAGGGAACACAATTTCTTGGGTCAAACCACATAGTTTACCTAACCATGAACCAACTGTACATATCCAAAAAGACTCTAAATAATCTAAACAATTCTCCAAATACAACCCAAATCATGGAATAAATTAGGGATGATGAAAATAGGTGATAATAAGTACCTAAAAGATAGTAATGGGATGTTATAAACTCCCCCACAAAAATTTTATTCCCCTAAAAATCCTATTAAGAAAACTCTATATTAAAGAGATGAGGCCATTGTTATCTCAATAGTTCTTCATGCTCCCATGTCTCATATGAATTAGAATCATATTATGAAATCACACAAACCAAAACCAAGGACTTCCCATGAAGAACCATTTTCACTAAATAAACAATCTGAATTGGCTTCTTAGTAGTAGACAAATTAGGTTCAACATTAAGATCATTCTAGATTAAAACATGATATGGTCCATAGAGATACTTTATGAGATGTGATAGATGAAACACATTATGAATTAATGTCAAATGAGGTTTAAAATCCAAACACTAAACCGCTATTCCATTATGCTCAACAACCTAAAATGGTCCCACATATCTCAGTGAACATTTCCATGTTTCCCAATCCATCAGCAACCCAACCAAGGCGGGACTCTCAAAAAATCTGGTCACCAATTGGAAAATCTAAAGATATTATATGATGACCAATGCAGGATTTATACCGGCTCTGATTTGTCACTATTCACTAATGAATCAATTGAATCTTTGATGTTGTCTCTTGAACCAAACTAGGTCCAAATAGGTAAGCTTCACCAGTCTCTGACCAACAGAACGTAGATTTACATGGTCTACCACAAAAAACCTAAAAGGGTTGTATCCGAGTGGATGAATAATAACTATTGTTATAGAAAAAATCAACTATTCCAAGTGGATATCCCATGCTCCATTGAAGATGAGAATGAAAACACAATGAATATCTTTTAAAAATTGTATAGATTATTCTTTCTGGTCATCCATTTATGGATGATAAGTTTTGCTCAAACTAAACTGTTATCCCATCACATCCTAGAGGCCTCTCTAAATATGATATGTGAAATGGGGATCCATATTAGATACTATAACATATGGTACTCCATGAAATGTGATTATCACTTTTACATACAGAATTCCCATGTCCACAAATTTGGTCATATCACAAATAGGGATAATGTGAGATGAGTTGGTCAACTAACTGGTCACTACCTAAATCTAATTCATTACTCTAGGGGTACAAGGTAGACCAACCATGAAATCCATCAAAATCTCATCCCACTTCAAAGGCGTAATATGAAGGGGATGAAGAAAACATGAAGGTTTTTAGTTCTCCACTTTTACCTGATGACATGTATAACAAGGAGAAACACAATCAACGATATTACCTCTCACACATGGAAACTAGAATCATCACAACATATCATAGAACATCTTCAAGGTTCCAAGGCGTACTACCCACTATGAAAAATAGAAATAACCCAGCACAAACTTTCTTATAGGAAAATGTATGACATAAAAGTTAAAGAAACAAGGATACCTATGTAAGAGAATGACCACTCATAAAATATAGAGACCCTATCCTTTTACACATAACATTTCATGACTTTAAACATAATTCATCATCAGAGTACAAGCCAAGGATTGTTAAGTCTAGTGTCTTGGATGAATAGGTACATATATCACAAAAAATGGGGCTAAAAACAATTCTTTATTTAATCTTCATAAAGATCCTATAACTTCCTTTGAGCTCTTACATCTGCATAGGGTACCCTGGGGAACACATGATCAAAGGGATGAGCTAAAAATGCCCAGTAAGGAAATAAAGATAAGGATACAACTCAAGAACATGAGTTAAGAGGCATGGCATAATGATATTGGAAGCATGGAACATATGGAATCATGACATATAAACATGTGATCATAAAAACATAGAATAAAATAGTCATGGGATCTTATAAGCATGAGATTATATAAGCATAGTTTCATAGAGAGTTGGCATCAACTTTAAACATGTCTTTAGTACGAGTCAAGGCTAACTTCCAATCTCATTTCCCATAATAGCACAGGCCAAGGCTAACTGCCCGGATCGTTTTCCCATAAACTTCTCATGAGACATTAACATTACCCAATGAATTGGAGCGCTATCTGGGCGCACCCATCCAAGATTATTCATGTATATTTTTTCCATATAAATAATCTCACATAATCAATCATACATAAACATAAGAGTACCCAAGAAAAGAAATGTGCACACAATCACATCCTGAAGCATAATAAAAAGGGACATAACATACAAGTGTCCATGAAAGAAATGAATTAAATCATAAATAGACATTAATGATTTATAAAGGCATAAATCATGACAAGAGATAACAAACTAAAGTGATAACATGTAAAAATAGTTTTTAGGAATCTTTGAGTCAAAACATTTTAGTGCAGTTTAAGAAAACATCGAATATATCTTAAAACGAAAAGAAACATAATATTTTTTTTATAAAACCAGAAGTAAACCAGGAGGGTTTTCATAATAAATAGACTGATTTTATACAGACAAAGGTGACTTAAAACAGAGGATAGATTACACTTGATAATAGGAAATGATTCGGGATGTTTCCTTAAAACGGGTTCACTTATCGGGTTGTAATGAGGAGAGAATCACTTAAAAGAATGCATATCCCCGAAAGAGAGTGATGAAAGAGTCTTGATAAATAAACTTGGAACATGTAAGAAAAATTTAGAGTATGCATAAGAAAAGATAAGATAACATAATTTTGGTAGAAAGGTAGATAAGACAACCCGAAGGAATAAAAGAGGTTCAGGTAGAATTATTTACAGATTATCGGCATGGTATCAGGAGTACTTGAGGGGGCTTAGTGAGAGAGGAAAGGGAATTATCATCACTTATACATAAATAGGTAAGTATGGGGGAGGTGCTAACTCATAGCCCATAATAAATAATTACACACAACATGTCTTAACATAGTGACCAATCTTGAATAAGAGTGAAATTGAGAGGATCCCTTACCTTAGGTCTGTTGGTGTTATCCACTTGATATTAATGACCTGAATAGTAAAATTAGGTTTTTTAATAAATATTTCTAGAACCTTATCTAAAATTAAATGATTCAGTATATCATTTTTATGTTCATTTATACCCATTTTGATTGATTATAAGGTTCAATTTCATCGTTCGAGTCCGTTTGTTTCATTTGTTTTAATGACCGGTTCAATTATATTTAGGTTCAAATAAATTGTAAGATGAAAGTGGTTGTCCAGAATTGGATTTATATAAAATTCGTGGACATATAGTAGGTTACATGGTTACAAAATTCATTTGGTTAATTAGATTGAAAGAGAACCTTTACATTAAACATTAACGATAAACACTTGAGTTAATATTAACGATTTTGCCTATAATTGACTTGTTTTGTATTATTGTTTTATATAATGAGTGTATGAGGATTACAGAACATTAAATAGGATATATAACATATATAATAATCTGGTTAAACCATATCATAAATGGTTTCATGACCAGAAACAAAATGATAAAATAATTTGAAAACACATTATCCATGATGTCGGTAATTTGACACATCACAGACGATGTTTTAATTCTAGAAGGTGAGGGGGAGGAGGAGAAGCATGATGCTTGAAATGTTCCATAAAAATGATTATCATCCAGAATATATGAGATTATGGAGCTTTCATTCCTTTTGGATAAGGGAAGGAGAAGAGGGTATAAGAAAAGAAAGAAAATTAAAACAAAACACTTGAAAACGAAAGAGGGTTCTTACCCTTTGATCTCCTCTCTTTGAGACTCCTCTTAGGGGATTTGATTTTGGTATTTTGGAAAGACCAGAAATCCTTGGACGTGTGGAAGGAGCTTGGGAGGGTATTTGGGTAGAAATTTGGCTAGGCATAAGGCTTGAGGGGTGTGAGGGAAAGAGGTAAGGAGAGGGGGTATTTACAGTGAGGGAGGAGAGGGGTTTTCCCAATTGTTTATTCAATAGTTTATTAATTTCCCTCAAGACAAGTAATAGTGATTATTACTTGACCAAAAAGAGTAAATTTAGCATGTGAATCCGACACAAAAGGGCTTACATTAGTATAACATCATCATGACTTCATAATTAATGTATTTTGTTTTATTTTGTGAATTATCGTATTTCACTATTCATCAAAATTTCAAGTATTTCAGAAAAATCCCAAAAATTAACCCTAACCATTTTTCGATGTGTAGAATCCAAAAATGAAGGCCATTTTTCAAAAATAATTTTTTAAATATGATTATTTTAACATTTAACTAAAATAATAATTTATTATCAAAACCAGTTTTAAAACATTCATTAACTAATTCTAAAATATAGGTATATCGTACTTCCAAATGGAATATTATTTTTATACCACCATAGGTGAGGTTACTATTCATTAGGGTATATCACTATTCATAAGGGTATGTTACTATTCATTAGGGTTGGTTACTATTCACCAAAAATTATTTTTGTTTTATTAGACTCTAAAAAACATCTTGAACACAACCGTGTATGCCGAATTTTTGAAATTCCAAACACAGAAGTGAAAAAATTATGTTTAAAGGTCACTTATCACTTAGTAGTTCATTATGTTGTGATTTAATGAGATTTTATGACATAAATATAAGAAGGTAATTTCCATTTAAAAACTTTGGATCATTACATTCTTCCCCCCTTATGAAATTTCACCCTCAAAATTTCGTTTTACATATTAAGACAAAAACAGGTGCGGGTACTTTTCCTTCATTGCTTCCTCCAATTCCCATATTGCTTCCTCAAACTTATGGTTCCTACACAACACTTTGACAATATGGGTTGTCCTGTTGCGTAGAACCTTATCTCTCCGATCCAGAATCTTTACCGGCTGCTCCTCATAGGAGAGATCATCTTCCAGCTACACCACCTCTGAGTTTAGTACATGTGAGGGATCTGGTATGTACATTCTCGAGAGTGATACATGAAAAACATCATGAAATTGAGCCATATTTGGTGGAAGTGCAAGCCGATAGTCCTTGACTCCAATGCAGTCAAGGATCTCAAAGGGGCCAATATACCTTGGGCTTAACTTCCCTTTCTTTTCGAATCGCATGACTCTCTTCCATGGAGATATTCGAAGGAAGAATTTATCTTTAATGTCGAACTCCAAGTCCCTTCGACGGTTGTCAGCATAAATATTTTGCCAATTTTGAGTAGCTTTGATGTGTTTTTGGATGACTTGAACCTTCTCTGTCATTTCTTGAACAAGATTGGGTCCAAGTAGCTTTCGTTCACCAACTTCATCCCAACTGGTTGGAGTTCTACATCGCTTTCCATACAGATCTTCATATGGAGCCATCTGAATACTCGAGTGGAAGATATTGTTGAATGAGAACTCAACCAATGGGAGATGCGGATCCCATCCACCTTTAAATTCTAGAGAGTAGGCTCTAAGCATATCTTCAAGCGTCTGAATAGTTCTTTCAGAATGGCCATCAGTTTGGGGGTGATAGGTCATGCTGAAATTTAATTCAGTACCCAAAGCATGTTGAAGACTCTTCTAGAATTTAGATGTGAACCTTGGATCGTGGTCAGAGACAATTGAGAGTGGAACACCGTGCAGTCTCACCACTTCCTTCACATATAACTTCGCAAGTTTTTCAAGCGAGAGATCTTCCCGAATAATGATGAAATGGGATGTCTTGGTGAGTTGGTCAACGACAACCCATATCTCATTATTTCCCTTCGACGTCTTCGGGAGACCCGTGACAAAGTCCATAGTAACATTTTCCCATTTCCACGTGGGTATAGGCAATGGCTGCATCATACCTTTGGACTTTTGTCTCTCAGATTTAACTTGCTGACATACCAAGCACCTTGATATATATTTTCCAATCTCCCTCTTCATGTTATCCCACCAGAAGTGTTCTCGGAGATCACAGTACATTTTGGTACTCCCATGATGGATAGATAAGGTCGAGCTATGTGCATCATTCAATAGATCTTTCTTTATCTCTGGATCATATTGTACACATAATCATGTCCCAAATCTTACAACTCCTTCCTCATCAATTTTGAAATTGGAGGATTTCCCATTTTTAACAGTTTCCACCCTTTTTTGAATTTCGACACCCTTTCTTTGAGCAACCTTTATTTTCTCCAAGAGGGATGGTTGAGCAATCATTTGAGAAAGGATTGATGATTTTCTTCCCTTAAAGATTCCCATGTCCATCCTTTTCAAATCTAAGAAGTTCGGATCCTTTTCAATTCTCATCATTGATAGAGATACAAGATCCTTTCTACTTAGAGCATCCGCCACCTTGTTTGCCTTACCGGGATGGTAGTGGATTGATTAGTCATAATCCATGATGTGCTCTATCCATCTTCGCTGGTGCATATTAATCTCTTTCTATGTGAATATATACTTGAGACTCTTGTGGTCAGTATATATCTCACATTTCTCTCCATAGAGATAATGCCGCCAGATTTTCAAGGCAAAGATCACATCCGCTAACTCCAGATCATGTGTTGGATAGTTTTGCTCATGGATTTTCAGCTTGCTTGAGGCACAAGCTATCAATTTATCATTTTTCATTAGCACACATCCTAAACCCTTCTTAGAGGCATCACTATACACCACAAAGAGTTCCCCACTGGTAGGGAGTGTGAGTACTGGCACAATGATAAGCCTCTTTTTCAACTCCTTGAAATAGTCTTCACACTCCTATGTCCAGAAAAACTTTAATCCCTTCCGTGTCAGCTTGGTCATTGGGTTTGACAATCGTGAAAAGTTCTTCACGAATCTTCGATAATACCCAGCTAGACCTAAAAATCTGTGGATCTCTGTTACAGAAGTTGGTCCGGGACACTCTTCAATTGCCTTCGTCTTGGAAGGGTCCACAGATATCTCTTTGCTGGTGATAACATGCCCCAAGAATGATACTTCCTCCATCAAGAACTCACATTTACTGTACTTTTCATATGACTTCTCCCTTCGCAAAGTCTTTAACACAGTTTCTAAATTCTCCTCATGTTCCTCCTTGCTCCTGGAGTATATCAGAATATCATCAATAAAGACTACCAAAAATTTGTCGAGGTAATCTCTAAAGACTCTATTCATTAAATCCATGAAATTATCTGGAGCATTAGTGAGTCCGAATGGCATCACTATGAACTCATAGTGTCCATACCTCATTCTAAATGCAGTCTTGGGAATATATTCCTTCGTCACCTTTAGTTGGTGATATCCTGACAGAAGGTCCACCTTAGAGAAATAACTGGCCCAACATAGCTAATCGAACAAGTCATCTATCCATGGAAGGGGATTATTGTTCTTTATTGTGATTTTTTGAGCTCCCGATAATCAATGCAGAGGTGCATTGATCCATCCTTCTTCTTGATGAAGAGGACTGGAACAACCCACGGTGAAGTAGTCGGGTGTATAAAACCCTTCTCCATATTCTTCTATAACTGATTCTTCAGCTCTTCCAGCTCTACAGTGGCCATTCTGTAAGGTGTCTTTGAGATTGGAAGATATCCAGGGATAAGTTCAATTGAGAACTCAACCTCTCGTTCAAGAGGAAGACTAGACAACTCTTCCGGGAATACATCTGTGTAATCCCTCACGATGAGCATGGATTCAAGCATGATTCTCTCCTTTGTCTCAATCATTTGAGATAGATATGCATGCTCATAAGGAAGAAATATCCAAACTTGAGATGAATATTCTAAAGGAGACTCATCTTCCCCGCACTTGTAAAGAATCAGAGGATGCTTCAGGATGTGAAGAGTAATCCCCCTTTCCCGGAAGTTGATGTTGGCCTTGTACAAAGATAGCCAATTCATGCCCAAGATAGTGTCGAATTCCACTAAATGAAGTATGAAAAGATTTTCTGGGAGGTTCAGTCCACAAACATTAACCGAGGAGGAGTTATAAACCATGGATGCAGTAATTTCCCCATTCTCTATTCCTACAGATAACTTTTCCTCCAAATTTTGGGGTGGTGTTTGAATAGTTCTACTAAACTAAAGGTTCCGGGCGCAACGGAAGCACGCGGGTGGATGTGCCCACTTGGCTTTTTTTCATTAGCAATGATCAATCCGGGATAAATATGACGATAAACGCCAGTCTCCATGGATTTAATCACAGAAAAAGTCAAAGAAGAAGGTTTGTCCCGGAACCACAAACAAGGATCGTTACAAGTTGATTATAATTAATTTAATCAATTGAAAAGAAATACCTTTTGGGTGTTCTTTATTCGTTTATGTTCTTAATCACGTTCTGATGTGATTCGTCATTGCATCGCAGAAGCCAAGTGTAGACTTCCTCTAGCGGTGATCCACAAGTGTACCTCGTATCTCGGGATGTCGCCAAAGGAGTCTCCGGGTGCTAGCGTGGAGAAACCTTTGCTTGCATTGTCCGCCTTAGATTGTCTTGACCCAATGGAAGAGGATCTCTCTCGGTCTTGAGAGAGTTCTTGGAGGAAGAGGTTCTTTCGGCCTTGAAATAATTTTCCAGAGTTGTTGTGCACAACGATTCTCTTGTGTGTCAGAAAAGAGTTGGGGTTGTGAGGATATTTATAATCAGCTTTGAGGTTGTAGAGTTATGACAATAAATAAACGTGTTACACATTTTAATTATTTCATTGGCTCTTATTTAAAACCCCCATATGGAATATTTAATTCCTTGACATGTGCCCACACTGATTATAATAAATATCATTTAAAACAATATTATATTCTGAAAATCCTGACTGGAAAAACTACACGGCATGTATTAATAAATACACGGCCTGTACTTGTTTTTCATTGAAAACTACACGGCTTGTACATTCAATGTACACGGCGTGTATATCTTGTTTTCATTTATTCATTTCCTTTCCATAAATAAAACTACACGGCGTGTAATTATTAATACATGGCGTGTAATTGTTTTCCATGAAAAACTACACGGCGTGTAATCTTTAATACACGACGTGTATATCTTGTTTTTCATTTCCTTCTTCCTCCATCATTAAAACGATTTAGGCTTCCTTGAATAATTATTAAACCATGTATGGGAATAATCTTTATTCTACTTGAGATACTTGAATACACTTAGTGTGTGACCCTCTAGGCCTCTTTCTCGTTGGCATTAGGCGAGCTTGCCTAAAGTCCAAGATTACTGTCTAGCAATAGGTCAAGGCACCCAAGAGAAAGAAGTTGACACCGCATTTACATATCACCTCATACGAAAGCTTATTGTGTAATTTAATCCCTTTGTCTCGATATTTCATAAAGCAGGATTCATGGCAGTGTCATAAACCTATATGATTGATCCGTCGTTCTTTGATTTCCTGAAATAAAGTCATCGTTTACACCATGGCCATGGAATTTAATGTGACAATTATATTTCAATCAAAGGGATGAGATATCAACTTACATAAATGGAAGGGAAAAATCCTTCCTCGACTTATCCATTAACAACATGTCACTCATGATGCACCCAACGTACCATACTTCATGCCAACTGTCTATGTGACGGTTTTTGTCAGTAAAGCTAAGTGCGCGAGTCATGACATGAGCTAATGATAATCTTCCAGTCTAAGGACAATTACACATGCTCACAGATAGTAATGTCCAATGACACCAAGACATGCGGAATTACTACTGGCGGGTCTGTTCTCATAATCTCTCATATTGGAGATTAACAAGTGCGAACTCCATGAGAGAGAGTCTCATCTTCTTACGAGTACTCACACATGACGGTCTGTATACTATGTGTCCTATTATAGTATGTCATCCAACTGCAGAACTTTATTTAAGAATATTGTCATAACATTTTAAGGTTCTCATCACAGCGAGGATATGCCATGACCTTATCAATGAAAAAAATATTCCAGGACATTATTATATTATAGTCATGCAGAACAATGAACAATATATAATAAGTGAACATTCATGTAATCAAAGTACAAAATAGTTGGTTCTCAGGACACCAAACCTTGCATAAACTTGAAAGACATGAAAGAATGCATAGAACCAGAATCAAATAGTACATTCTCTATTCTTGAATGAATAACAAGTGTACCTATAACCACATCATTTTCCAGCTCCACCTCAGCAGTAGTGATAGCATAATCCCTTCCTTGTTGCCTTGGAGGTTGTTGTTGATTGCCTCCGACAACCCTTGGCTTAGGGAAATTGTTCGCATAATACCCTAGCTCCTTGCAGTTATAACAATGCACTGCAGGATGAGTGTTGATCTGAACCTTCCTTTCTACTTCAACATTAGCGGGATGTTTCATACCCCTTTGGCAGTTCTTGGCCAGATGACCAAACTTTTCACATTTGAAACAATTCTTGGTTCCATTCAGACAGTTACCAGGATGCTTCTTCCCACAATTTTTTCAAAGAGGAAAGTTGGGATTCTTCCCATCATGGGATTTTTTTGATGGAACACCCATGATTTTTTCAATTTTCCGCTTCTTGTCACTGGGCTCATGAGACCACTGAGAGTCTCCAATCTCTATTTCAACCTTGAGGGCACAAAAGACCATCTCCTCATAGCTGTCGAAGTCTCGAATCGCCAACACTTTTCATAGACTCTGCTTTAGTATGATAAATAAGAGATCCACCTTGCTTTCGGTGTTCATGACAAAGCCATAGGCATACCTTGCAGACCTGGTAAAGCTTGCTTCATATGCCCCGATGGACTCATCTTCCTTATGCTTGAGTCTAAGGAATTCTATTTCCATCTTGAGACGTAGGGTTCGAGGAAAATATTTATTGAAAAACATCTTCTTCAATTCCTCCCAATATATGGAATTGATTTCCTCTTGGGACTTTGTATTCTTGATCAGTGTCCACCACTGATCATCTTCCCCATCAAAACGATAGACTGCTAGTACCACCTTCTCTTCTTCCGAGCATTGGAGGACGATGAATATCTTTTAAATGGAGTTAATCCATTGTTCCGCGAGGAGGGGATTAGAAGATCCGCTAAACATGGGAGGCCTTTTCTGCATGAAGGATTCTACAACAACTTTCTCTTTACTTGGAGGAGGGGGAAGTTCCACCTGATTCAAGTTATTATTTATAACTCATGCCAGCTGAGCAAGTACTGCCATGAAGTTTTGAGCACCCGCTTCTGTCACATCAGGCATGTCATTAGGGCAATCATCACATTGCCTATCACATTGGTTGTTAGAACGTGTTCTTCTATTTCCCTCCATTAAATAAGAAAAATAACGTATAATTAGAAGTCTTGAATACTTAGCTATTGAGCATAGAACAGAAACTTTGAACATTAAAGGGTAAACTTATAAAGAAGAAGTACATCCTAACTTGTGATTCCTTAGGTTTATATCTTGGTTATCCTCAATCTATTTCTTAACTTATATTCTTATGGTATTTTTTCCCTTAATAATGGTTCGTACTAATCTTGTGAATCTACCAAAGCATATCCCCCGGGAGTGTCGTAACCAAGAGTACAGCAAGGCCCGTTGTCGTGCACCAATTCCCGTTCGAGTCTAGCTCAAAGCGGTGTTTTCGGATTTTACACCTAGGATACATCTATGCTAGAGCCGCCTCTACCTGATCGTATCCAAGCATGGATGTATTTTCTTGATAAAACACTTACTCAATACTCACCAAAATTTTGGAATGTTTTCTAATACATAGTCTCATCCTTAAGGTTCTCACTAAGGTGCTCTATTCCTAATCTCCAAAAATAACTAGACCATCCTCTGATACCAACTATAGAGACCCTAGCCTTTTTCACATAACGTTTCATGATTTTAAACATAATTCATCATCAGAGTACAAGCCAAGGATCGTTAAGTCTAGTGTCTTGGAAGACTAGGTACATATATCACAAAACATGGGGCTAAAAATAATTCTTTATTTAATATTTATAAAGAGCTTATAACTTCCTTTGAGATCTTACATCTTCATAGGGTACCCAGGGGAACACATTAAGAAAGGGATGAGCTAAAAATTCCCAGTAAGGAAATCAACATAATGATACATCTCAAGAACATGATTTAAGAGGCATGGCATAATGATATTGGAAGCATGGAACATATGGAATCATGACATATAAACATGGGATCATAAAAAAATGGAATAAAATAATCATGGGATCATATAAGCATGAGATTATATAAGCATAGTTTCATAGATAGGTGGCAGCAACTTTAAACATGTCTTTAGTATGAGTCAAGGCTAACCGCCAATCTCGTTTCCCATAGTAGCACAAGCCAAGGCTAACCGCCCAGACCATTTGCACATAATCTTCTAATGAGACATTAACATTACCCAATGTATTGGAGCTATCTGGGCACACCCATCCAAGCTTATTCATGTATATTCTTTCCACATAAAGAATATCACATAATCAATCATACATAAACATAAGAGTACCCAAGGAAAGAAATGGGCACACAATCACGTCGTGAAGCATAATAAAAAGGGAAGTAACATAAAAGCGTCCATGAAAGAAAGTAATTAAATCATAAATAGACATTAATGATGTATAAAGGCATACATTATGACAATAGATAACAAACTGAAGTGATAACATGTAAAAATATTTTTTTGGAATCTTTGAGTCAAAACATTTTGGTGTGGTTTAAGAAAACATCGAATATCTCTTAAAATGAAAAGCATCATAATATTTTTTTTATAAAACCATAAGTAAACCAGGAGGGTTTATATAATAAAAATTCTGATTTTATGAAGACAAAGGTGACTTAAAATAGAGGATAGAGTACACTTGATAATAGGAAAGAATTCGGGATGTTCCCTTAAAACGGGTTCACTTATCGAGAAGTAATGAGGAGAGAATCACTTAAAAGCATGCATATCCCCAAAAGAGAGTGATGAATGAGTATTGATAAATAAACTTGGAACTTGTACACAACATTTAGAGTATGCAAAAGAAAAGATAATATAACATCATTTTGGTAGAAAGGTAGATAAGACAGCCCGAAGGAATAAAAGAGGTTCAGGTATAATTCTTTACGGATTATCGGCTTGGTATCGTGAGTACTTGAGGGGGATTAGTGAGAGAGGAAAGGGAATTATCATCCCTTATATATAAATAGGGAAGTATGGAGGAGGTGATGAATCATACCCCATAATTAATAATTACACACAACATGTCTTAACATATTGAACAATCTTGAATAAGAGTGAAATTGAGAGGATCCCTTACCTTAGGTCCGTTGGTGTTCTCCACTTGATATTAGTGACCTGAATAGTCAAATTAGGTTTATTAATCAATAGTTCGAGAACCTTATCTAAAATAAAAAGATTCAGTATATCCTTTTTATGTTCATTTATACCCATTTTGATTTATTACAAGGTTCAATTTCATTGTTCGGGTCCGTTTGTTTCATTTATTTTAATGATCGGTTCAATTGTATTTAGGTTCAAATAAATTGTAAGATGAAAGTGATTGTCCAGAATTGAAGTTATATAAAATTATTGGACATAAATTAGGTTACATGGTTACAAAAGTTATTTGGTTAATTATATTGAAAGAGGACCTTTACATTAAACCTTAATGATAAACACTTGAATTAATTTTAACGATTTTGCCTATAATTGACTTGTTTTGTATTATTGTTTTATATCATGAGTGTATGAGGATTATAGAACCTTAAATAGGACATATAACATATATAATAATCTGGTTCAACCATAGCATAAATGGTTTCATGTCCAGAAACAAAATTATAAAATAATTTTAAAACACATTATCCATGATGTCGGTAATTTGACACATCACAGACGATGTTTTAATTCTAGAACGTGAGGGGGAGGAGGATAAGCATGATGCTTGAAATTTTCCATAAACATGATTAGCATCGAGAATATATGAGATTATGGAGCTTTAATTCCTTTTGGATAAGGGAAGGGGAAGAGGGTATAAGAAATGAAAGAAAATGAAAACAAAACACTTGAAAACGAAAGAGGGTTCTAACCCTTTGATCTCCTCTCTTTGAGACTCCTCTTAGGGGATTTTATTTTGGTCTTTTGGAAAGACCAGAAATCCTTGGACGTGGTGAAGGATCCTGGGAGGGTATTTCGGCAGAAATTTGGCTAGGCACAAGGTTTGAGAGGTGTGAGGGAAAGAGGTAAGGAGAGGGGGTATTTATAGTGAGGGAGGAGAGGGGTTTTCCCAATTGTTTATTGAATAGTTTATTAATTTCCCTCAAGACAAGGAATAGTGATAATTATTTGACCAAAAATTATAAATTTAGCATGTGAATCCGAACCAAAAGAGCTTACATCAGTAGAAAATCATATTGACTTTATAATTAATGTATTTTTCTTATTTTGTGAATTATCGTATTTCACTATTCATCAAAATTTCAAGTATTTCAGAAAAATCCTAAAAACTCACCCTAACCATTTTTTGACGTGTAGAATCCAAAAATGAAGTCCATTTTTCAAAAGTAATTTTCTAAATAAGATTATTTTAATATTAAATTAAAATAATAATTTATTATCAAAACCAGTTTTAAAACATTCATTAACTCATTCTAAAATATAGGTATATCATACTCCCAACTTGAATATTATTTTTATACCACCATAGGTGAGGTTACTATTCATTAGGGTATATCACTATTCGTAAGGGTATGTTACTATTCATTAGGGTTGGTTACTATTCACCAAAAATTATTTTTGTTTTATTAGACTCCAAAAAACATCTTGAACACAACCGTGTGTGATGGATTTTCGAAATTCTAAACACAGATGTGACAAAATTATTTTTAAAGGTAACTTATCACTTAGTAGTTCATTATGTTGTTCTTTCCTGAGATTTTATGACATAAATATAAGAAGTGAATTTCCATTTAAAAACCTAGGGTCATTACATCAAAGGTCTCCCCACCATAAATAGATTACCTAAATCCCTGAAATTCTACATCTACCTACTTCTCTTAAAGAATCATCTTCAAAATATTGGAGGTAAATTGGAAAACTATAAAAAAAACCTCATTCTCATCCTCTAAAACTCCCATATGCATATGATCCAAGAGTTCCATCATGTTCCACCCTTATGATTATTTATTCATACTTTGGATTGAAAGTTTCAAGTTCAAGGAATTTGAAACAACATTCCCATTGCTATGTGTATAGTAAATGTCGAAATAAAAGGAATAAAGAAAATGTACCCAATACCTCTATCAGAGACCAATTTTTTTATGAGAAGATATAACTTAAATAATTTGGATTGGAATAAATGTTAAAAATTTCTACAAAAATGTAATACCACCAAATTTTAAGACCAGTCATCATATTATTGAGTTTGAGATCATGCTTTGGGTAGTTATTTACATGTGGCCTAACCTATTAGAAATCATAGGCTACCACATGATCACCCTATATGAGAAAACTTCCCAAACTTGAACCTGATGCATCACAAAAGACCACATAGCCCTACCCAACATCTAGAAGAGTCAACACTAGGGAAAAAGTCAACATGAACTATAAATCATCAAAATAATTATGAAATTTAAAATTCCATAATAATTTTACTAATTTTTCAGTGAGATCAGTCATTGAAGAAACCAACATCATGAAATATTTGAAAAACTAGAGGTAATTCCCTTATAAGATAAAGAATCTCTAAAACTAGAAAAACTTTCATGGTTATTACCATATCATAATATCCTTAACCTTATCAGGATCAATTGAAATACCATTTTTTAAGAAAGCATGTGTAAATAAATTACTTCTTTAATCCATTAATTAAATTTCTATAGCTTCTCATAAAGTCGATGATCTCTCAAGATTTCCAAAACTTATCTTAAATGAGACAAATGATCATCATCAGTTTTAGCGTAAACCAAGATGTCATCCAAAAATACCACCAAAAATGAATCAAGGTATACATGAAATATCCTTCTCATCAGCACATTAATAACTATTGGAGAATTGGTTAGACCAAAAAGACTAACAAGGTACTCATAATGGATATACCAACTCTGGAAAGCAGTCTTTAGTATGTCATATTCCTTGATTCTATGCTAGGGATAACCTAACTGAATATCAATATTTGAGAATCACTTCACATAGTTCAACTGATAAAGAAATAAATAATATGAGGAAAAAATTACATGTTCTTTATCGTAATTCAATTGATTTTTCATCAATCAACACAAATGTGAAGGGTTTCATCATCTTTCTTTGTAAAAAGAACAGGCACTGATCACGGTGATACACCTGGGTGAATGAAGCCTTAATCCCACAAGTGAACCAACCGAGTCTTTAAATATTTTAATTTAGCTAGTTCTATATGGTAAGAAGGAATATATATGGACTGAGTACATGTTACAAAGTCAATAGATAAATCTATATCCCTTACTAGTGAATATATAAAAAATACATATAAAAACATATCAAGAAACTCAAAAACTATTGGATGAAGATTACCTCTCAAAGATTATTTCTCTAGATAAAAATAAAACAAAAATATCACTCAACCTAGATTTGAAAGAGGTGGTATGAAACTACTTTATCTTGATTCTCATTCACATTGGAAAACATGAAACACCTCATTAGGGGTAGTAAAGGACACCCTCTAAACATAATAGTAAATATAGGATTTATGGTAAATCTTCCAATCTATCCCAAGAATAACATCTAAATGATTCATATTGAGAACCAAAAAATTCTATGTGTGATTGATTTCTCTTAAAGAGAAGGTAGATGAAGGGAATCAGTGAACCCTCTCTCTCTTTGTTCAGAGGGGAATAAAAATACCATTCACATAAGGAATAAGCTCCGTAGGAAGGTTTAAAAAAATCATAGTATGAGTTAATACCAACAAATTAGATGGACCATTATCAAATAAATGAGTCACTAAATAGGAAGATATAGTGATGATATCTCTCACTTTCACTAGACCCACACCAACTTCTTCTAGAGACTATTTCACTACATGAAGAAGCTTTATTCTAGATTCCTATGACTGTAACCACTAAGATATTGAAGAATATTATTAAAACACTATAACTTTAATTGATTATGAGATAATTCCACTACACTGGGTAGAAAATATACAACAGAACATTTTCAAGCTTCTTTAGAGACTACAGGAACCACAAATCTCTAGCACCTCTGTACAAACTCACATTGAATTCCCAACCTTTCAACATTGAAGGAAAGTCAAAGGGCCTCTACTATACCTTAAAAAATATCTGGATGATTCTTGATTTCATGATACACCACGAGACTCATTATAATTCATATTTATATTAAAATAACTAACAAAAATTCCATTTTTAGTAGGAGTAACTCTCATTAACCCTGACTTACCATCCATGTCAAGCTCACCCATCAACACTCAATCCATCATGTCTGTATAAGATGTGAAATACAATATAAAAACTGAGACCATATAACAAATAGAAGGGCCATATCTAACCCTCAATACTTTATCTTCTCATTAATCTCTACATTAAGAGTGAATCGAATAACTTTATCAAAGCCGATTTCATACCGAGTCATAGTCATATCACCTAACAAGAGGTTAAGAAACTACATAGACTTCAAAAACCATCAAATTTAGATATAAATTTTATATGAAAATATTTTTGAAGTATTTTAACTCCAATAATTCATGTTTTTTCATTGTAACCATCAAATCCAACCACCTCCTGCTAGGTCCTTCAAGTATGAAGGTAACACATTTTACCTTTATTGAATCAAGTGTTTCCAAGAACTCGAAAAGAAACCAAATAATTTTCAACCAACCCAATTCCTCTTGAGGATCATTCGAGCCTTATAAAGATGATTGATTCTTTTGAATAATATATTGATAATGATTTCTAGTTTTATCCCTTCGAGGTCCCACTACAAGAGCCTAAAAAGGAAGGGGTGCAACTACCTATCCTAGAGCTTGGCCTACACACACTGCTATCTCAATGACGTTCTAATCAACTAAAGGGTTAAATTTCCATATTTTATTGGTATCTCTCTCCCAAGGTATATCAAAAAGTCTTCTTAGGGTAATAGTACTACACAACATCAACATGAAACATGAAAACATCAACAAGGATACTCAAATCATCAACTTAGTCAATTAATACAGGAATATCAATTCCATCAATAGAATTAAAACCTTTGGGACTTTAATATACTCAAATAAATTTGGAAAAATACTAGAATCATATCAATTTATGTTTTAAGGTCACCTTTACCAAACAACCATGGTGACTTAAGGCTCTCTACGATGATAGATAACCACAAACTTTCTTGAAACTATCCCGTAAGTCCTTTAAATCCTACCTATTGTCTAACAAAAAAACCCAAATTGCACAGCGAAATCAAGGAGACACACACAACCCAGACTAAATACCATTTTGTCACAAACCTACATAGATACCTTGTTACACTAATACATGAGTCAGATATAACATATCCCAAAGGGTGTTAATGATCCACACGGGTTGGTGACTAGAACCGAGTGTCAAGAAGAAGTCAAATTGAATGATTTTACCCAAGAAAACTAGAAAAGATAGGGTGTTAAATAGAATATAATCAGTATTCCAAACACTCCTCATGGAGAAAAATACCACAATAATATATATAATAATAATAAATTAAAACATCATACAAAAGACAAATATACAACATCCATCAATTAAAAGTCTCAAAATCCCTATGTAACAAGTGGTCTATAGATCCACTAATCACCACCATCACTCTAAGTCTAATGAATCAAGTACACTGACCACATCCATGTGGTGCTTTCAGTTTTCTTGGACCTGGAGTAACATAATATACAAACACCCAAAGACAAAGTAGTGTGTGAGAAAAACCACCTAGTAGGATTCCACCAAATGTTCTTTACGAAATTCCAATACTAATAAACCATTTTATACATTAATTTAAATAAATAAAAGTTATAGAAAATCATTTAACATTTTTAGTCAAAAAATTATTTTAAATAAATTATACGACTTATATATCAAAAAAGAATTAAATGAACATTTTTCATAAAAGTGTAAAGGGAATGAATAATACCGATCAATAAACACTGGTATGTAATAATCAAATCAAAACCAATAAATATGTTCATAATATATTTCATTTTTTCTTGAACTAGGACCCTCATACTACTCAGTCAATAAAAATAGCTCAAGTGTGTGAAAAAATCCCTAAGGCTTAATCCTTTGAAATATAATCATTCAATACCCCATCATGGAAAAACATAATAAACTTTTTTTAGTTAGATTTTCATCATCAATCCATTTCTAGGGATTCATAGTCCAAGTGTGCTTATCATAATTACCCACTAACTGCCCAATTTCACATGTGATTCAATCAATCAATTATCCAACCAATGAGTCAAAGGAAATCATTTCAATTCAAATCATTATTCAGAATTTCAATTCCCAATCTCACAATTAAATATTCCATTTCAAATTCAAAGACAAATCATGGGTTTTTATCAATTATATGCCTTTCAAAATTATGTTTCATTCAAATTAATTTTTCCAAAATCAATCACCAAATCATTAATCGATTCATTTCTCAATTCAATCCATATTTCTCAAAATAAAATCAATTTATAAAATCCTTTGAAAAGGGTTTTATTTCAGGAATACATTCATTTTGAAATGAAGCATAAAGTTTATTCAATTTAATGAATTCAATTAAAATTTCATTTCAAACCAATTAATAAATCAAGTTTTTAATTATAGGAAAAATCTTATAGAACCACCTACCTTTTGGTCACATAATCAAATGTACAATCACTTGAAACCGGAACAACCTATGGAATGATGAAGATGTTAAAGATCAATGAGGAATACCTTGAATCACTATCGATACAATAAAGGTTTATATCCACTAAAAAATTGTGGATATATCACTCTCTAATAATGAGGGAAGATAAGAAAAGAGGATTCTGAATAAAGAGGAAAAAAACTTATCGAAGAGGGATCAAACCTATCCACTGGAACTTAGATCATAGAGGAAAGGAGTTGGAGAATACAAAATCCTCTCTTGAGAGACTCTAAAAGATTAAGGGTTGAGTTAAGTTCAAATGAGAGGTAATTATAAAACAAAATGGGGGTCCCAGGATTTTAATTATAATTCTCAGCGGATTAAAAACCCATTCACATGGTTTTCTAGGTTAAGTCACATGGTTAGTACTAACAATGTGCCTAACCTTGAACCCTTATCAGGATTATTGAAAGGGATCATATATTGGTCAAATAACTAGACAAATCATGCACCAACCATGAAAACCTACCTCCCGAAAGCCACATGATTTAGAGGGTAGGAAAACGGTTTGGAATAACTATAAATGACCCTCTATAACCAATTCACAGGGAATTCAATTTTCCGGCCCAAACCACAAAATTTCCCCTAACTATGATCCAACTATTCAAAACCCCCAAAATTACCAAAAATCTCAAAAAGTCGCCTGAAAAAATCCAAACCTTTCCAAAACCAAAGATGATAAAAAACAAGGGTAAAGAAGTATATTAATGTTTTTAATGTAATTTTATGTAATATAACTCATTTAATGACCTATAGGATACTCATAATAAATATATAATGTCTTATTAACAAATAAATTATTATTGAGATGTGTTGAATGATCTAAAGGCTAAAAAAGAATCAACATAAGTTGAGAAGAAATTGAATGAAGTTTCGAATTCAAATTTGAATAATGACGAGGCATTTTTCTTTGTGTAAATATATGAATAGGGGTATTTTATGGACTAATATAATACATAGAAGATGAATTGTATGCAATAGGAGTGTGTATTGAAAAAGAGATAAGAAAACGAAAAAAAGTGTACACACTTGGTTTGTGTGTGATCATCTCACTTATGTTGTTTCTTGGGGAAGGAGGTTCACCCCTTTTCTACATTATAAATAAGTGTGGGAGAACTATAATTTTTTTTGGAGATAATCATTAAGAGAAAAAAGGATAATTCATACCTTGATGAAGATGGGAATAAATTAACAATAATATTGATAAATGAATAATACTTTTTTCTTATGTCTGGAGACTGGTGTGTTGTATTCTTGTAACATGATTTTAAGAAGGAAACCCACTCATTGTATCCACAATATTGACTCTACTAGATTGTATTGTTTTGGGTGACTCTAGATCATTCCAAATACATAAATTCTCATTTGATTAGTGAACCATGTATACCAGGTAGTCTTTGTCTATTTACGTTTCATATTTTGTGATAATTTTAACCATGATGTTTTCACTCGAACCAGTGAAGGAGGTTTATTTCACAAGAAATTACAAAAATAGAATATCATTTATCATTTCACCCCCTCTCAGTAAATCAACATTGTATACTATGACCAACTTTAATGATGTTAGAGTGATCCATATTTTATTTGAGGATCAAGATGTTTGAAGTTTTCTACTTTGAAGGTTGTTTTACTCTATTGGAATTTGATTTTTTATCTCTTTAAAAATTAAGGTAGTATCTATGTTTGTTTATTAAAGGTGTTTTTTGAGGATGGAGTCATGGTCTATATTTTCATATCTATTATGGATAATGTTATTTCGATGAACAATAAAGGAGTTCTCATGTTTAATGGGTAAAATTAAAATATTTATAAAGAAATAATTATACCCTACTTTTATTGGCTATTGATATTCTAGAAATTATGAATAATAGTTTTAAACTTGTTTCACAATGAGACACTTGGACTAAAGATACTAAAAATAATTTTTAGATTGATCGTAATTAAATAAAATCTATCTTATCTACTCTTTCAGATAACGAGATTTTAGTTGTTTTAAGGATCAAGACTATTAAAGTAATTTGGGACAAGCTAAAATATATCTATCAAGGAAATATAAAATTTAGAAATGCTAAATTGGTGATTTAATTACAAATATATGAGTATTATTAAAGGAGATTCTATTGATGAATTCTTTATAATGGTTAATGTGGTGGTGAGAAAAATTAGAGGATTTTATGAGACTCTTAAGGATTTAATGGTGGTTTAGAAGATACATTATATATAACTAGACATATTTTTGGCCAAAGTTTCATCTCCAATAAATTGTGAACCTAAATCACTTACTTTGGATGACTTTCAAAATATATTAGTTTCATATGAGATGATGAAGAAACAAAATCTAAATAATAAGAGTTCTGATGATAAGGAAGTCTCATTTGAATTTTTGAATAATGAAAATACTTCAATGGAAGTTAAGGAAAAAATTTGATGTTATATGTTTAGATTTAGATGAAAATATTGATGTGAAGTTTTAAAAGATCATGTCACTCATCTTAAAAGGGTTTTGAAGAGTAAAAGTTAAATTTCATGGAAATTCACCTTTAAAGTATTTCATCTAGGGGAAATTAGACATTTTCCTACAATGTTTCTAAATTTGGAAGAGGATGATAGTAAATATGACATAGATTCCTCTATTGAAGTTTCAAATAAGAGTTACATAAAATCTAAAGGAGGGAAGTTTTCATCAAGGTTTTTATAAAATAATAAAATTTTATCAAAAGTATGAGTTAATTATCCAATAAAGATAAAATATATAGTGATGTATGTGAGACTGTATATTACCCTAGTGGTAGAGGTGATAAGAAATTTCTTATAATAATGGATGCCAGTAAGTCAAAAAATGAATACGAATTAAAGAAAAAAAGAAGTGGTTTCATGAAACAGTGATGAAGAATTACATGAATCTAAAATGTAGTTCATGTTTAAGAAGGAAATAAATAATATAATCTACAAGGTTAATTTGGATAAGTAAAACATGAAAATTACGAATTCATCCAACATGGTTGAATTTGATATGTCTGAACTCAAAAAAAAAAAAAATTTGAGTTTCACCTAAGTGTTGAGGAAGTAAGAGTCTTACCCATGAAGGTGAAGAAGAAATTTGAATTTATAAAAGAGAAGATAATTTAAAAGGAGAAATAACATGAATATATTAATGTGGTCTTATTATATATATAAAATTATATAAATTTTATCTGATATGCTTTTAAAATCCTAAGCATTATGTGAGAGATTAATCAAATAAAGAAAAATATGTTGTTAATAAAGTGAGACTTTAAGATTAATTTAATAAATAAGAATCCCGAACAATGATTCTTAAACATCATATAATCATAAAAGAAAAGGTTTAAGTCCAATTAAAGGCGAGATAAGTGAAGAGAAACATAGAGAAGAAGAAAATTCAGAATATTTTTTCATATGAAAATTCCAAATTTGAACAAAAAATATACTATTAATTGTGAAAATAAAAACTCATAAAAATTCCTACTATTATTTATATAGTATCCTAGAGTTATAGTTCATTAAATTAAGTTCAAAAGGACTTTAAAAATGATGAATTTTATAAAATTAATGCTACTGGATAGACTAAATGTTTATAAAGAAGATTGTCCTTCTATGTTAACTATTGGGGTTTTCAAAATATATGGGCATATTATGTGATGTTTCTAGTTTATAGGAATCAAATTTTAGTTTATAAAAAACTATGTAAGGAACAAATGAAGTGGGAGACAAACCTTAAAAACCAATTCAAGAATAATTTTAATCAATAACAAAGTGTGAAGTTGAAGATGTATTTTGAAAACTTGAATAAAGTGTGCGGGATATGTCATAAAAAAGCACATATTAATGAAGAGTGTATCATTATCATATCATATCAACAAATACAACAAAATCAACTCACATGATTTAAAAAAATATACAATATAAATAATGTTGTTGTGAATGAGACACCTCATAAAAAGAATAAGAAAAAGATGCTGATAATCCACTAGAGATTTTTGAATCCAAATATAATGGACAAACAATTTTACTAAAAAATTTTAAAAGATTGATATCAAGAATAAGAGATCAATTAAATATAGAAGATTAGGTTTCAATGATATCAGGATAATAATTTCAATGTTCTAAAAATTAATTTTAAGTGAATAAAGGTAAGAAAAAAGAGTCTTTTGTGGGTCTTATTATTGAAGTGAAGTAGAAGAGTTATCCCAATATAAAATGTGAGACAAAGGATCATTTGGAAAGTCAAATTGATTTTAGTTATAGGCAGAGTTGAATACCAATATTGGAAGGTTGAATAAGAGATCTCAACCTTCACCTGTTAAAGGTTAACAAATAGTTATTTAGTTCCCTCTCTTCTAGTCTTTGTAATTTTTTGAAAAAGGGGCATAGAACAATAGAAATTTAAATAATATGTCATTATTTAAGAGGGAGTACATATTTAGGGGGAGTTTTTAAAAGGGGTTAGATGTGAAGTCATCAAGTGTGTGTGCGTATTCACATTAAGTTATTTGTTAACTATTCTAATTTTTTATAAGCATGTAAATATGGAATTTTTATACAAACGTTCATATATCAGTTTTGTGGAGGGGAAGAAGAGTTATTTAAAATGATCTTAGTTGGTTTCAAGTGACGTGAAGAATTTGATTTAAGTAACTTTAATGTAAAAAATGACATTATTTTTTAGTGTTCTTGCTCATACACTGATATTTCTCACATAGGTTTAGAATTATTGACTGATAATTCACTGAAAATTTTAATGAATTTGACAAGTGATTTATGTTCATTAGTTCAAAAAAAATATAAAAATGGGGATTTTTGAGACCAATAACTAATTAAGGAAGATGTTAAGATATATATTTGTGGTGAAATTCGGTAGATTTATTTTTTGACTGAGAGAGATTTTGTTGAGATCACAAGTTGGAGAAGAATTCTCTAGCATTGGTGTTTGTTTGGAGAGAGGAATTGGAGAAGAGATGAAGTGTATATGGTTCTTGTGTTGTATTTTGTTTTCAGTGCAAAAATAATTTTTACAATTAAGTGTTACATGATGTTTCATATGAGGTAAAGTTCTTTACATGGTTTTAGAGTGATTGAAAGATCATGGAATGAGTTTTGATGCCAAAGTGTGGTATTTAAATCTCTTTGAAGTGTAAGTAACCTCACTATACAGTAGTTAAGTAGAAAAATTAGTGTATTGATGGTTTGGGAAGTGAAAAGACTTGGTTTATTTGTAAATGATCATTTTAGTTATATGTATTATGAGGAAGAAGACATGACTATGACATGGTGGAGTGATGTATATTCCATAGAGAGTGAAATAGGGAGGCAAAATTTTAAATGGGAGTTTTAGAAGACATTTACATTTAGAGATTTCCATATGAGAAATGGCTCGGATTGCACACATCCTATTATATGGTAAATCATGTATGATTAATATTAAGGAAAGAAAAAATGATAGTGGCCCACATATTATTGATCTAAAGGAAATGGGGTTTTCTTTCTATTAACCTAGAGGAAGAGAAAAATGGCATGGATGGTGAAATAATTTTTGAAAATGGTGGTTGGTTGTTTGGGGATCACAATGAGGTCTACTAAACCATGGTCAAGCTATGATGGCCATTTATATAAGTCTATGAATTTATGAGGAGGATTGTACCTAGTTAAGTGAAATGTTTTTATTGATTTGTAGATGTTTTATAGGCTTTGAAAATGGGTTTCTATGCCACAACCCAAGTCATGATGTGAGAATAAAATCCATATTTGAAATCTCTAGGGGAGATAACACCATTGAACAAGGTGTTTTGAAAGTAGTTTCAATGATTTTTAGAGTATATTGAACTGAAATGATTCATATTACATTGTAATAAAGATAAACATGCCGCAATTAGTGAATAATTGTAGATTTTTAGTGTATTTTATGACATGTCTCATTTGATGATTCATAGGATACTCATGCTTTATCTATAAAGTCCCATTAGGATTTCAATGATGACTAATACATTTTCAATGATCTTTAGGATTCTATAGTATCATGATAAATTGAAGGAATTTGTGAATTTAAATCATAAATTCAAATTTGTATGATGCAGACAAACTTTTCTATGTTAGGGTATGTGAATAGTGGTCTTTCAAAAATTAAGAGAAGATATAGTGGAAAGAGAGTGTGTAAGAGGAGTGTGCACAAAAAAATAAAGAAAAAGAATAAGAAAGATAAGAATAATGGGACCCACATCGTTTGAATGTGATTTTGACACTAGTGATGTGTGTTGAGGAAGGAGGAGGTTCACACCTATTCTACACCATGAAGAAGTGTAGGACCACTATCCATTTTTAGGAGGAAATAATTCATAGGAAAAGGATAATCCCTACCTCAGGGAAGATAATAAGACATAAAAAACAATAATGATCAAGGTATAATGATTTATTCTTGTTTCAAGAGATTGTTGTGTTGTATTCTTGTAAAAAGAGTTCAAGGATAAACCTTCCTCATTGTATCAATAATGGTGATTCTAGAGGACTATGCGGTCTTATGTGATTCCAAATCATTCCATAGAAAAAATACCTTTTGGGCACTTAACCTTGTACATCAGGTGCTATATTTTGTTTTATTTACTCTGTTATTGGGGAGTTTATTTTTAAGATTATTCAATATAACAAGTGATGAAGGTTGATTTCAGAAGAAATCATAAAAAAAAGAATATGGTTCCCTGATTCACCCCCTCTTAGTGAACCAAAACTATACAATGGGGCCATCACCATTTGCATTTATAATTGAATTGGGGAATATATATGAGAAATTAAAATAGATTCAATTAGAATAATTAAAATTAATTACATATATTTGGTTTAGGATTTTTTATATGTTTTACAGATGATTGGGGGATGATGAACTCTTGTGGTTAAAGTTAGTGTGGTATAATAGGATGCTCTAATTAATCATAAGTGAGCTATTCTTGAAGAGGATGATTATTGGAGGAAGGATTTTCTTGAGTTCTAGAATTAGATTCTACAAACGTATGAGGGCATTTTCTTTGATCATAAGATAGATAGGTGGTTAGGGGAGTTTTATATTTCTTTTGGTTTGATTCACACGAGGAAAGATCATTGGATCCCTTAATTGGTTAGATTATTGAAAGGTGTATTTTGGTAGTTATGAATTCATTATCTTGATAACTTGGATGAGTGTGAGGTGACATAGAAGAAGTTTATAATTGAGTTTTTATATTTTATTCAAAAGGTATTGCACCAATAGCAGTTTCTCACCATTTGGTAGGGGAGACAGAATATGAGGGATTTTAGAGTAAAGTTCAAGAATCTTCTTAGTTATTATCCTGATATTCTTCTAGATGATGAGGTGAGGGTAAAAAATTTCTAAGGGTATTTGAATAAAGAGATCTAGGTAAGGTTAAATATTTTATGATACTAATATTCATAGAGGTGCTAAGCTGATTGAGAATATATCAGTGAAGATATGTTCATTACAAGATAAGAGTCATCAGAACATGAGGGATGAATATCTAGATAAGGGTTCTCTTTTATCAAGGTTGTTGATGTGTTTATTTTTTATGTGTCACACTCATCCCTCTTTCTCTCATTTCTCTAGAGATAATGGTTCTTGGAATTCTACCTAAAACTCTAGTTTGGTGTTTTATGTCTATGAAATACATAAACATCAATATTATCAATGTCTATTCTTCCTTACTAGTTAATGGAGAGTTTATGGTTAGTTTTAGAGACAACCTCAGTAGTAGTTACATCACAGACCATATCTACAGTAGTCTGGGCCTTAGGATTCAAGACCTCCGATGAAAGATGAAGTTGGTTTTGTATAGTCCCAGTACATTCCAAATTATTATTGACCTATATCAGTGTGTGAATGTGGAGGAAAAAGTCATTGAGATGATGAGGTGGAGGTGAAGGATGTGAGTAGTTTCATGATACACCGTTGTTAGTGATAGGAGGAATTGATACTGTTTGGGTTTCCATTTCTCTCTATTCTATCATTTTATGCGTTGATTTATTTTGGAGGCTTGTAGTCATTCATTTTACACACCTAAGTCTGATCATTGATAATTTAGGTGGATAAAATTCTTGTGTATATGGTGTTATGTACTCTATTGGGAAATGTTTTGAGTTTGGATGAGTTGTTAGGGGTGTGATTTGATGATGAGAGCCATATCATTTATTGGGGGTGTTTTTCATCATGAAAATACACACATATTATGCCATACTTTTCATGGATTAGTTATACATGGTTCAGGCTATTAATGATTTTTATTATAGGAGAGTGGTCTTTGTTGACATGGAAATATAGAGTGTGATGTTTTTTGTTCAGTGGGAATATCAGACTGATCAAAAATATTTTGACCCTACATCTTTGTAGTTAGTAGGATTGGAATTGGGTTTAGAGGACGTATTGATGCATGATTATATGAGGGTCATGGAAGAATTTTATGATCTTTTTACCAATGAAGTTATGTAAAGGTCTATAATTTTCTCAAGCCTTCATTTGACATTCTGGGGTGTTTTGTGGTTTGAGAGAGCTTTTATAAATTTTAGAGTTGTTTTAATTTTTTTTAAATTATTGAAATTAATTTGAAATTTTTTAAAATATATTTTGAAAGGCCTAAAATTTATCTAGAAATTTTAATGTATTTAAATATTCTAGATGTAAATATAGTAATATTTTTAAATAAATTTTTTTATCCTTTATTTTCTAATAGAATGATTAAATTGATATAAAAATATTCTAAATGTTCTTTTACATTTTTGTAGTGGTTTCTTGAGTCACATAAAAATAATAATTTTCTTCTTATTTTTTTTCAAAAATGTTGTGTTTCTTTAAATCTCATGATTGGGTAGTTCATTTTAAATCTTCATCAATGTGAAGGTATTTTTTTTGTGTGAGGGTATTCTCAACAGTTTCCTATGGCTAGTCACGTATTGGTAGTGAAGTATTTATATAAAAGTATCACATGTTATTAAGAAAATGTCTAAGGGTAATCACATGAAAGATTTGTAAGGGTGGTTTCCACTTACCCTTACACAACACATGTGTGTCACAAATAGGTTGAAGGTACCAAGGTGTGAAGAAAAAGAAGTCGGGTTAGGAGTTTAATTTTTTTTTATACTGATTGACGTAACTACATCTTCTCTGATAATGTGGAACCTGGTACAAAATCCTAGGATCTCATGTGAATGGATTTAAGCACAAAAAATAAATTAAAAATATTACCTTGATCGACTTGAATATGTATTCGACAGAAGCTCATTATTGACATCCATTTCATAAAGGAACCAAAGTAGAATACATCTATATCATCTACATATATTTTTAAAGTCCACATGATCATCAATCATTGATATCCAGGTGCTAGTGTGGAGATTCAATGAATCCTTAGATGTCCTAATGATCATAGCTATGACTATACTTTCATCCATGAACAACAACTCAGATCAATTTCTCAGATCATTAGCTCTCCCTCTAGGATATGGTAGATAGGGGAGAGAGGATATCAAATTTTTATAATGAATAGTGTTACAAATGAGAGCCTCCTTTTCCTTATATAGTGATGTATATAATACCCAGAAATGGATCTACAACCCCTGAATATGTATTAACCACTAAATAAGACATAAATGAAACTTTATAACTAATTAACTCTGTTATAAACATCATTAATATTTTTATCTCTTATAATATAATAAATATATTATAGGATAAAAATGATCCATTAACTCTACTTGATATTCCTGCAAAATAAACCTTGAATATTAAAAAATATTCATTCGTTAAATAGTTTCCCATGTATTCAATTAATATCTTGTGAATAGTTTTTATAAATAAATTCAATACCAATTATTCTAAACTCGAATAATATGAGTATATTTATTCCTTAGTGACTATATATTCTTGTACATCTCCCAAACCCTTTGTTTAGACCCACCATGTCCTATACTCCTATTCATTATAATATTCATGAATTTTTAATATGCTTAATGTGTGACCTGTTTTAATAGTGGGTGCCTTATACCCAACTAAAACAATACTTTTAATATCTTGTATACAATGAGTTATGCATGATTTATTCTTTCCAAAATAATATTTATATTTTTATGTAAACTATTTATATGATAATATACTTAGATTATTTATCATATCAAAAGGTTATAACAGTTCTTAGGCTATAATGAGAACTTGGAGATTTAATGAAATTAATATTAAATATATATTCTATGGACTAGATACATAATGATAACTAGAAAATGTTGATGTCTCACTATCAGGTTTTGAGGGCTCATAAGCTTTGCGACTTCTTCTCATGAAGTCTCCACTTAGTGATATCGAGTATTGGGAATCCATAATAGTATTTTTTGGATGCTCCCTTAAAAAAATTATAAAGGCCTATATTAATTAGTGTGGATAAATTTATAAAAAACCAAAAAATAATAAGGATAGATGAAATGGGAAGCTCAGTGTAGAAGTACAACTGACCGAAAAAAAATTGAAAATTGGTTTGGGGGTGGTGCAGACTTACGCAGGACAAGAAAAAAAATTAGTTTTTTTAAAAATATAGCTAATCCTACATCCAACCACCACTGTGTGACACTTTCTATCCTGATGGTGTGACCATCCCTTGAACGTCCCTCTCACCATCAACACCTACCACCACTGGACTTCCATTTTTGACTGTTGTGAATAGTCCCTCACCTTCCCCCCACCCCCCCACACACCACTTCTACAAATGACATGATCAACACCCTCATAGCCTCCACCAAAACACTATGACACCCTCCATTGGATGGACTTAAACTATCACAATCCCCTTGAGCCTATTCTAGCCTCACCTCGCTACTGACGCCCAACCATTGCCTCGCCACTATGTCTGTCAGCTTCCACACTAGAAGCGTCCTCATATGCGATTCTATCCTGGTCAGGTTGCCTACCCACACACTTCCGCCTGTGGTCAGCTTCCTCTTGAGCTCCCATGGCCTCACATAGCTGGTAGTCCCTACTACGGATGACCCAGATTCTATACTTGGGTCTGGTCGACCATGAATAGTGACAGACGAGTTCTAAAAAACCCAAAATGGGCCTGGCCTTGGTTAGCCCTTCCTAAAATGGTTCTTCTTAGGTTCTGTTTGACCAGTAATGGGTCTGGATGGGTCCTGCCTGACAGAACTGATCTTATCTGGCCCCAGGCAAGTCCATCAAACCCTTTTAATAGATTTCAGTGTTTTGGGAAAGTATTTTAATATTAATTTTATTTTTTTAATTATAAAAAAATATTTTATATTCCTAAAATTAAGTTATTTTCGGATTAAAATTTAACTATCTATGAGACTTAATGAAATAATTTTTTTTGAATAAAAATATTTCATTTCATTTATTTATTTTCCAACGAACATAAATTTATTGCAATTTAATTTTTTTATCATGTATTTAATTTACCCATAAACTAGTATTGACCATTTACCAACCTTGTTTATCTGGATTTATTATTATTATTGAAACTATTTTCAATGATAGTAATAATGAGTTAATTTTTAATGGTTTTCACATCATCTATTTTGTTTAATATGTATAATGTCATGTTTAGCCATCATTTTATCTATATGTATTTTGTGCTTCATAAGATACATTAACATGCATGTGAGTATTTCTTTATTAAGATGATGATGATGTAAGATGTGTACCACACAAAGATTTGGCGGTATCCTAAACGAGAAGTGGAAAAATGAGGCAAGGGTGTGAGCTGTTCTATTAGTGAAGACTTGACTCATGTTTTATACACATAGGCCACAGTTGATCCACTGGGTTTTAATGGATCAACCAATAAAAGATGCTCACGATCAGTTGGGTAGTTTATTTATTTTATACATAGTTTATTAATTTTATGTATGTGAATGTTTTGTAGAAACACATAAAATAATAAACAAATACTGCATAAATACACAATTAATATTTTCTAATAGCTCATTATTTAATTGTGAGCATGATCACATAGTATGAACTTATTTGATTGAAAAGGATTGTATTATTCAAGTAATAACAAAAGAACTCAATGAAATATTAATTCATAATTCCTCCTATCATTTGAATTAGAAAAAATTAAGTGTTTGGGGTACTCTTTAACCCTATTTGAGGGTACCTCATACTACTGGAGAGTTATTACTAAAGTGATGGGTCTCCATAACTGAATTTGGTAGCAAAGAAGTATACATAGATATATTTTTTCATATTTATTGGAAGGTTATTAAGTAAATCAAGTTTTTGATTTTTGGAAGATGGGACTTCACTCAAAAGTTTAAGGAGGTGTGAGTTAAAGTGGTTGCATAGTTAAATTCCTACCTTGAAATTCTATGAGTAGTGTCATAGCCATATCTTGGACTATGAGTAGATTTTTTAAGGATCCAAGACACTAGAATAATCAACTTCCAGAGCATTAAAAATATAGTAGTGATGGATACTATGGTTCAATAAAATAATGGGATACATTTAATGATATAATCAATAACATCTATTTGGTAATCAATATAAAAGTACTAATCTGCTGGTGTTTACTTTGTATAAAATGGAATTTAGTACCACAAGTTTAATATGATTATTTTTTAAAAAATATAATTTCTTTGCTAGTATGAACTTCCAAATACTAGTATAGGCACTTGTGTAGAGTACTAAGATATAGAAAATTCACGGTGCTAGAGTCCCCAATACCAATTAAGCCACCATAGGAATTGAGGGTGTAAAGGATGATTATATGTGAATCTTGTATGATGCATTTTTTTGTTTACATCATAATTCCATCATCAATATCTAATGAGTTGGGTAGAAAACATCATAACATAGATTATTTCAAACTTTATCTCATCTCTGAGAAGTCTATGAAGAGAAAGTGAATCTAAATATGAATGAGGTGATGATTACATTAAACTAATGTAAATTGAAATATTAGACATGTTATTTCAATACATCACTTCCTTATATCATTTCACAAAATTTCTTCAATTTAATTTATAATCCCAAAATGAAGAGTACGGTGAAAAAAACTTTACTAACTTATAAGTAAGTCTCTTCAAGTCGATAAGAATATAAGAAAATTTGAATCCTTAGATCTTTTGTTGAACAAGTTGAAAGACAAAGTGAAAAGTCCAATAGAAAGTGTGAGTTCAAAGAAAAATTTTCAACATCCTTCAAATAATAGAGGTTTATATTCATTCTAGAGGTTGTTTATTTTTATTTCATGAGATAAGTCTATGAAAGATTAAATGAAAGGTATTAAATTGAATAAGTAAGTAGTCATTGCATCTTTATGTATATCCATCAATTATATGTAATGTTTCTGATATACATATTGGGTATCAAATTAAATACTCCTACCATATATGTTTGTATAAATATATTAACCAAGTAATAAATTAAATTCTATAAAAAGTAAGGTGAATTATCCTAGAAGATATGAAAGGGTGATTCCTAAGTTAGTGGTGAGAAGTACACAACTTCTAATTTCAAAGCTTTGGGTTTTAGTAAAACATTTATTGAGTATAAAAAACATATATCATTCATCCATTAGAAACAAGGATACATTATTTATTTCTAGAATGAATGTTGTTTGTGGTGTTTAATACTTGACTAATAGATTGTTAATGGTCGAATCATTGGAAATATATGATGAATATATAAATGTAAGACTCACTTATACCAAGTTGTGTTAAGATAATTCTTTTTTAAGTAAAACTATATTGTTTTAAAGGGTTTACCAAGTATGATTTTACACTCTTTAGAGTTAAAGTCCATCGGTATTATGGAGGCATTTATTTTGTTTTGAAAAAAAAACCTTTATTAATAAAGGCAAGAAACAATGATTTCAGATTTAGTTCATCAAGAGAGAATGTACTAATCCAAGGTAATGCTAGAGGTAAATATACTTCAATGATTCCTTTATGAGTTTTAAGGAATGTAAAAGTGACGTATGAGTTATGCATGGTTAGAAGACAAGAATATCTTCAGCACCATGTGTCGAAGAATATAATAACCAAGCACTCATTGATAAATAAATTGTAGAGTGGATCTATTCTTAAACTCATATTTCCTTATGCACATTAAAGTTATAAATAATAATAAGGAGAATAAATGGTGATTATTAAAAGAAAACATTAATAAATAAATTGTGTCATGGATTCATTTCTAAATTCAAATTTTCTTATACACATTAGAGCTATAATGTAAGTAAAAGGAGATTCAATGTTAAGATTCATTTTCATTTTATATTCTTCCATTATTTCTCATGACATTCTTAACAAATAGAATGTTTAACCCATAACTATATCCCAACTATAATGAAACTTGTATATCATATGATATATAGGATGAATAAAAATACATCATGTCATAATAACACATGTTTAGCTATAATAGTTTGTTAAATACATAAACAAACTTGCATCAAGAAAAAAGTTGTATCTTTAACAATCTTCCTAAAGTTATATATGGATATTATAAAAATACCTATGATAAAAATGTTATAGTCAAGTCATAGTCTAAATTTCTTTAAAGGGTACACATATCTATTTTAGATATTGAGAGAAAGAATGACTTAGATTTAGTCAATACCATAGATGAAAAACTAGTTGGAAAATAAAAATGTTTTATAAGAGTTGGTGGAAAAAGTTGTTCCAGAGACTCATACTATATAGGAAGGTTAAAACTATAGTGATGGTTTTATATTCACCACAAATGGTGATAAAATATTAATTATGAATAATAAATCCTACATGTAAGAAGTATATGAAAATTAAATTATATTTAAAAGTTCAATAAAAATTCAATAATCTAATCCATGTATCAAAGTACATGGGAATATTATTTTTAATATTGTGGTGGGTATTCAAGTGAGACTATACATGGGTTGTACAAGAACGATACCAATATAATGAGATTGGTAATACAAAATTGTTATGCCTAAATCAAATTGAATTTTAAAATTTTTATAGCTACATTCTATGATAATTATTTTGGGAATTTGATGTGAAGACCACCAATCTTGGAATGCTTCTACACAATGAAACCATAAAGAGTTAGCAACACCATATATTGCAAATGAGGGGTGAAATTTACTGAAATTCAATTGGTTAGTGGGAGAACCACTGTTTTCCATGTTAAATATATTTGATAACATATGGAAAACAACCAATTGTCTTATAGTTATTCAAGAGTCAAAGAAAGTATCTCTCTGGAGATTGGCTTCAACTAGAAACCTTTTATAGGGAATTATATCTACTTATGTAGATATAATGGGTTTTTAGATCATGTCAACGTATATATATTGACAAGGTATTGAAAAATTCAAGTTGAAACAATTCGATATAGAATTGTTACCAATGTCACATGGCATAAATCTCTCCAAGAGGATGTGAATGAGAAATAAGAGTAGATTAATGTGATTAGTAGAATTCCAAATGCTTATGTGGTGAATTAATAACATATTCCATGATCTGTACAACATATGAAATTGAAAAAAAATACTTAATTGTATAGAAATATTAGTTATATATTGAATAACTACACCTGAACCAGTTTGAACTAACCAATTGTACTTGAGAGAGTACAACAGATATGTTCATGGAATTTGGATAAGTAAGAACACTCATTTAAAGTAGAAAAAATTATTATTCCCTGGAACAATATGATCAAATATCATAGTCAAGATAAGATAATGTGTAAAAAAATATGACTCAAGCTAGTGATAGCCATATCTACAAATACCGAGTGTGTTTCAGCTTATGATGCAGCTAAATAAGTAGTTTAAAATATGCAATGATTTTTTCTAGGTTTTATAATTTCACCTAGTAAGTAAATTTTTATAATATTATAAATTATTATAATACTAATACCATTTGTAGAAAATAAGTCATGTTTTGACAATGAACAAATGGAATATACTCAGGTATATCATCTATATGATCCCCAAACTTTTACCCATATTAATACATGATTTTTAAACATAAATATCCAACAAGTAAAATCCTGATGGCCATAAGGATTAGTATATTTAGAAGGATAGGATCATAATACATCAAAGAAAACTAAAATATGGAATCCTTATTTTTTTTATTTAGAGAGATACTAAATCAATTTGTGCTATTAAAACTTTATATGAAAACTTGGGGAATACATAAAAGAAAGGGATGACCTAAAAAGCTGACTAAGGGAATAAACATGATAAGGAAACATAACAAGCTAATCAAAGGTATAACATGATATCATAAAATTTAAGGCACTTGAGTAATCACATGGAAGCTAACCTAAAGGATATTTCATCATAAGATCGTGGAATCTTATAAAATTTTGAAGAATCAAAAAAAGGACATAAACTTGCATCAAGGCTAGCTGTCTAGACAATATCACTCGGTGGAAAAAATTACCTAGTAGATTAGTATTACTCCTTAATCCATTACATGACACCTCATGAGACTAAAACATTAACAAATGCATTGGAGTGATATTTGGGAGCACCTATTATAAAAGTATCATGAACTATGTGTTCCATATAAAAAAATCAATCATATGGCATAAAATAATAATTACATAAGGAAATATAATGGGTTGAAAAGTCTTTCTTCATATCATAATCAAAAGAAATTTCATTATGATGGAATTTGAAAAATGACCATAAGTCATGTATTACCCCATTAAATCCATTTAGAATAAGATATGAATATATGTAAGATACATATATAGATAATTTATAATAATTCCCTAAAATTAATGGTTTTTTTAATTGACGAATAAGAATACTTTAAAAAAATTAATATAACGTTCTTGAGGAAAATTATGTTTACACATTGAAAATAACTTTTGAGAAACTAAAAATTCTCAATTTATTTGGGAAATAATTTTATTTGAAAATAACCTTGGAAACTTATAAATTAATATTTAAGGAAAATAATGATCATTATAGCGGGTAATTCAATACATGACGTATAAGTTAAAAACATTCCTCTCATAGTTTGGAAAAAATTAAAAAAGTACCTCATTTAGAAAGAACACATAAGATTTATTTTAAAAAAATTTCTGAAAATTCAACATGGGTAGAAATTTCATTAAAAAATCATGGTATAATTTTATTACATTTAATGAAATCATGGACATGGAAGTGAAAGAGTTTTCGACTGAATAGAGAAATGAAATATAATTTTCTTAAAGACATTATTTCAATCATTTTAAATACTAAAGAGAGGAAAAATGTTACTATTAATTAAAACTTTCATAAATAACTGGAAGAGTATAAAAATAAATTTTTTTATTATACAATTATAAAATAATTTTCTACAATTAAAATTTAAACACAGATAATCCCAATTAAAATGAGATTGAGGCATAAAAACTTTCCGTTTTGGTAACTTTTGAATCATAACTTCCATAAAAGAAATAACTTTAAATAAAAAATTTAATACAATGACGATAAATATTTTCATGATATAAAATATTAAACTGGAATTACATACACCACACAATGGAATATGTGGTGAATATGGCATATGTCTCACAAAAGTGAAAGTGAGATGACATACCCATAACTTAGGTCTGACTTCATTCGCGTGTGTTCAAACCTCTTGTATAATAAATATAGATTTAATATAAATATATATTTTTTATAAATATTTTAAATAACCAAAATCATATACTCCATACCATATATGATTTACTTATAGTATTTTGTGACCTGTTTATTAGCAATTCCTTGTTAAAATCACGTTTTGGGTAATAAATTTTATTTTTTTCGTGTATGTTTTGATTTGGTATTTTTGGTATTTTAATTTTATCATGGATACATTATATAAAGAATTTAAAAATTATATAAATATCATATATATTAATTAAACCTATATTTATAGTAATCCATTAATAATATTGATAGAAAATGCATTACACTGTTCATTGAGATGGTAGACTACACGTACGCATGAATCCTATCTCCATTTTCATGATGGGTGGAATGAAAGGAAATTAAATATTAATTAACCTTTAAATAATAATAATTATTTCACATATATAATTTATATTAATTAAATACATCATTATTACGATCCATGTAAAAATAAAATAAAAAACATTTCACATCACTATATTGAAGCGATAGTCCACATGTACACACGAGCGATGTTATTATTTTCTAATAGATTTTAAGGTAAGAAGTTATATGTTATATTATATTTATATAAGCATAGTTATTTCATAAATATCACATATATTAATTAACTTTACCCTTATTACGTTCCATGTAATTTGTAAGTGAAAAATGAATCACATCACTTCGCGAGGCGGTTGTCTATTGTACACACAAGTGACATTATCTTATCCCCCACAGAATGGAATGTAAGAAGATATATGTGTTATAATAATTACATTAGAATAATAATTTCATAAATAAAATCTGAATATGTTAAATCCATCATTATATCCATCTGTGAAAGGTGGTGATGTAAAATGAATTACATCGGTTCACGAGGCGATTTTCCGCTATACACATGATAACCGATTTCATTTTCCATTTGACGAAAATGGATAAAGATTTAGGTTATTACATTAAAATAATAACATATCAGAATATAATTTATAATTATGCTATTATATTATCATAGTTTAATAATATTTTAATGTGGTAGAAGAAGAAATAAAATAAAATGCTCGGTTAAGAACGTCATCTCTTCTTCAGATCACATCTTTAGGATTATACCTAAAGTCTTCCAAGATTGTATTTTTGATCAAACCAAGGATTCTAAGTTGAGTAGAGGTAAGTAATAGAGTTATTTAGGTAGGTATTGGTTGATCCAATGGGTTTTAGAATTGTGAAGAGTAGTCAAGGGGTGGGGGTGGCCTTTTATTTTTTGGGGAGAAGACACACTAGGAATTCTTGTAAAGAAAATGCGATACCCATGTTTTTCATATGAAAAAGGATCTATAATGGACCATTATAAAGAAATATAGGATATAAGGTCCAAATATGATCATGAAATATATTTAATAAAAGTGTATAGGTTATTTGAACCATTATCTTTTTTTTAACCCCTACACTGTTGGAAAGATGTGCTATACCAACAATTCAAAACAATTGGTATAAGATAGTGAACCATTGGTATAGCCTATAACAAATATTACACAAAACATTGAATAAGGAATCCTATTTATATTCCTATACCAATGGTTTTTAGTAAACCATTGGTATATGCCTTCTATAATTTATGGTCTCTAACGATTCTGGTAGAATTGTTGGTATAATTATTTACCAATGGTTTGAAAAACCATTTATAAAGCCATATAACAATGGTTTGTAAACCATTGCAATAGAATTACATAGATAAAATATATACCAATGGTTTCATTAAACTATTGGTATAGACCACTTATAAATTACTAGTAAGGAACACCGCCACCTTTCCCAAACAGACAACAAAAATCCCCGAACTTGTTTTAGTACCCCTACCTTGGTCAAATACCTATAGAAATCACCAATTTTTTTTACCAAACATCACAACCAATATTAAAGCAATGATATAACAAGAAAATAATTAATTCATTCAAATAGTGAAAAAAACATTTAAAGCATCACATATATTCATTCAAAACAATCATCAAACATAAAATGTCTTAAATATCAGTAAAAAATTTAAATGATCAAAATATCCCTCACAAACCTCAAAATAACTATCTCACCATCATCCTCACCATCATACTCACCATCTCTATCATCATTATCATTACCATCTACATTTCCATCACCATCTCAACCGTCATCTCTATCACTATCTCCATCGCCATCACCATCACCATCGCCATTTCCATCACCATCACCATTGCCATCACTAGGAACATCATCATCCTAACCACCACTAAGTCCTTCAACTAGTGCTCCATACAATGTATGTATCGTTGAAATATATGTATCCTAATCTTTGACACTATCTAGTGAAATTGATATACATAAGACTTCCATAAACTTCATAAAATCATTATTCTTCCTTTGATTCTATTCATGCTCCTGGTTGAATTTTTTTGGCCACTTCTACCTTGAGCTAAGACTGTTCCACCTATAAAAGGGATTTTTAAAACTCAATGCTACAAAAAATAGAACCTATAGTTGAAAAATATCTAGGGGGAAAGTACTTTTCCCTATTTGACAACATAATCTTAAATGGTGTTGTTTTACCAACACATGATGTAAAAGATCATTTGGCCCAGTGTTTCTAGATTCTCACTCATAAATGGCCTCTAAAACAAAATATTACAATTATAATTAGACTCTTTAGTTACAGAAATGGTATTAAAATTTTAAATCAATAATTTATAACATACAATCTATTTTAGTATATATTTGTTTTCTGTACTTCCATATTTTTTCTTTCTACTCTTTCTAAACAATTTTTCTTGAGGAACAAGTCCTTAAATATTCAAAAACTCCCTCTATAATGATTTTGAATGTAGAAAAACACATTTAAAAATAGGGTATTAATAATTAAATTTATAACTAAAATAAAATTTTTATACTCGATGATGAAATATGATTTAATATAATGATTGATTAATTTGTGCTAGTATGACATGATTTAATTAAACAATTTAATTTTATATAATAAATTGGAATAATTTAGAATATTATTAAATAATTATTTGATAAATTAACTTAAATTATATTTTAAGGATTCTTGTTTATATATATTTTTTCCATGAATATATAGTAAATGTAATTATAGAATAATGGAAATGGATGTCTTTATTGAAAAAAAAATCATGATTAAATACATTTTTATATGGTAAAATAGAAAGGTGAAATTTATGATAGATTTGTTTCAATTTTTTTCCTATTTTTATATAATTTATATTTAAAGTGGTTAAAATATGGAAAATAAAGGTAAATTTTTCAGTAATGGATATTGATGAAAACATATAGTCTATATTAGTGTTTATTTTTGTGAAAAATATGCATGAAATAATTGGATTAATGTTCAGTTGGAATTATAGTATGTAAAATTCAAATTTTATATTCTAGGAAGATTAAAAATCTATTTATGGTGTTGAAATGATCTGTATGTTCTATTCCTTATGGTTTAGTTAAAAGGAAAAAAATTATTTTCTTTTATGTTTTAATTATAGTTTTTTATTTTAGTTATTAGTGGATTCTTGGTATTTGTTAATTATAGTGGTACTTAGGCTTCTAATCCTTATGATAAATGGTAAAAATACCTTGAGGTTAGTAGTTGGAAACTTATTTGAGATTTTTATTCACTACAATAGTGTATTTTGATTAATTTTAAAATTGAATTTAGTTGCTTTGTAATTGTTTATTATGAAATTATCTAATAAATAAAATAGGTATGTTCTAACAAGATTATTAATATATTAAAAATTAGAACACATGTAAAATTTTATTATGTTTATCTTAGATTATAGTAGGGAATTAATTATTCTATGGAATAAAATGTGTTGTGTGATTTAATAGAGACCTTAAGTGGAATAAAATGTTTTATGTTGTTTTTTATTGAATTTATGGTGTGTAAATTTGATGATCTTGTATTTAATAATCATTCCATATGATTTAAAGTTTTAAATTGATAGAATAGTGTTTAAAGGTGATAAAGGTGTCAATTGTTGAACTAACAACACTAAATCATATTGACGTGTTGGAATATTTTGTTATAATAGCATTGTTTGTGTTGTGAGTAATCATTAATTATATATAATGATTTTTTTAAATCATCATATAGAATGATTACATGAAAAAGGTATTTTAAATGATGTAATTTTTTTTTGGGTTGAATAACTTGTTTTCACTATTGTAATTTAATTAAAACTTGGGATTAAGAGTTTTATAGGTGACTAAAGCATGTGCGAGTTTTAAAGGAGATAGTGAGTTATTAAATGGGCATAATAAGTGGTTAAATAATGGTTTAAAATGGTAATTTATATAATATTAAATGCTATAAAGTATGGAATTTCACCCTATAATCTTCAAAAAAATTCCATAGGTACCTATTTGAGTTTCAATGATGTTTTAATAACACTTGTGAGAGTTTATAAACATAATTAAAAGGGAAAGAGATGATAAGTATGATAGGTTTTTTTGTTTTTATAGTAGGATATTGTTTTTATGAAATATAACAATGGATGCCAAAATTTAATTATTAAATAAAATTTTATCAATGTATTTTCATATTATATAACATAAAGGTTTTGATTATATAAATAGTGATGTAAGTGCATTTAAGTTGTGACAATTCAGTTTTGGATTAAAAAAATCATCTTATAGTTTGTATATACATTTTGATGATGCACTAAAAAGGTTTAGTTTCATAATAAATGAGTTAATTAATGGAAATATATATGAGTTACATGGAGTACAATAAAAAATCAAAAATTGGATGCATATGATACACTACTCATAAAAATGGAACTGCTTCTAATATTTTTATAATGGATTATTTGGGACAATAATTCTTGATTAATGACATGGGTGAAACATATTAGATACTTGATATAGGTGTTTATAGATATTGATTTAAGTGGTTTCTTAGTTTTAGTTATAACATATACATTTATATGGTTTCAAATTGGTTTATCATATATAATTATAGTAGAGTGTTTTTACTTGTGTTACATGGTTTATGTTTTAATAAAATAAATATACAATTACTACGATATAAAAGATACATATGAATGATATTACTTATACTTTGATAATACGATCAATCTTGTATACCATGTTTCCTACCAATCAAGATGTTTTATATGATTTTGTAATAACTATCTGTATAATTAATATTTTGGTAAATGTATCATGATCACTATACAAAATATCCTGAAATACTTAATAATAATTAAATATGTATCCTCAGTCATTAGAGGTGAGTAAGAAATAATTTTAAATGGTTACATTGATATAAGATCTAAATTATCAATTGTAATTTAGGGTCTCAGTCTAGATTATTTTCTTTAATAGTGGTGATGTTAACTTAAATTTTTCTATATTGGGACCACTTTGTGTATAAGTTTTATTTGTTTTAAATAGTTGTCAGTAATGGTAAAAATGAAGAATAAATTATATAGAGAATAGAGATCGGTTGAAGTAAATATTCCTGGTGAATTGTTATGGATTCATTGCATTGGATGCCATGCTTGGGGAATTATTTATGTTGTTACAAATCAGACGATTGATACACTGATCTTGAAAGTCCGAAGAACTTGTATCATGTGTTATACAACATTTACAACATTGAAGTAGAATCCTTTTAAGGATGATTGAAGTAATTTGGATTTGATAATCCAAAAAGGAAAGGAAGAAGAAGAAGGTTGGAGAAGAGGCTTGTCCTTTAAGGTGTCCATGCATGTGGTTGGTTTTGTGTTTAAATATGGCCATGAATTTTTGTGCATACTCAGTTTTATACCAAGTATTTTTATAAGGATTGCTTAAAAAATGGGGTCATCCCACAATCTAGATACCCGGCCTCAACCCGAGGCACAAGTGGGACCACAAGGGTTGACCGTGTCCATGGGAAAGCAAAGGTAGAGCTAGACTGCAAGAGGTGCATATGTGCCGTGTATAAGTCCCTAGGGTGTCTGTAGTGGGTTCTAGGTGCACACTTGAGGAGGAAGAGTGGGTGCTAAGAGTTCCCTCACAAAGAATTGGCGGGGGGTGCCCCCGGAGGGGGGAGAGGAGAATTATGAGTGGTTGGTGGGAGGAGTTGATTGATAAATGATGGGAAACCCACATCTCTGTTTCGATGTGGAAAAATATTTTAAAAATGTGGATATAATCTCTACCATCTATCCAATCCCATGTCTCTCTCTACCATTTGATCAATCCGATATAGATGGATCTAATCTCCGCCGTCCATCTATCTCAAACAGCGTGAGTATGAAACCGATCCATTCGATCCTCTAGCGGTATTTGAAGACCTGTGCCATCATCTTCAACCTCCTAGCACCGATGAAACGTACCGGTGAAACTGAACTCACCGAAGATGAGGACCGACCACCATGGATGATTCTTAGCCATCGAAGAAGTGTATTGTGATTGAAATGAGACCATACATGAAATCTAAATCTTGCATTCATGCGATATCTCGAGGAAGATGATTCAGACGTGGAAAACAAAGTTAGCGAGGCTAGGTGGATTTGTGCATGATTTAAAAACGAGATACATGAGAATCTAAAATGCATGTACATGATTAGGGGAATCCCACATTCTAAAAGGAAACACCCCAAGGATCTCAACATATCTTCACCCATAGGTTTGAAGATTTTGAAACACCAGATATCCTAAGCATTTAAAGCCATGATCTCGAGGTCATATCACACAGATATTGAATGAGGAAGAGGTTCTCCCATTGACTATAAAAGGAGGAGCCTAAACCCAAATAATGATGTTTCTCCCTCATTCCTAAGAGCTCATGTTTTGAAAATTAGAGCATCTCCCTATGCACCACTTCGTGAAGATCAACCAGGAGTCCCATAAGATTTAGTCTCTGTGAATAATACTTCCTGCAAGATATCGATAGGTTCTATGCACCCTTATATAGCTTTGCAATTAAATGGTACCCAAACATGAAATAGGTTTTGTAAATCCCTCTATGTGCTTCATGAAGGCCACACCATCACGAGATTGTGGTTGAGCCTTAGTCTATCATTGTTTTTTTCAAATAGGAAGATCTGTGCAGCTTGTGCACGAAGAAGAACTGTGAATATCACAACCTTACCAAAGGTGAGCACCCTCCTATTTTTAAATCAATCCCACTATTTCAAGTGGTTCGTGCTTTGGTTAATAAGGAGATAAGTCTAGCACACATGTATACATGCATGTCTATTGTTTGAAGAAGAATGAGGCCATTTTTGGGTGTTTGAATAAGGATTTCGTACAAAAAAAAGGGTTCAACCATTCGAGTTTGAAGAAACACACACATATAAACCCAAACAAACACCCTACCCTAGTGTAAGTGGAATAAGGAGAAGAAAGAAGAGTAAGAGTAGAATATGTCAAGTGTGAGTGTAATTAAAGAAAAATACCCATTAAGGGTTTTCACACAAGAAGAAAAATAAGAGAGTGCATGCTTGCATGCATGAACAGTCACACATGAAGTCACTTAAATAAAAAACCAAAACAACTGTGTGCACGTAAGTAAAGAAGAAGAATAAAGAAATGGAATAATGTTTCAACCTAAATGTCATATGCATGATCACATGCATTCATGAACAAGAGAGAATAATTGATTTAGATGATGCCAAGTGAACTGATATTTATTGCCGGAATAATCACATTGGTGTATGCAATTCTATCAAAGAAGAGAGAAGAAGTTTTAGTCCAATTTTTTGTTGCTCTAAGAAGAAGAAAGAAGAAGTCTAGTGTAGTTTTTGTTGCACTAGAAAAGAAGAGAAAGAAAGAAGGGAGAATTTCTTGCCAACTGCTTTTCAAGTAATCATGTGAAGAGAACTAAAGAAGACCAATAGAAGAACCTATCTTTTGAATAAGGAATAAGAATATCTCCATAGACAGCATAAAGAACTAGCTAGAGGTTTCAAGTTAGACTAGGTTATCACCATTCCATGGAAGAGGATTGTTTCCCACCATCTTCCAATGTGTAGGGACCCACACTGGATAGAGGATTGTTTTCCTAGCCACTCCACTATAACAACATATCACATTATATTGGATTCATTCCCTTGCATGGAAAGGACGTAGATGCTCTTATTAAGTGGTGAACATTGTAAAAATATCATGTGCATATTTTTACTGCTTTCTATTATTTCACGCGACATGGAAAAGAGAAAAAGAGAATCAAGATCCTAATAGGTCAAGAGGTATTGGGATTGAAAGTTTGAATTGGTTTAAAACTCTCCCACCACTGATTCAACCCCCTCAGTGTTAGATATATCCCAAACTAGTCCTCTCAATTGGTATGAAAGGGACAAGTTCACCTCATTTAGATTCTCTACAGTGAATTTATTCTCTTCGGAAGATTTGAGTTTCTTTCCTGAGTTATCAGTGAAGTGAACATTCAGGGAAGATTCAATTATCTCTAAGCAGAAGGATATATCTACCAAGACCATGATGAATAGTAAAAATAAGGAGAAGAGAAATTTGAAGAAGAATCCCCTCTTATCTAAAGAAGAGGAAGCATATGGTTCTCCATATATGGCTGGCATTGAAGACATTACGGACTTGGAAAGTAATGAGATGGTTTCTCAAGTTCTCAACAAGAAGATGGAAAATATTCTTACCTCAACTAATCAAGTGGTATGCGGTAGTAAATTTGGAAATTATTATCATGAATAAAATGGTAGCACAAGTGGTGATGATCAATCTATAACTTCTCAAGAAATATCAGTTGATAGATTAAGAATGATTATGCATGGTATTCCTGCAGAAAGTACATCTTTTTTTTTAGAGTATATCAACATATTTAAGAAATATCACTTAGATGGAAGAAGAAACTGATGTTTTGGAGAAAGGCTTACAAGAAAAAATTGTTGAATGTTTAAAACCCTCCAGAATGGTTGGAGCCTTTGAAGCAACAAATAGGGGAGTAATTTTTTTTTCAAAATGGATCAAAGATGTTGAAGAAAAATAGGGAGTCAAAAAGACTCTATAAGATAAGATCCATTCACTTGAAGATGATCTGAAAAAGAAAAATGAAGTTAAGGAGGTATATTTGGAAGAAGACACCAAGAAGATCAAAGAAATTGACTCTTTGTTACAAAACAAAGTAAAGATGTAATAAGTTGAAGTTTAAAGATTAAATAAGGATTGCTAAGATAAGATGACTATGATTGAAGACCAGGAAGTCATCCTCAATATGATATGTCTATAATTGGAAGCTGAGTTGACCAATCTTGAGAAGACATATATTTAGTCTCCACAAAAGAAGGAAAAAGTTACTGCTAGTACTCAATGCTCCCTAGAATATTCTATTATCAAAATACCTCAAACATGTGATAAGAAGATCATGGCTTCACTCATTAATCTATCAAAAGTAGTTGAGGAAGTAAAGGTGCCATCCATAAAAACCTGTACAAATGTTTCAAAAAATTCTACAAAAAGTACAGGATGAAAGAAAAATTCTAAACAAGTATGGATGAACATGAATGAGAAGAAACCTACCACCATGGATAGGGTGGATAGGAGAATAGTGTGGAAGATAGCTTCCCAAATAAAGCACAACATACCAAGAAGACGATTCAATAACCTTATAAAGTATATGGAAAGGAAGTCATGGTTTGTTAGTCAATGCTGGTGCTGTAATAGATTTAGGCATTGTGCACAGGATTGTTGGTACAATACCTTAAATTTAAAAGCACAAAGAAATACCATCTCAAGGGGGAGAAATCAAAAGTAGAATAAGCAACATCCAAAGATCCAGAATCATCTATATACTACAAAAATATTTGTAATGTTAGATAACATCTGTGATGTATGAAATAGGTGTGGTCAGCTGAATGATACATGTTCATTTCAACAGGTTCCCAGAGATGATAAGCAACGAAGATAATATGAATTGGATAAGAAAGACAAATAATCCTTGGGAAGTAGTAAGAATAATGTTGAAAAAAAAACTCCCAAGAAGAATCTATGGAGGAAAGTTCATAAGACCCTGGATTGTAAATCCAAGAGTTGAAGGGTAGTGCATCTAAAAGAACTACTAAGAAGGATGACACTCAGAATAATCCATGTAGAAGATCCAATATTAATTCCTCAGATACTAGTGAAATATTTTTGGTTTGTACAAAATATTTTGAAAGAATGGGGAAAATATAAGATCCACATGATATGGCTAGTGTTAAAAAAATTAGATTCTACATGAAGGAAAAATAATTCTATGTGTGAGGTGCAACAAGGCTGGTCACACTATTAGAAAATGATTTGAGTTTACTCCAACCCAATAAGATTTCCTAAAAAAGATGAATACTGCACCAAGAGATTCTAGTTCTTTGAAAGCCCTTGAAAAAATAATACTCACACACAAAGATATGGAATAAATAGTGAGGTCCACACAATCATAGTTAGCATTGAAGACCAGTTTTGAAAGTGTAAAGAATGGAGAATCTGGGTTGGGAAAATCATCTCAACCTTGTTGGTCACATTGATGTAGATGGAGGATCCACCTTATTCAATTAAATATTTGGGTATTTTATTTGTTCTTATCATATAAGAAATTGAAGGTGAGGTAAGATCTCAGGGGGAGAAACTGGGATTTAGTGATGATAAGTGTTCCCTTGAGGGGTAGACACATGAAGCAACTACCAGAGTCTTTATCTCAATCAGTATCAACACCAGTTGGTATAAAATTCAATTACTCTTAATATTTCCTAAAGATCATGTCATTGGAAATGGTATGTCATTTCTAAATCAATCATCCTTGGTTACTCAAAATAATGATTATTCTACAAAGGGGGAGTAACCAAGTTAATCAGTGATATAAGAAGAGTGAAAGTTCCCAAAGGCCACTTATCCTTGGCATTTCACTTGATTTTTTTTATGCTTTTGTTGGAAAGAGTGTAGGAGTTTCAGGTTGATTATTTCATATCACACCTATCATCCTAAGCCTAGAATGTAAGTGGAAATCCCTTAAAGACAAGTACATGAGTTCTCATCTTATGATGTTTCATATTTAGTGGGTAATGGACAAATTTGTTATCTAAATAAAATCCACTTGTTTTCTACGCCGATCATTACTTAAGTAGACATAAAGTGAAATGATTTATGGAACATTACTTAAGTATGAAATGATACCCTCTCTACCATGAACTTTTAATTTCTTTTCAATAAGGGGAAGAGAAGTGAAATGAAATAAGTAAAGGGAGATATAAGAGATAAGATTCTCATTTTGAAATTGAAACATTCATTTCAAGAGATGTTTTAAGGTATTTACAAAAAAATACAAAGGGGGAGATTATTGGGACCACATTGCGTATAAGTTGTATTTGTTGTCAATAGTTGTTAGTAATGGTAAAAATGAATAATGAAATCCAAAGTGAATGGAGATTAGTTGAAGTGAACATGCCTGGAGAATTGTTATAGATTCATAGCACTGGATTCCACACTTAGAAAATTATCCATGTTGTTACAAATTTGACGATTGATGCACTGATCTTGAAAGTTCAAAGAACTTGTATCATGTGTGATACAACGTTTACAACATTTATGTAGAATCCTTTTAAGGATTATTGAAGTACTTTGGATTTGATAATACAAAAAATATAGGAGTAAGAAGAAGTTTATAGAAGAGGCTTGGCCTTTAAGGTGTCCATGCATGAGGTTGGTTTGTGTTTAAAGATGGCCATGAATTTTTGTGTATACTGAATTTTCTACCAAGTAATTTTATAAATCTTACTTCAAAAATGGGGCATCTCACGATCTAGCTACCCAACCTCAACCTAAGGCACATGTGGGACCATAGGGGTCGACCACGCCCATGGGGAACCCAAACTAGAGCCATCCCACAAGAGGTGCATTGTGGCCATTTATAAGCCCCTAGGGTGTTCATAGTGGGCGCTAGGTGCATGCCTGAAGAGGTAGAGTAGGCACTAAGAGCACCCCTGCAGAGAACCAGTGCGAGGAGACACCAAAGGGGGAGAGGAGAATTATGAGCAGTTGGCGGGGGGATTTGATTGAAAAATCATGGGAAAACCGAATCTCCATTTCGATGTTGGACAACATTTTAAAAACACAGATGTAATATCAGCTGTCCATCCAATCCCATGTCTCTCCTACCTTTCGATCAATCCGCGTCAGATAGATATAATCTCAGCCAACCATATATCTTATTCAACGTGAGTATGAACCCATGCCGTATGAGCCTCCCGAGGTATTTGAATTCATACTCCATCATCTTTAACCTATCGATGCCACTACCACCCATCAACGACAATGCTATCACAGAAGATGAAGACTGACCAACATGAATGATACTTAGCCTTAGAAGAAGTGTCTCTTGATTGAACTGAGACCATGCATGCAATCTACGTCTTTCATGCATGCAATATCTTGATAAATAAGCTTCGAAAAAGGCAAAAAAAAAGTTTCCAAGACCACATGGATTCATGCATGATTTAAAAACAAGATACATGAAAGTCTCAAATGAATGAACATGCTCAGGGGGAAGTCTGCTTTCAAAAAAGAAACACCCTAAGGATCTCGACATATCTTCACCCACCGGTTTGAAGATTTCAAAGAATTAAATACCCGAGCATTCAAAGATGTGATCTTGACGACATATCATGCAGATCTTGAACACAGAAGAGGTTCTCCCCTCACCTATAAAAGTAGGAGCCCAATCCCAAATAATGCTGCTACTCCCTCATTCCAGAGAGCTCATATTTTGAAAAGCAGAGCATCTCCCTCTACACTACTTTGAGAAGAGAAACCAGAAGTCCCGCAAGCTTTCTTCTCTGTGAAGAAGAGTTCCTGCAAGCATTCGACAGGTGCTATGCACCCTTTAATAACTTCACAAAGAACTGACACCCAAACATGCGGTATCTTTTTTTAAACCCTCATTGTGCTTCATAATGCCCACACCATTATGAGCCATTGGTTGAGCCTTAGTCTATCAATTTGTTTTGTAAAGAAGAAGATATGTGTTTCATGTGCATAAAGAATAATTGAGAATCTCATGACCTTCCCAATAGTGAGAACCCTCATGTTTTCATGTTCATCCCACTATTTTTAGGGGTTCATTCTTTGGTGAAGAAGAAGAGTAGGTCATCACACATGCATACATGCATGTGTATTGTTTTAAGAAGCATGTGACCATGTTTGAGTGTTTGAAGATGGAGTTTGAAAAAAAGGGTTCACCCATTTGGGTTTGAATAAACACACCCATATAAACTTAAACAAACACCATAACCCAGTGTAGGAGGAATAAGGAGAAGAAATAAGAGGAAGAGTAGAAGAGTCCGAGTGTGTGTTTTCTTAAAGAACAATACCCATTAAGGGTTTTAAAACAATAATATGAAGAGGAGAGTGCATGCTTGCATGGATTCACATGCACACATGAAGTCACTTAAATAAATAACCAAAACAAGTGTGTGAACATGTGAAAAAAAGAAGAAAAAAGAAAGGTAATAAAGGTTCAATCTAAATTTCATATGCATGATCTCATTCATTCATGAACAATAGAGAATAATTTATTTAGATGATTCCAAGTGAACCGATATTCATTTCCTAAATAATCACATTGGTGTATGTGATTCTATCCTAGAAGAGAGAGGATGTTTAGTGCAGTTGGTTGTTACACTAAGAAGAAGAAATAATAAGTCTAGTGCAGTTGGTGTTGCACTAGAAAAGAAGAGAAATAAATAAGGGAGAATTTTTTGCCTACTGCTTTGAAAGTAATCAAGTGAAGGGCACTAAAGAATACCAATATATGAACCTACCTTTTGAATAAGGAATAAGACTATCTCCCTAGGCAGTATAAAGAACCATCAAGAGGCTGCAAGTTAGACTAGGCTATCACCAGTCTAGGGAAGAGGATTGTATTCCCCCCTTCAATGTGTTGGGACCCACACTTTCTAGATAATTTTTTCCTATCCACTACACTATAACAATATATCACATTATAGTGGAGAATCCACAAACCAGTCATTCCCATGCATGGAAAGGACATAGATTCTCCTATTGAGGGGAGAACCTTGTAAAAATATCGTGTTCATATTTTTACTACTTTCTATTATTGCATGTGATGGGAAAAGAGAACAAGAGAATAAATATCCTAACAGGTCAAGAGGTATTGGGATAGAAAGTTAGAATTGGTTTAAAAAGCTCCTAACACTGATTCACCCCCTCTCAGTGTTAAGTATATCCCAAACTGGACCTCTCACTCTATGTATCCATTGTTGAATGATTCTATAATAGAAATTGTGCACACTAATGAATCAAATAATCTGAAGGAATCTGTGTATATCATATTATGTGATATGTATTTCTTATAGTTATATATTCAATATAAATATATTTCCAACATCAGATTTTTGACATGTTAAATTTTTTTAGAGGAGAATTAATTAATGAATAAGGATTATAGTAGGTATTTCATTGATTTATTTAAATACATACATAAAACATAATTAGTTATAAATGAATCACTATAAATCATATTACTTCCCATACTATATTTGTGGTACTAGAATTCTATTGTAGAGAAATAAGATCTTTCTAATGTTATTTAAATTAGTCAATATTTTTGTATTACCTTATGAATAAAAAATATATTGGTTAGTTTTAACTATTCATCATCAATCATCTAAGTTAATGATTAAGGAATAAAAGGTGTTTTTTATTTATGTTCATCATGTTTATTTTATATTCTTGTAAAAAATCATCTTTATAATTGGTTTTACATTTCTAATTTTTTTACTAGTTCTATATAATTGAAATCTATCATAAACATCCCCCACCAATAAATTTCTTGTTACCCCATAAGTGGAGCCCCATTCTCCTTTTCTATAGAATCCTAACTAACACATATAACATTAACACATGATTCCTATATACAACTAGCCTTGTTACAAATATACATAATTTCCCTATTGGGATGTTAATCTAAGTATTTTCTAAAGATATATTGAATTATTTTTCTACAATATTATCTTTAGTATATTAGTTTTGAAAAAATTATAATGAATCAATATAATTTACAATTGAAGATATTTTATTTCCACAATTTATTTAAATAGAAAAATTATAAACAAGTGTCATACTCGCTTTCTCTCGTGTTCTGACATTATATTCTTCCCCAATGTGTGGATTTATTTCATAGAATTTTTTTTATTTATTTATTGATGAATCTTCATAAATAAATTTTTTGAATAATACAAAAAAATTATTGGTGGAAATCATGGTAAATTTTATTCAAAAAAATCAAATTTGATTAATACCTTAAACTCACTTCACTTCAAATAAGAAATAATTTATCGATAATGTGCGTATGTACACTCATTCATTATTGATTTATCCTCTCAATTCATACCAACTCTAGAACACCAACTACTATTCAAATCATGCTTATATGATCTCTATAGATCACCTAATTCTTTGATCTGTGATCTCCTCTTAGCCTCACCATGAGGAAAATTATAACGAATTTGAAACCAAAATATTAATTCATATAAATATAATAATAATATAAAATCAAATCCAATAAATTTTGTGCCCATATTTGAATCCAAGAATTATCCTTTACTTGATTTTGATGGTGTCTCTAGGAGACTGTCCCAATGGGAAATATATCAGAGTATTTGGAAAGAGTCACCATAAAACTCCTACATTCTAACTGAGTTTTTGCAAACATTTGAGTATCCACACTATACTCAACCTTCAGTTGCATAAAATAGTTCCAAACCTCACACATGTGTGTATTCTCATGGTTCCTAGTGGAGGATCAAGATATAAAAAATATAATATTATATCAATACATATTATAATGAAAATAAAATATGGTCAAAAACTTTTACTAGGGTTTTATAAATATACCATATCCAATCTATCCAATGGGTGCTATTTGATCCCTATAATCTGATGGATCATCAACCTATATAGAAAGAGTGGGACCTAATGTTTTATCAAGAGGATCAGATTGTGTCGAATTAGAATTATAAGGAGCATGAATGAAGAATCTCAAGGAAAATCCAGTATAAGGAAAAGAAGCTAGCATATATGTCTATAGAAATGTATAATGTAGATAGAGAGTAGTATCCATCATCAGATAAGGGAAAGAAAGATGGGGAGGATCAGATGTAAATGATGGTAAAAATATAAGTGAACTAAATAACTCTAGAACCTATAACATGATTGTGGGATAATAAGGTTTTCTAGATGATATATTAGATTAAGGGACATGGTGTGATCAGGTACACCGAGTGGTGCACGTAGCTATAGTAACACATCCATAAATTGTTTTCCCAAGCACTGGTTCAACTAGGCTTGTCAGAGAATAATTGTCTCATGGATGGTGGGTCCTAATTACATGTTAAAAAATTATTCACATTACATTATATGTTATTAATATATATATTTGAAATAAAATACTCACAAAAGTAACCATAGGAGAAACACCCATCTCTATCATGTGGCGATTATTGTTTGTCATCGTCTTACTTCATATCTCTTCAATGTTTTTCATTTTTTGCATTTGAAAAAGAATATGGAATTAATTACAAATTACTAAGAAATGTGTAATAATGAAAAGAAAGAATATGTGACATGGCTTAATTAAGGAATACCAATTATCAAACCAAATACATGATACAAAGTGATTTAAACAACCATTTTATATTTATGGGTAAGAATATAATAACATAAAAGATGTGTCACAGAAAAATCAATACATTAAAATTAGAATTATTAGCATGGGTATGATATAGTTTTATTTTATTTTTAATTCGACCCAATTCCATTTTCGATAGTCTATTTGGTTCCTTTTGGTAAATTGATTAGTTCATTTGTCTATTTTTTGGGGTTAGGTCATTTGGTCCATATTTCAGGATAGGTAATTTTTCCATTCTTTGGGTTAGGTTATTATTTTCATTTTAATTGTTTTAATATGTTTCAATTAAATTCATCTTTTTTTTTCTAATTTAATTGTTTTTGTTTTTTTGGATTGTTAGGTTCAAATACAATACAATTCAATATTATAAAACACAATTCATAAAAAAATTCAACTAGTATATATTGACATGCACATAAAGGTCATGTTGGATACAAATATTTATAATCAAAAGTAAAACAATTTAAATAGTACCAACCTGAATAAACCTTGTCGAGCTATAACAAAATAATTAAGAACACAAATGGATGATTCTATATATTTCCAACCACCAAATCAAGTTCACAATCAAATCTGATACTTGAAATATTGGGGTCCTTATAAGTAATTAATTGATCATGTCTAAGGGAGTAGTTATGGTGTTAATTGCATCTACACCATCATCAAAAAAATTTCTCAGGATTACATCGATAATGACACCAAATTTAGGTCGCATATTATCTTCCACATAAAAAACCTATTTCTCCATTAATGACAATATATATGGCTCATCAATAGAAAGAGTGACAGTCATGTTAATAAATTGAAATCCAAAATCATTAATAAATGTTCCATGGCTCTTCATAAAATCAAACCACTTGTATTTCATCACAGCGACTCAACCATGAGAGTAATAATCCAATATTAGTATTTTCTAAATGACTCTTTGATAAGATATATTTCCAAATTGTGGTCTAATATCCAATGTAATGGCATAATACTCTATTGTGGTAGGTACCATAAAACCACCATGTTGTGTTTTCATGTTCATTGCCCATTTAGTGATAATAATTTTTTACCAAATGACCATAACTGATTTGCATTCACAAACCACAGAATTAGAACCAAAAGCTAAAGCTTTTATTTCATCATAGACAAATTTAGTAGGGATAATTAATTACTATAATATAAACAAATATTGAAATTAACTAAATATTAATTTTATTTATTTATTACAATAATAATTATACATTAAATTTCAACTAATAAGAAAACTCGTTTCTAAGAAATGTCTCTCTCTTTTTCAAAGATAAAGAATTATGATCTCTATTTATAATGTTTCTTGTTCCATGAAAGAAAATAAAAAAAGAGTAACAAATATGTACAATTACATGAGATGAGAAAACATATACATTTTCAATTTAATTATTTGAGTTAGTCATTGAAAAAATAACTATTACACAAAACTATGCGATGTTCCATCTCCTACTCTTAAAGGATTAATACAGTCAATGTTTATGATCTAAGAATTCCCCTTATTTGTGGATGTGATAGAAAACTATGTTCAATTTTCTCATACACATCTTCATAATTTCCCATTAGTCTATTCTATATCATAGTTATATCAGACAAATGTAAGAGTTGGTGTCCTAGAACCAACTGGTTTTACTTTAATTACATTGATATTTAATGTATTATTACATATTTTTCATTGTTTAGCATGACTAAGATGTAATAATATCCTAGATTATTTTTTGCATTGATAAGGTCATGGAAGTTCCCCGCTATGATGAGAAACTTGAAATTCTATAACAATATTCTTAAATATAGTTCTACAGTTGGATGATATGCTATAATGGGACACATAGCATGCAGACCATCAGGTGCGAGTACTCGTAAGCAGATGAGACTTCCTCTCATGAAGTTCACACTTAGTAATCTCTAAGATATGAGATTATGAGAACATAACTGCTAGTAGGAATTCCACATGTTTTGGTGTCATCAGATATTTCTATTTGCGAGCATGCATAATGATCCTTAGACTTAAATATTATCATTAATACGCGTCACAAATTATGAAATTTTATTTACTGATGAAAACCATCACACAGATAGTTTGTAGGAAGTAAGGTACGTTGGGTGAGTCACGAGTGGCATGCTATTAATGGATAATTCGAGGAAGGCCTTTTCCCTTATATTCATGGAAGTTTATATCTCAACCCTTTGATTTAAATAGAACCATCACGTGAAATTCCATGGCCACAGTGTAACGACAAGTTTATATCATGTAGTCAAAGAACGACGTATCAAGCATAAAGTTGATGACACAATCATGAAATCTTCTTGATGAGATATCGCGACAAAGGGATTATATTACATAGTGAGTGTTCATATGTGGATTTCATTTTTGTGAATTTACATTCTTTATCTTGGGTGCCTTGAACCATTTCTAGACAGTACTCTTGGACTTTAGGCAAGCCCGCCTAATGCCAACGAGAAAGAATTTTAAAGGGTTACACACTAAGTGTTTTTTGTGGTCTCGGTTAAATTTTATTTGAATTTAATTAATGAAATAAATATTATTTTCAAGACCGTGGAATAATTTTATTCAAGTTTAAATGATCGCATACATTATATAAAATATTTTTTATTTATTTTATTGAATATTTAATAAATATTTATTTACTATTTTGTAAATAAAATATTTATTTAAGAGAATAAACAAATTATTTATTTATTCGAGTGTTCAATAAATGAAAGTGGATTTTGAGCCGACCAAGGTCGGTCTGGTAGTAAAACAATTATTTGAAGGATGGTAAATACTTATTTAACTAGTTGGCACAAATTAAAATAATGCTGCTATTATTTTGTGATGTAGAATATATAATTCTGTTTGGATAAAGCTAGCACACTATAAATAATGACGTGGTATTATTATTAAATGCATGTGTTTTCTCTATGTTCATGAATATATTTAATTGTGGCTATGCAATTAAATATCGTAACTGAAATTCCATGTATATAAATAGAAAAGTATTCCTATTGTGCCACACACCACACCACATGCCTGGTGAATTGAGAATTGTTGAGACAAAAAATTTCTCTCTCTAATACTCTTATCTCCCCTCTCAAGAATGGGAGATATTCTTCAAGTCCGAAGAACATGTGATCAATAACGACAGACACAAGACACTCGCTTCGCCGCGCTAGCACCCAGAGAACGATCTGTGTCAATCAGAGGCCATCAGAGCACGTGTGGATCACCGCTAGAGGTATACTATTTTGGATCCTTACAAGTGCAACTATATATTCCAAAAGGGTCATTTTGTATGATTAACATCATCATCAAAGAAAAATACCAGAGATACAATTATTATTTCTCTTTATGAAATTAATTAAATTAATTATAAACATGATGTGCACGATCCTCTCTAAGGTTTCGATCCTATTTCACATTTATCTAAATATTTTATTATATTCTATGGAGACTTGCGTTCATTGTCGTATTGATCTCAGAATAATCATTGATCATGGTAAAAATCAAATTTGGGTGCCTTTCCAACCACTCTTCTGCTACGCCTGGAACCTTCAAGTGGTACCAGAGCAGTTACATCATAGTTTATAATTATTTAAATATTTCTTTGTTGAATTACTTGTTTAATAATTTAGTTATTTCAATTCAATTTAATCGTTCTACAAATCTGAATCTCGAGATCTATTCATCCTCTTTCGTTTCTCATTCACTTTACAGAAATGATCTTTTATTTTAGTTTTGATTAAAATAAAATAGAGGATCTCATCTGGAGGTGCCAAAGCTTCTTGGACGTACAACACTAGAACACATGAACTGTATTAGGAAGTACACGTTGTGTAGTCAAGATTCAAGGAATCAGACCGGTCCACCAAACCAAGCCATCTGTTGGAGTCTTTGTAAGTCTTAATTGACTCTGTGTGTTGACCAGGAACAGGTGGCACGTGGTTTCCAGATTACAAGCTGTGTGGCCCAATAGAAACGATGTGAATTACCTTCATGTTAGGGTTGGATCGTGTACCCCATACACGACTTTCTCGACTAGAGACCATGTAATGAGAAACTACACGGCATGTGGCCCACTGGACATGTCGTGTACTTCAAATATTTCTGAAGTATACTCACACACAATTTCCCCGGGCATGTACTTCGGATAGATGATGAAAAATAGTACACGTCATGTACTCATCCAAATTACACAGATTTAGTAAAATTTATTATTATATTATAAAAACCCTTGAGATGTGTACCATCATGAGGGCATAAAGATAAGGCACAACACATGATAGGTGTTTTAAATATATGTGTTTAATTTAACATCTACGTAATGTTCATTTCTACTCATTGTGTAGTTATGAATAGGCATTCACCAGGTTTCTTATAAGGTACAAGTTATGTACAAAGATAATTTTAAATGAATTTATTTTTTTAAAATTATGATGGATTAGAATCTCAAGGAAATTCATAAAAGGGTTTAACATAAAAGGATTGATTAATTAAAGATGATAACTAATTTATTCGAGTGAGATTTATCTTAAACTATAACGATTAAATAATTTATAGCTAGTTTTATTTATCCATAAATATCATTACATGTATGAATGAATATGAGAAGGACCAATACATTTATATGTGGATGTTTTATTTTAATTTATTTGAATTAAATTTGTTAGCCTGTGAGTCTTCTCCTCATTAATATTTAGGGCATGTGTGACCAATGTTTTTTATGTAAACCCACTTTTAATCCCTCACCTACATGTGAGTTAAAAAAGGCATATGTAATGTATGGAACTCCTAAGCTAGTGGATGCGGTTCAAGATGGAGCTGAGAGAAAACCAATCCCTGGAGATACAGAGGTGGAGAGGTGGAAGCTGTAAACACAAACCCAAAAGGTTCAAGGTGTTTCTCCCCTAGGTCAGGGTTAGTTTATCAGCCGCTAGATAAACTAACCATTAGAAAAGCTCTTGATCATGCCATTTACTATAGTTTATTTCTGTCAGTTGCATGGTTTATCTATATAGATTTGTTTTCATGATCACATTAATAATGAATTAAATAAGAATACAATATGGAACTAAAATAAACTAGACTTATGCGTAAATATTATCAAGACATTGTTAATCACTTAAGTATGTTCCACTTAATATGAACAATCTTGTGGTAATGATAATATGAAATTCACGCACAAGAGATACAAATCCCTCAAATAAAATATTAAGTCAGAACAATCCTTCTGTTACTTGATTAAGGGAAAAACACAATAAAACTATGTGTTTGACCATCCCTTACTGGGGAAATTACTTTTTTATAGGAATCTGTTATGAAAGGTTTCTGGTTGACTTAACCATATTACATCAAGAGGAGTATCCCTTAATAGGCTTGGTGTAATATTGGAGGCAAGAGTCGAGGAAATCCAAAGTCATTATTTCAGGATTGGGGAGTCCACTCAACATATCAAGGATTTTCAAGCCCACAGTTAGCATAGACCTACCTAACAAAATACATTCTAATAGCTTGACCAACCCTTGTTGGGGTTATACAAAGGGGAATATGGATCCTTGCCACTAGAATGTCATGGAAACTGGATATTCCGAGTTCAATGGTGAGGGATATTGACACTTTAATAAAATAGCGGGAGAATTAATACAATTTATTATTTCTTATAAAATGTAATCAAGCATGTACTAATGATCTTATATTTTAATTGTAGAATAAAAATGACAAACTCATCAACCAAACTATCTCTACGATCAATTTTGGATAATGAAAACATCATCACTGACAGTAACTTCCAGGAATGGTTTAGATGCCTTTGGGTTATCCTATTCCATGAATGTAAGTCTTATGTGCTAGAGTTATCATTACCTGACCCTCCTTATAAAGAGGTGGGTGGTGAGGATTTCTTGGTCTATGAGAAAAATATGAACAACGCGGTCAACATATAATGTTTGATGATATCATCAATGTCTAGTGATATCATGAAGTCTCATGAAAACATGGATCCTTATATCATTCTCGAGAACATCTATGGTATTTACTAGGAGAGAGAAAGACAGGAAAGGTTTGAGATATCTAAGGCACTCTTTCAAAGTAATCTTGGAGAAGGTTCCCCAGTTGGGCCTCATGTAGTCCAGCTCATTGGCTACATTGAGCACCTGGAGGTTCTAGGGTTTAAAATCCCCAATAAATTGGGCACCGATCTCATTCTAGCATTACTCCCTCATAGATTCTATAACATTGTTGTCAATTTCAATATGAACAACATTAAGAAGTCTCTATCTGATCTTCTTATCCTCATTCTCTAAGTGGAAAAAGATATGAAGCGCAAAAAGCCTTCTGTCCTTATGTTGAATAAGAGGAAAGGGAAGGCGAAGAGCTTTAATCCCAAAGCTTCTTCATGGATTTCCAAGAAAAGGAAAATCAAAGGGGAGGCAATGGAACATGAGGCTATTTGTTTCGCATGTGGCAAGAAGGTCCATTGGAAGAAGAACTGCACCCATTCTAAGAAGCAAGAGGAATCTTCTGGTGCATTTTTTATTGAATGCAATCTATCTGTTTCTACAAATTGGGTATTAGATACAACTTGTGGTGATCACATATATATCCAAATACAAGAACTGAGTAGATTAATGAAGATTGATCAAGCGGAGGTAGATCTATGAGTAGCCAATAGAGCCAACTTTATACTGTAGTTGTCGAGGTATACCACCACATGTTTCCAACCAGGATTCTCTTGGTGTTAAAGGGTTGTTATTATTTACCATATGTTACTAAAAACTTTATTTCTATATCTAGATTAGATACAAACTAATTTGTTTTCATGTTTGGAAATGAATGTTTCTTCATTTACAAAGATAAAATTTGTTATGGTAAGGCACATTTATTCAAAGGACTTCATGCGTTGGATTACACAAACCAAGTAATGAAAATCGATAACAAAGATACCTCACATGGCTCATACCACACTCAACTTTGGCATCATCGGCTAGGTTATGTAAATGATAAACGCTTGAAAAAGTTACATCAAGATGGATATTTATATTATTTCAAACTAAAACCACTTGGCCTATGTCATTCATGTTTACAAGGAAAAATGAAAAATCCCCATTTAGTGGGAAAGGTGAAAGTGCTAAAGAACTTATTGAATTGGTTTATACCAATGTGTGTGGACCATTTCTAGTTGAAGTAAGGGGAGGGTACTCAAACTTCATAAATTTTACAGATGGTTTTAGTAGATATGGATATATCTACTTAATGAGGTATAAGTTGGATTCTTTTGATAAGTTCAAAGAATACAAGGATGAAGTTGAGAACCGACATGGTAAGAAGATTAAGAAACCCAACTCATATTTAGGTAGAAAATATCTTAATCAAGACTTCATTGATTACTTACAAGAGTTTGGGATCCTATTCCAACTCACTCCTATAAACATGCCCTAGTGGAATGGTGTGAGCGAAATGAAGAACCACACCCTATTGGACATGGCGAGATCAATGATGAGACATGCGAGTCTTCCATTATCCTTTTTGGGATATGCGTTACAAACAAAATCACACATTCTAAACCAAGTACTAACTAAATCAATAAATGGTATTCCATATGAGTTCTAGATTGGAATAAATGCCATGTTATTGAATTTACTTGTGCGGGGTAGTGAAGCATTTGTTAAGGCCACTTCAGGTAAAAAACATGCACCCTAAGGCACAAATTTTACCTTTATAGGATACCCTAAGGAAACAAGGGGATATTACCTATACAACCCCCTTGAAAAAATGTTGTAGTGGAAAGAAATGCCATATTCCTTGAGAGGGATACCATCTCCAAAAGAGATAGTGGGAGTGAGATAGACTTCGATGCAGTTGAGGATCAAGGTACACAAGAGTTGGTACAAGAACAGATTCCAAAAAGCCCCATGGAAGAAGAATCTATTCCAAAGACACACATAGTGCGTAAAAGTACAAGAGTGGTTAGAGAACTTGAATGGTACGGTTTTCTAGTCACCGAGGTTGGTGAATCCTTATTAGTTGATAATAATTATCCTGTAACCTACAAGGAAGTAGTAAGTGGAACAAACATTTCCATGTGGCAAGAAGCCTTGAATTCTTAAATGGATTCCATGTACCAAAACCATGTCTGGATTTTGGTAGATCCTATAGTTGATGTAAAGTCTATTGGTTGCAAATGGGTATTCAAGAAGAAACTGGACATGGAAGGACAAGTCAGTACCTATAAGGCATGACTAGTTTCAAATGGGTTTAAATAGCGTTAAGTTATTGACTACGATGTAACCTTCTCACTAGTTGCAATGCTGAAATCCATCATAATTTTACTTGACATTTTGTCTTACCATGACTATGATATTTGGAAAATGGATGTCAAAACAACATTCCATAACAGGAACCTTCTAGAAGATTTCAACATGGCACAACCTGAAGGGTTTGTGACTCCAAATGATTCCAATAAGGTATGAAAGTTGAAGAAATCCATTTATGGATTAAAGTAAGTATCACTCCCACTAAACAGTTTGTAGACACAAGGCTCACATTCATTTTTTTGGAAATGAGATACCATTCTTACAGTCTGTTAAGGCATGGTTGAATCAATGATTCTATATAAAAGGCTTGGGTGAGGAAGCATATATTCTTGCGGTCGTGATACATCGTGACAGATCTAAGAGATTGTTGGGCATAAGTCAATGTTCATACATTGATAAGATATAAAAGAGATTCAATATGAAACAATCAAAGAGGGTATTGTTGTCAATGTCACATGGAATTGATCATTTCAAAAATATGTGTCCTCAGACACATGAGAAACAAAATATAATGGCAAGGACTCCATACACATCAATGATTGGGTCAATCATTTATGCTATTCTATGTACTATGCTGGATGTCGCATACACATTGAGTGTGGAAGGTAGATATCAAGCGGACCTAGGTGACCTCCATTGGATGGCAGTCAAGACCATCCTAAAGTATATGAGGCGTACTAAGGATATGTTCTTGGTTTATAGACGAGATAAGAAACTAGTCATCATAGGACATGCAGATGCTAGTTTCCAGACTGATCAAGATGACATGAAGTCGCAAACGGGACACATCTTCACTTTGAATAGAGGTACAGTGAGCTGGAAGAGCTCAAAGAAGAGTGTGGTCGCAGATTCCACAGGAGAGTCCAAGTATGTCATATCTTATGAGGTAGCTAAATAAGTAGTTTGGATGAAAATATTTTTCCAGGATCTAGATGTGATACCTAGCAGTAAAGATCCCATCATACTTTACTGTGACAATACTACAACGGAGGATCTTGCAAAAGAGCCAAGGTCACATCAGCAGACGAAGCACATACTTTAGAAGTATCATCTCTTGAGGAATTTTTCTCAGAGAGGTGATGTTTTAGTGAGAATCATTTTCATGAAAGACAACGTGGTAGACCCCTTCACTAAAGCGTTGACTCAGCAGAAACATGATCATCATGTGAGGTCCAGCAGACTGAAAGTCATAGGCAGTTGGCTCCAGTCCAAGTTGGAGTTTGTAAGATTTGGTGTCCAATAACCAACTGGTTTTACTTTAATTACATGGATATTTAATGTATTATTACATATTGTTCATTTTTCTACATGACTATGATGTAATAATGTCCTAGAGTATTTATTGCATTGATAAGGTCATGATAGTTCCCTGCTATGATGATAACCTTGTAATGCTATAACAATATTATTAATATAGTTTTGCAGTTGGATGATATGCTATGATGGGACATATAGCATGAAGACCGTCAGGTGAAATTAATCATAAGCATCTGAGACTTCCTCTCATGAAGTTCGCACTTGGTAATATCTAAGATAGGATATTATGAGAACAAACCCGCTATTAGAAATTCCGTATGTTTTTATTGTCATCAGATATTTTTATCGGAAAGAGAGTGTAATGATCCTTATACTTCATGATTATCATTAATACGTGTCACGACATATGCACTTTGATTTACTGACGAAAAATGTCACACAGACATTTGACAGGAAGTGGGGTATGTTGGGTGCGTCGCAAGTGTCAATATATTAATGGATAAGTAGAGGAAGGATTTGTCCCTTCCATTCATGGAAGTTGATATCTCGGCCCTTTTATTGAAATAGAACCGTCACGTGAAATTACATGGCCATGGTGTAACGACAATTTTATTTCAGGTAGTCAAAGAACGATGTATCAAGCAAAAATGTTGATGACACAATCATGAAACCTACTTGATGAGATATCGTGACAAGGGGATTATATTACACAGTCGGTATTTGTATGTTGATGTTATTGTTGTGACTTTACATTCTTTCTCTTGGGTTCCTTGACCCATTGCAAGACAGTACTCTTGGAATTTTGGAAAGCCCGCCTAATTCTAATGAGAAAGAATCATAGAGGGTCACACACTAAGTGTTTTTTGTGGTCTCAGTTAAATTCTATTAAAATTAAATTAATGAAATAAATATTATTCTCAAGACCATGGAATAATTTTATTCAAGTTAAAATGATTTCAAAAATTAAATAAAATATATTTATTTATTTTATGGAATATTTAATAAATATTTATTTACTAGTTGGTAAATCAAATATTTATCTAAGAGAATAAATTATTTATTTATTTAGTTGACTGTTCAATAAATGGAAGTAGAGTTCGAGTGGAACATGTTCAGTCCAGTAGTAAAATAATTATTTGAAAGATGGTAAACAATTATTTATCTAGTTGGCACAAATTAAAATAATGCTGCTATTATTTTGTGACGTGGAATTTATAAATCAGTTTTTCACAAGTTGTCACACCATAAATAATGACACAGTATTATTATTAAATGCATGCGTTTTCTCTATGTTCATGAATGTATTTAATTATTTCTATGAAATTAAATATTGTAACTGAAATTCCATGTATATAAATAGACAAATATGCCTATTGTGCCACACACCACACCACACTCCTAGTGAATTAATAATTTTTGATCCAAAAAATTTCGCTCTTGAATCCTCTTCTCTCCCCTCTCAAGAACAAGATTTGTTCTTCAAGTCCAAAGAACAAGTGATCAAGAACAACCGATATAAGACACTCGCTTCACCGCACTAGGAGCCACACAACGAGCGACATCGATCAGAGGCCATCAGAGTACATGTGGATCACCACTAGAGGGATTATAGTTTGGATCCTTACAAGCACAACGAGATAATCCAGAAGGGTCATTACAGATGATCAACATCATCAATATAGAAAAATACCAAAGATACAAGTATTATTTATCTTTATGAAATTAATTAAATTAATTATAAACATGATGTGAAAGATCCTCTCTAAGGTTTCAGACCTTTTTGTTATTTATCTAAATCTTTGATTATATTCCATGGAGACTTGCGTTCATCATCGTATTGATCGTGGCAAAAATCAAAGTTGGTTGTCATTCTAACCACGCTTATGTTGTTCCCGAAACCTTCAAAAAAATACATTTAATAGAAATCTATATATTCTTGATCCAACTAACCTTTCATGATAGAATCGTCAGGATGATTCATGTAATGGGCATAATACTTAATTTTGTACATATTTATATCAGTTGGATACATAAATTAAAAATAAATAGGTCCTCTAAGATGTATTTTAGTTGGAAGATGGAAAGATAGATGTAACATGCTTGTGAAAAATGAGAGAGGAATTATTTTCTCTAACTCACACTAAATTAATGACCCCTCTTCAAACATTTTTTACAAGAAAGGCTTGGAAATTTTTTTAACAAAAATATCTCTATAAAAATGTCACAACTGAATATATTACACCCTTAAATTATTGGACATTATATGATAGATTTATATTAGAATCAACTCATGCAAAAGGATGTGATAATCATAAGACTTAAAAGATTTTATAATTAACTCTCTTCTACTTTCCCATTTTGAAATGTTGCTTGAATAGCCGGCGATAACCTTAATAGTATATATTACTTCCATAAATTGCGTTTTATACAGGTTTTATCATATAATTTTCACATAGAACATTCAATTTATTTACAATAATATATAGAGGATGCAATTATGGTTAGATACAACAATCTACCAAGTCATTCTAAGATCATAAATCTTATTTTTCATTTCCCTTGATATTTAGAAGAATTAAAGGAAAAATTTCACACATTTTTTTCAATGTACATTACATCTAAGCAATGACGTATCAAATTCATTGAGTAATAAAGAAACTCAAATAAGATTCATTCTTCTTTCAATTTTAATTGGTGTTCGTAGAAGCATTCTTCTATTTTTTAAATCCCATCTGACCCTTCCCAAATGAAAAAAATAACATCTCATAATTCATTAAGCACATTAGTTCCTGTCATAAAATATTGGGGATTTTTGGTCTCTAAAATATTTTCAAACCTTCGATGATTATTCCTATATGGATGATTCATTATAAAGAATCATCGATGTCCTATAAATCTGAATCAATGATGATATTTATGTATTCAGGGCTATGTATTCATCATATAAACTGAACATGAAATGTTTCCCTTCATGATCCATTTATATGTCATTGTATAAGAAAGAAAATCATTTATCATCTACATAAGCATTGAATGCATAAAAAATAAGTCTTTTGAACATGCATAATATGTGTGTACAATCACATTACAAAGATGATTCAACTCTTTTGTTAAAGGTTTCATGTATAAATATATATAATTTCCAAGATCAAAAGGTCTAGATATGAGAATACCCTTGAATGTAAAATATTTTTTCATACACTTGCCTGGAGGAATGTCATAAATGTGTATACAAACTGGCCATGTGTTGTGTGAAGCAAACATTCGACCAAAATGATTAAAACCATCACATGATAGACCCAAAATCACATTTTATATGTCATATTTAAAATCAGGATACCGAGCATCAAATGACCTCCATAAAAATATGTAAATAGGATTAAAAAACTGATCATTATTCTTATTTATCTTGGTATATTCCATCATATATTTATTGGTATTTTAATAGATATGAAATGATTCTGGAGGTTAAGAATTAATGGAATATTCTACATTACTTTATGTAGCACATAATATAGAATTCCATCAACATTTGGCTACCATCGGGATGAACCAAATTTTATATAATCATTTCATTTAGGAGTTTCCTCCTAAAATAAGCAAAAATATTTCAAGAAAACGTGAATTTTTTATTAAATGAATTTTTATCAACATACCTTCATTCCATTTAATGGTTTGAGGAAATATCAGCACCATAAGAAATTACTTTAAAAGGTAATAATAACTTTGATGGAAATATTATAAATCCTATAAATGGTTTTCCCATGAAACAGTTGTATTAAAAATTCCATCCTTTTAATTTTACCAAATTTCCAATATACCGGAGTTGTGGTAGCATCAGTAAATTTTCCACCCTTTCAACATTATCATTTTCACTACATGAATCATGTGGGATTATATCGAAGTCTTATTATATCTCCATTATTTATTTATCATGATGAATAATAAATGAAAATCAGTCATTTTATAAATTCTCCAATATAGTCCTCTCATTCAGAACATGAACATTTTGAGATTTAGTTGTCTCCCCATTATGATAGAAGACATAGTAGTTTGTTTGATGCTTTTTTGGTTATATGAAATCTAACTTCTTAATTAATTAACGAATGTCTTCCAGTACAATTATAACTTCGGTAGTGTATATGACCACTATCAGAAGCATTATTAAATGAAAAAACTAAAAATCTATCCATCATTTTTTTTGAAAATTTCTTGAGATTCGATCTGTTTCATACATTGAAATTATATCTATTATGTAAAAAATGTTAAATTTTATCTCATAAAATCAATTAAATAATATTGAATTTTTATCAAAAAAATATTCAAGGAAATGAGAGATGTTTCCTTTATATGAAACCATAACTGACACACTAGTCTCTATGAGAATCATAATATAAAATTCATCAAAATACAATATATATATAAAATACTATAAATATAAAAACATTATATTAAATTCCAATATATAAATGTGTAATAATACTACACAAAATTGTGTTTATAATATATATATTTTCTCTTATTCTATTCACTTATTAACTCATTTTATTCTTATTCAATAAATTGCTATATAAAAAGTTACTATTTCTAGGTAAAAATATTCTAAATCACACATAAATTATGAATTTAGGTTGGATAAATACATAATTTGTGGTCTCTCATATCGAGGGATGTTAAAGTGAATCCTTCCTCACCATGAGATCAATACAAAAAAGGTTCTTCTATATATGTGGTAGGCATGATTATTCCTTGGATATCTATAAGGAATGAACCCTCAGTGGATGTGCCTTTGTATCAATTTAGGTATTGAAGGAAGGATAATTTTGATTCCTAACCCTGTATAATTTTTCACTTGAGGTTTTCAATAAGATATTTGATGATGAATCTAAATGGGTAGATATCAGGTGGAGAATGTGTTGGTTGATGTCGTGGATTATAGATCATTTCCAAGGTGGTGGGTGTGTATGCGGTAGACTTTGACATGAGTGAGAGATCCAATTTTGAATTGGATTACTATTGATTTTTTGTTTATATGGGATTTACTTGAATTATGATTATGGTTATTAATTTAATATAGTGATCTTAGATTCATTTTGATGTGACTCTTACAGTGTGGGACTTGATTCACTATCTAGTTATATAGGAGTGTGAAACCATTTTGTTTTGATGTAATTTAGGCAGAAATCATACAAATGGAATGCATTGATCCATATGAAATGTTTATTGGGTATTATGTGAGTGTAAAAAATAATTCTAAGATTATATTGAAGTTTCATATATTTTGTACATAAGGTGTCTATTGTGTTATGCTATAGTGAGCATCCGATTTTGGTAGGTTTTAACTGTGATTTCATATAGATACATGAATCCTATATTGTGAGTTTGGAGTGTCATCATGGAGAGGGATAAAATAATTTATGGGTTCATTTTGATGTAAATATCGATATTGGAGATAATCCTGATCAGTTATTGAAAGGACATTGGGCTTTTCTTAGTAGGAGTGACACTTGTGCAATGATGAAACCATTTTAGTTTCAACTCTTGGAGTATTATTAGGAGAAACATATGAGGGGGAGAACATAATTTTCTATTTATGGGTATAAACCTCATTATGAATTTGATTTTATAAGTTTCCAAGGATTGTATTCCCATGATTTATTGATGAGTTAAGGATTGATGTGTTTAGATGACACTCAGTTATGAGAGGAATGACCATGTGTATGATTGGAGTAGAGTTGTTTCTCATGGTGAGATCTTGGTAGTTATTTTGGATTGTAGTGATCCTACCATGGATATTATACATAAATTTGGGTTTGTACATCAATGTGTCTATTGAGAAATTTTTGGATTCCTTCAAGTGTTATGTCATAATCATTGACTTATTTACTTATAAGTCAGTGGAAGATGACAAATGTTTTGATAAAGGTAAGATAGAGGATTCCTAAATATTTATATTACATATAATGATATTTAGTCATCCATAAAATATTATGGGAACATTTTATTTAATGTTACAATTTTTTTAATATTTTGATATGGAATTTTGAGGAATTGTTGGCGTGTGTGGGTTCAATTCTTAGACAGTTGACACTTTTCCAATTTGGTCTTCAATTGATCAAATGTATGATACCAACTTACGACCATTATTATTTCATGGAGTTGGATTTAGTGATATGGTAACTATATAGACTATATCATTGGACCATTAAAAATGAGTTTTAATAGTAAATTCCAATGACAAGGAGTGTTATGGCTCCGAATTATCGCGTATGTGCATAGTCCTATTTTGGGGTGAACCATGTGTAAGGGAAGTGAAAGATATCTTCAGGATAATTGAGTATAGTGGAATCATCCAATTTACATAGGGTTTTCAAGTTCCTTGTGCAAAGAATGTCCTACTATGACATTGACAATACATCACAAGTTATTTCATTGAAGGTATGTTACATATTGGTTTTTTCCTATTGGGTTTTAAATTAAATTTAATTAAAGTGAATATGGTTTTTCTTGAGTGACAAAGATTTCTTCCAAGGTAGTCCAGAGATTATGTTATAGACCATCCATATGTGGTAAGTCACATTTTTTGTGTTGTATGGTCACTTGGTGACTTAATCTGTATTTATAGCAGTTTAAAATAAATTGATCAGTTTTTATAAATTTTCTAGTTAGTTTTTTCAGCAGTTCTTGGCATGAGATAGGGTCCCATGTGTGAGGTAAATAACCATTAAACATGGATAAGGCCTATAATGCGATGAAAATATTGTTCTTAAAGAGGGAATTGCTTCTATTATATGATAATTGGTCCTTTAAACCTACCCCTTTAGTATTGTACATGTTTTTATATTTAGTGTGATATGTGTGGTCTCTCCAATTTTTACAATTGACCATTTTTTAAAATTAAAGAATTATATATTTTATGATGATATATATGGAGTTTAATAAAATAATGTTCCAAATACATAGTGAAACGTGATCAATATCTTAATTCCTCATCCATCGAGGGTTAATGATTTGAATATGACAATATTCCATACAAATGATAAATACTTAGGGTGTTATTTAAATGAGGTGGATAAATTGATGAGTAATAAATGACCTAAAGATAGGTGCCTTAGTTAATCTTACCTTTATTTGAGAATAGTGAAAGACTAGATATAAGTGAAAAAATCCAGTAGTGGGGGTAATTAAAGTGAGAAACCCATCTCATATTGGGGGATTTTAAAGTTATAACTTTTTCACATGTAAGTGAAAAACTGAAAATAATAAATGATAAGTGAAAGAGCTACCCAAGAGATTCAAATTAGGTTACACATATCAAAAATGAAAAGGTGATAATTATAGTGAGAAAACAAAAAATAAACAATTCCCCTATAAGGATTGACCTAATAAAATAATCCATTGACAAAATTCTTTTTATAAAGATCACAACAGCCTGTGTATAAAATAAGAGAAATAAAGAATGAACAACTAGAAAATTTTAAAATTTTATTTTAATATAAGTTTGGAAAACCCTTGTTTCAATATCCAATAGAATATTTATAAATATCAAAAATAAATTAAATGTTAAAAAAGAATCTTCCATGCTGTTTTACACCTAGAATAAAACTATAATTTATGGTTGATAGAATACCTTATTGATTTTGATGTCAAGGATTTAATATTGAATAATAACAGAATTAAAGTAGTTATAGGGGAGATATCACATAAGTGGGGATGAAAATGGAATTTTAAATGTGATGATAGGGTATTCTAGATGTTGATTAAATGGGATGATGAGAAATGATTTAGTTAAATGGATATTGAAAGGTTATACCAATGGTTTTTTAAAACCACTTTATAGACACATCTACCCCAACAATTTTTCCAAACTATTCGGATATCCTTGTTATAAATAGCATGTCCTAATGTTTATGATAAAACATTTCTATATGACCACATATACCAATGGGTTTTAAAACCCATTTTTATAGGTCCATGGGTATATACTAGCTTTCCCACAGTGCTGGAAAACATGTTTTTACCTTAATTGTGGTAATAAAATTTTACCATTTTCAATATTAATTATGAAAAAAATTAAGTTTAAATTATTAGATAATATAAATTATTTTAGTTAAAAATATGTAATATATATTTTCAAATTACATCAATATAATTTTCTAAATTTAATTTAAAATTAAATTAGCAGATGCGACGAAAAAGCAGGCTTCCAAAGATATTCTTTTTGTAAGTTGATAAAGTTTTAATATTATAATTAGATATGAAATTGATTCAAAGGAAATAAATTGAATTAATAAATATATAATTTAACTAATTTTACTTGTAAATAAATTTTCAAATAAAATTTAAACATACAAATCCTTTAAATGAAAAGTATGTTTTCAATTAAAATTAGTATTTTTCACTATTTGTCAAAAACTTAATTTATTCAGAAAAATATCAACAAATTCACCCAAATATAATTTTATCATTTTTATTCCAAAAATTAACTACATTTTATCAAATAAACTTCCTAAAAGTTCCAAAAATTTAATTCTATAATTATTTTCATAGAAAGAATTAAAAATTCTTTTTTGAGAAAAAAGTCTTTTCGAAGCATATAAAGACTTTACCAAAATGTAAGTACTTATTATCAATAAATTTTATTTATATAAAAAATTTATAATTATTTTTAAAATTTTGCTTATTCTATATTCATACTATAAATTTTAATGTCTAGTTTATAATTTCGTTTTTAAATAATACTATTTTTTTTATACCACAGTTCTTTAAAACCATGCGTTGTATGTTACGCAAGCCATCAAGGAATTTGAATTTATTTTAAATATAAATATATCATAAATTATATGGGTGTTATATTATTTTATTATCATGTTTTTTCATGTCATATACACTATCTAACATAATGTTATTCTTTTAAAATATCATGTCTTTACATTCTACCCCCTTAAGTAAATTCCATCCTCTCAATTCAATCTTGATCTCAATAATAAAGGGTTTGAAATTTTAAAATACCTTATATATAAAACCAAATCATTAAAAGGGTTAATAAAACATCTTCTTGATATGAGTGAAAAGGAAGTATGATGTTTATCTAAAATAAAACATACTAGGTTTCGAAATAGGAGAACATTAGTGTGAAGTGAAGATATGGACATGGAATAAAAGCATAAATAATTTTGGAGAGTGATAGAGTTCATTGATCACAATAAATTGAATGATAAATTTATAATTAAGGACCTAAAAAACATATATTTGTGATGATTTATATGTCTATATATTTATCAAATTTTATGTTAATTGGATAACAATTATGTTTTAAGATCATTTTCCTAGATTTAAGGAATTCCTTTTGCATATGAAATAAGAACATACAAAAATATATTTACTTGAAAAGTATAATTTCATAATTTAATAAATTTTCACCACAATATATTATTTTTCTCCAAATCATGAGTATTAAAGATTAAATTCTCACACCCAAAGTACTAAAATTATCTTCTAACGGATCACATGATTCCATAATAGAATAACTCGTTATTCCTTCTATATTTAATGAAAACAAAATAGTTTCCAAAATTTATCAAATATAATACGTTAATATATATTAAATCAATAGTATCTCCCAATATTAAACTTAATCCATTACATAATTTTCAATTTGTAGAACCTTTTAGTGTACATCTCTAAAAACATAAAATAATTCTTCACAAATAATTCTGAAACCTAAAGGTTATATGTTTACCTCAACCCATAAAGTCTCATGAAACATTATTAATCACAAAAAAAACATTATCCTATAACATGTTTCCAAAAATAAACATAATATTTATCTTTAAAACCAACAATGTTAAAATAATTTATACTAACTATGAAATCACATATGTCAATGGTAGGCACCACACCCCACCCACACTTCAGTTGTGGGTTCAAGCCCCACAACCTATCATGATATGACCAGTTGTCACATATAATGTGATTTATCCTTTTCTATGAAAAAATATTAATATAATTATTATAACATTCATAAAAATCTTATGAACTTCCTCAAAATAGCATTAATCATCAAATCAGTTTTTTTAACCACTAATGTCTTCTATACAATGTATTTTTTCTAAAAAATCTAATAATATTACTTGACCATAATTACATCAAAATCAAGAAAATAAAAAATATTATTGTTTCCTCAATCATGTGTTTTTTCAAAAAATATCACATTACTATTAAATTTCCTTTGTTGGTTATTAGTACCATTCAACAAATTCTTGAAAATCCTTAATGGAAAACTACTGCAGAAGAATCCTTTGAAGTTTAATGATTCTTATAACCAACATACCTTTAATAAAAATACTTTTACAACATAATTATTGAGTTCTAAAAACTAACCATTACATCATTCAAATTAAATGATTTTTATAACATAATATCTTAGTAATTGATCCATGGATTTGGGCATTGACTCAGATAATTACTAGGTTCCCTACATCTATGACATTGAATTGTTAGTAGTAAATTTGGGTGAACATTATATCCCTATTAAAGTTTAGCCAAAATATTAATTTTTTTCACAAATTAGTTACATTTTTCCATCCTTTTACACATAAATCATTGCCAAATTATTTTAAGGCATGTTCCATGGTTCCACTTCTAAATTTAATGAAATGTATTAAATTGAATATTATTTTCTTTTTCATATTTTTCTGTTGAGCTTCCATGAGACACAAATACTAATTTCTTTGTTGTTTTTATAAATTTATATATTTTCTATTTTTTAATTTTAATTAGATATAGCGCATTTGGAATGATAAAAATATGTCTAACTATCATTCCCATTAGTTTAGGCATCTAATTTGGAAAACTATTACATTTCCTACCATAATGGTTGTTTCCATGATTTCTCATATTTCCCACCATTGACTAAAAGATAAAAATAAGGTGAAAATACTTTAACATGAAAAATTAACTTATAAAATTATAAGGAATAATTTATAAATTATATGTATCTATTGACTTATGGGACTCTTGGTTTCAATTTATGTTATCCATGGTAATGTTTTCTATTAGTTTTTCAAACCCAAAATTTTATTCAAGTACATCATAATGGTTTATAAAGAGTTTTTGAATTTCTAAAATATATCCCTCATGAGTGTCAAAACCGTTGTAAAGAAAGGACCATTTTAGTGTAGTATACTTAAATTAATACCTACATGCTTTTTTTTGATTTATTACCCCTACGTGCATCTATTATAGAACCACATCCACTTGTAGTATCCATATAGGGATTTAATTGCTTGGAAACCATTCACTCTTTTCGTAAAAAAGATTCTAGGATATTTTTCTGTACTTAGTCTTATCCTTAGACTTATCCTTAGGGTTATAACTAAGGTTTTCTCATCCAAGTTCCAAATTTTAACTAAAACGTTTCTCTAATTCCAACTATAGTGACAAAAACCTTTTACATGTATTATTATATTATTTTTAAGCATAAATATCAAATAAGTGCAATCCTAAATTTCATGAGGCCTTCTTTAAAAGTATGGGATCATTACATATGAAAGGAAACTAAAACATGGAATCCTTATTTTTTTCTATAGTGATATCCTATCTCTATTTGAGCTCTTAAAACTATGTAGGAAAATGTAGGGAAATTTTGAAATAAATGGGTGAGCCAAAAATCCTAGTAAGAAAATAAACATAAAAAGGAAACATAATAAGGGAGTCAAAGGTGTAACATGATATCATAAAAGTGAAGGCTCATGAGTAATCACATGGAAGAACAATATAAATAACATAGTATCCTATGATCGTGGAATCATAGGAAATTTAGCATCAACATAGAACACAATATAAACTTGATTAAATTCTAACCGCCTATAAAATATCACACGGTCAACAAAGTCCCATAATAGATTAGTTTTACTACCTAATCATATATATGATGCCTCATGAGACTAAAACATATACTAATTAATTAGAGCACTGCCTGGGAAAAACCATCATTACACATTTATGATCTATGTGTGTCACCTAAAGGAAATAAATCAGAAGGCATAACATAATAATTACTAATGGAAAGAGAATGGGGTTCATAATCTTGCTTCTTTTGTAATCAAAGAAAATTTAATAATGAAATAATTTGATAAATGAGAACAAGGAATGTATTACCCCATAAAATTATGGTAGAATAATCTAGGTATGTATTCAAGAGACATATATAGAGAATTTATAACCATTACATAACATTAAATGATGTTTTCTTTGAAGAATACTAATACGTTTAATAAACTAAAATGGAAAAAAATTCTTGAGGAAAATAAAAATTATACATTGAAAATAAGTTTTGATAAATATAAAATTAAAAAAATATTGTGGAAATAATTTTATTTTAAAATAACCATGGAAAAATATAAATTATTCTTCAAATAAAATAATGGTCATGATGTGCATAATTCTATACATGTCCAATAAGTTAAAAAAACATTCCTTTAATGATTTAAAAAAAGTGAAAAAGTAAAGCATTTGGAAATAAAAAATAAGACTAATTTTAAACCATTCTTAAGAAATTAGACATTAGTAAAAAAATTATTCAAACAATAATGGTAGAAAATTAATATTTTTTTGAAAACATTTAATGAAATCATGGACATGGAAGTGAAATGCTTTTTAAAAGACTAGATAAATGAAATTGAATTTATTAAACAAATTCTCCTTAATATTAAGAACCAAAGAGATTAAAATGGTAATATTATTTTAAAATTTCATGAAGAGATAGGTTAAAATTAAATTAAATGGTATTATTGGATATTAATCAAATAATGCATACAATGAAAATTCAAGCAAAGATGACCCCGATTAAAATGTGTTTAAAATGTAAACCCTTACTGCTTTGCTAATAATTGAATCATGAATCCTATGAAATAAATAATTTCAAATAAAAAAGTAAATACCATAAATATAAATAAATTCATGATATAAAATATCAAACATTTACTATATATAACACACAAATAAATAAGTGGTGAATATGACATATGTCTCACAGAAGTGAAAGTGAGACAAGAAACCCTTTTATTATATATAAATTTCTTCGTACGTGTTTAAATCTCCTATACAATAAACATATATTTATTATACAAATATTAAAAAAAATTATAATATATTTCAAACTATATATGATTTATGTATGGTCTTTTGTGACCTATTTCTTAACAATTCCTTGTTAAAATGACGCTTCATGTAGTAACTTTGTTTTTTCATATTTGTTTTGATTTGTTATTTTGGTCCTTTTAATTTGATCATATATAAATAAAATCTAGAATTTTTAAAAATATATAAATATCATATATATTCATTAAATATGTATAATGAGTAATCCATTAAATTAATTGAGAAAAATTAATTACAACATTTATGGAGACGGTAGATAGTATGTATGCATGAATGTCGTTTCCATTTTCTCGATGGATCTATGGAATGAAAGGAAATTAAAATTTAGTTAAACTTTATATAAATATTATTATTTAAAATATAAAATGCTTATTAGTCAAATCCATCCTTATTACCATCCATGAAAAAATAATATAAAAAACATTTCTCATCACTACGTGGAGGCGGTAGTCCAAAGATACACATGCGTGATGTTATTGTTTTCCAATGGATTGAAAGGTAAGAATTTATATGGGATATTATTTTTAAAATAGGATGGTTATTTCTTAAATATTACATATATTCATTTACTTTATCCTTAATACCTTCCATGTAAAGTGTAAATGAAAAATGAATTACATCGCTTCATGTGGTGGTAGCCCATCGTACACATGAGCGATGTTATCACATTCTCCATCGAATGAAAAGTAATAAAATGTATGTGATATAATAATTATATAATAATTATATTTTTATAAACATCATATAAATATTTTATATCCATAATTATACCCAAAATTGAATGGTGGGGATGGAAACTAAATTACATCGGTTCACGAGGTGGTAGTCCACCGTATACCCGATCATCAATTTCATTTTCCATTTGATGGAAGTGAAGATGGATATAGGTTATTCCATTAACATAATAACATATTAGTTTATAGAATGTAATTTTGCTATTATATTATCATATATGAAGAAGATTATAAGGATAAAGAATAATAAATAAATAAAATGCTTGGTAAAAAATGTTACCCCTTCTTCGACTACATATTCGGGATTTTACCTAATGCCTTAATAGATTGGTTTTATGATCAAGAAATGGATTGTAGTATGAGGGTAGGTAATTGAGGGATTTATTTGGGTCGGTATTGGTTGATCCAATGGGGTTTAGAAGTGTGAAGAGGAGTGGAGAGCAAGTGACCTTTTATAAGTGGGGGATATGGCACACATGGAAGTTTTGAGAAGAAAAAGTGATACCCACCTTCCTCACATAAAAAAGGATAAAATTATCCATTATTAAGTATTATGTGATATAATTTCCAAATATTTCCAAAAAATAGATTTTATACAAGATTATAGGTCATTATAACCTTATCTTTTTAGTTTAACTCTAAGTAAGCATATTTTTACCTTAACCATAATAATTAATTTTTACTACTTTCACAATTAATTATGGTAAGAAACTAAGTAAAAATTATGATATAATATAAATTATATTTATTAAAAATACATAATCCATTTTTCAAATTCCTTTTATAGAAGTGAAAAAAATAACTTAAAATTAAACCCTTAGACGTGAATTACTTTTCCAAAGAGATAATGTTCATATGTAGAGAAAGATTTAATATCCAATTACAATATTAAATTGATTAAAATGAACTAAATTATATTAATAAATATATAATTGAACTAATTTTATTTTTATAACCATTTAAAAAATAATAATTTTATAACTTCTTTAAATGAAACTACAGTTTTCAATAAAAACCAGTATTTTTTATTATTCATCAAAACATTTATCATTTCAAAAAAATCTAAAAAATTCACCATAAGAAAATTTTGACATGTTAATACAAACAAATAAGTTCATTTTTTCAAATTAGAAAATATTAAATCTATAATTGTTTTGAGAAAATAATTAAAAATCATTTTCTTGAGAAAAAATTATTTTCGAAGCATATAAAGACTTTACCAAAACTTAAGTATTTATTTATCAATATATTTTCATTATATAAACTTTTTTTATTATTTTTCAAAATTTTGTTCTTTATTATTCATACCACCTTGTTTAAATACAAGGTTATAATGGTCTTGTTTAAATATAAATATTGATAGTATATCACGACTCCTTAAAACATGGTGTAGCATGTTACAAAAGGTATCGATAAATTTGAATTTACTTTAAAAAGAAATATGTTGTTATGTATCAGGGTCTTATATTCTCATCCAATATTTATTTTTAATTTCAATTATTCTATCAAACATAATGTTATTCCTATAAAATCTCATGGAATTATATCATCTCTTAATGAGTTTTACTTCGGGAGATGATGCTGAAATAGTAGAGTTTACACACAATAGAGACGTGGAAGGCCTAATTACTAAATACATAACTCAGTAGAAACATGATATTATCATGTGAGAGAAAAAAATTATAGTTAGAAAGTTGGCACTAGTTCAACTGTGAGTGTTGTAATATTGGGTGTCCTAGAACCAACCTAATGTACACTTTTTGATAACTATATCATGTATAAAATCAATTATGCAAGATTTATTCTTACCATAATAGCATTATAATTGCTGTGTACAATATTTATATGGTAATTTAAATATTTTATTTTTTGTATCAAAAAGTTATAGTAGTTCCCATTCTATAATGAGAACCTCGATATACAGTGACATTAATCTCATATATATATATAGATATATTATATTTTCTAGATACATTAAGCTGATTGAACACAAATGATGTATGAATATTAGGTGTTGGTGGATAATTTTAATTGAGACTTATTCTCATGATGTTATCACTTGGTTATATCAAGTATATGAGATCACGATGATTAAACAACCAATAAGAAAACCACATGTTTCTATGTCATTGGTAGTTCCTTTCCACAACCACATGTAATGGTCTCCTAAAATGAGATTATTATCAGTGTCATATATTTGATCAGATACTTTGATTTAAGGAAAAAACCATGAAATTAAAATTGTGGTGAGGTTGATTTTTTTGGGAGTATCTTTGGTTGTATGAAATTTGTTGAATGACCAAGATATAATTTTTCACTTCTAAAAGGAAGTGATATCCTGGGCCTTGTTAATCATGATGGATGTACCTTCATTAAATCCATATCCAAGGTAGAAGAAGGTAAGTAAATCTATATAGTCCAATGAATAATAAAGTAATAAAGTATGATAACACAATGTATGCATTCTTATTTATGCAATATTGCATGATAAAGAGATAATATTACACGGTGTGTGTTCATAGGAAAGGATTTCATTTCTAGGGGGTTTCCTTATATCATTAGGGGAATTTATGGGTTTATAGACTCATTCATAATCTATAAATAGTATTCACTTATATCAAAATTAGTTTTTAGAGGTTAACACACTAAGAATATTCAATAGATTATCCTATTCTGAGAAATAAGAGTTTAGGACATAGTGGGCCCCAACACTGGGGTCCGAGGATGTCTGAGAATATACGATCACCAATAAATAAATAAATTCATATTAAATATTTTTAAATTGATTGATATTGAATTTATTTAATATATTTACACGTATTTAAGTAAATAAATGGAAAAATATTTAATAAATAAATATTATTTTAATTTTCAAGATATGTTTAATATATTCAGGAATATCGAGTTGAGTTAATGACTTGTATTTATCATTTAATATATTTATAATTTTACAAGTGATATATAGATAAATGATATTTATGACTTAGTAATGTAGTCATAAGATGTATTTTATAGAGTGTAATATATTTCTAGGGGTCATGTTCCATTTACAGGTATTTTAAAACCTCACTATAAAAAGGAGGATATGATCTCATGTAAGGTACAATTAATCACATGAGTTTCAGATCCTATCTCAACTCTCTTCTAATTCCTAGATAGATAATCTCATGTTTCAAGGAACTGATCAAAGAAAACCATTACTGATCGATGGAATAGAGCTATGGTGATCATCAAGACATCAAAGGTGTCATCAAATCTATGCGCTAGCACCCAGAAGTCGATGATCGACGCCCACAAAAACATTTGGAGTGTGTGTGAATGATCTAGTGGTATTTGACCTAAAATTACTCAAGAAAAAATCACCTTTAAAGAATTTATTTTTAATTCATCATCAATTTGATCATGGTAATCATTTATTTAATTGTTGTGCTTTATTAAATTCATGTGGGATACTCATGAAATTACCAGGTCTATGCTACAATAGTAATGACATAGTTATGTTGGTCATTGGTGAAAATATTTAAATCCCTAGACTATAGGCTTCTAATGTGTTCCCCAATACCTTCTTGACCATCTAGGACCTTATATCAGCAGTAGAGAATACTATTCATGTACCATGAGTCGAGTCTAGCATCCCATAAATGACCCTAATGAGATAAAAAAAGTCATAACAATAAAACCTCCTATGAACACAAACAATGTAATATAATATCCCCATCTCATGATATCTCAAAAAGTACACATACTTGATGTCATCATCCCTTCTCTCTTTTTTATTAATTTACCTTACTAGATGGACTTAACTTCTTCTACCATGGTCATGGATTTAGTGAATGTACTACCATCTTCGTCAATAAGTAATGATATATCACTTCCTTTCAAAAGTGGAAAATTACGTTTTGAATTTTCAATCAATTCCATACCACCATTAGAACACCCTATGCAAGAAACCTTGAAATGAAGTAAATGTTGTGTTTTTTTCTTGAATCAATGTACATGATCAAATAGTATACAATGATAATAATCTCAATTCAGGAAACCATTACACATGTTCATAGATAGGAACTACCGATGACACCTGAAATGTGTGGTGTTCCTATTGATGGGTTAATCCTCATAATATCATCTACTCAGGATCACTAAATGAAAAGTTCATGATAGGAAGTCTCAATGCTTATGTGACCCTAGAATATGATGAAAGTACATAATTTGTATCCTATCAGCATGATGTTTTTGAACCATAAGACATATATTTAATATTACTATCATTGTTTCTCTAAGTCCTGATTATAAACTAGGAAATGATTTATTCATTTTATATTAACAATAATATATGGACATTACCATGTATATAGTAGATTAAAACATATCAACACTATTATAGTAAGTTTATATCATGCATAACTCAATGTATACATGATATGGTAATATAATAGTACTTCTCAAGTTGGGTCTAGGGAACCCACTTTTACAACACAACCACTTTCACTAGATCCAACTTTCAAACTAACCTTTTAGATCTCACATGATAAGATCATGCTTTATTTGAGCTATTGATTTAGGCATTTCTCCTGAAATATCATTAGTGCATGGCTACTCTTCTATGCAACTTCACCTCCTTGAGTAAGACTCCTCCAGAGATAATATCCTTGATTATATTAATTTTTTATCTCTATCTAAATTTTACATATTGGATAGTAAAATTAGAGTAATATTATCATAATTTATATTATGATAACACTCTACTTACTAGGCGTGACTCAAATAATTGGAATAGATCATTGTGTATTTTACACTGCTTCTTTAGTTGCATCAGAAGCCACATTTCACTTAGTATTTTCACAAAAGGATACCAATTGATTAAATAATATTTTCTCTCTTATTAACGTATACTAACTATGATATCATATCATATTGGTCAGAAGGAAAACTATTTCGTCTACCCTTATAACTAGTTTCCATCCCTCTTTCATTAATAGATGCATATCTTTAGTAAACTCTCAAGTAAAACTAGATAAAACTTACTACTTTCGATGTAGTTCTCCTTGATTTTATTGATATTCACCTGCTATAATGTATATTTTGGAAATATCATTGTTAGTACATATCATTGAAAATGTGATAGATCCATTTCCAATTATTGTTAAATTATACACACAAATTTAGCCTCCTCCTTTATCTCATACATGTATTCTATGAGAGATTTATTCTATGGATATTGGTGACAATTATCTTCCAAATTATTCCAACTTATATTCTTCAATGCCTTTTCAACATATGTACTTTAACATGGTGTAAGTAACCCATTATATCTACCTCACTAGATATCATTCCCTAGAACATAGTTTGTTACATTAAGTAAATATTTGTAGATTAACTTTCATTCTAGTCTTAACTAACATTAAGACAAATATTTTTCATATATTATCAACATATTTCACATGGACAATAGTGGATTCCCAGTAACCTCTTATAGACACATGAAAAAAATTCATTTTAAAATAATATTCTATGATCTTGTTACTTACATAAATCTAAAAATGGATTTTAGTAACTCTCACCCCTTATTGGTATTCTATAGTGTCACCAAATATTTTTGTTAGTACCAAATAGAATCATACCATGAAAGGAATTCTTGACATAAAATTCTAAAAAAATGATAGTATAATGTTTCTATGATAAGTTGATGTCAAATGGATTTAAGCCTGAATATTTGTGAATTTTTTTTTATCTTAGACTATGTCTTTACATTTCTTCTTAAAACTCATAGACATCGATCATGACTCTTTTTTCTGATCTTCTCCATCCTTGTATTGTTTCTCTTAAACACCCACCATAGTATCAGCACATGATGCCTTCAAAAAACCTTTATTAAATTTCATTAAACTTTTCAATCATAGATGATTATCATTTACTAATTTCTTGGAGGATACATTATTCTTAAGGCATAATGTATCACCCTTATAATTCACTATCCTTAAATATAAAATAATCTTGAGTTTTATTCAATAATTTAATTTTTTACTTTTTTGATCTTTCTAGGATTAATGTTTTAGAGAATTAAGTCATAACGCATGCATAAAAAATTCATAAAAACAACATGGACACTTTCTGATAGTATCCATTTTTCATATAATATAATTTTTTTGAATATAAAGTAGGACTTATTTCAAGGAAAATCTCCAGGACTCTTAACTTCACTCTTTCCTTTCCCCTACCCATCCTTAAATCAGAAGAAAAACATTTAAAAATATGGGATGATAACAAAATGTTCAGTAAGGGATATAGAAAGAAGGAAAACCATTACTGTATTAAAAACAAAAAAACCCATGAAATATTTATCATAATTCAATATGTTTTACCCTTAAGAATTATAAAATACTTTCCTTTCAAAATAAGATCATTTATAACCCTTTTAGTAATCAAGAGATTACCATAAAACCCATAACAAGAATGAATAACACAGAAAGGTTTATTGGGAAATCATTATTATTTTCATTATTATAAATGGAATACCTTGTCATTTAATACCATACATATCACTCTTATAAATGGAATAACCGTATGTTTGAATTCCATACCCAATGCCTTTTAGGGCTATCGCAAACCCACCCGTTGTTGGATTATCATAGAACTACCCATCATTGGTTTATCATGGAACCAACCATCATTGGTTAATCACATAACCACCTTTCAAATTTCTAAGTACCATTATATAATCAAAAAAATAAAATAATTTAATTTTAAACAGGTCTCTCATAATATTTCTTTTTCACTCATAAGAAAAAATTTCAATATATTGAAATAATCAATCTGTTTTCAAAACCCATTTCCAATAATAAAATACCCAAAAAATGAAAATTGGGGTTTATTTTAATTTTATAAACACATAATCTTGTAGAGGAATCCAAATACCAAAATAGTATTTTTTTCATTATAATCCTATTATATAACTATAAATAAATATGTAAAATATTATCAAGAATATTAATATCGATGAAAAGAAAGATATTTTTAAATCAAAGTGTCCCATACTACTTTGAAATATTTGAATCATAATCCCCGTTAAGGAATAAAATTAATTAAAACATTAGATAACATGAGAATAAATAAATTAATGATATTATATGTCAAATATGTTGTATGTAAAGCTCATAAAAGTAAGTGGTTGTATAGCATCAAAATTTTCCTCAATGGAAGAAGACTGAGATAGAATCCCTTACCTTGAGTTCAAATTTTCACATGTTTATTTATAATCTTGAATAATGAACTTATAATAATTATTTACTTACTTAAAACCATTTTTTAACTTTATCATTACTTTTAATTCACTTATCACAATGTTTTATACAACTACTTAAACAATTAAGTATACATTGGGTGTTTTGAGAATATTTGGTTTATGTGTCAAAAACGTAGTTGGTAGGTCAACTAAGGCAAAAGTGGTCATTATTTAAACATATAAATAATAGTAATAATGAAATAATAATCATATTTATACATTAATTATTCATTTAAAACCAATCATGGAGGATGGTTATGAAAAATGAACCAACGTTATAGTCATGGAGATGTTAAGCGATACTTAAATGTGAGCAATGTTACCATTTTTCAATGATTGTTATGGAAAGAAGTTAAGCAACATTTATCTTTAAATATTTACCATTATATCATAAATACCATGTTATTTAATTATTTTTAATTATATATATAATTCTGGTGATGTAAAATAAATCACATCGCTTCGAGGAGGCGGTAGTCCATACACACACGAAAGACATTGTCACGTTTTCATTGTGTGAAAAGGTAATAAAGAAAAATGATATAATAATTTATATAAAGTTAATTATGTCATTAATATCACATATATTTTATTTACATCACATATTTTTACTAAACCCATACATTCTATGTAAAGTATGAATGAATCACATCACTTTTAGGTGGCGGTAGTCCACATGTCCACCACAAATGTTATCATATTAACAAAAAATGGAAATAATTAAGACATAATAAATATCATATATATAGTATAAAAATTATATGTCCATAATTCTTAACTATGATGGATGTTAGAGGAAAAATTGATGACATCGTTTTGCAAGGCGGTAGTCCTCCATACACACAAATGATGATTTCGTTACTCATTTGATGGAAGTGTGTATAGGTGTAGGAAGAATTATTAACATAAAACAACTTTTTATATTGATTATATAAAGGTTATTATATAAAAATGGAATAATAAAAATTGAATGGGTGGAGAAAGAAATAAAACATAAATCTACATTGAATAATGTTACCTCTTTTTCGGGCAACTCCTTTCGGTTTTGAACAAAAGAATTCCTTGGTCGGATTTATGATCAATGTGATTCTTCTAGGATGAGGGTATGGATTTTGGGAATATATTGTGTCATATTTGGTAATTTACAAAGTTCTTGAGAGATGTGAAGAGGTGGGGAGAGGTGGTTTCTTTTTTTATGGGAGGGAGAGGACACACATGTCATTTTAAAACCAAAAAGTTAGGTGTAACCATAAATTTACCTAACAAATGTCTTCCAAAAACAGAAAAAATAATAATATAAGGTTTATGTTTGAAATATTTCCATAAAATGAGTTTTTTAAAAGTGTATAGACCATTTTGGCCCTTATTTTTAAGGTTTATTCCCTTGTTAGGCTAGTTTCTCTCTTAACTACTGTAATTAATATTAATTTCTTTCACTATTTTTTTGTCAACAAATAATTTTTAATAATTTGAAATTATTAATTATTATGATTAAAAATATGGAATAAAATTTTCCAAATTATAATAACATAATTTGCAGAAATTAATTTAAAATTAATTTTGCAGATGGGATGAAAAAGCTAGTTTTTAAAGTGAATATGTTAAAAAACTTTCTATGTTTTTATATCTAAATTCAATATAAAAATTATCCTAATGAACTAAATTGGCTTAATATATTGAAAATATAAATAATTATACTTTAAAAAAAATTATTTATCTATATAAATACATTAGATGAAAATGTTGCTAGTGTGTTTCACTATTCATCAAAAAATGAATGATCTCGGAAAAATATAAAAAAATCACACAAAGTAAATTTTTAAATTAAAATTTAAAAAATGAATTTGTTTTAACATAAAAAATGTAAAATTTTAAAAATTTAGTTTTAAAATAGGTTCTCCATTAAAATGCGTCACAAATGTTTTTTTTGAAAAAATAGAGCTTTTAAGTGAAGAAATTGATTTATTCTTATCTAAATCCTATAAAAAATATTGGATGAATATTTGAAATTTTGTTATAGCTTTGTAAAAAGTAATTTAGTTATCCCTATTCACATATAACAATATAACTTCTAGGTAATAACTTCAATTTAAAATAATAATAATAATAGTATATTATTGTTTGTTAAAACCCAGTCTTTTGTGAAACATAAGATTTTGAAGAAAATATTTGTTGTGTGTCATGTATGATATTTTAAATAACACCCCCTTAAATTTAAAATCACTTTGTAATTTATAAACATTAATAAATATGAAAAAGACTTATTCTATCATTACCTAGGATATTACAGCCTACCACGGTGAATATAAATCCATTACTATAATTTCATTCTTCTTATACAGTATGTGTCTCTGGAACATTCCTTTTACACATGATCTAATTAAAAATGTTCTTATTCCAACTAGTTTTTCATCTGCAACCTTGACTTAACCCAAGTCAATCTTACTCCCACTATCTCAAATATATATGTGCACCATTATATATATATAATCTATCACTTTACTATAAATTTTATATCATAGGGACTTATATAATATCCTATGTGAACATTATAATACAAAGAGATATCCCCTTTTGTTTTTCTTGATAAAAGTTTATTTATATTCAAAACACACTCTTTTCATTTAAACACATGTTAATTATTTCATAACGGATTTATATCATACTGTAAATCATATGATATTTATTAGTTATTATAGTTTGAATATGGTTATAGGATAATCCAACTATTTGTGAGGAATATATAAAAAAGTAATGGTTGTTCCTAAAATTTATATGAGTCTCAACATTTATTCTCCTTTTACCCACATCACTACTATAATGTGTATAAGGAAATATTCATTTAAGTTTTACTCTATATTACATTATAATGATCACTGAATGCTTGGTCAAAATATTATTCCGCACATAGGATGAAAGAAACTCATATATTATAATAATGAATATTCATCACTTCACATTCACATTCCTTAAAATTACTAAAGGAATATTATGAAGTATATTTACCACTAGATTATCCTTAGGAATAGTTTACACTCTCTAGTTGAACTAATTATAAATGATTTTTGGCCTACCTTTATTTATAAATGTTTCTTTTTCCAAAACTAGATAAGTAAATGTGTCAATAAAACCTAAGATATTTCTCTCTAAATATTGTAAAACAAAACTTCATATATCATTGATAACTATTTAGTTTTACTATATGAAGAATTATATTTCCACAACTAGGTATAAATGAGTCTTACATTTTATACTCATCCATTATTTCCATTGATTCAGTAATTAATAAACTGTTAGTTGAGTATTATAAACTAGAAATAACATTAATTCCAACAAGGAATAATTTCTACTTGTGTCCAATGGGAACGTGAGAAAAATGTTTTCGTAATACTTAATAAAATGTCAACTAGACCCATTAAACATAGCAATTAGAAGATGCATATTTCTCACCACTGACTTAGGAACCACCCTTTCTCAGCCCCTTGTAGAAATCACCTTACTTATTGAAATATTTCTATACTAACCTAGTTATTATATTTTGATACAAATGTTTGAAACACATTCAGTATATAATAACTAAAAATAAAATAGAAACATCACATAAAATTATTAGTATAATTAAGCTGAATCCACTACTTCCCACTATATCAACACCTTGCTTTTTTATATTCTATAGACTTATCCCATGGCATACGAAAAAATAGCCCCCTAAATGAAAATATTCTTCTTTTCTTTGAAGGTCGTTGTGCTGTTACACTTGGAATCACACTTAACATTGGATTTTTTTCTATGTATTTTATATTTTTCTCCATAATAAATTAATATTAATATTTATTTAAGTTTTTTTCTTCTTGGAGAACAATAACAAAAAAGAAGTGAATCATTTTCTATATTTAATATTCATTTTTTATACAAAATAAAAATATATTAATTAGGTGATAAATATATAAGAATTATATTTATTGAAATATCATGATCATTCTTTCAATTTACACATATTCGGTTTAATCATCATCTCATTTACTTCTTGCTTCACTTTCTCTTTGGTGTCTTCTAGAAGATGTTACAACATGTGAAACCATCCATTAATTGATGTTCTTTTCACAACACATGGTCAATGATGATATAACTATGATGTAAACATCCAATGCATTATCCACATGTCCCCTATAAGTTTCCTTCTAAACTTTGATTCATGAGGTGGTTCAACATGTTGTGGGTATTATAGCTTATAGAATTTACTATATCATAGTACTTTGTGCAAGTGCCTATACTAAACATGAAAAATAGTGCCATTTTGGACATTTTTTTTGTCCAATATGGACATAAATATATCCATTGTATTACTTTTCATTTTCTATAAAATAAAATTTTAGTAGATATGTATGTTATATTGATTATCAATTAGAAATCATTAATTTATTAAATTATCATATATCTCCTACTATTTTATAGAACCCTAGTATCCCTTAATAGTATATTTAGAATACATAGTCACTTGAGTATTCAAGTTTCAAGGATTCTTGAATCCTCTCCTCATAGTCTAAGATATGTATATTCCATTACTCATAGATTTTGAATGTAGGAAATTTACTAGCCAACAACATTTACTCACAAATCCTTGAAATATTGAGTTAAGTCCAATATTTTATAAATCATAATCATTAATTACACAACACACCACCTCTTATGTGGAAATATACTAGTTATGAATTTGTAATGAACTATCTTAGGATACCACAAAACTGACACTCGACCCGACCTATCATAAGGCCTGAAGTGTATTCCCAATCCCCTTGGGATGGAAACTAGTTCTTGATCATCACATGAATCGCTTTAGGAATTATTTATCTTAGACCATAGATAGAGACATTGAAATAAATAAAAAAATATCCAAAATAAATAAACCTGGAAAACATGTAATAACCAACATCCATAATCCAACCCATTTGTGTAAACATAATCAAAATCCATAAATGGGGGAATAAAAATAGGGAAGATGCAAGAATAGCTAATTAAAATAGCTAAAAAACAAAAAAAAACTAACCAATATGATATGAGATGGAACCATCTCCATGAAACACCCTATTTCTCACCAACACCTACCCCACCCCACATCAGCCACAATGAGAAAACAACATCCAACTAAGAATCTAGAACCTGAAATATATGTAAATGAGAAAAAATTACCAAACTTTCACAACAATATTACAAAAATATGGAAGATGTTTCATAAGGAAATTCATAAATTCTTGTTTCACAATAAACTAAAAATTAAACTTTACACAGATAACCTATGGATATCCAAGACAATTCCATTATCCACTTTCAAAACATTTCTATAGTGACCTAGCCCCAGATAGCCTAGAGCCAATGTATGCTATCAATTACATTATCATGATTACAAGGAATTGAATCCCTAAAGGACCGTTTAGTTTATTAGTCTTGAAAAACTATATATACAAATGAGTATTGCATTACAAAAGAATACACTAATTAAAACATATTTTTTGTTCTAAATAAATAAACAACAATGAGGATAAGTCTAATACATCTAGTATATTCCTGAATTTTGTTCATATTATTCTTCATGGATTCCTGGGGAAAGAAACATAATAATAGTGAGATGAAATACTCATTAAGGGAAAAACTATAGAGACATAAATAATGAATCAATGACAATATTAAATATGGAAAGGTATATAACTTAACACACATGCCACGTAATCAATAAACTGAAAGGAAGTACATAAGAAATATATAATTTTATAACTAGAAATACATTCTATTCTAATAACTTGATAAGGAAAAATAAATATGGAAAGTTATGAAACTGAAACACATGTGATTATTCAATGAACTGAAATGAAATGTGTCCATAGATATGTCAACACAAAATCTCATGGATGAATAATAATTAAAAATAATATGAAATAAATTCTTAAATATAGGATTCTATGTTTCCTAGGTACATGGAACCAGTACAATCATAAGATAATTTTACCACAACAATTTTCACAACTAATTCATCCAATGAGACTACTGATGCATTGAGTGTCTTTCATTCACTGATCCCAAACCATAGGGCTTTCCTTAAACGGTCCCAATCCTTTTATTGCATGTCCAAGAAACTTATAATATATCAAATAAATAATGTTCCTTATCAAATATCCATATTGAATAAACTATATAGATTTATCAATATTTCCCCAAATAGTCAAATAAATTCCAAAGTGTTCACCATATGTAAAATAATATAAATTTAATGCAATAGTACTATCCATGATAAATGAAATGGATAATTTTGGGGAAATTCAATGTTAAATGTTTATAGAAGATTGAATACTTAAAGGGGACTAACAAATAAATCAAGGAAGTGTACATGAATACTATCCTTGGACAAATAAATCATAAACCATCCATTGGAATATTAAGTATGGTATCAATTATAAAAATTCCATGTAGAGTAAAATAGAGGGTTGTTGTCATCTATGAAATAAAAGTCAAACTTTTAAAAATATTTTTATGAAAAAATATTTTCTTTTGAACAAATTTTTTAAATTTTTTTCATTTAAAAAACATTTTAAAAATATTTCCATTAAAAATAATTCTTTTCAAATTGATAAGGGGGTTTCAGTGAAATGAAGTCAGATAAATCCATACATGTCATACGAGGCAAAAATAATATTAATTTAGTATGGAAAAGGTTAGAAAATAACTGTTTGGATAGAAAAAAGAATATTACTTATAAGATATTGGTAAAAGGAAAAAATTTAAAAGTCTATTTACCAAATCATTTTTAAATCATATTTTAAAACATTTTAATAAAACATGGTTTTTAGAAGTAAATAGGTTCTCCGACTAAAGGGAGAAATAAAGTCGAGTTCTCTTAAAAGCATTTTCTAAAACAATTTGAATAAAAAAGTGTAAAAAATGGTACTAATACATGAAAATGATCATGAAAAACCAGATAATAATGAAAGTTATTATTCAAAAATGGTTATATAACATACTTTAATGGAAATTCCATTAAAATATCATTAGGATTAGTCTTAAGAAAAATAATCTTTAAATACTCCAAAGTATCCCATTGTACTTTGAAACATTTTTAAATCCTAAAACTCATTAAATAATAATATTAAATAAAATTATTAAATACCATGAAGGAAAAGGAATTCATTATATATAATTATTATGGCTTTGTATACACCATATAAAAGAAACTAGGTGCATTATAATAGAGTGTTCCCCAATGAAATAAAATTGAGACAAAATCCATTATATATAAATTGAATGATCCAAAGGTGATAATTGTCAAATAAAACATCTAAATACCATTAATATAATAGGTTCCATGATATTATATGTCTATTTTGTAGTATAAAGACCATATATAAAAGAAATTAGGTGCCTGGTAATAAATTAAGCCTCACAGAATGAAAAGTGAGACAAGAATTCCTTACAATGAATTTCCTTTTGGGTGAATGTTTATTAAATTCATGTATAAGAAACTTATGTTAATTTTATACTTCATTCATAAACTTTTTCATGTTTATAATTAATTTTATTTAACTTATTACCATGTTGTGTACAACTACTCAAAAAATTAAGTTTACATCGGGTGTTTATGACCAAATTTGGTTTATGTTTCAAAACAACTATTATTGGTCAACTATGGTCATAGGGTTCATTATATAGAATCTATAGAATAATAATCATGAAATAATTATCATATTTTTTCATCAATTATACTCTTAAAATCAATCATTAAATATGGTTATGAAAATGAGAATTTGTTACAATCATGGAAACGGTAGGCCATACGTATGCTTGAGTAACATTCTCATTTTAAAATGATCGTTGTGGAAAGAAGGTAAGTAACAAAAATATTTACATAATTATAATTATATAATAAATATTGTATTATTTAATACTATATACTTATATATATAATTCTATTATGTAAAAGGAATCACATCTACTCAAGGGGACGGTAGTCCACACGTCCGCGAATGACGTTATCTCTTTTAAAGTGTGTGAAGGGTTAATAATGAAGATGATATATTTTATTTTATTTTTCAAGAAGTATAATTAAATATTTAATATATTATTTATTCTGTTTATGTCACTTATGTTTAATTATTTCCATTTATTTATACATTCCGTGTATTATTCGAACGAATCACATCTCTTTGAGAGGGTGGTAGTCCACACTTCCTCAAATGAGATTATCATGTTTACACAACTTGGAAAGAATAAATGTATGATATAAATAAAAATTACCAAAGGGTAAAACTTTATAAATAACATATATATCATATATAAATATATCTTACATCATAATGTCCACCATAAGAGGTGGTAATGGAGAATAAAACAATCATCGTTTCTTGAGGCAGTAATTCGCCATTCACAGAAAAAGTATATTCGTTGCCCACTAGATGGAGGTGTGTGTAAGTGTAGGTATAAACCTTAGTATAAAAACATAATATTATATTTATTATACTGTTGTTTTTATTTATGAATAGAACAAATATATTTTAGGGGTTGGAGAATAGAAATGAAACTAGAGAGATTGAAAAGAGACATTACCTTTTAATCAAGTAACTTATTTTGGTTTATACTAAATGAAATTCATGGAAGGTATTCTTCCAAAAGGGAGGATTATAGGTATAGGGGAGGTATTTTTGGGGTCCATTTGTTCATATATTTGTGGAAATTAATATGTTGGAGAGGTGTTAGGAATTAGTAGAGTTGGAGGACTTTTACAGGGAAGGAAGTTGACTCACTTGGCATTCTTCAAAAGCCGTTAGCTGTACACATGTTATTACCTCAAAAAAGTAATAAAAACTAACAAAACACATAAAAGTAATGTATTTGGATGAAATATGGCCTTAAAATTGGGTTTTTACTAGTGTCAAGGTCATTTGGGCTCTTAAAAAAAGGGTTTTAGTCCATCTTAATCCTAATTACACCATAATCACTTTAATTAATTTCAATCACTTTCATTAATAATTTGTGTAAAAAATTAAATTAATATTATTAGAAAAAAATATTATATTTATTAAAAAAATTTATGGAATATTTTCAAAATTCAAATCATAGAAGAGAAAAAATTATGATTAATACTAATCCATCAGACAGACAGATTAATTATGTTTAGAAGAAAAATGTTCAAAATATTGTTATGTTTTTATTTTCAATTTAAAAAGGTAAATTTATTCTAATGAACTAAATTTTATTAATATATTTATAATTTATCCAATGTGACTTTAAAACAAATTTATAATATAATATAATTATAATAATTATTTAAATAAAAAGGCAGTTTCTAACTAATATGCAGTATTTTTCACTATTCACTAAAAAATCATGTTTCTTAGAAAAATACAAACAATTAATACTAAGATAATTTTGAAATTATGAATTAAAAAATAAATTTCATTTTATCAAATTAAATTCATATAACTTTCAAAATTAATATTTAAATTAAGCTTGTTATTAAAAGACGGTAAAAATGCGTTAATAAAAATATATCTTTTTATGTGAAATATTGGGGTTGCTCTTATCTTATGCTTACTGAATATATTGGATGAATAAAAAAATAATTGGATGAATATGTAACTTATTTATTAGATTAATATCACTCACTAATTTTAGTTAATTTAAACCTTTACGGTTAAATAATTGTGTAAGCATAAAAATAGTTTTCTATAAAAAGATCCTTTTGATATTCAGTTGGTTATTATATTCATTTATATTTTTTTTGAAACCAATGATTTAGTTGTATAATCCATATATTTTAAAATTTTAGTTAATACTATTCATAACGGCTAGTTTATATCTTATTATATTAAATAAAAATGTTTTAATTACAGATTGTTTCTCAGTGAGTCTCAATATTTCCTGTAGAGAAAGCCATCGAAGAAGGTCACTTTTGCATGTAATGAAAGATATAGAGGATGGTATATCTTGCATGTAACCCAATTAAAATTAGAGTATCATTCATTGAAATACATATAATCTATTTTAAATAGTGAATATATTACAAATTATCCTGGTATTATATTACCTTGCGTTCTTGCTGTCACAGGGCATATATGCTATCGAATACAAGGTTCTTACCTTAGTTATTTTTGGGTTCTCACATTATCCCCACCTTATTTAAATTGCATCCTAGAAATTTAAAATTGATCATGGTGATATAATGTTTGATACTTCCTATGTTTGACATCCCACATCGTGAGAAGGTTTCATAAGTCAACCTATATAACAGAGAGAATGGAATGAACAAAGGTCACCTGAACTACCATTTTACTAGGTTTCTAAGTAGGAGAACATTAGTGGAAAGTAGAGTACACACTTGGAGTAAAAGAATAAATATTTGTAAAGATTGAATGAGGTCATTAATCACAAAAAATTGAATGATCAATGGAAATTTGAGGGCCTCAAAACCATAAGTATTTTATGATTTAGAAAGTCATTGGTTCCATTGAAATTTAGGTATTTTGACAAAATTTTTATTTTGAAGCCATTTTCATAATGTTGGGATATTATTTTACTGATGAATAATATAAAAAAATATTCTTACCTAATAGGGTTCAATCTCATTTGAATAATCATAACATTTGGTTGTGCTCTAATAAAATTCTAATTCATCCCTTCACTCCCAAAAATTAGTTACCAAAAATGAATTTTTTTATATCTCAAGAACTAAAGGAAATTTTAAAGGATTATAAGGAATATAAAAGAGTGAAAAGTCTTACTATTTGTCTCTAAATATATCCCAAAATAAATATTATTAGAAAAATAATTTCGAATCCTCAAAAGAGGTACTACTGGTTCATCATTAATATTTATTTGTTAAATTGTTTTACTAGAAACAATATAATTTTACAAGGACATTATGCATGTCAGTGGTTGGAATGAAACCCTATTCTTCCTTTAGTCATGGGTTAAAGTTCCACAACCTTTCTATATTTTATTGGTAGTCTCCCGGATTATAGGTTGTCCTTTTCTAAAACCATATTAATATAAATCCAAATATAAATACAATGGACATCCTTAAAATTAGGTTAATCTCTTAATAGAATTTTAACTAAGGTTTTAAATAAAAATTTAATACATAAATATCTCATCCATTTTATTTCCACATAGGTCCTTCCTCGTTTTAGGGTTTATCTATAATATCATTAGTTGGATTTATAAATCATGACACCTTATCTTCAATATAAAACACCTTAGGTTTAACCTAGGTTACATATTAGGTATCCAAATCCTTTATAATGGGTTGTAAAGGAAATGTGGATTATCCTATGCATATCCCCCAGGAGTGTCAAACCAGGTGAGTAGTAAGGCCCATTGTCGTGTATCAGGTTACCCTGAGTCAATCTCGTAACACCTTGTTGGAGTTGTTACTCCTAGGTACATCTGTGCCAGAACCACTTCCACTTGTATTATCCATATAGGGATTTATTTCTATGAAGACCCAAATAATATACACTTTACCAAAATTATAGGGTTTTCATATATATTTTTTCAAATTATACCTTAGATTAATATTTTCAAATCTAGGTTTTCCTAAATATAGTTCCCAATGTTTCTAGTAAACTTCCTCTAATACCAACTGTAGTGAACCAAACTTATATAGCCTATAGATGTTGTCTACTATCAATTACATTAGAATGATTACATGGACTCACTACTGAAAAATGGACCTATACCCATGGTTTTCTCAAAACTGTGGGTATAGGTTTTGTATGGGAACCTATACCCACGGAGTTGGTAAAACCATGGCTATAGACACCCCTATACAAGTGGTTCTGGAAAAAATGTGGGTATAAGGTATTTTTTTCAAGACCTATATCCATGGTTTAACATAAACCATGGGTATAGGGTTGTTTTTTTAATACCTATACTCATGGTTTTACAAAACCGTGAGTATAGATTTCCCGCCTTATGGTGCAAAAACAAAACATTCGCGGGGCATAAAAATATATTCATGGGAACACCTATTCCCATGGGTTTCTACCTATATAAATAGTTTATATAAATATAAATAAATAAATAAATATCTATATACCAATAATACAAATGGGTTAGTGGATAGGTGCGATATGAATAAATGAGCGGTCTAGGGATTGAATCCTAGAGCCGCGTTTTTTTTTCAAAGCTCTACCCATGGTTTTAAAACCATGGGTATAGTTGAATGACATGGTGGAATGGTGAGTGACACGGTGGATAGGACCTATACCCATAGTTTCCTAAACTATGGGTATAGCTCAGGGGCTATCCTAACGCCTTGGGAGCCCACATTTCATGAAACCGTGGGTATAAGCTATACCCACAATTTCATGGGCTAGACCCACAGTTTTAAACTGTGGGTGTAGGGAAATTTCATAGTACTGAATTCAAGCCCTGAAGGACTAATTAGTTTAGTATCATGGATAACCAAATATGTAAATGAGTATTTCATTACAAATGGATACACTAAATTCAAAATATTTTTTTCTTCTAAAAAATAAATGGATTTAAGGATAACTCGAATACATCTAGTATATTATTGAATTTCATTCATAGTATGATTCTTGGATTTCTAGGTAAATAAACATAATAATGGAAAGATCAAATTCCCAGTAAGGAAAAAAATATAGTGTCACCAATAATGATTCAAAATGAATAGTCAATATAGAAGGTTAGATAACTGAACAAACATGCCATGTAATCAATAAACTGAAAGGAAGTTCATAAGAAATATGAAAAGATAATAACCTGAAATAAATTCCATTCAAATAACCATATAAGTAAAAATAAATACAGAAACATATGAAACTAAAACAAATTCCATTATTCAATTAACTGAATTGAAATGTGTCCATAGATACGTCATCAAAAAATCTTATTAATGAATAATAAATAAAACTGATATGAAAGAAATTCTTAATTATTTGATGTCATGTTTCTTATTTACATAGAACTAGTACAATCAAAATATAGTTTAACCATACCAATTTGTGAAACTAATTCATCCCATGAGACTACCAATGCATTGACGGTCTTTTATTCACCAATCCCAAACCCGCAAGGCTTTCCTTAAACGGCCCCTAACCTGTGTATTGCATTTCCAAATCATTCCTCATATATAAAATAATTAATTTTAATTATAAAATATATGTATTGATAAAGTATATATATTATTTAATATTTCCCCAAATAATAAAATAAATTTAAATTTTTTCACTGAATGTAAAATGGTATATAGTTTAAGAAATAGTAATATACATGATCAATGAAATGGGTTATTTAGGGGAAATTCAATGTTCAATGTCTATAGGAGATTTAATATTTAATGGGGACTAAAAAATAAGTCAAGGAAGTGAACATGAATAATATCCCTATCCAAATAAATCATAAACCATCTAGAGGAATATTATGGATGGACGTAATACAACAAATCCCAAGTGGAGTAAAATAGAGGGGTGTTGTCATTGATGAAATAAAGGATTAACTTTTAAAAATATATTTGAGGAAAGTATACTTTTATGTGAAAAACACTTTCAAAATATTATTCATTGAGAACCCCTTTAAAAAAATTCATTAAAAATAATCCTTTTGAAATTGAGAATGGTGCTTAAAAAATGATGACAAATAAATTTGTACCGGTCATATGAGGTAAAAAGAATATTTCTTTTATACGATAAAAGGTTAGAAAATTAATCATTTGGAAAGAGAAAGGAAGATTACTTATGATAGATTGGTAAAAGAAAAAAGGGTAAAAGTGTCTTTACCAGATCATTTTAAAATCATTTTTGAAAACATTTTAATAAAACATATTTTTTAAAATAAAACAGGTTCTCTAACTAAAGAGAGAAATAACGTCGGGTTTTCTTAATTTTTTTTCTAAAACACGTTGAGTACCAAAAAGTGAAAAAATGATACTAATAATTGAAAATGGTCATGAATAACCTGATAATAATGAAAGTAATTATTGAAAAATGGTTATATAATTTTTTCGAATGGAAATTCCATTGAAAGATCATCAGGATTAGTCTTGAGGAAAATAATTCTTAAACATTCCAAAGTGTCCCATACGACATTGAAAAAATTTTAAAACATAAAACCCATGAAAGATTAATATTAAATGAAATTATTAAATACCATGAAAGAAAATGAATTCATTATAAATAATTTCAATGTAAATGGATACACCATATAAAATAAATAGGGTGCATACCAATATAATGTTTCTTAATGAAATGAAATTGAGACAAAATCTATTACATATGAATAGAAAGACACAAAATTGATCATTATAAAATGAAACATCTAAATACCATGAATATAATAGGTTTCATTATATTATATGTAAATTTTTTAGTATTTACACTATATATATATATATATATATAAGATATTAGGTGCACAATGATAAATTATGCCCCATAGAAAGAAAAGTGGGACAAAAATTCTATACGCTGTGATTCATTTTTGGTGAACATCATTTAAATTATGGTATAATAAAATTATGTTAATTTTATACTTTATTATCAACCTTTATCATGTTTATAATTACTTTTAATTAACTTATTACCATGTTGTGTACAAATACTCACACAATTAAGTTTACATTGGGTGTTTTTGACCAAATTCAGTTTATGTGTCAAAACAACTATTGTTGGTCAACTATAGGCATGTGGTTAATTATATAGAATCTCAAGAATAAAAACCTTGATATATTTATAATATTTTTACATCAATTATATTTTCAAAATAAATAATTAAATATTGTAATGAAAATTAGAATATATTACAATCATGGAGACGATATGTCGTACTTAAACATGAGTAACATTCCTATTTTTAAATGATCCTTGTGTAAAGAAGGTAAGTCACTAAAATAATTCAATAATGATAATTATATAATAAATATAATATTATTTAATCATATTTACTTATATATATAATTCTTTTATGTAAAAGGAATCTCATCATGTCGAGGAGTCGGTAGTCTACACATCCACGAACAACGTTATCTCTTTTAATGTGTCTGAAGGGGTGATAAAGGAGATGATATATATATATTATATTTAAAAAATATTTAATTATGTCATAAATATATTATTGATTTTTTTTATGTAACTTATGTTTAATTATGTCCATTCATTTATACATTCCAAGTATCGTGCGAACGAATCACTTTGCTTTGAGGGGGTAGTAGTCCACACTTTCTCAAGTGAGATTGTCATATTTACATAACATGGAAAGCATAGATGTATACTATAACAAAAAATTAAAGAAGTATAAAAAATTATAAATAACATATATATCACATATAAATATATTTTACATCATAATGGACTCTATAAGATGCAGTAATAGAGAACTGAACAATCATTGTTTCTTGAGGCAGTAATTTACCGTTCACAGAAAAAGTATGTTCATTTACCGTTAGATTGTGGTGTGAGTAAGTGTAGGACTAAACATTAATATAAAAACATATTATTATATTTAGTTAATTGGTTTTGTTATTTAATAAAATAATAATGAGATTTTAGGGGTTGGAGAATGGAAATGAAACTAGAGAGTTTGATAAAAGACATTACTCGGGTATCTTCTTTTGGTTTATACCAAAGGCATACATGGAAGGTGTTATGACAAAAGTAAGGATAATAAGTATATGGGAGGGATTTTGGGAGGAAATTTGGGCAGATCATGGCTGAACTTAAGAGGTTGGAGAGGTGAGAGGATTGGGTAGAGGTGGTGACCTTTTACAGGGAAGGAAAAGGACTCATTTGGTATTCATGAAGAGAAGTTATGTGTACACATGTTATTACCTGAAAAAGTCATAAAAAACCACCCGAAATTATTAATAGATGGTTAATGTACTAAATATGGCCAAAACAATGGGTGTTGGAATAGTGTCTAGGTCATTTGGGCAATTAATCTTTGGGGTTTAGTCCATTTTAAGCCTAATTACACCTTAATCACTGTAATTAATTTTAATCACTTTCAATAATTATTTCTTTAAAAATTAAGTTGATCTTATTTGACCATAAATATTATATTTATTATAATGGTGTATGTCATATTTTCCAAATTCAAATCACATAAGTGGAAAAATTAGGATTAATGCTAATCTCGAAGATAGACAAATTAACTAGTTTTAGTAGAAAAATGTTCAAAAGATTGTTATGTTTTTATATTCAATTTAAAAGGATAAATTGATTAAAATGAAATAAAATGTATTATTATTTGTATAATTTATCCATTGTGACTTTAAAATAAATTTATAATATAATTTAAACTTTAATAATTATTTAAACAAAAAGGCAGTTTTAAACTAAAATGTAGCATTTTTCACTATTTACTAAAAAAACGTTTCTCAGAAAAATCCAAAACATTCATCATAAGAATGTTTTGAAATTATATTTTCAATATTAAATTTTATTTAATAATATTTTATTCATAAAAGTGTCAAAATTAAAATTTAAAATAGGTTCTCCATTAAAAGTCTTTAAGAATACCATAATAAAAATATAGGTTTTTTTGTGAAATATTGGGTTTTCTATTATCTTATTCTTACTAAGTCTTTTGGATGAATATAAAAAATAATTCATTTAATATGTAATATATCTATGAAATTAATATCACTCACTAATTGTGATTAATTTAGTCTATTAGGGTAAAATAACTCTGTGAATAAAAAAAATATTTTCTATAAAAATATCCTTTTAATATTCAATTGGTTCTCATATTAATTTCTAATTTATTTTTATCCAAGGATTTAGTGGTCTAAATGATATATTTTCATATGTTACTTAATAATATTCATAACAGCTAGTTTATATCTTATTATATTAAATAAAAATGTTTTAATTACAGATTGTTTCTCAATAAGACTCAATATTCCATATAGAGAAATCCATCAATGAAGGTCACTTTTTTGGGTAACACAAGGTATAGAGGAAGGTATCTCTTGCATGTAATGCAAGAAAACTCGGTGTTGTGTTAATTAAAATATATAAAATCTATTTGAAATTATAAATATATTATAACGTTTCCTAGTATTATATTACCGTAAGTGCTTGCTGTTGCATGTCATACATGCAATCCAATACAAGGTTCTTACATTAGTTTTTTTGTGGAATCATAATTTCACTTTGTTTTTAAAAATCGAACACACATATTTTTAAAAATAATTCCATTTTCCACATTCATTAAAATCCCACACACACCATTCACATTTATAATAAAAAATCATAGGTTTTACTTAAAATGAAAATGTTCAATTTAAAACATTTCATTGGTTAAAGCCACATCATATGAACAAAATTGGATTCCACTTTAAGAACTCACAAAAGACCCACTAATTTAAAAACCATTTCTCAAGACTCTTTAAAAAATCATTTTACAATGAAATTAATCGACACATGGACTTGTGTCAATCATATCATAGCCGGAACAATATCATAAAGAATATATCAAAAGTAAGTAAGAAGAGGTTCCATAACAATGAAATCATGAAAAATGAAACAAATAAGAACTATATCAAACACACCTCAATCAATAACCAATTAACCTATAAAATGTGTCATGGACTCTAACACAAAATTTATAACATGATAAGAATCTAACTGTATAATTGTATACTAACTCACAAACCAACTACCAGCATGCAGTGATGTTCAAACCACACGTCATCCAACTATACCATACAAGCATCATCTTGATGAAGACCCCCTCTTATACCTTATTCTTAGCATGAATGGAGGGAAACTAGCTATGTATGAACCAACTAGAGGAAAAATCTAGATCACCATCTTAGTACCCATTTTTCCATGACTAATAAGGGAAGTTATGAATAATGAATACAACCCAAATCGAACACACAAGGAATAATCATAACTACCCTAACCCCAAGAACCGAACAATGAATAGTCCCATAAATAGAAAATGCACCCGTGATATAGATAATAACATTCCCACACAAGGGGAGAAAACAATAAATACAAAGTGATTAAGAACCCACACTAGGGGTAAACCAGTACCGGGTAATCAAGGGGTGTCTTTCATAACAACCATTTTAAAAAAAGTTAGAACTCATCCTTTAACACCAAAATAAATTTAGTTAAAGACATTTCTATTTTAACAAAGGTTCCCCATAAGGAATTTAATATAAAAATATGTAAATCACTGACACCATTTAAATTAATTTCAAATCCACCCATTATATATGATTCTTACCCTTAGAAAACCAAAATAAGGCCCAAGGCTCTCATTTCCATCGAACCATTTTAGAGAATCCCACATGGAGTTTTCACATGGGTTAAACCAATCAAACATTTCAAATCAACATTTAAATTCAAATATGAAACTTATTTACATATCAATTTGATTTTAAATCCCCACTTTAAAACCAAATTATCTTTAGAGAATAACTTCCATTCATTGAAATCTAAAACCATTGTAAAATCTAATGAACATCATGAAAACCATTTTACAATCCAAATAAAATTTAAAAAAAATATTGGACATCAAAAATATTTCATTTCAAACATGAAAAAATGGAATTGAAAAAAACCTCTTTATTACATACTTTAAAATATAATAAAATCATTCTGAAACACCACAAGGATACCACATAAAATCATAATTTTACAAAAATGGAACTTTGAAATCACCAGAACATTTTGAAATCAAAAATTAAAAAAATGCATTGTAACACCTACCTCAATGAGATTAGAATCAATCCAAAAAACTTATGAACTTGTTTCCTATAATGAGGATTATACCCATGAGGATAACAACAATGTCTACTAATCTTAGACAATAAACACCCCAACATTTGATCCAACCAAAACCCTAAAATATTTTATAATAGATCTATGGTTCATGGGGGAAGCCCCAAACAAGAGAAAAGAGTGGTAGAAGTTAATATGAAGGAAATATAGGAAGGAATACCTCAAAACCACTTGGAAATAGACAAATAGAGGCTAGGAATCAAGGGTGTAGGAGAGTAGATCTCATAGAAGGGATCCAAAGGTTTTTCCATCATGTATATGAGAGAATATGTTTGAAAGGACTCTTAAATAATGATTGAATATTGGGAATTACCTTGAATTTTAAATACATGGACAAGATACCTATTTTAGACCCGTGGTTTTACAAACCATGTGCTAACCCTACACGTGACACTATTTACGACCAGGGTACTCACACAGTTTGGCCACATAGATTTCTAAACCATGCATTATCCACTACATAGGCCAAAAACCACTCACATGGTTCTACCTTGGAGGCTTCATAATTTGGAAAAAAAATTTCTTATATAACACACACCTAAGAACTCTCACGACATACTGAGGAACTACACATAGTTTGAAAAACCATGTGGCAACCATGTAACTATATCTTTCCAAGAAATACACACCCTCATGGGAACCACACTATTTCTACAAATCGTGTAGGTTAATCATGATCCTCTAAAAAAGCTTCGAAAAACTAGAATTCCCATCCTATAACCAACCAAAACTCAAAACCACTCAAGGAAATATAAAATCACATCAAAAGAAAAACATTGTGACATGAGGGGTGTAAAAACCCCCAACTATGCCACTTTCCACCCCTATAAATTCAACTTGAAACAAGATCAAGTGAGAAATAGAATGTTCAAGAACCTAGAACAAGAACCACTCCACATGGATCAACCTTCAAGCTACCAACTAAAGTCTTCAAAATGATAGAACTGATAAATCATAAGGATATAATATCTCCAAAAAAAACTGAAATGGAACCATGAGAATGAATCATTATGACACCTGAGAGACCAATCATGGACTCCCCACCATTTACAGTTCCTATAAAATGGTCTCCCTACTATTTAAAGATTTTCTAACATGATAGAATAAGAAAAATACCTAGAGACACAACCTCAAAAAACTAGGAAACCATGAGAGAAACATTCTCTCAAACAAAAAGTACATATAAATAAAAGAAATTAAGAACCACCACAAGAATCCTCAAAATAGTGACATGAGATCTCGCCTTGGGTCATGGAACACATTGATATCCTTGGGTAAAAACCTATATCACCCTCTCATGGTGCATCTGAATAACCATAACCAAACCTCATCTCGAATATCAAACTCAAATGGTATCTAACATACCCTAGTTACCTAATCAGGAACCTAAGGCCTCTCTCATGCCCAAAAAAATTAACACCTCAAAGTCTCAAATAAATAATGGGAACAACCACAAATATCAAGGTAAGATTACCAAATAAATAGGATAATCAAAATTAAATCCATAACGAACCATAAGGAATGATGCACTAAAAAACATAACCCTAATGCGACCCATATAGGAGAGGGGGTGAACTACAAGAAAAAGTTCTAAAATTCCATAAAATTTTAGCCAAAAGAAACATCCCAAAAGGGAACCTTCCATAAGATCCCAAAAACCACATCTGAATATCTAAACTCAGGGTTATAACCACTGAAGGAAAGGTATTAATAACATCACATCCTAAAAAGGATTAAAATTGGAGACTCTTCTAAAAACCCCCCTTATAAAACATCTAAAGATTACCCAAATAGACACAATGGTGGAAAACTCAAGGAGACTTCTGATAGGAAGGCTTATCATGCATTGGATCCCTACACTAGAAGAAAATAATATATCTTTTCTTTACATAAGAATCAACATTTACTCCAGGATCTGGCTCATCATTCTTCTTCTTCATACTCACATGGTTATACTAATTACCACCAAATAAAACTAAGGAATCACCCACCACACACTACCTAGAATGGTCAGATTCTATTAGTATGGCCTCCCAGACAATCTCCCTAAAAGATATCAGACAAGACTCAAGCAAAGTTGAACAAAAATATAGGAAAATACCGAATATGAATATACATTCTTTCTCAGGATCACTGTCCATCATATTTTTTTGAAAAGATAACCAATGTAAAGTAGTGATCAACATACTCCCTCACTGATCAATCTCTATGATGAAGTGTCCCAAGATCTGCCTCATTATATACTTTCACAACCATAGGATTGAACTAATTGATAAACTCCTTGTTTAAGAACTCACCAGACATACCTTCACACAAATGACAAGGTACCATTAACTCCCACCACACTTGGCTAAAAACGGCTAGCAATATCTCAAATTCTCTCACCCATGAAGCATTAGGTTCCCCAATACAATCAAGGATCACCTCGATCACTTCCAAGAACATCATTTCTTCTACTAACCCTTGATCACCACTGAATGAAGGAAGATACTAATCCCAGATGTCTGAAACAAGGTCCTAGTATAAGGATTATTCCATTTACACCACTCTAGATCGAGTCTGGGTGGAAACCAAAACTAAAAAAACTCCTTTAACCAATATGGTGTGCAAATTAAAAACAATAGAAGACATGAATAACATCAATCCCTTCCTCAAAGAAAAACCAAACCATTTAACTACATACTGGGAGTCAAACAAAGCAACCATCCCTCAATCTCAGAACACACCAAACACACCAGTGAATTTGGGAATCATCCACCACTAAGGTATTTGCTTGAAAAACAAGAAGAACTAGCCTTAAAAAGTACCCTTGGTCAAAAACACACTACCCAAACAAGTCATGCCACCAAAATCGTTTCAAAATCCCATCTCACTTTAAAAACCACGAATACAATGAATAACCATTATTTTCACTTACCCATTCAAAATGACATCTTTGATTGATTCAATACAAAAATCCTCCAATTTTTAAATGATTTAAATTTTAAACAAAAATTCTCCAAACACTTAAAAAGAGATAAAATCTTTTTAAAACCATTCTTAACAGGATAAGGGAATCAAATCTTACCAAAATACCATAAAAATTATTTTGAAAATAATCATTTAAAAACATACATTCATTTCAAAAAAAAGTTTTAAAACCAAGAACAAACAATGCACTACAGAAGAATTCAAACAAGGATCACTAGAACCACGTTCAAAAAGGAACCAACACACTCCAAAATCCACCTCCAACATTTGGAATCATCTTTTGGAGAATCCAAAACTTATATGAATCCAAAACAAGATAATTGGGGAAGAGACTATGCTTTGATAACATTGGACACACAGGTTGGGCACCAGTGTGCCAGCTGAGAATCACACTCTACTAATGTGGTAGACTCAACTACATAGGCTCCATATGGTTTCCCAACCCACGTGTGATAACTAAAAATCTCATGTTATCTTCCCTTTCCAAACTGAAACCAAAGAGCGAGCCCCAATTTCACATATATTCTCCAATGGGATAAAAACATCAATATTCATCAAAAACCACTAAAACAAGATAAAATTCACAATTTGAAACCCAACTTCCTAGTTTATCTTATGGGCCAGGATGAGCAATAATAAGATAGAATCTCCCAAACCTTACATGTCAATCTTTGAAAACATTATCCACATTTATATGAGGACTTCCCCAAAAAACATGGGTTATAAAATAGGATTAAGATCCTATTAATGGAAAACCAAACCTCTGATACCATTTTTTAATAAACTAGCTCAGGATGATAAAAAACCTGACACCGACCTAGCCCATCACATGGCCTGAAGGGAATTCCCAATCCCCACAACCTGGAAACTAGTGCCTAAACACTATAAGAATATCTTTTGATATGATATTTACAAAACAAGAAATAAGGACAATGAAATTAATCAATACAAGATCAAAAATAAGTAAACATTCCAAGAAGGATGTAACCAACTACCATGATCTAAACCATTTGTATAAACATAAGAAACATCCATATACCAAGGGATACGACTTAAAAGGGAAGATACAAGACTAGATAATGATAAAAACTATAAAAAAACCAACCAACTGAAACTAATCCCAAACCATATCTATGAAACCCTCAGTTTCTCACCACTACCCATCTCACCCCATGTCCTCAACGATGAGAAGACAACATCATACTAAGGGTGTAGAACTGAAAATGCATAGAAGTGAGTTGAGAATCCCAGTAGGTCACCACAACCCACCAAAACTATAAAACATGTTTTACAATGCTATTCATCAATGATAGTTTGGAAATAAACTAGGCATTGGTCATTTGAAACATACATCATGGAAAACCAAAACAATTACATAATCCAATTTCAAAACATTTCATGTTATATTCCAAAAACGAACACGCATGTTTTGAAAATAAATACAAAATCCAAATACCTTCCAAAACCATGAAACCAGTTCACATTTATCATAATAGTTCATTTGTTTTATTTAAATTAAAATAGTCACTTTAAAACATTTCAATAGAAGAATAGAACTCAAATCACCCATTTTAAATACACCTTAATAATTCACACAAGAGTATTTCATTTCAAAATGGATTCTTAATCCTCTATGAAAACTAATTTTCCAAAGAAATAAACCAAAACATGAACATGGGCCAAGTATATCATACTAGACACCATATCAGAGGGAATATATTAAAAATAATAAATAATAGGTGTAATAAAAATGAATTCTAGGGAAATGATACAAATAAACACTAGATTAAACCCCCTCCAAAAAATCAACCAATATAACGCATCATGGGATATACCATGAGATTCCTATCATGCCATGAATCTAGTTATATAATAGTATACCAACTCATGAACCAGCTAATGACATTTTATGAAGTTCAAAACATAAGTCATCCATCTATCCCACATAATAATCATTGTGATGACAACCCCCTCTTAGACCATGTTCCTAATATAACTGTGGGTAAAGTCGTGGGGTATGAACTAACTAGATGAACATGATAAATCTACATCTTTGTACATTGTTTCCCAAGACCAATAAGGGATATGAGGTATAGTAAAAACAAGACAAGTATAAAAGACAATGTATAATTATAACTACCCTCACCCCTAACACCCAACAATGGATATCCCCAAATATATAAAATTAAAAAGGAATAAACAAGAACATTCCCACATAAGGGGAGATAACAGACATCACATAGTTATTAAGAATCCACACTAGGGGTAAATAATATAGGACCAATCATGGGTTGAATTTTACAAACACAATTTAAAAACAAAGTTCAAACCTAGACTTTAAAACCAAAACATTGATTGGGATTCCAATCCCTTTCTAATTTCATAGAGGATCCCCTCAAGGAAATTCATAGAAAATAATTAAAATCACTCACACCATTTAAATTAATTTAAAAAATAACCATCATACATGGGTCTTACCCTTTGAAAACCAAAACAAGGCCCAAGGCCATCATTTCTTTCAGAACATTATAAAGAATACCATATGAAATTTTTATAAGGGGAAAACCACTCATACATTTCAAATCACCATTTAGAATTCAATAAAAAACTCCTTTATTAATCAATTTTTTGAAAACACCTCACTTCAAAACATAATTAACTTTAGAACATAGTTTCTACTCAATGAATACTAAATTTAGGTTACTATACAATAAAAATAATGAAAACCATTTCAAAAGATATAATTCATTTAATAAAAAATATCACATAAAAACATTCCATTTTGAACATGAAAAAACAAAATTTACAAAAAAACCACTTTATTCTATTCACTGAAACACAATGAAATGGTTATAAAATAAAACAAGGACATCACATATAATCATACTTAAAAAATGTAATTTAGAATGAAAAATCATTTTGAATTCAAAAACAAAAAATTTCATAGTAGGACCAACCTCAAAGAGATGATAATAAAGTTGAAACACCTCAAAACTCATTGCATTCAATGGATATAACCCCCCCAAGTGGATAACAATGACATATATTTACCCTTGAAACCAAAGACCCCAATATGTGATCCAAAAATAGCCCTAAAATCATCCATAAGAGATATAGGTTTCATAGGGGAAGCCAAAACAATGATAAAATAAAGGTATAAAGGATGAAGATGGAAAGAGAGAGAGAAATACCATAAACCACTTAGAAATCACAAAAGAGAAGCCAAGAGTCAAGATAAGAGGAGGTTAGAGATCCTACAAGGGATCCCATGGGCCAGACGATGCATACAGGGGAGAATAAGGGTGACATCTCTTTTAATTAGAGAGGGATATTTAGGAATTATAAAATAATTTAAACACCCAAACAAGCTGTAAGCTTGGCCACATGGTTTTTCAAACCAAGAACTAACCATACATGAGATACTATCCAGGACCAGGGTTTTCATGGGGTTTAGCCACATGATTTTTCAAACTATGATCTAACTGTGTCATGGCCACTAGCTCATCCATACACCACTTTCATAGTTACACCTAGGGGGCCATACAGTTTGGAAGAACCACACACTTTACCTTAGACACAACCAAGACCCCCCATAGCTTATTGGGGAACTCTACACTGTTTGATAAATCATGTGGGAGGCATGTGACCAGCTCTATCCAAGATATAACCAACATCATGGGCACTTCATGGTTTATACTAACCATTTGAGTTAACTGTGATCATCCAAAAATAATAAAAAACATGAATTTTTGGCCCAAAAACCAACCAAAACTCAAAACAATTCAAGGAGATATAAACTAACAATGAAAGAGAAACACCATTAAATGTGGGGTGGAACGAAGTAGTTTTTATCCTCATATTAAATCCAATCATTATTATAATAACTCCCCAATAGTATGATGTATCCTGAACTATGGCTGATGAGCACCTCATACACCCTATTTTTCTTAAAGTTTTGTATTATAAGGCATTATTATTTAATATTACATTGATGGTTTTTAATTATTTCTCAAAAAATTAAATCATTTTTCATTTTCTATGAATGTACTATGTGGTATCACTCACAATTTGACCATATAGTAAATAGAAAACAATCACCATCAATTGATTTTTTTAATATAATATATTAGTTTATTATTTTATGCGGTCACTTAAAAATTAATATCCACTAAACGATAATAAACTATGTATATATTAAATTAACAACATGACTTATCTTGAGATTTGGTATTGGATGATCAATTTGTTCTTAATTGATCAATTGTGACCCTAGGAGTAAAACATCTATGTTGTGTTTTACTTGAATCATAGATCTCACCTCGGTGCAATGTATCCAAGTCTCTTCTAGAATACCACATCGCCTTGGCATGGTGTACACCTTTTAATGACCTCAAAATTAGATATATACTCTCTAGAAAGTAAAAAATACTTGATGAATGATCCATATAGACCCATAAACCCTTGCACATATAAATTAATAAAAGACGATGTGAATAACATAAAAAATTAAATAATATTACATACATTGCATGGAGTTTCAATAATTAATTAAATAAAAATGGTTCTAAACATCATTGTTTAGTTGATGCTCATAAATATTAGGATAGTAATATACATGAAATGTAAGATTAATTTTTCGAAAAATTCCACTCAAGGGATATTTAAATTAATTAAGAATATTTTATCAAATTTTAATTTATAAAATAATAATCGAACTGTCCCTAGAAAACTTTTTATGGATTCCAAAAAAATTTCCAATTTTTTTGAAAGTTTCTTCAAAATTTTCACAGCGTGATAGGCCTAAAAATACCTAAAATAGAATTTTGGGCCATATCTGGGATCAAATGAGGTTTTTTAGGTAAAACCGACTGGGAAAGGCTTCTATTACAACCGATAGTAGGAGTTATGTGCATTGTATGAGGTTGTGGACAATGAACTGAGGAAGGGGCACAACCCTTTGGAACTAAAATTTTAAAATGGGTTATTTAAAGAAACTACCTCCCACCAATGATGGATGTTCAGTTAAAATTACCACATATTGCGGGGGGGGGGGGGGTAGGTGTTTAATGGTGGTGGATGTGATTCCCCCACATTTACTATTTTTTCCATCTAGTGGCTATCTACGGACCACCTTCATCAATTTTTTTCTTTTTTATTTTAGTTATAAGACCTAAACAACCCCCTTTCATTTTCTATATTTTTTCTTTTAAAACATTACAAATATGAAAATATTAGGAATTTTGAGTTTTTTTTAAAACAAATTAAGAATAAATTCCAATTTTTTTTTTGGAATTTGATGTGGTTGGAAAGAACTATCCCAAACACCTGAAACTTGGTCACAAATTGTGGTTTCACCTAAAAAATAACCTATGAATTATTCTAGGAAAATAATACACACACATATATGTTCTTCATTTTTTATTACATGATAAATCAATTTACATCTGATTTAAAACTTTGAATGACTATAACTTAGACATATATAATTGGACCAGTGTAGGATTTAGTGTTATTTGACCCTGATGACTCCCTATACTCAAATTTAAATGAAATTTAATTTCATTCATTGGCATAAAAAAATCATGTGATCTCTATGATACCAATTAACGGTACTGAGGTGTGAAATGAAAGAATTTTGGTTAGGAGTTTAAGTTATTTTCATCAATCAATGTAACTATGTTGTCTACTGGTATACGCTTCCTGATATGAAAGATAAGGATCTCACTGGAATTGAATTAATCACAAAAATAAAATTGAAATATTATGACAATCGATTTGAAGGAATGTCTAAAAAATTATTATCTTCAGTGACTGTTTCTTGAAGGAAAAAAATTTAGATCCCTCAAGATCATCAAAACACATTTCTAAAGTATATGGGAATGTCGATCATCAATATCTAGGTGCTAGTATGATGATTTGATGAATCCATAGATGTCCCGATGATCACTGCTATAATGATCTATTGATTCACGAAGGAGAACTCAAATCAGTTTCTTTAATCAACTTATCTCTCTAGGATGTGTGAGAGAGGCTCTAAAATTATTATGATGAATAGTGTTGCAAATGAGAGCCTCTTTATCCTTATATAGTGAGGTATATAATACCTCAAATTAGCTCTCCGACCACTGAATTTTTATTACCCACTGAATAAGCCATAAATGAACAGTTATGACTAGTTAACTATGTCATAAATCTTAGTAATGTTTTTTATAATTTAATTGTAATATAATAAATATATTACATGATAAAAATTATCCCTTAACATTACTCAATATTTCAGTAAATATTAAACAAAACATGAATATTAAAAAAATATTCTTTCATTAAATATTTCCCATGTATTAATTTAATATCTTATGAACACTTTTAATAAATAAATTCAATACCAAATATTCTAAACTATAATAATTCAGATTTATTTATTACTTAGTGACTGTATATTCTAGAACATCTCCTAGACCCCATAGTGGGGCTCATCATGTCCTAGACTCATATTCATTAGAATAATTCTTACTTTGAGGCCCTTAAATTGATGGAAGTGAATACTATTCATAGAGTAGAGGTGGAGTATAGTAACCCATCGAGCCCCCTAAGGAGATAAGGAATAGTCATAGTAGTGAAAACCTCCAGTGAAGACTTTCCTTGTAATATCATTTATTTGTCTCATTATATCTCATAAATAAAAATGCTTACTTGGTGTCATCATCATTTTTGTATTTATTATTCATTTAACATATAAGATGGAATCAACTTCTTCTACCCTGCCAAAGGATTTAGTAGAGATACTATAATTCTAATCAACAAGGCCCGAGATATCAATTATCTTCAGAAGAAATAAATATTGTCTTGATTATTCATTCAATTACATACCACTAATGGTGCACCTAATGAAAGATACCTCCCCATAACATAAATTTTATGGTTTTCAACTTGAATCTGTGTACATGATAAAATAGTATACACTAATAATAATCTAAATTTAGGATACCATCACATGTATTCAAAGATAAGAAATTCCACTAGAACCTAAATCATGAGATGTTCTTATTAGCAAGCCAATCCTTATAATCCCATCTACACGAGATCAAAAAGTGATAAATTCATCATAATAAGTATCAATTATTATAAGCCCCCAACAAATAATGTTAATACATCATATGTGTCCTGTTAGAATAATGTTTTTGAAACATAGTAAATATTTTTAAGATTATAACCATGGTATCTATAGGTTCTCATTATCTTTTGGAAACTACTATAACATTTTGATATGAAATATAATCTATGAACATTACCATATTAACAATGGATGCTAAAATATCAATACTTTTATAGTTACTTTACATCATGAATAACTCATTATATATATGTTATGTTAATAAAAAAGTACAATTAAATTTTTCTATAGGGTACTAAAATTTATAATATACTTAATATCATTTTCATATAAAATAAATTTTATCTATCATTATTCAATCAGTAACTCAAATTTACACTTTTAATGGTATAAAAATGGGAAATCCTAGTTTTAGATATGTTTAGACTAATATTTGATAAAATATTTACTTTCTTGATTTTAGGATATTTGAAACTTGTTTTTCAAAGAAAATTAAATGGAAAAATATTTATGTGAAATAAGTTATGAAAAGTTTGAAAAGTATTTCTAAAATTATTGGAGATAATATATTCTATATTTTAAAATCATTGTTTTATTATTTGAGTTTCTTTGAGATATCCTTTGAGTCTAGGTGACCTAAAATCCTTCATTCAAGATCTGAAATCCTTTGGTGATTAGTTTGAGTTCCTTATTCCCATATTTGTGGTAGTGAATTCTTGATTATTGCTTTCTCTATCCTATATTTTTCTATAGAAAATTGAGAATCTCATTCTTTAGGTTGGGGAATTTTTTACCTCTTTATTATTTATTTTCAACTATTATTTAATATTGATTTAATGTCCTTTGTTTAAATGGACGTGATTAACCTTAAAAAGATAATAATCTGGAAATCATATAAATAATGATTATTGAATAATAATATAGAAATTATAATGGAATATGAGAAATATAAAATAACACGCAGAAGAATATGTTTAACATAATAATAATATTATTTCATGAATTGAAATGAATTATATATCATTTGAAGTTCATTATTACTTTTATTAATAAATTATAAATTACTCTCAATAATTTTATTTTTTAATTAACGAAATAGAAATTATTAAAGTGAGAAAAAACTGACAATCACATGTTTCTTATATAATATTTAATATTTTGGAAATCACATAAAATTTGGTGAATATTATTTTAGCTAATGGAATTAGAGAATGATATTATCTTTTAATATAATGATATAAAAAAATAATATATTATAGCATATTGTACATAAATAATTAAAATTCTTTATTCTAGTAATTTTCTATGAAATAGAAATAGAAATATCCTATACGGAGTTGTTGATATTAATTTAGAGCATGGAATTTAGAAGAATAATTATAGAATCCTATGCTGAACTATCTCTATTATTTCATTTATAATGATAATTATTCTATTAATATGATATTTAAGAATTTAAATGGAATAATAATTTCTATTTTAGAAAATTAATATTTCATGTGGTAGATTAAATAAATTATTGAGTAGTGTGATAAAACGGTTTACATTATGTTTTTACCTCTTGATATTTAATAGATAAGGTCATATATACTAGGCTATGTTATTTTGTTTTGTTTATCATGTTTTAATTTCTTAAAATAGACCAAAAAGGTAAGGCTAGATGATTTCATAATCTAAATTAAAGTTACATGAACAGAATAAATAATACTCTTCTTGGAATAGATTAAACATGAGTATAATGTCTGAAGAATCTTATTATTGTTTTCTAGACATTGTTAGCTGCTGCTTATTAGTTTATTAGTGTGGGAAAAAGATGAATAATAATATGGTTATTTCAACCAATAATTTAAATATTTGTTTGTTAAGGAATAAATTTTTGGGGATGAATTATCCCTTTCATGATTATAGGAGGCTTGAAAGCCTTGGGGTCATGGAATTATTAACTTTATATACATAAAATGCATGCAATATGGTTGCATTAACAATGAAAATTTGAGTCTTGATGTGCCAGATTGATATCCTAGTATGGTATAATAAACTATAAATTAGTGGGTTGGAATCCTAAGGCAGTAATAATGGTTTGTTATAAGTTGAGTAATGGGATGTGATCCTAGGTCTATAGTGAACCAACCCAGGTTGACCCAACCCATCACCCAATCCTGCATTCTATAAGGCTTGAAGTGTGTTCTTGATCACCATGGCATTGTGAAAAGAACCTATGCATACTAAATAACCTATTATGAATGATTTATCCCATGTTAAATTGGCATGAACCATTGTAACACCCCATGATTTTGGTATTTTTTTCCAAATTAATTTAACCTTTGTGATATTTTTATTTCATGTAAAACTAAAGATAGTTTATTTTATAGAACTATGTTTGGATTGTGTTATATGAAACACCAAGTTAATAGTTCACTATGAAAAACATAAACATTAGCTTTCTCTACAAGGAACATCGAGGTTATCTTGCATTATACGCAACAATGGCTCTCCTCAACAACTTGTGTAACACGTAAGTCCGAGGTTTACCAAAGTATAATATATTATTAAAATACGATTATTTAATATAATAAGATATAAAATAGATTTTAAATTATGTGTTATGAATATTATTAACTAATTTATGAAAATATATTGTTTATACAATATGATATGAACTCATAGGATACCAATTAATTATAAATTAATATGAAAACTGATTGAATATAAATAGAAATATTAATATTATTAAAGTCACAATGATGTTTTACCCTAATAAATTAAAAATTCATTTTTATATTGCAATAACATATGTCAAAAATTTCTTTCACATAGTACCAAATCATTTTATGTTACATGAAACACCAAATAGACTTATGTTACAAGCAACACCAACTTAGCGTAAATCACATGCAACACAAAGTTTCCACAAAACATCATTTTAATGTTATTATTATTTATTTGAGATAATTATAACCTAGCCGTTAAAATAAGTTATATGAATAGTAATAACTAATTTTAAAATAATTTCTATAATGGTTTTATATAGATATCACATTTTGACAATGAATGATGTAATTTTTGGATAAGTCCTTATATATTTAAAAAGCCTATTTTCTCAAACAAACTACTTTCCAAGTCATTTTGTGAAAACCATAAAAATAATTTTAGGAACATTTAGAAATTTTAATTTATAAAATAAATATCATTTTTTAATTCACAAGGTTGAAATTATCATAGGGTGAATTTTTGGGATTTATCTAGAAAACATCATTTTTGGATGAATACTAAAAAATACAGGATTTTAATTCAAAACTGTCTTTTCAATTAATTTATTTATATGGTTAATTTATATATTAATCTAGTTTAAAATTATAATTAGATTATATTTTATGATTTAATACAATTTAGGTAATTTAAACCAATTTCCAATTTAAATTGTATATAAAAACATAGCAATCTTTTGATCATTTTTACTTTAAAAACCCACATTGTTGACCCGACCGTGACATTACTTTAAAGTTAATTTCTACCAATTATGTGATTGAAATTTAGAAAAATTGAATCCATATTTGGAATAAGAAGAATTTTAAATTTATAATAAGGTAAAATTAGTATTTTTACCAAAATTATTAGTGAAGGTGATTAAAAATAATTAAAACAATTAAGGTTAAATTATGCTTAATGAGGGACTGAACCATAACCTTAAGGCCAAAAATGACCAATAAACATGTACAAAATCAATTTTATAGACATATTTAGAACCTATTACACATTATCTATAATTGTTTCCATTATTTTATCCACTTTTATCCTGAAAAACGTTGGTGGAATTCTCTCTTCAAATATTTAAAAGAGTTCCACCCCTCCTCCACTATAAAAGAAAACCACCTCTCCATATTCTTCACAACTTTTAAACCACTTAGGTTAGTCCATTATCTAAACAAAAAAATTATAAGCATCACTCTCTTCCTCATTTAATCATACCCATTTAAATAAATCTCTCCAAGGAAGACTTTTTCCACAAACCAAAAGGTTTTACACGATTAAGAGGTAACGCCTTTTTCTCAAGCTCCTTTATTTTATTTTACTTCTCCACCCCTCCAATATCTTAACAAAATGATTTTATAAAAAAATTATCCTCAATATAATAGTATTTTTCTATACAAAGGGTTCAACATACACTTACACACACCTACATGTAATGGGTGATGGACATACTGCTTATGTGTACAACGAATTACCGCCTCACTAAATGATGATTGTTCATTTTTTCCTTTACCACCTCTCATGGTGGAAATTATGATGGAAAATATATTTATATATTTCATATATTATATTTATTATTTATTTAATATTATTTATTCCTTTTAAAACACATATAATTTTAATTCCTATTTGGTGTAAATATGATAATTTTGTTTGATGAAGCATGGACTACCACCGCATCAAAGTGATATGATTTGTTCACACACAACATGGAATATATTAAGAGGGTTTTAGTGAAAATATATGATATATATGATATAATAATGATTATATAATAATTATAAATATATATATATATATATGCATTTATATTTTCCATATTTCATTTTTTATCTTTATTTCAATATGAAAATAAAAACGGAAACAACGTTCATGCATATGTACGACTTACCGTCTCCAATAATAGTGTAATCCATTTCATATTTCTATATAATATATAGTATTATAATACCAATATAATGGATATAGATGATATTTATATCATGGTTTAAATTATGTAATCATTATATAATTATAATTAAACAATTATATAACAAATTAAGGCACATGCGAAGAACAAAGTGAATATTACTCGAAGTGAAACCTACACATAGTATTATTAACAAGAGGGTAATATATGGTCATAAAAAAACCATATATGGAAATATATATAATAATATTGTTATTTTAAAGATTTATAATAAATTTATATTTGTTACATAGGGGGTTTGTACGAGTATGAATAGAGTCAAGACACAAGGTAAGGGGATTTCATCTCACCTTAATATTTATGTGAGATACATGATGTCACGACCCGTCCTCGGGGCCCGTGCCGTGACTACCCCAAGCCCGCCTTCCATAGGCCAGGGGCTGGCGACTAGCACCAAAGGCGTAAAATCCCAATAACTGGGAAGGCATTGCCTTTATAAAAGAAAACAAGCACCACAGAGTACAAGCGGAAGTAAACACTAAGTACAAAAAGAAGAGCTGAAAAGTAAAAAGGGGCCGGAAATACAAGCCCAACTGTAAAGTACAACTCGAAAGGGAAAACAGCGACTGAAAAGTAAAGCTGCTACGCTGAGATGTCCACTGGAAATCCCACCTGAAGGGTGGGTACAGATAGCTCTTCTGCTCCTCGGGTTCCGCCGTCTGCTCCGAGTATGTCCCGCCCAGTGGTCTGCCTCTGGGTACCGCCTCGTCGTATAGTCCACCTCCAGGTACCGTCCAGTCCTCGAACACTCGGCCTCTGCCAGCACTGTCCGTCGTCTGCAACCAACACAACGAGGTGCGGGCATAGCCCGTGCAGGGGTGAGTATAACGATACTCAGTAGGGACCCCGAGACCCTCAAGGTCTCACTAAAACCAACAAGTATAACCACAAGAAGATCACAACAGATAAACTCTACTTAGGTATATGCCCATACACATACCTAAGTTATCAAGTAACCCATCTCAGTCATGAGGAAACACAAGGATCATGAGATCAACGGATAACCACTACCCAGGTATATGCCCATACATATACCTAAGTTAGCAAGTGACCCATCTCAATCATTAAGTAACACAGGGTCAAAAGTCTCAGCTCAAACCAGGATTTTCATTATCGAAACCGTAACTGCTGAAGAGCCCCGTCTCTGAAGTGTGCAGTAGTCCTGTCACGACTCCGAGGTACTGCTCACTAACCTAAGACTGCTGAGGTACTCCTACTGTCGAGTACTGCGGGTTTGCGGCCAACTGCCTGGCGCTCCGTCCGCTGAGGGTCTGTCGCCAAATACCGGGCGCTACCCAGATAGCCTACTGAGGTACTCCTCCTGTCGAGTACCGCGGGTCTGCTGCCAACTACCAGGCGCTCCGTCCGCCGTGGGTCTGCCGCCAAGTACCGGGCGCTCCGTCCACTGGGCTAGTCGACTCACTCCAAGTCGAGTCGGTCAAGCAGTCGTCAGGTCTCAGCCGGCTACACGGTCTCCGTACTCTGCACGCTCGTCTCCGGGAGGGTCCGCTCCACGAGCTACTGGTCGATACTCCAAGTATCACAAAGTCACACGAAGAAGTGTCTCAAAGGTCCGTCTCGTCACAGGGGTCTCAACGCAACAGACGGCGCGTCGATCGGACGCCCGGTCTGTGAGTTATTAGCCTTTTCGTCCCAGGGGCCCGGTTGGTTTCGAGTGCGAACCAATCCCGGCCATATCTCAACTGTACCCCGAACTCTCATAGGGTATACTCATAGGGACCGTTTCTCATCGTGATCATCAACGCCGCTGACGGTTCGTCAGACGGACGTCCTGTCTGAAAGGTATCATCTTTTCCGTTCCAGGGGCCCGGTTGGATTTCGGTGCGATCCAACCCGGCCACTATCCAACTGCATCCAAAACTCGGGCGGAGGATGCCAAAAGTTCCGTATCGTCAACAGGAAGTCAAAGCAACAGACGGCGCGTCGATCGGACGCCCGGTCTGAGAGTTATTGGCATTTTCGTCTCCGGGGCCCGGTTGGTTTTTAAGGTAAAACCAACCCGACCGTACTCCACTTGCGTCCAAACCTCGGGCGGAGTATGCCAAAAGATCCGTCTCACTAAGAGGATCACAATGCGACTGACGGTGCGTCAATCGGACGTTCGTAGCTCAAGATATGAGCGTTTCCGCTCCGAAGGCCCGGTTGGTTTCGTGAACGAACCAACCCGGCCGAACTCAAAGTAGTCCGAAACCTTGAGTGCGATATACCGAAACGACCGTCTCGATCCAAGGATCGCGTTGCCGCAGACGGTTCGTCGTTCGGAGGTCCGAGGCTCAAGATAAGGCCAAGAGACCGAAACTGGTCCGAAACGGGGGGTCCGGGTCCGGACCGACCCGGCCCGACCCCCCCTCAGGTCGGCCCGACCCGGGTCGACCCGACCCGGGTCCGACAGAACCGGGTCGGACCGACCCGGTCCGCTGGACCCGGCCCGGCCGGTGGCGGCGCGGCCGGCCAGCGGCGGCGCGGTCCGGCCAGCGGCGGCGGCGCGGTCAACGCGCCGCGCATGTGTCGCATGCGGGGGGTGTAACCCCCCCTTTTTCCGGATCTCGGCCGGCCCTTTGGCCGGCCGTTTCTTTACACACGCGGGACCCACCCGCGGGTCCCACCTCCTGTCCAAGCGGCGGCCGGCGCGGCCGGCCGCCTTCTCTTCTCCGCCGCGGCCGTAGCCGCGGCTCCTCCTCGGTCTCCGGCGGCCGGCGAGGCCGGCCGCCCCTGGTTATTCCGCCGCGGCCGTAGGGCCGCGGCCCACCCGATCTCCGGCGCCGGCAAGGCCGGCGCCCATGGCTGCTCCGCCGCGGCCATAGGGCCGCGGCCCTTCTTGATTCCCGGCGGCCGGCGAGGCCGGCCGCCCCTTGCTCCTCCGCCGCGGCCATAGGGCCGCGGCTGTTCTGATCTCCGGCGGCCGGCGTGGCCGGCCGCCTCTTGGTGTCTTGCCGTGGCCGTCCAGCCGCGGTTCTTCTTTTTCCGCCGGTGGCCGGTTTTCTGGCCGCCCTTCTTGTTCGGTCCTTGTAATATTTTCGTAGCGTAACGACGTCGCGCCCCACCGCCATGGCCCGACTCCGGCCGCGGTCTCATCCGTTCTCAAAGGCGTGGCATTATAGCGTCGCGGTTCTTCGCCGTGACCCAAACCGGCCTTTATCCTTTTTGTTCCTGCACGGTGCGACGACACCGCGTCGTCTCCGCTAAAATAACACGAAAGCTTAGAAGGGGGAGGAGAATCGGTCGTGTTCGTGCGGTCCGATCTCCTCCCGTTATAACGATATCAGTTGGTCAATCGAGTATACACAACAATGAACGTTTCACAAATTTTAATAAAAATTGGAACTATGCCCAACGGATTTTCTTTCATGCTCGAGGGAAAGAAAACACATAATTTAAATAAGACAAACCCCTACATCAAATAACAACTCGGCGTTCGTCAACGGCCGCGGGAGATGTGTGTCGCGGAAGTCGGACGTGGGTTCGCCGCGAGAGGCACGTCGCGGAAAGGATGCGTTGCGGCGTCGTGGAGGAAATCCAACGCGTTGCAGTCCGTCGTCGTGGAAGAAGGTCGCCGCGTTCTTCGTCATGGAGGAAGAACTCACAAGAAGTCTCCCTCCTTTCCTCTCCGCACAGCATAACCCAAAAACCCCAAACATAGGAAACTAAACCAAGAATTAAATAAAAGGGTTTGGAATTTCAAAGGTTTGAAATTCAAACCACTTCATTTAATTCTCCTCATTTAAATCTTAAGTTATAACTTAAGTTTATTAAGTTTCCAACCTTAACTCCACATGACTCTTGAATTCCAAGAGTTTGAAAATAAAACTAACTCATGTAATAAATTACACAAGTTGTCAAATTAATAAAGTGGAGTTTAATGAGGAGTTAGGAAAAATGAAAAGGTGGGGGCTCGTGTGGGCCCCACCTTCCTCATAACCACACATGGGAAGTTGGGTGGTTGTGGGCCCCACCAACAACTTCCCATGAGAGAATCTAACAACCAAGAATAAAATAAAATTCACACACAAAATTTTATTTTACTTATTTTTTAATCCCCAAAACTAACTTTCAACCCGCAACAAACGCAACTCCCGAAAAGGTCTCTTTAAGCGAATATCGGCGCTGCGAGTTCATCGGTGCCCTCGGATTTCAATTCCGAGCACCGTATCAAAAGTTAGGAATTTCCGCTCGTTCGTTCACTGAACGTACCCGAGCCAAACTTCGGAAATTAATTCCGGGCACTCCGGGCCTCGGAATCAGGTGCCGTCTGAAACCGCGCTCTTGTAAAATTCTAAAGAAAATTAAGAAAAAATTTCCCTTGAATTTTACGGGTCTTTACACATGATATGTTCGCCACTCAATTACTTTTGTGTTGTGTATGTACTAAAAATTATTTTATTATATGTATATTATGCTTATGTTTATGGATATTTACATACCAATTATATGATATTCATTTAATGGGTTTTAAGTTTTGAAAATTACCAAATTGGTAAAATAGTTTTGTCTCAATTTTCCATCTTTGATACTTTTGTTTATTTATGCACAAAAATTATTTTTCGAGGTGTATATACTTCTATTTTACATGTTATATCATGAATATAATTATTTCCATGATATATTAAGCTTAATTTAATTTCCTTTTCTCACATAGAGAGTATTATCCCAAGTAACCAAGTTGTACGTGTCTATTGAAACAATGTTATCATTTCCCGAGATTATTAATGATTATAATTATTTGATTAAATAATATAATCCATATATCCATAACCTTCAGGAATTTTATTATCATCTAATTATTCATGAATAATTAATGTATTGGTACCATTTGTCTACTCTTTATTACAAAATATTGTTAATTAAGTGTTCTTAAGAAAGCCCGACATTACCCTCTCTTCGGTCGAAATTTTGTGTTCCTTCAAAACACAATTTTCTAGATAGGGTTTCCAAGAATATTGTACCATTATCCAATAATATTTATAATAAATTATTACCATTTTTTATATTTTAACAATTTCTTCAAAGGAATATTCTTGTCTATTTTTGAATACGGAATTTTTCTAACCTTTTTACCATGCAAAAGAAATGTTCTCTTTACCCCATACTACATGTATGAATTTACCCGTCCAAAATCCTTTTATGATTACTTTTCATTTTTTAAATAGATTATTTTTAAGAAAATTTTTTTAAAAGTAATTTTCAAGTAAAATGGTTTTAAAAAGGTTTTCATGATTCTTTTATATATTTTCTTGGAAAATTGTTTTCAAATATTTTTCAAACTTATTTTATAATTTTTCAAGGAAAATGGTTTTCTAAAATGTTTTCAAGATTATATTATATATTTTTAAAGAAGCCTGTTTTAAAACATGATTTATATGTATTCAAGGAAATTAGAATTCAAAATTATTTTCAATCCTTTTTTTATATTTTCAAGGAAAATTGTTTTCAAAATGTTTTCAAACTTAGTTTTTATGTTTTCAAGAGAAATGATTTTCAGAATTTTTTTAAGACTTATTTATATATTTTCAAATTATTTTCAATGAAATGGTTTTTGAAACATTTTTAAGATTTATTTATAATTATTCAAAGTATTTACAAAAATAAAAAAGTTTTTAAAATTTTGTGATGCTTATTTTATAAGTTTCCATGTAAAAATGTTTTCAACATGATTTCAAGTCTTATGTATAAGTTTTCAAGGTATTTTATATGATTTTTTTCAAATGTTTATATGTATCAAAAATCCTTTTTTCAAAAAATAAATGATATTTTGCCCAAGATTTTTTTTGAAAGATCCTACAAAATTATTTTACATCTAAGATTCCATTGATGTTACTCATTCACTTCTAGGAAATTATCTAAAAGATTAATTCATATTCTTTTTTGTGAATGGGTTATTCTTTATGTCATGGTCATTATCAAATCTATTTCTCTTAAATAGATTATATTATTTTGAAACCTAATTCATTTCATGGGTTATGTTTCTGATAAAATTATTATTAAACCTTTCTCTTTCCATAGGTTATGATATGATTACATTTTTATAATAACCATTTAATTTCATGGGTTATGATATGTTTATTTATAATCTTGTGGCATATTTATGTATGATTTAATTATAATATGGGTGGGACTTATATATCCTTACACTGCATTGGGTAAATATTTATATCACATGAGAGAGACTAAGATTGTCTTGGAAATGGTCCTTGACTACTAAGATGACAATAAGAGTGAATATTGAATACAAAGATGGTATGAGGGGTGAACTAATGCTATAAAGATGGACATGGGAGTAAAACATGACTACTAAGATGGTATGGAGAGTGAACCCATACTATTGATATGGTCTTGGATGTGATGCCTTGGTTACTATGGAAATCATATTATATTCTTATGTGTTTTCTAAAATTACATGTTTTATTACTATGTCATGCTTTCATGGATTATGTTATTTATTTCCTTATGATTCATGTCATATGGACTTCTAATCTTTATGCTATGATTCTTATTTATGATCTTTGATATGAAGGGTATGATCTTATATTTTCATGATCACATTGTCTTACCCATATGCTCCTGTTTATGCTTACATGTATCCCTTGTTTACCCTTACTGATCATTTGAGCTCACCCCTCATAATGTTTTCTTTCCTAGGTTATGAAGATATGTATTATATTTGATTTTTTTAAGAAGGGTGAGAGTCATGAAGAACATAGTGGGAGATAATGTAGCTCGTTTATGTATTAGTGTTTATGTTTCCATGTTCCCAAAGGCACTATACATGTACAGTTTTTGGGCGTCTATTTGTATAATGTTTTAAGTATTCTGCAAATGTTATGTAATGTTAATGTTTGAAAATTTAGGGTCTCCAAAGTTGGTATCAAAGTAGAGGTTTAGTTAACCATTGGAAACTGGTATGAGAAAACTTTAGTGAGATATCTAGGTTTATTTATTAGGATATGTCTAGGGATGTCCTTAAGGGTATGTATAAGGATGAGTTAACATTTAGGAAAATGTCCTGGAATTTTGGTGAAGGAGAGAGTGAGCGGTTTCCTAGCGATACATCCTTGTCTGGATACTACAAGTATATCTAGATCTGGAATAGTGTTACCTAGGGGTAACAACTTTGACAAGAGTTCTGGGACTCAATTGGGGTAATCTGGTACATAATAAAAAGCCTTGATTCACACCTGGTTTAACCCTAATAGGGGATATGATTTGGGAATTCACAAACTATTCATGAACCATAATAAAGGATATAAATATTATCTGAATATGAATAACATAGGATTAACCTTGGGTGTCATATATTTATAAAGGATTCATGATTTAGACATCATATAAGTAATTATTTTCATGTTTATGTGGTTTAATACTATGAAAATTATTGGTCACACTATGCTTATGGTTTTAGTCAATCGATGGAACCAGAAGGAACTAGATTAAAATTGAATAAAATGAATAATTTACAGATGAGGAGTCAAGTGGGATGATCAAAAGAGTGAAAGATTTTAGGATCATGCCTAATCTGTTTTAACGAAATATGATAAACAACTTGTACCTTAGCCATCATTCAGACTCACCAGAGAATATAAAGGATGAGTTCACTGAGTTTTCAGGTAGTGGAGACCATGGTGGGAAGAAGATTCAATTTATTTTATGTCAAGAATGTGGAAAGAACCCCCTAAGTGAATTTCCTAGTGTAATAAGAAGATGTTTTGACTATGGAAAATCTAGACATAATGAAATTGAATGAAAGGGGGAAATGAAGAGTTTAGTTATGTTAATGGAATAAAATATTGGCCTCACTAAGTTATAATCAAGAGTTATGTATTTTTACTATGGAATAAATGATCAGTATGAAACACAATGTTCCAAGAGGAAATTACCTAAAGAGAATCAGTAAGGTGGTGCAAGTAATGGTTACATTGATAAACATGAGGAAATTACAGATGAAATGTGAAAGGAAATAGGTGTAATATAATTGGATGATGTATAATTTTAAATGTCATAAGGAATATGTGGAGTAATAATTTTTTTATGTATTTGGATTCAAGATTAATGTTAATATGATTTTTTAGTTTAAATTTTTCACTACGGATTTACAAGAACACGTTGAATGGTACCGATTGAATAAAAAATTCATAAAATGGAAAGGTGATATCCATGGAAAACACATAATTGAGGGAAAGATAAAACTTAATACATTATTTATGTTATGTTAATGTTTTTTGGATAAGGATATCTGGGATATGAAAAAGTAAATTGGATAGTACCTATTACCATGGAACTAATTAAGGACCTATTGAAAAGTATTTATTGCTATCATAAATGAAGTTTAAAACTCCTTGGATTTAGAGAATATATCCTATAATATATGGAATAATGAAGCATGTATGTTTTCCAGAAGTATTTATGGTAATTGAGTTTATTACCATATTTCAAGAGAAAATAATATGAGTGTATTCAGATTCTTGGAAGGTGACAATGAAGAGATACTTTGTGATATATGGGGGAATCAATTTTAATATTATTTCACGTCCCTTTTTATAAATTTTTTCATTTTCAAATTTTATAAGGGTTATAAGGTTAAACATTCATGAAAATATTAAGTTAAAATTTGGAGGAAGTATTTATGCACTGAGTTTGTATTGAAAACCTTGGTCAAAAGGAAATTTAGTGATTAACCTTATTTCATTGATGTTCATCCACTTTTTTTGTAAATTATATTAGTGTGGTTTTAGAAAAGGACATAATGTATTTCAAGTGAAAAGAAATAAAGTCTGAAAAGGCCACAGGTATTGAACCCATGACTGAAGGATGATACGGGTTTCACACCTACCACTAGCCTATGCAATTTCCTAGTTATTGTATAATTATTTTTGATGAATTATTTTTTATGAAGAAACAATAGTGTTAATTTTTATGTTTTGAGATTATTGTATTAACCACGATGATTTTTGAGAATATTTACAGATAAATAGTTATAATTTTTAATTCTTATATGGTCATTAATATATCCTAAATGTGTATTTAAGTGCTTCAGGAATCAATGTTAATTTCTAGACATCCATTTCCAGAAGTAGTGGATGAATTATAAAAAGTTAAATTCATAACCAAAGAATGAAGTTTTTTTATAGAAATATATCAAGTAAGTATATTTTCTTTTATTCTTGATCAATAAAATAATTAATCAATGATAGGATAATGATCAAAACAATTGTTTCTTAATACATTAATTTATATTGAACCGATGACCTTATAAATAATCATAGATTTATGACATTGATACCCTAAAATTTCCGTTGATCATTTACTTGTTTTTGATTCATGAACCTAACAACTTCTTATACATATTTACAGTTTTCCTCAGTGTCCAATATTCACTCCCAACCTATGTTATCTTATGTCGAAACCTAGTTAAATGTTACTTGGGTAACCGTTATGGTTCCCAGGTTCCCTTTTTAATGGAGGTTTTAGTATTCTTTTTTATGATGTGGATTTTTATGAATAAAACTTTCAAGTATTAAACTTCTGATAACCTAGATGAATGTCAAGGAGGAATTTCAATTTATAGGGGGTAGAATATAACACACCAAGATTTTGTGAATCTTTTTCAAATTAATATATCTATTTTGATATTTTTCATTTCATGAAACACTTAAGATTTTTTATTTTATAGAACTAAGTTAGGATTGCGTTATACGCAACACCAATTTAATCATACACTACATGAAAGATAAAAAATATCTTTCTTTACAAGGAACATCAAGGTTAGCTTGAATTTTATGCAAAATTGAATCTCCTCGATAGCTTGTGTAACACACAAGACCAATGTTTACCAAACCATAATATATTATTAAAATATGATTATTTAAAACAATGAGATGTAACCTAGATTTTAAATTATACGTTATAAATATTATTAATTAATTTATGAAAATATATGGTTTACAAAATATTATACGAATTCATAGGTTACTAATTAATTATAAATGAATATGAAAACTGATTGAATATAAAAGGAAATATTAATATTATTATGGTCACAATGATGTTTTACCCTAATAAATTTAAAATTAATTTGTGTATTTCAATGAAATAATTCGAACATTAAATTCACACAACACCGAATTTCCATATTTTACATACGACACCAAATTGGTGTATGTTACATGTGACATTGACTTAGCATACATCACACACAATGATTTTTTTTACAAAACATCGTTTTAATGTTATAATTATTTAAATGAAATAATTATAACCTAGGAATTAAAAATTATTATATTAATAGTAATAACTAATTTTGAAATAATTTTTATAATGGTCTTATATAGATAAAACATATAGACAATGAAATATGTTATTTTTGGTTAACTCCTTATTTGTTTTAAAATTCTATTACCTCAAACAAACTACTTTTCATTTCACTCTATGAAAACCCATAAAAGTAATTTTAGAAACATTTAGAAACTTAATTTGTTAAAATAAATTCCATTTTTTAATTTAGAATGTTCAAATTTTCTTAGGGTGTATTTTTGGGTTTTTTGCTGAAAATCTTCATTTTTGGATGCATACTGAAAAATTTGAGATTTTAATTTGAAACTTCCTTTTCATGTAATTATAGTTTAAAATTTTAATTAGATTATATTTTTATCAATTAAACCAATTTAGGTAATTTAAACCAATTTCACATTGAAAGTGGTGATAAAATCATAGCGAACTTTTGAACATTTTTACCTTAAAACCACACATTGTTGACCTGACTACGAGATTAATTTTAAATTAATTTCTACCATTTATGTGATTTTAATATGTTTAAAATGGATTCCATATTTTTAATCATCATAATTTATAATTTATAATATGGTCCACTTATTTTTTCACCAAAAAGATTAGTGAAAGTGACTAAAATTAATTTCATCGATTAAGGTTAAAGTAAGCTTAATAAGGTAATAAACCATAACCTTTAGGTCCAAAAAAATGTATAAAATTGTCTAAAATACATTTTATATCCATATTAATACCCTATCCTCACTTTTATATAATTTTTATCATTATTCTATCCACTTGAAACATGAAAAACGTGGGTGGAATTCTCTTTTCAAATATTTACAAAAGTGCCACTCCTTCTCCACTATAAAAGGCCACCACATCTCCCTCTTATTCACACCTCAAAAAACATGTAGGTTCGTCCAATATCTACTAAAACAACATCTATAAATCCATAACTTCATTATTGAATCCTATCATTTGATATAAATCTATCCAAGGAAGCCTTTTGGCATAGACTAAAAGGAGTTACCCGATTAAGAGGTAACACCTTCTCTCAAGATCTTTTCTTTTTTTTCCTTCTCAACACACTCCACTATATTTATTACTTGATTGTATAAAAAACCATTATAATAAATTTATTATGATGTTTTTATTATAATGATTCAACATAAACTTACACACACCTCCATCTAATGGGTGACAAACATACTGTTTATGTGTACTGTGAACTACCCCCTAACTAAAAGATGATTGTTCATTTTTAATTTAATGCTTATCATAGTGGATGTTATGAGGAAATATATGTTTACATATTTAATATAATATATTTATTATTTATTCAAGATTATATATTCCCCTTACAACACATATCATTTTACATTCTCTTTTATGTAAATATGATAATTTTGTTTGAGGAAGTGTGGACTATCACACCCTCAAAGCGATGTGATTTATTCACACACTACATTGAATGTATTAAAGATGGTTTTAGTGAAAATATACTATATATATGATATAATAATGATAATTTAATAATTATATATATACATATACATATGTCAGTTTATTTCATTCTTTCAATACGACAATAAAAACAAAAACAATGTTCTTGTGTATGTTCAACTTACCATCCCCATAAGCAGTGTATTCCAGTTCATACTTCTATATTATATATATTATTATAATAAAAATATAATTTATATAAATTATATTTAAATAATGTTTTAAATTATGTAACTATGATATAATTATGATGACCAAAGTTATAACAAATTAAGGCACATGCGAAGAACAAAGTGAATAATACCCGATGTAAAACCTTAACATATGATTGTTAACAAGAGGGTAATATAAGGTTATGATAAAACCATATATGGAATTATATATTATTATATGGTTCTATAAACGATTCATAATAAATTTATAATTATTATATAGTTGATTTTTATGAGTATGAAGAGATCTAAGACACAAGGTAAGAGGATTTCATCTCACTTTTTATTTATGTAAGATACATGCTATGTTCACCACACCTTTACTTTTTTGTGGTGTATGTAATACCAATGATTTAAATTTATGTATGTTATACATAATATTATATGTATTTACATACCCATTATATGATATTTATTTCATGGGGTTTATGGTTCTAAAATTACCAAATCGTTAAAATAATTTTGTTTTAATTTTCCTTCTTTGAGACTCATGTTTTTCTATACACCTAAATTATTTTTCAAGGTATATATAATTAAATTTTCCACGTTATATCATGAATATAATTATTTCCATGATATATTAAACTTCATTCAATTTTATTTTCTTAAATGGAGAGTATGATCCCATATAACCAAGTGTTAAGTGTTTATTGAAACAATCGCATCGCTTCCCAAGATTATTAATGATTATGATTCTTTGATGAAATATTATGATATATATATCCAGAACATTCAATAATTTTCTTATACTCTGGTTATTCATGACTTATTCATGTATTGGTACAATTTTTATACACTTTGGTACATAATATAGTTACATAAGTGTTCTTAAGAAAACCCGAATTTCCACTCACTTCGGTCAGAGATCTATGTTCCTTCAAAACAATGTTTTATAGAAAGGGATTACAAGAATATTGTACAATTATCCTATAATATTTAAAATAAAATTTTTCCCATTTTATCTATTACCAATCTCTTGAAATGAATCATATAGTCTCTTTATGAATAATATATTTCTCTATCCTTTTCACTATGAAAAAAGAATGTTCTTTTTTACCTTGTACAACATGTACATATTTACCCTCCATCATTCCATTTAAGCTTACATTTAATTTTTAAATGGATAATTTTTAAGGAAATTTTTTAAAAGTAATTTTAAAGTAAAATGGTTTTTAAAAATGTTTTCAAGGTTCTTTTATATATTTTCAAGTAAAATGTTTTTAAAAATGATTTGAAACTTATTTTATAAACTTTTCAAGGTAAATGATTTTCACAAATGTTTTAAAACTTATTATATAGATTTTTATAGATTTTTTTTTCAAAATTTTTTAAAACAAATTTTATATGTTTTCAAGGAAAATGATTTTCAAATTTTTTTCATGCTTCTTTTATATATTTTCAATGATTTTTTTTTCAAAAAACTTTTAGACTTATTTTATATGATTTCAAGAACAATAATTTTACAAAATGTTTTCAAGCCTTCTTTATAAGCATTCAATTTTTTTCAATTAAATGTGTTTCAAAAAACTTTAAAGAATTCATTATAAGTTTTCAAAATAGTTTTCAAAGAAAATGTTTTAAAAATGTTTTGAAGCTTATTTTATACGTTTTAAAGGAAAAGGTTTTGAAAATTATTTCAATTTTATTTATATGATTTGAAGGTATTTTCTCAAAAAATTATTTTCAAATGGTTTAATATATTAAAAATACATTTTCATATAAGAATGGTTATTTTCCTTAAGAAACATTTTTGAAATGTACTTCAAAATTATTTTTTATCTAAGATAACATCTGTTTATGTTACTCAATACCTTCTCGGAAATGATCTAAAGGTTACATTAATATTATTTCTATGAATGGGTTACACTTAATGTAATGGTATTAATGAATTTTTTTATCCTTCATTGGTTATATGATTTTGAAACCCGCTTCATTTCATGGGTTATGTTTATGATGAATTTTTAAGAAACTTGTATCTTTCTATAGGTTATGATATGATTTCATGTTTATAATAACCACATAATTTTTTGTGTTATGATATGTTTATTTATGATCTTGTGTAACATGTATGTATGATTTCATTATTAGATGTGTGGTACCTATATATCCCTACAATGAATTTGGTAAAGATTTATTTATCAAGAGATAGACTAATATGGTCTTAAGAATGAACCTTGACTATTAAGATGTCCATGTGATTGAACTATGACTACCAAAATGATATAAGGAGTGAAATCATGCTATTAAGATTGATATAAGAGTAAACTATGGCTACCATGATGGTATGGGTAGTGAAACTATAATACTAAGATGGCATTGGAAGTGATGTCTTGGATACTATGGAAATTTTATTATAAGATTCTATGTGTACCAAAATTCCATGCTTTATTCCTATGTCATGGTTTCATGGATTATGTTCTTTATTTTCTTATTATTCATGTCTTATGAACTTCCAATCTTTACGACATGATTCCTGTTTATGATCTTTGATATGTAAGGTATGATATTCTATTATCATAATCACGTTTTCTTACCCCTATTTCATGTTTATGCTTACATGTCTCCCTTGAATACCCTTACTAAGCATTTGATCTCACCCATTTTTATGTCTGCTTTCCCAGGTTATAAAGATTTGTATTTTTTTATGTGTTTAAGAAGGGTTATAGTCAAGAATAACCCACTGGGAGATTATGTAGCTCATTTTGGTTGCATTTTTTATGTTTCCATGTTTCTAAAGGTACTAGACTAGTAATTTATTTGGAAATATGTTCATATAATGTTTTAAGTATTCAAAAAATGTTATGTAATGTTAATTTTTGAAAAGAGAGGGTCAATATACCCATCCATGCGGTTGGACGATCACACCAACATAATCAGAGTCATAAGAATAATTAAAAATCCATATAGTGTAATGAAATAATTCATAAACATAGATACTATAAATAATACCATAAAATCAGAAATAACATGTCATAAAAGATACATAGACATGTTATCTCATGTAAAAATCTCAAAAACCAAAAACATGAATCAAGGACCGAACAAGTATAATACATAAATACCAGTGATACAAAAAGAAACTCTATACACCACCTCTTGATCCAACCATGTGAGTACTTGTCGCATCCACTAAAACAATTTCATATGTTGATAATCAAGACAAACCACTAAAATTCATAGTGCCCTTTCCTTTACCTATTTCATTCAAAAAAAATCTATATAATCCAAATGGAATATGTAGGGATTGAGACACAAAGCAGGGTAGGATACCAAAATGTATCTATTTATGTATTTTAAATTTTGAAAACTAATAAAATTGTTTTAAAACTAATTTTTCATAACTAGGTCACTTTGAAAAAACTTCTTTTTAAGTCAAATATTTGAAATCCCATTGGGTTTCTTTAGAAAAACTTGTTTCAAAAAGATTTCTCATCACCACCAAAGTAAAGAAGCAATAGACACTTGACATGAAAATTTTCAACCTACCCAACAAGTAATAACCAAGGGGATAAGTTTAAACAACACCACAAAACCATATAAATTTAAATGTTCATAACAAAAGATATAACAATCATACAAGGAACTAACATAATGAATAAAAGAATATAAATCAACTGGGATTATGTAATGTGAACCATGGGCTCTGACCGTGTGGGTATAATGTAAGTTAGTCTAAAAAAGGCTTACAGACTAGGATAGTATAATAAATTTTGATGATCTCATTGTATTACCAATGACCAAGTTCCAATAGGTACCTTAGTCTTTTGTTAAATCATAATGGAATCTCTTTAGGCCTTCCACCCAAATTTTGTCCCAATACCCTAGAAAAAAAGTTGAATCTACCTTAGAATTTCTCCCCAAAGGCTCTCTCTTTCCCTTGAACAACACACCCTCCCCCTTTAAGTGGTGCTACATAATTCCAAACACAGGGTCATCTTAAGTTCCATACATAAATTTAATTTAAATAAAATTTAACAAATAATCATTCCCATTTTTATAAAAAAACCTTACTTATGATAAAACTATTTCTGAATCATCTTTAAAAATACATTTTAGAGCATAAAACCTTCTTGAGTCATTTTATAAAATTGTTGGCATGAATTCAAGACAACTACCATTGGAAACCCACATTAAAATATTAAATTTTATATAAAAATCATGTATCACAAAAAAAATATTTAATAAAAATAAACCATAAATCATTCAATGTAAATTTAATAAATAAAAACCAATAGTGATAAGGAATTATGCTGTCTTCCACAAAAATGACCATAAATAGAGACACCTACATTAAAAAGAATTCCAAAATTGTCACCTTTGATAACTACCATCTAATTTATGAAGGATAAGTTCTCAAACACCTAGAAAAGAGAAAATCAAACCAAAATCATAATTAAATACCCTATGTTCGGACATCACACCATCTAGGGTTTCCACCTTCCATGGAAGTGGAAAAAACAAATCATGAAAAGGTGGAAAGATTGAGACATTTTGAAGAAATATTCTTACCATCTGAAAAAACAGCAAGGAAAAATAAGAATCCACCCCTATGCAGAGGATATAATCTAAAATTCCAAAGGAAGGTTCTAATCATGAGTGGGAGAGGAAATGAGTCCAAAATAACATAAAATACTAAAGGGAAATTTGGTAAAAATCCAGATTGTTTAATGATTTGTAACCACAACATGGTTTAGACTTAAATTGGGTAAAACCATGCAAAAACCATGTGGAAGCCACTACTTCCATAAACCTCAACCCACAAAATATTAAGAGACCCTCTCATGGTATGAAGAAACATGAAAAATCACACTATCCCCAAAACATCTCCCTTGCATGGTTAGACATTAAACAATGCGTTAGAGTCTGTTTTCTCAAAAAACCAAATATCAAACCCTTGATAGTTTATAAATCAAATAAAAAACTTATAGATAAATAAAAAATCAAAATAGATGTACGATTAACCTGAAAGGTGTTACAAACTTTCCCATCATATCACTTTCTACCATTGAATTTCTTTAGGTTTCCTTATAGGAAAACATATGAGGCCACTATTTCATCAACCAAGATTCCTACTCCCATGTTTCATGGCTATCATCACCCCAATTCCAAATAACATGAATCAACATGATTGATTTACCATGAAAAACCTTGTTATGATAATCTAAGATATTGATAGGCTGCTCAATAATGGTGAAATCTGGATCCACATACAAATATTCCCACTCCACCAAAAGAGATTGTTCTGGATGGTATATTATCAATTGGTAAACAAAAAAGACATCATGAATCAAGGTCATCAAGGATTAAAAACCAAATGGATTGGATACATTACCAAGATTTACCACAATGATAAATGGTCGGACATAACACGAAAATAGTTTTCCCTTAATTTTCATGTGAAAGTGTCCTTGATAAACATATACACTAAGAAACATTTAATACCTAACCTCAAACTCCAATGGGAGATGATTTCGATCAGCATTGGATTTCTAGAAACATTTAGTTTTAACTAACCTATTCTAAATTAACCACACATTATTCATTATCTCCTTGATGAGACACAATTCCAATAAGGAACGGTCCCCAACCTATTACAAACACAATGGTACTAGGATTACCACTCATATAATGCCTCGAATAGGACTATACTGACCATGTCCTGATAACTACTATTGGAGGAAAACTATTCCAATTATTGTTCTTTTCCCAAGAACCCATAAATTCAAGAACACATGCTTGGAGCACATCCTTGAGAGTCCAAATTGTCCACTATGACTGGTCATATATCTGTTGGTGATATGCGGTGCTCAACATCTTCTTGGTTCCCAAATATTTTTGACGTACCTTCCAAAAATGAGAAGTGAAATAACAATACCAGTCAAAAACTATCACCATAGGAACTCTATGAATCCTAAAAACCACTCATACATACAGGTGATCAAGCTCATCTACCATTATCAACTCTCTAATGGAATGAAATTTTGATGATTTCATTATATAGTCAAAAAACACCCATATAAAATCATTCCCACTCATAGTATGAGGTAATCTAATCATAAAATCCATTAAGATCATTTCCCACATCCACACATGAATGTGAAGAGTCCGAGACAACCTGAATGATCTCTAGTGCTTAGATTTGTCTCTTTGATAGGTTAGACATCGGGAAAAAAATCTAAAATATATTGAATCATCCTATACCACCAATACCAACTTCGCAAGGTATAAAAAATCTTGGTACCCCTAGGGTTTACAAACCAACTAGAATGATTCCCCTCATACAACACATCCTTCCTTAGGATCAAAGTAACTCATAGAAACCTCCAAAATAAGAGAGATCCATCAAGATATTAAGACCAAACACCCAAAGTATCTCCACCATTTAATACACAGTTAATCTACTTGAACATAGGGTTATATAATTGATCACTCATAACACAATAAATGAGACATGTGTATACCTGAACACATGTCAATAATACATACTCTCCATTCTCCTATATGTCTGGACTTATATTAACAAGAAAACTCACAATTCTGCACTCATACAATAATATTTGATAGCTTGTATCAAATACTTTTTTCTTAGAGAACCAACGACAACATCCCCCCTCTTGGGTGTATAAGTGATTTAAAAATCAAATGAATGAAGATACCCAACCTAGCGTATCATCATATGGATCTAGTCCATCTAGTTGAAAATTTACTTTATGGTTATATAATTTTAGTAGACTATAAAATTCTCCTAATGTATTTAGTGACACCACACCTTCAATTCATGAATCACAACTTCCAACTCTTGTTCATGGGTGGGATAATTATATTTATGTGGGAATAACTACCATGAGGCAAAGTGCACCACATGGTCATATTACATCCTTATGCATCCCAACCCAACATAGGAGGCATCCAAATTCACTACATAATCTCTCCTAGGTTCTGGAATAATTAAAACTAGAACCTATGTCAAATGGGAATATAACTAAAAAAAAGAATGCCAACATTTCTCATTCTACACAGACTTCAACCACTTCCTTGTCAAATCTATTAAGGGAGAATCTATCTCTGAGGAGTCCCAAAGAGAGAATCTATAATACCCAAACAAGATCAAAATTCACCTAATATCAAAAACTTTCATAGGGTACTGCCAAAACTAGACTATTCAAACATTCTCGGTATCATCTAAAACTCCACTCTCAGAAACCACGTGGCCTAATACCTTTATATCATGAATCCAAAACAGAAATTTGGATAGATTGGAATACATACAATAGAATATATAGATTCCCAAAATAACCTATAAACAGTTAAAATTATCCTCATACTTATTAGAATACATCAATATGTCACCAAAAATCATGAATATGAAGGATTCCAAAAAGAGTTTTAAAATATAGTTCATCAAGGCCATAAAAACGACATGAGAATTGGTAAGACCAAACAACATAACAAAATACTCTAAGTGTTCCTACAAGCTTCTAAATGTGGTATTTGGAATATCATCCTCCGAGACCCTCAACTGGTGGCACCCTTACCTTAGGTTGATATTTAGAAACTAATGATATCCTATGAGATGATTGATAAGATAATCAATTTTAGGAAGCATTTATTAATTATTTTTGGTCACTTGATTAATCTTGTGAAAATATATTAAAAGATGGTGATTTACTTATACCTTATTTGAAAATAGATTGGGTGATTCCCAATGGTGACATGATAAGATAAATAAATCCCTTTCCCTCAATGACTTCTGGATGATATTTTAGCTCATTTATCTCTTCTAATTCTATCCACTAAGATGAAAAAATGGGGATACTCTTTAGGGGGATTATGGATGGATAAATCTAAACTCTCATTGGGATGGAAACCCAAAAAATTAATTTTAAAAAACATATTGATAATGGTATATGACCAATGGATGACCATCACCCAGTCTCCAATTTGAGGAATCAAAGAATAACCTGAAAAAATGGCATGAAATCAATCCCATATCCAAATCAATGGGACTTACCCTCTATAATAATGGATTCCACTCTCCTTTAAAAATGTGAATACTCTCATCATGAAATTGAGACTGAACCCTACATCAATATATATCAATATTAATTTGTAATCTAATAAACCATTCCATTTTGGTGATGAGGTGAAAAATATACAGGACCAACATGAAGAAATCCCACTTGACATCTTCACCCAAGATTAAAAAATGACAATCCAGGAACCTAAACCCATGATCCATCTTCATACCTAGAAGGGTATGTTTTACATAAAAAAGGAATCAAATACACTAACATACCCAAGGAATCAATCAAATTTATAAATATAAATGAATGGCAATCACCTGTATCAAATAAGATAGACTCCATGGAAGAAGAAATGAACATCGTACCTTTCACGATTGCTATACTGAACTTAGAGTCCTCTGGTAACATATATACTACCTGAATATGATCCAACTCAATCCAATCATGATACCTATTAACCAAGTGAGAATACCATTTTACTCTAGGGTGAGATCCTCCATCCCAAGAAGCATTGTATTTCACTTGATAACCCTTAGAAAATGTGGCACCAACACCACTCCCCTATGAACAATTCAGAAAGAAGAAATGATGTTAGCCCAAACACCAAAATTGGTGGAACATCCTTGGATCCTATGGGAAACAAGTATTGGTATGAAAATTATTTGAAAATTGATAATAGAAAACTTGGTTACACCTCAAAGAATCCAATAGAAATAAACTAGATAACTTTCGGGCACTCTTTCCACTGCCCCGATGAGGTTTATACCACATTATCTTTTAACCCAATTATGATCTATGTCTACGACCCCTGAAAGAACACCAATGAGACCCATATTCCCATCCATGTCCACCTATAACATAGCATCATTATCAAGAACCTTAGTATAGGTTCGTATTAAAATAATAATAATCATGGTATTGATCTCATACTTTAAGCCAATCCCAAAATGACAGGCCATTAGGTAATCATTCCTAAGGATATTAAAAGATACATGAACCAAATCAGTAATCTGAGAAATGCACTCTAGAATCAAATGATCCCCTTGTTCCAACATAACAAAATCACAGTCCTTCACCGACCTCAAGGTATCTAAGTTGAACTGATGATTAAAGGCCACTTTACAAGTAGTTGATGTGAGATCCTCTTGCCCCTCCAATTTCACCATTGATTAACACAACTTACTACCCAGTCCTTTGATCACAGATGTAGAAAATCCAACATTTGAGGTCTCATGGGTCTTTAGAAATTGGAATATTTCCTTAATATATTCCATCTAATCCTCATTCTCCCCTTTATCACAAAAAACTAGGGTATGTTTTTTAGCGAACTTTTGATCATGGTTCTCCATCCATTCCTAGTCTTAACCACTTTCATGGAATATTGAATGGATCATTCAAATCACTGAATCCACTTAATAAATATCAATTTAAGTATATTATTGTGGGATATGATTCACAAAACCCACTCTAAATAAATATGAGGCCCCACTGAGAGCCATTGTCTGCCAGACACAAAACACTAGTGCATTCAGTACTCAATTGAATATCAAACAATATAATTTAGAACAAATTAAACCTTAATTACTAGTCTTAAAAAAATTATCATTCAATACTTTAAAATGAAAAAGGAATGAAACCTTCAAAACATTAAAATTTTATCACTATGCGTGGTTTTGCTGCACAGTTAAGAAAACAGTGAAATCTGAACTAAAAGGTGAAAAAAATAAGCCAAACGGTTTCCACATGGTTACTACTAACCATGTACCAAAACTATTCGGATCCTACAGACTTCATTGTTTTAACCTATAACTCAAAACAACTCATTCCCTTTCTATGTAACTCATTATTGGGGTCAAACCTAAACACAATCCCTAGAAAACCAATGGAAACTCAAGGTTCAGTATGAAGAAGAGTTGGCCAGACACACCTACAGTCTTACCTCTCGAGCTATGATAGTCTTAGCTCCATACTACCACTGAACCCCAACAATATAAGGGATCTAATTTCATTTTTTAGTGAACCAACTTGGTTCGACCAAACCTATTAGTATAGGGGGCATGCCCTAAGGGCTAAATCACATTACCGATCACCATTGGATGATGATAAGAACCATAAAATACTAGATAACCTATTGGGAATAGTTTTTCCCATCATAAACCAGTATGATCCATAAATGAGGCCATAAAACCACACCAACATAATCTTATTAGATGAAATTAATAAACATCTAACTAGATTAATACAATAATGAAAAAATAAAATAACATAAATAACATAAAAAAATCACACATAAAATGTCATAAAAGGGAAATAATTCTGGTATCTCATGTCAAAATCTCAAAAACCCAAAATATGGATTATAGACCCAACATGACAATACATACATCCCAATGATATAAAAATATTCTCAAAGAAACTCCACATAAGATAACCCTATGTGACCATATATCCTCTATCAAAACTACCTCAGATGGTGGTACTTTAGATGGACTATCTAAACGTACGATTCCCTTGACTTTACTCGTTTACTACAAAATAAAATTTATATACACCCAAATCCATATATATGATGTGATGAAAAAATCTTGATATGATACAACCATGAGTCATTTTAAGTATTTTTAACCATGGAAAATAATAAATTAGTTTGAAAATTCATTTTCCAAAACTAATCCACTTTGAAACAAATTTGCGGTAAATCAACCATTCAAACCCTCATTCATTTTCATTAGACAAAATATGATTCTAGATATTTAATCAACATGAATCAAGTAATGAAATAATAAACACTTGGCATAAACGTGATCAGGTAACCAAACAAATAATAACCAAGGTAATAAGCATAAACATAATAATATAACTATATAAATAGAAAAATTATGTAGCACAAGATATCACAATCAAACAAGGAACTCAAAAAATTCATAGAAGCATATAACTAAAATGTAAATAAGTAATTTTTACCAAGTAACTAACTATAAGGGTATAATATGAGTAAATATTAAATTGAAAATGCAATCTAACTAATAAAGTATAACAAATTGGGAATCTATCTTTTTATTCCACATTCCCAACTCCTAAGATCCCCCTTAGACAATTGGTTAATCATAATGGAAACTCTCTTAGTCTTCCTACCCAAAGGCTCTCTTAGTCCCTTAGACAACACACCATCACACCCTAGGTATGTGATGCGATACTTAATTCCATACACATCAACATCACAAGAACAATATATAAAAGTAATCTCAATGAAAAATTTGATAAATAAACAAGCCTATTGGGATAAAATACATTCCTCATGTAAAAACCTTTTCCAACCTGTTTAGAAATCCATTTATATCCATAAAACCTATTTTATCCATTTTATCAAACACTTTGTGTGAATTAAATAAATATCCTTTTGGAAAGACACTTTAAAAAATTAAATTGCAATAAAAACCATGAATCATAATAAACATGTCATAGGCATAAACCATAAATTAATTTAATTAAAATTTAATAAACAAAAAACTAACGTTGATAAGGAATTCATAGGTTATCCATGTAAAACCCCTTAAATAGAGACTCCTACCTTGGAAATGGTTCCAAAATCATCTCTATCTACACAAACCACCTGATTTAGGATGGATAATTCTTGACACACCTAAACCACAAGAAATTAAACCAACTCCCATTAATCACTATAGTTTTGGATAATAAACCATATAGGGTTTCCAACTTCCATGGAAGTGGGAGAAAAAAGCATGAGAATGGGGAAATATAGAGAAATATGGATGAAAGAAGCTTACCTATACCCAAAACTCCATGGAATCAAGAATAATCCCCCATAAAGTAGAGAATAGAAAATATAAAACCAAAGGAAGTGGATACACAAGAGTAGGAGTGTAAATGAGGTGAAAATAACCTAAAAAAATCAAGGTAAATTTGTTAAAAAGATAATTATTTAATTACCTGGACACACTATAATGTTTGGATGAACATTTAAGAGAACCATGTTCTAGCCATGAAAGATCCATTACCTCCCCAAACCTCAACCAACAGAGATTATGGATACCTTCACGTGGTTTGATAGACCATGAAAAACTTCACTTTCCCTAAAACCTCACCCTCACATGATTAACCATATAATTAGGCAAATGAGGCACAAACCATTCTCTAGGGTCTATTATCACCTAGAAAACATTTATGACCCCCAAAACCTAGGAAATCCAAGAACAAATAGAGGGATAAATAAAAAATCAAAATTGACATACTAGTGACCTAATGGGTGTCAGAAGGTTTATAATGATGGTTGATGCTGATGATGGAGATATATATTATACTATGTGAAATGGTGTAGGAATGACACAAGGGAGGTAGGGATGAGTTTAGAGAAGGTTCTATCATTGATATATTTAATATAATTTGATATGTTTTTGATTTTTGGATGACCAAATATTATTTATGTGATTTGTTTCAAAATTCATGAAGTAGTGTGAATCTGTATATGAAAATGCATTCTTTGATGTGGTATCTTATGTGGATTCTGAGAGTACCCAAAATTTTGAAATGATAAATTAAATAATAAATTAATTATGTTGGTCCTTGATGTTTTAAATTATGATGAAATACTTGAAAATATAGTTAGAATAATTATAGTATTGTAGGCATTGAATTTAAGGACTAAATTATTAATATAGTATGTGAGAATGGAATAATATTAAATAATGAATAATTAATTAATTATTGTAAAAAATTATATATTTATTAGCTATTGAGACATAGAAATTTGAAGTGGTTGTTTCAGTTCCTATGTGACAATAAGAATATAAGAGTTTAAGGTTAAGTAGTTTCCCTTAGTGTGATTTGTGCATGACATTATTTTATAGTTTCTAATTTCATACGCTACCCCATCCACATAGGCTAGAAAACTAAAACCCAAATTTGGGTGGGGGGGGGGGGGTTAACATCATGGTTTTTGATGGAACATATGGCAGACTTTTCCCTCTCCCAAGATTTCCCTTTGAACATAGATATGAGTTGGCATATCCCAAATTAAAATGGCTTACCGTAAATGGTGCATTCCTACCCAAGTTGTGAGGGCTCCTAATTTTACGTTACATTTATGTAAGGGATATAATGGATTTATCTATAACATATATTCATATCTTGTTTTGGTGGATATGACTTTCCATGGGCGTAAGTACATAGGTCGTGATGGATTGGGGTAAAATGCTTTTACAGAGCCTGTAGTGGCTTCTGGGCATAAAATGTTTTATTAATAAGGATGAGATGATGAGATGGATATATGAAATCATTCCCACATGAGACGTTGATCCCTTCATGGGACTAGGGTTGGCATAAATGGGGTTAAACTCACATATGGGATGATTATGAAAGGGATGATCATAAAATGTAGTTGTTGGGATGTGAGAGTGATAATCCAGTGGGGCAGTGGAAGTGGAGTTCCATTATATATATACGTATATGTTTTTGATATAAAATGGTTTCAATTTTATTCATTTTGTAGTGAACAATCCATAGTTAGGGGGAAAAAATTACACTACGTATTTAGGTGATGATTTGGTTTCATTTTTTTTAATCATTGAGATTCATTACGCTTCTTTAACATTTTGTATGAGAGGTTTTAGGGAGGATCTTACTAAGTATACATATTATACTAACCCTAGACACACACACACACACACACACACACATATATATATATAAGTTTTTTTGTTTGAAGGAGTTGGTTGGAGATTGAGTTGAGAATTAATAGTTTGAGGAGTTGTTCAGTAGCTTTTCAAGCTTCTTGGTTAATACTAAGGATTGGTTTTAATATTTTTTTCTGTTGTTTTAGTTTATGTATGACATTAAATTCATTTATTGGTCTTATGATGAATTTTATTAGGACATTTAATTTATGTTATAGAGTTGTTTGATGGTTTTTGCATCTTATTGTTGATCAGATCCATGCCATTATCATTTTGGATAGGTTTTGATAATTACTTAAACCCATTAATTATTTTTACTAATAAGGGTGTTTTTTGTGATTTAATATTTATTATGCCTCTGTATTTATTTAATACCCAAAGTTATATTGATGGGATTATTACACAATTTATTCCATTAGAGAGAGTATAATAGTCTATTCATTTTATCTATTTATAGAGAAATATAAGTTAGTTTCTTCTATGAGGAAATTGTTTTCTGAAATTTTTATAAGTTGATCAATAAAATTTTGGTCTTTCAAGTTAAAGTCACCTTTGTATTTTAGTTACATCTCATTTTAAAGTGATCAAAATCACGCAAAACATGTACCTTTGGATAGATGATAAGTTTATGTAAATTTAAATAGTTTTTTAGGATGTCAAAGAAGGTATATTAGGTGCTCTAAAATATCACCAAAGTTTCTACAACATTTTACGGATTCGACTGTGTATAAATTTGGATAACTACATCCTTTTCTTGATTTTGTGAGATAAAAATATCCGAATCATACTCAATATGGTGTGATTCATAAAATACCTCTTAAAGGATAACCAAAAAAGGTTCCATGATCTTATGAATCTTAAAGAAGTTACTTGGATCACAAAAATCATTTGGAATCTCACTTCATGAAATATCATGCTCCTATAGAAGTCCAATCTATGTGGTGTTTCCTAACTAGAGGTGTAGAAATCTTATGGCATGCATGAATAGTGGTCATGCTTTACTTTTGAATATCAAAATGTAAAATGTGTGCAAAGAAAATCATGCTAGATGCTGGATCATGTTGTATTCATTTTTTGAGTCTCTCATGATAGCAGATGAGGGATACCATCCTTACCCTACCGCATCATCATGCTCAGTGGTGCTTGCACATATTTATGTTTCATATAAAAATCATTTTTTATATCAATATTCTTAGGGATTAATATGAACTTGTTATATTAATTATTTGGAGGTTAAATATGTATTTAAATGAAAATTCATTATGATTTATGTGGATAGATCACTTGATACAAGAACATATCATACGTGGACATGAATTTGAAGATGATGAGTAGTGATTGAACACAATGAAGGTTTGATTTTACACTATGTTTTCCATTTCCACTACATTACATATAGAACTAAATTTAATTGATTACATCATGTGTTTATTATAATTAGATAATTAAATGGTTATGTGTATATAAATAAGAGCATGGAGTTTGATCAGGGTGATGATACTTCTTCTTTCTCTATTATTGGTATTTTAGGTTGCTACTTTTTATGTAAAATTATTTTAGTGGTTTATTAGTTGGATATATTATTACTAAATTCAAATGATTGTGATCAAACAATCTGAAATTATTTTTGTGCAGTATTTAGAGGCAAATATAAATGGATTTTCCTAATTTCATTTTTCTGAGAAGATGGATGACATCAAGTTATTTAAATTAAAATATTTGAATTAACATGAAGATGTTGTTGCACGTTTTCAAGGATTATCTTAGCTATTTTAAAGGAATAATTGAATGAAATTTTGAACTTATTTTTTAGGATTCATCAAAGATTATAAAATACTTGAGATATTATATGAAAAATTATTTGAATTAATTTTAATGTATTTATTATATATTTATTCTACAGTTGAAATAAGAATTTCATATTGCTGTCATATTCATGGGATATTTATGAAATATCTCAGCTCAATTTTTTTTAATATCAGAAGGAGTTAGATCTGGTTTAACTACCATATTATATATATATATATATATATATATATATATCTGGTAGGTTAAAAAAAGAAATATACATATAAGGGTAGAGATGTGAATAATCTATAAAAATTAATGTGTTGATAAATATTCATATTGAATATTGATGCTTCAGAAGATATAATTTAAGTATGATGTGTATCCATAATTCTATCACTATAAGAAGAATGAGAATAAGAAGATATCCTATTCCAAAGGATAAAAATATTATCGTATTACTAATTAAAGAAGAAGGAATCATGTGCAATATTAAATAATTAATTGGAAGTTGTTGTGCAGTTTATTAAAGGATATCTATATATATCTATTACTAATGAAACTATGAGATGAATCAATATTCAACTTCTACACCTCATATATTATTTCTAAAGTTTTAAATTCTCATAATCAGTCATGGTAGAGTTTCAACTTCTCTTATTGAGATATGTATATCTTTGTTCTTTGTAAAATAACCAGAAGGACCTATAAAATCATTATTCTATGGTGTTAACTGCTTACAGTCAGTTGTAGAGATCCCTAAAAAAAGTGGCTACTTGGGAAAATCACTAAGCTCAGTGAGGAAGAATTTATGGATGGGACTATAGTATTTTCCCCTAAACCACTATACATCATTTTGTGTTGTTCTCTACTTTATTTATTTTCCATTTCTTTATCATGTTTAAGAGAGAATGAAATAGTCACTACATTTCAAGAGTGATGTTTTAATTTTTTCATGTTTTTTTAAAAGGAAAAAACTTCCCCCTTGTGTCTTCTCCATTTTCATTCATATGAAATAATTGGTATCAAATGGTGAGTTCTATTGAAGATTTCCTTTGGATCTAATGATCTTGATTTTAATAATCCAAATAAATAAAATTCTTAATTGAGGATCTTAAAGAAGGTATTTTTATGGTCCATGATACTTATTTTGATGGAAATAATTACAGATGCAAGAAAGATAACATGATTATATATTTTAGGTATCTTGGTTTCCAAGTATATATGAATATTTATAATCCTTATATAATCCATGGTGAAATAGAATACTGGGATACTTCTAATAAAGCTGAATATGATGTTAATTCAAGAGTTATGATTGTAATTATATGTGGAATTGGTCTAGATGAATTCAATAGTGTATCACAATGTGCTACTGCCTATGAGATGTGGTATAAAATCACATTTTCTAAAGAAGGAAATGGTAATTTTTGACAAATGATATTGAAAGAAGATGTTAATGATGTTTCTACCTTGGGAACACTAATTTTAGAACCAGATTCTGGATTAAAGGAGTATATTGGGATGTGTGATGCTGAGATACAAGAAAAATATGAAAATTTTATTTCTATAAAAAAGGAATATATTGCACTCAATGTTACAATGTATGATTTTTTATTGTTGTCATTAGGGTTAAACTGATGAATCTACTATAAAATCTGAATATAATATTGAAAAAAGGTAAATATATGTATTATGAATTATTAAGATGAGGTATAATCCTTTTACTCTCACAATTATTATTCCAAAATTATTTATTACAATGAAATTAATAAATAATATTTTATTATTCAAGATAAATTTTAATCTTTAATAAAATATAATAGGAAACCTAAAAATCACATGATTCTATTTAAATTGATAAAGATATTTTTTCAAAGAAGATTATAGATTTAAGATCTAATCCTTTTAAAAATTTATATTCATTACATGGAAATAAAATATTGAATTATTAGATGACATTAATACATTAAATTAATATTATAGTATTCTTATAAAGGTTGAAAAATATTTGAGTCAAATTCATGGTAAAATAATTTCCATACATGAAAAATGAGTATTGGTAGTAATGGAGAAAAGCCTAAATTATATAGGAATTAATTTGTTCTAGGTGGTAAAAGAATAAATATACCTACAGTTAAATATTTTTATTATTATATTATTGAATATTATTTTCTAAATCCTAAATTTTATATTGTCAAGCATCTTTATTATTCAAAAGACTCTTCTAAATATATTTATGAAAACCCTACTAAAAAAAAGAGTGGGTTACCTAAGTCATTAGTTACTAACATTACTAGACCCAAAATCATATGGGAACCAAAAGATACATGCATTTGATATTTTGTAGGGGTGCACCATAGTACTTCATTGTTATATCATTAAGTGAATCACTAAAATATATGGATATTTATTATCTTTTTATTTTTAATCATTTATTTTACAAAGGATGATCAACATTGAAATAGTCCATTATTTAAAAAATACTTATATTTGGAACAATTAATATAACTAAAGTATTTTATTTTCCATTAAAACGTTTTATTTAGATTCTCTAACTATTTTATATAGGGGTACACAACTTTTAAGTGTTTTATCTTTTATTTTTACTAAAATTTATTTAAAAAAATTATATTTAAAATTCCATGATTTTTTTAATATATTAATTCTTAGTATTTTGGGGAGTTACTTTAAAATTATAACTTGAGTTTTATTATTTTATTACAATATATTGAATTAAATTGTTTAATACATATTTTTAATTCCATGAAAATCTATTTTTATTCATTCAAGAATTTTTTACATATTTTCATGGATCCTTGAATATAATATTTTATATTTTTGGAGGAAGCATGAGTTTAAGGGGGAGTTTATTTTAATGAATGTATTAAAAACATATTTTTCATACTATTCCCAATAACTATTTTATCTATATTTTTTTTAAAAGGGGAAGCGTTTTTTCAATTTTTTAAATCTTTTTTGATCTTACTTCTTGAAATTAACCATTAAAGGGGTAAATATATTTTATTAATTATATTATTTAATATTTTCATTAACACATCTTTTTGTTCCTTTAAAAATGGGAGAGATAAGGTTGGTAGAGAGTTTGTATGTTGTAATTATTAAAAAGGGGGATATTATTGAGTGGTTACATGCCATTCACATCTTGGTTTGGATTGGATAATTACTTCAACTAATTAATTGTTTTTATTAATAATTGTGTTTTTAGTGATTTTAGATTTAGTATACCTATCTCTTTATTTTATTTTAAAAGATCTAGTGATTGGATTCTTATGTTGTATATTCCATTGGAAATATAATAATATTATATTGATTTTATTTGTTTTTGTTGAAAGTTAACTCAGCTGTTTCAATTGGTAAAACATTATCTGAAGCTGTTATAAGTTTTTCAGTAAAAGTGTAACTTTTCATGATAATGTTTCCTATGTATTTTAGTTATATATCATGTCATAGTACATAAAATTATGTTAAAATATTACCCTTATATAGGTAATAAGTTTATAAATATTTCTTAGTTTTTAGGGAAGTCAAAAAATGACTCTTTTGTGATCTAAAAAATCACCAAATGTTCACTTATAGTTTATGGATTCTACAGTGTAAAGATTTGGATAGTTGTTGTTCTTTAATGATTGCATGAGATAAAAATATATAAATCATGAGAAACATGGTGTGTTGTAAATCCCTGATTTTTATATTTATTTTGTTTGTTTTATCAAAGGATGAAAAGGTTGTTTTTTTAGACACCAATATATCTTCAGTTCTGACATGTCTTTTTATGTTGATGTTTTTCCAAAATTTTATTGCACCAATTTTTTAAAAATATTTGGAGATGTTGAGTTTAGATTGAGTCTCTTATTTATGCATCATAAAGTAATCAAAATCACCTAAAACATTCTTCTATCCCAAAGCCTAAATTTGATTTTAAGTGGCTCCAAATCAGATAATTTTGTAATAAAAATCAATTTAATTTTTAGAAGGATTTTTACAACTTTTTTTTTGTCTAAAAGTAAGTTTCATATACCATATGTTGAAATGAAATGAACCATATATTTTTAAAAATTAAGATTCATCTACTATTATTTGGAATGGAATGAACCCTATGTTACTTTTGGGAAGCACATGTTCAGTCAAAAGAGAACCCTATGTTGTTATTGAAACAATAGTATGTTGTATGATTCTTCACAAATGAAAACACTACATTTTATAGAAATTGAAGAAGAGTGTCAATAATTTATACACAACATCCTAGAGGATAAAAAATAAGGTGTAGTGATATTATAAATCCTGTAGAAGTTGTTTTTATTGTAACCATAATGTGTCAACTTACTACATGAAATATCATGCTCCAAAAAGAGATATTACAACATGGTGTTCCTAGAACAAAGATGGAGAAAGATTCCCGCATGCATGAACATGGATCATTATTTGTTATTTAATCTCAAAATGCACACCACATGAAAATAATACCATGATGAATGTTGGATCATGATGTATTCAAGCTTAGAGTCTTTTGTGATAGAAAATATGGGATATCATTCTTTCCCTACTACATCATCACACCCAAAAGGTGGCAGCCACATATTTATACTATGTAAAATACTGTGAATAAGTTTTTATATGAAGATTATAATGGAATAATATGAGCTAGTGAACGTTATTGTTTGGATTTTAGACATGTGGCTACAAGGGAAATTATTATGATTCGTGCGAATATGTCACCTGTTAGAAATATTCTGGATATATGGATAGAAAGTTGAAGATGATGAATAGTGATATACATCACTAGAGGTTTGATTTCTTCCCTCATTATTCCCTGACAGTAATTTAAAAATATAATTAAATAGAATAAATATATGTCACATATTAATCATAAATAAATACTTAAATTTTTATGTGTATAAAATGCGGAGTATGGAGTTTGAGCAAGGTGAAGGTACTCTATTTTTCTCTATTATTGGTATTTTATGTTGCTTCTTTTTTATCTAGAAATTTTTAATGTTTTATAAATTGAAAAAATTCATGTTAAATTAATATGATTGTGATAAAAAACATTTGAAATGATTTTTTTTGTAGTACTTTGAGTGGAAAATAATGGGATTTTTTCTAAAAGCATTTCTATTAGAATAAAAAGGACAACTAGTTTTTTAAATTAAAATATTTAAATATAAATGGGGATAATGATTTTAGTTTTAAAGGATTATTTTGACCATTTTTAAGGAATATTTGAATAATTTTTTGAATTTGTTTTGTAGGATAGTTCAATGATGATAATATTTTGGATATATTATCGAGATAATTAATCAATTGTTTTGAATGTAATCATTATCTATTTATTCCATAGTTTAAAGAAGAAGGAAGTGATGATATGATATTCTTTGGGATATTTATGAATGACATTTAATCAATTTATTTTGAATATACCAAGGAGGTACTGCTTCTAAAACTACCTTAATATTATATAAATATATGTTAGATTATTAAATATATATATATATATATGGGTAGAGATATGAATACTATGTAAAAAATAATGTGTTAAAAAATATTCATATTGAAGCTTTATGATTTTGAAGAAAGGATTAAAATACTAAGTACCTCCATTATTCTCTTGAAGGTACCAGTAATAAAGCTAAAGCCAGTGGGCCAGGGATTTAAATTTTTTTATCATCGAAGCAATGTAACTTCATCACCTATAGTGATCGAATCCCCAATAGAGGTATGAGGATCTAATGTTAATATTTCAAATCATAAAAAATAAATAAAAAAGTATATAAATTGAATTGATGGTGAATTCGTCTTTTTGACATTTTTAAGGAGTGTTTCTTGAATTATTCGAGCTCAAACCCCTATAGATCATAAATATTTTTTTCATGAATCAGCATGGATGCTAATAATAAAATTTTGGGTGCTAGTGTAGAGATTTGATGATTCCATCATAATCATGATGATCACCACAATCTCATCCTTTTGATCCCTGTGTAGGAATGAATAAAAGGGGCATATCAAATTTGTGGGTATGAATAGTTCCCATCAAAAGTGTTCTATCCTTTTATTGTGAAAGGTAATTAACCAAAAAAGGTTCCCTAAACCACGTATAAGTAACACCTACTAAATAAGAAATAAGAAACATGTTATGATTAACTATCTGTATCATTGTTTTATTTATATTTTTATCACATATTTTTAATATATATTAATATATTACATGAAGAAACCAAACCATTAACTCAAATCATAGTCCCCAAATATAAAATGAACCATGAATTAAAATAATATTAGTTCATATAATAATTTTCCATGTATTTTTCTTAAATACTAGTAAATATTTTTAATAAATAAATACAACCCACTTAATCTATAATGGAATAATATTAATGAATTTGTTTATTCATTAGTGGTCATTAATTCTTGGACAACACTCGAACCACATAGTGGGGCCAATTGTTTCCTATAAAACTATTTTTCAGATTTGGGAAGACCATTGAATACACTATTGTGTGTGATCCACAAGTCCCTTATATCAATAGTAGTGAATACCATTCATAGACTAAGAACAGAGCATAACTGTAACACCACAAGATTTTATGAGAATTATTCTTTTTAATTTCATTTATTTCTTTTGTTGTACGGTTCACCAAGATTATCTTGCACTATACGCAACACCATATTGGCTTGTAGTATACACAAGACTATTCTTGGCTTGTGATGCACACAATTTCAAGTTCATTCGAATAAAATAAATTTTAAACAACACCAAGTATAGATTTTGATAAATTTATAACTAAACTATATTTTTAGTATGTTATAATAAAAACCAAATGAATCTTTCTCTACACGCAACCCTGACTTGGCTTGCATTACACGCAAGAGCGACCTTCCTCAATAGCATGTGTTGTACCCAATACCGAGTTTCACTAAACAATGATATATTGTCATAATATTATTATGAACTAGCCTTTATGGGTAGTATTAACCACGTTTTGAATTTTATATCGTTATAATTAATCTTACACATTTTCTAGAATGAGGTATGAGAACAAAATCATTTTTTCGAATAAATGATGTCTTTTTAAAAAAATGTAGTTTTGCCACCTTTTGATGCCACACCCATTTTAAATCTAATTTTGAAAAGTTTATAAGTTCAATTTTTCAAAAATAAACTTCTTCTTTTTAATCAGGATAAAAAAATTTACATTGGATAATGTTTAGATATTTTTTCTGACAACGTTCGTAATTTGATGAATAGTAAAAACACGCTAAATCTTACTTAAAAACAACTTTTTTCATCGAGATAATTTATATGGTTAAATCATAATAGTAAATTGTTTTAAAGTATAAATAGAATATATTTTTACCATTTAATATTATTTATGTAATTAGCATTAATTTTACATTGAATTCGTAGGTAAAATCCATTCAATCTTTTGCAATGTTTAAAACAAAAACCCATTTTTTCCGACAATGGGATTAATTTTAAATTAATTAATGCAACTTATGTGTTTTGAATTTGGATAAATTTATTCTATATTTGGAATCAGTAGATTCAAATTATGTTAATAGGTTAATTTTTATTTTTGGGCATTATGAATAGTAACGACGGTAAATTTTATTTACCGTAGTTAAAGGTAAATCGGGTAATTATGGGTAAATATAATATTATAAAATTATCCTAACACTTGTATTAATATAATTAGATGATTATATTTCATCCTAAAACATACTTGGGCCGAAATGAATTATATTACAACCCACTTGGATGTGATAAAGACATTTAATTTATTTTATTTAAAGGAAAGTAAAATATGTCTCACTCAAAATTTAATAATTAATGTATTTTTAATATAAGTTTATACAGAATATAAATTCAATTATAAATAATAATTTTAAAGCTAAAATATTTTTTAGTTTTTATGGTAATTTATTTGTAATTTTTAAGAAATATTTAATTACCTTAATAGCTTATAAATTAATGATGCAGCAATTATTTACTTAGTGAAAAATCAATAATATAGTTTTTATTATAGTAATAATACCCATAAAGAGGCCCAATAACTTGACCAAAAATTATTGGTAGAGTATATATATATCATAAGAATACAAGAGTCGACTTGGGGACCATTAGGAGCCGTATAAAATAGATTATGACATTTATATTATTTTAATTTAAATGATGTCAAGTTGTCACCTTCATAATTTAAAAAATATAACAATTTATATGTTGTAATTTTAAGATGATAAATTCGAGTAAAAGTATTATTATGAAATATATTAAATTTATATTAATCATAGTATTTAATTTATATTTTTTATGCATAACATAAGTATATTAAATAATTAAACAAAAATTATGTAGTGATTATTTTATAAAGAGAAATATCAAACAAATGGTATTAAAAATATTAAAATAACTTTTATATGAACTAATTAATGTTATCCACAAATTTTCAAGACTAATATAACATGTTAGGAGTCTATTAAATATTTGTGTTCAAATATATCCTCTTTTTGGATTTTATTTAAATTCCAATAAATGAATAGTGACAAAATTGACACTATGGTTATTTTATAAAAATAACATATTATAATATTGTTTAAAAATAACAAAAATATTTAAAAATTATAAATTGAAATTTATATGGTATAAAATTTAATAAAGTATAAAATTATAGATAATTCATAACACATAAGTAAGTATTTATAACAATTTAAAATTTAGAATTTTATTACCACAAATAAAATTAAATCGATTAAATAATGATAAATCAAGTTTATAAGCTTGAAAATAAATTACCAACATGTCTAAATCTTATTGGTTGATGGTATTACAACCATATATCATATAATATTTTGATTTTCATAATTTTTTGAGTTTTTTAAGTGGGTTTTGAGTTTATTGTAAATTTATATTTTAGAGGTTTCCAAAAGTGCCCCTCTCCTCTCTTATAAAAGGAACCTCCTTCCTCTCCTCCTCACACCACTTTGAGCCTTCAATCTCGTCCAACACCTGCCAATTTCTCTTTTCCACTTCTCTAGAAATATACTAGAGGTCTTGTTATTCTTCAAAGATCATCTTTAGTACCCTAAGTGGAGATTTAGAAGAGGCGCGTCGAAGAAGAGGTAATATCCTTTACCAATTCTTTCAAATTCATTTATTCTTCTACTTCATAATATTTTGTGGTTTCATAATAAAGTAATAACATTAGTATCACTCATATACTGATATGTTATTATAAATAATAACCAACCCTATTTCACCATCTATCCATCCTATGGAAAATTAAATCACTGTGCGTGCGTACGTACTGAATACCGTCTCCACGCTGTGGTGGAATATGTTTTTCCACCACCACCTTGCTTGCATGGGTATAATGGTGATAATAATAACTATATATGTTTATTATAACATGATACTAATTCTGAGATATTATATCATCCACTCTAATTCCATTCATTAATTATGGAAACGATATCATCACTCGTGCATACGTACGGATTACCGTCTCCACGACGCAATGAGATTCATTCTCCAAGATAACCATTCAAGAATGATTATAAACTATATATAATAAATAATCATTAAATACATGACATATCAATGATACTGTATTTATGTATATGTTATTTACTTACTTCCATTCAATTTAATAAGGAAACGAAAACGACGTTCATGCGTACGTATGACCTACCATCTCCATGAACGGTGTATTTCTTTCCATTTGTCGATATATTAAATATATGTATATTTTGAATATATATTATATATAAATCATGTTTTACATTCTTTAAGTAACTAGTCATGATCTATGTAATCATATGAATAATTACAAGTCAAAACACCAACGATAAATGAAATGATTTTACCCAAAACACAGCTTTAACATGGAATTAACAAATGAACGAGTAATATAAAGTCGTAAGTGAATCATATATGATATCATAAATATTTTTATGGTTCTTTTAAATGTTAATAATATGTTTAAACCCACTATACAGGAGTCTCGGAAACATTCGGATGAAATTGGACATAAGGTAAGGGATAATTTTGCAATCTCATTTTTATCCGAGATTACTTATACGTAAGTATTTACGAGGGTTATATTTTTCATCCATGTCCATAAAAATGTTTTTCATAAAGTTTTTAATATTATTCCATGTTTTTTTAAAGTCATGTTTACCACTATTTAACTTTTACATTGTGTTATGGAAGGAATATTTCTTTTGTTTACCATACGAGGAACTTTTTGACTTTTCCAAGAAAAGTATGAGGAGAATGTTTTTTTAACTTATATGGATTGAACAGATATTTACGGTTTCATAACACCTAATTTTTAGGAATCTTCCGACATAGGATTTCATGATTATTTTCAACAAAATACTTTTCTTTTAAAATTTCATGTCATTTTGTAAAAAGAAAATTATTTTGAAGAAGAAAGGATATTTTCCTCAAGAATTCATTTCAAGTATTTTGTCAAAACTATTTTCCATCTAAGATGACATTATTTAGTATGATTATGTTTCAAGTATAATGTATCTATTATTTACATGTTTTGATTCTTCTTATGATGAAATTATATCCTTTTGTTTTATATGGATTATGTTATGATGGGATGATGTTTATGAAACACATTTTATTCTTTGGGTTATGATGAATGATTAATGTTTATTTTGTGGCACAAGTAAGAATGATTTCATTATGAGATGGGTGGGACCTATATCCCCCTCTAATGCATTGGTTAAAGATTTATATCTCAAGAGATAGACATGGATGGAATGGAAAGTGAATCTAGTTCAATGATACAGGACTGGAACTACCAGTAAACTCGGTTCAGTAATGGACCTTGTCCACTATGATGGTCTTAACAACAATGCCTTGGCTAATATGGAAATCATAACATGTGATTAATGGTTTTCCACAATTACATGTTTTATTCCCATGATATTGTATCATGATTAATGTTCATTTATGATCTATGACTTATGTACTTCCATGTTTTATGTCATTGCTCAATATTTTGATGTTTATATTTTATGTTTTTACGTTCAAATGTTTATGGATTGTTTTATGTTCTCCATGTTTACCCTTACTGAGCATTTGAGATCACCCTTTTTATGTTTTATTTTCCTTAGGATATAAATAAAGATTTTTGTTAAAAAAAAGGGGAAGAACTTTATGGGATATGTTGAAGATATTTCACCATGATTAGAATATTTTTTTCCGAGTTTCCAAAGACACTAAACTAATACGGTCTTTGGGTGTCTGTTTTTGTTATGTATTAAGTATTCTGAAAAAGTAATGTATTGTATACGTACTTCAAGTTTGGGTCTCTACAATAAAAACTCATAGAGACCCCAAATTGGATAAGGAATAGTCATAGGAACAAATCCATCCCATGATCATGAACCATGTTATATAATCTCTTTGTCATGTGATATATAAAAAAATAAAGATGCACATCTTGTATCAACATCCATTATTCTTTTATTATTTTTTGATGTAACTAGATGGATTTACCTTCAACTACTATGGCCATGGATTTAAGTAATGTACTACCATCATGATCAATTAGGACTCTGATATCACTTCCTCAACTCAAAAGTGAAAAATTCTATCTTATATATTCAACCAATTCCATAAAACCAATGATGTACCCAATACATGATACCTATACGTGGCTTAAATGTCATGGTTTTCTATTCTCATCAATGTAAACAATAAAATGGAACACATTCATAATGATATCATGTCAGGAGACGGATACACTTGTTAATTGATAGGAAAAACCAATGACACCCAAAACATTTGATGTTCCTATTGGTGGGTCTATCTTAATGATCTCACCAACTAGAGATCACCAAGATAGAACTAAATTAGAAGAAGTATCAATACTTATGATCCCCCATCACCTGATAGTCTGACAACAATTGTGTCCAGTCAGTATGAGTTATCTAGACCATATTATATATGTTTTAGATTAATGTCATAGTATCTGAAGGTTCTCATTATTGCTTGGGAACTTATATAACCATTTTATATGATCAATAATCTATGGGCATTACTATTTAAATAGTGGATTTATAATATCAACATTATAATGGTAAATGAACATCCCACATAACTCACTGTATACATAACTTGGTAATCGAAGAGTTATTTTCATGTTGGGTCTAGGGAACCAAATATTAAAACACTCCCACTTGAAATAGGGACAAATTGATAACCTTCCTTGATAGATTTCACGTGATCTAATCATGTTTCTACAGAGTTATGTATTTAGACATGGTCATTCCATGTTTCCTATATGTGGAAATTATACAATTTCTACCATTAGCTCATCGAGTAAGACTCCTAAAAAAAAGATATCCAAAGTATATTCCTTTTTTCCACAATAAAAAATTGTCATATTAAATAGTACCAATAAAATAATTATCATAATGGTAAACCATTACTAACTAAGTGTTACTCCAAGAACTGGAATAAGTTGATTGGTATTATAGACCATTTATTTATATTCCATTGAATTGAAAATGCACTCATCATTTAAAAAAATGGACACAAATACCTTGAAATATCTTTTATTTAACATTAACTTAGCATGACTATGTTATTAGACTATATGTATGTAAAGGAAGAATAGTTTGTATCCCTTTGTAAATAGTATTCTTTTCTCTCTATAGACAAGGTATATATCCTTTATACCTACTCTAGTACAATTGGATAGTTCTGACTACATCCTATGCAGTTCTCTTGGATATAACTTATCTTTTCTTACCATAAATTATTTGTTTGAAATATTAGATATAGTATATAACCTGGAATACATGATTGATCCCTCAAAGAAGTGTATGAGATTTAGCTGACCATATTAATCTCTTCTTATGTCTATCACATGTCTTCTTGGAGAGAGTTATGCCATGTGACATTAGTAAAAATTATATTTATAATTTATTCAACTTGAAAATTTCAATACATTTTTAATATATGTACAATTCATTAGGTCTTGGCATATATAAGATCTACCATAGTAGATCTCGTTCCATTGAACATAAGATTCCACTTTAAGTATATCTATGGAGAATTAATTTCATTCTATTCTTAACCAATTATTAGACCAATACTTTTTTTCCATAGGTTACCAATCATATTTTACTTGGATGCCTATGGTACTCCCACTAACCTCTTACAAACACATAGCAAGTAATCATTACAAATTAATATTTTATGATCTTGTATCTTAAATTAATCCTAAACTAAAGTTTAGTAACTTTCATTCATTATTGGTATTCTATGGTGTCTCCATACTTTTAGGGTTTCATCATATATAAACATTCAATGATTGGTGATCTCAATATACAATTCTCAATAAAATGATCATATAAAGTACCCATGATTATTAAAATTCGAATGGACTTAGGCTTAATGACTTGGTGTTACGAGTTGAGCCTTATTGGTACCATAATTGTACCATCTATATATAGTTTCACTTGAATACCCACCGTAATATTCAAGATAATAATACCATATACTTTAATACATGGAATCCATTATGGATATTTTCAATATTATATGATTTCCATATACTGCATGTGTAATTCCCTGAAATTATTAAGAAAGAAAATTTAATTTGATAGTGTGCATGACACCCAACAAAAATCATGTAAGGGAATATAATATCCTGAGACCACAAAATATATTAATTTTTTAAATAAATTCAATATATAATAGAGTTTTCAAGGCACACGACACTACGTTAGTGTGTGTTGCACACAAAAATGACTTTATTCGATAGCTTACTCTATACAGAAGACTAATTTTTACCAAACAAAATATTATTAAAATATTATTATATAATACAATAAGACATAAACTAGACATTAAATTATAAGTTATGATTATTTTTATATAAATTATGAAAATTTATTTTTTATAGAAATATAAAATGATTTCATAGGTTACCAATTATTTAGAAATGTATATAAAATGAATTGAATATAAAAGAAATTCTTTTAAGGCCCCAAAGTAATTTTATCCTAATAAATGAAATTAATTACTATAAGTGAATGATATTAATGAAATAAATATATTATATCTCAAATAAAATACTTTTGGCATTCATCCAATAGATTCAACAATCATTATATAAGAACAAACCCTATATTACGTATAAAGAAGAAATATTTTTATAAAGGCAATTTTGCCACATTTTAAGGGCACGCCTATTTTAAATATTAATTTTGAATCTTCTAGAAATAAAATATGAAAAAATAAACTAATTTTTGAAATATAAATCTAAAAATTATTTTATGGTGATTTTTATTATTTTTTTGTGTAGTTTTATTTATTTTTTGATAAATAGTGAAAAATACCAAATTTTAATTGAAAACTACATTTTCAAAAAAATTATTTATATTTTTAAATTATATTTTGGTTTGGTTTAAAAGTAGAATTATATAAATTATTCATAAATTAATCCAATTTAGGTAATTGTAATAAATTTAACTTTGAAATTAAATGTAAAAACATAGCAAACGTTTGAATGTTATTACATTAAAAACCTGAATTGTCAACCCATATACGAAAATAAATTTTAAATTAATTTCTACCACTTACATTATTGAAATTTATAAAATTGTATTAAATATTTTAAATCATAATAATTCATAATTTCAAATATGTTATACTAAGTTTTTGAAAAATTAAATTAGTGAAAGTAATTAAAATTAATTACATCGATTAAGAGGAAAATTAGATTAAAAAGTGACTAAACCTTAATCTAATTGGAGAAAATGACCTATAAACTTGACCAATGATTGTTTCATGAAATATTTATACCCTATAATACCTTTTCTATAATTTGGTTCAATATTGGCTCCACCTTACTTGGAAAAGACATGGGTGAAATTTCCTTTCAAAAAATTTACAAGAATGTCACTCCACTATAAAAAGGAACTCACACCTCCCACTTCCTCACACCTCTAAAGAAACACTAGATAGACCAAAATATGACAAAAATATCTACCTAAAATACCTCTTGTAAACCCATAATCCTCACACTAGACATAAATCTATCAAAAGAACCATTTTGGTATAAACTAAAAGGAGTTACTCAAAAAACGAGGTAATATTCTTCAATGTGCCGTTATGTATTATTTGTTTCTCCACCCCTTAATTTATTATTATTAAATTAGTATATAGATACAATAGTATCCTAAATTTACAGAGATGTTTTTAAATTATTATTTTTACCTACAATTACACATACATACATCAAATGGGTAAAAAATTACCCATTCGTGTGTATAGTGAACTACCACCACACGAAACGACATCGTTCGTTTTTCATTTTACACATTTAAAGGTTTGGAATTATGATGGATATAGTGTTTTTATATGATATTTATGATATTTATGTTTTAATAATACCTATTTAATTCTAATATAACTCATACCTTCATGCTTTCCATTTTATGGTAATATGATAATATCATTTGTGGATGTATGGACTACTACATCTTCAAAGCAATGTGATTCTTTCACGCTATACATAAATGTATTAATAATGATTTTAATAAATATATGAAAAATATATGAAATAATTATTTTAATTTAATAATAAAATAAATATATTTACCATTTAATTTCATTTAATTAAATACAACAAGGAAATGGATGTAGCGTTCATGCGTACATAGGACTCCATGAATTTTACATATCATTTCCTATATCCAAATATTATGTACTGTTATGAATAAAAATATGATGAATATATATGATAATTTAATAATGTTTTAAATTATTTATATGATTAAATCATGATATAATTAATAGGAACAAAAAATAAAAAAACTAAAACTTACTCAAGAAAGTAATCCATTAACACCCAAAATAATGAAAAACATTAATGATTACTAACAAATGGATAACTATATATTATAATATGATCATATATGATGTAATAAATATTAATATGGTTCTATAATAAATTATTGAAATATAAAACAATTATAAAGGAGGTTAAAGGATGTTCACCTGAAAGTAAATACAAGGTAAGTGGTTTTTGTCTCATTTTTCTTTCTATGAGGAATACACCATTTTCACCATTTATTTCTTTTGTGGGGTTTATATAATTCCCATATTTTATTTCATATCATGAATTATATTATATTAATGGAATTTAAATGTTTTAATTTTTTATTAATTTTTAGGTCTTTGATGTTACTAATATTTTCATAACATTTTATATACTCCCTTTACTGATTTTATAGGAAATGTGCATAATTTTTGTGAAATATTAATGTATAAATATGAAATATAATTTTTGAGCACTATTTGAATTCATCCAGATTCAAGTCTATTTAATGTTTTAATAGTAACTATCACCCTACTAATCCAAATTGAATGTTTCTCATATTTTTGGATTCCTCATTCAATATACAACATTTCATTATAGGTAATCATGGGCCCATTATTCCATTTTAAGGGTCATATGATCCACACAAGAAGACCCAAAGAAACTGTGAAGAAACTGGACTAGCTATGAAGATTGACTTACTGGGATCAATTCATAATTCCAAATTATTTTTTTCTTCCAAAATATTCAGGGTATAATTCAATTCATCTTTGATAAAAATTTCAAGGCCCAACTCCAAAGACAAGGGGCCCAACAGATTCATTTTAACTAAACCCACCATTCTGGCTGGGAATTATAATCAGTAAAGTATTCATGACATGTCTCATGATCTGGTCATCAAATCAAGTTGATATTTTTCAAGGGGAAATAGGTTATATAGGAAGCCGAATTTGTTGAATAAATCATTTGGACTCTATGGCATATTCCTATGGATAAACCCATTCACATTTTCTCCTTCTAAAAAGTCTGGATTGAAATGGGAAGATTAACATTTTTTAATCAAACAGCCATAACTTTGGATCCATAAGTTAAAATGACTCCTAATTTTGAGAGTAGTCGAACAATATTAGTATCTACAACTTTAAAGAAGGAGATAACTTCATATTCGGCTTCCTGATTTACTAAAATGGTGATGTAAGTGCAGAGACAGATTGAGAATGCAAACAATCCACTTCCTTGAACTATAAATACATCCCCCTCCTCTCCTTCAAAAGAGTTTCCATTTCAGAATAGAGGATCACATATTGGCACGAAAAAATCCTTGCCAAGGTAATGGGAGGACCTTACATACTCAAGTTTTCACTTGATATACCCTTCCTCCTCTCTTTGTTTCCATTCACTTTTTTGTTCTTCATTATTGTAATCTTGTAAGTCTTTTCATTGTAATTCTATTTTAATGCGAGTTTCTTCTTAAGTATATCTTATTCTCATACACCATATGTAGATTAATATAAACTTTCTTAAAATATTTTATATATAGTTGAACCCCCTTCCCTTATTTTGTTTTCTCATTTAATCTAATGCTCTTTTTTAATTATCATCATTGTTTGTGTGTGCATCTATCGCATCAATATTTTATTATCCCTTTCTTTTTCTTATCTTATTAATTTATGATAATAATAATTATAACCAGATTAATAATAATTTCAATAGATTAGTAAATCTCTCATTGGGGTGAGTTATAATTTAGGTATGTTAAGCGATTGAGAGCTTTTGCTCGATGAATATTCTTTAAATTAACATTGTGTATGTTGGACTTAACATGTCATGGATTAATGAATTGCTTTGATTAACATAAGGATTCCATGGATTATTGTAACCATAAATACACTTCAAAAATAATGTAATGATTGATATTATAATCCTAGTTAAATTAATCCTTGGATTGAATCATTAACACTTAGGAATTCCAATCAACGTCAACCTGTGACATGGGTGTCAATTTAATGCAACATAAAGCAAGGGTTAAGGATATCACAAGCTTAAATACCTAATGATGAACTCACCACAATATTTATAAATTTTCTAAATCAATAATAATCAATCAATCATTTAATAATCACTTTAAACAAACCCCCCAATCATAATACAATCAACTAAAAACAATCGACTATTAAAAAGTATCATCACCGAGGATTCAACCCGAGTGATGTTATACACATTAGCAGAGCACCAGAACCATGAAATGTAGATAGGCAACAATCGACCTCACTTTCAAATGGATCCATTGCGGAGGATGGTGAAATTAAGTAGTCGTTAGTTTTTTTATTGTAAAAAACAAAAAAAAATTAAAAAAATTGAAAAAAAACACAAAGAAAACCCGCCTTCCTCTTTCTTCCCAAATATCTATGAATGCCCCGTAGCCTTCAAAAAAATCCCTCATATTTTTTTGACCCTGAAATTTTTTGAACACTTCTCCAACATAGGAAGAACATAAGGGATAATTAACTCATTCAAGAACATGTCCTTGTCCAACAAATTGAATTAGATATGTCCAATCCAAGGGAACAAAAACTTAAAGAAATTTCTTCCCTCGATATGAATTACCAACCTCTTGGTATTCAATATACAAACATAGAGGCTGACTTCGAACTCAAATCAGGTTTGATTCATCTTCTCCCTCATTTCCACGGGCTAGATAATGAGAACCCACATCTTCATCTTAAAGAGTTCCAAGTGGTGTGATCTACTAAGAAGCTTCAAGGGGTTTCTAAGGAACAAATCAGACATCGGGAATTCCAATTTTCCTTAGCTAACAAGGCTGATTAATGGATATATAACCTTCCTCCTAGTTCCATAATCGCATGTAATTACGTGAAGTGACACTTCTTTGAGAAATTCTTTCCTGCTTCTCATACTGCTTCTATCTAAAAAGAAATAAGTGGTATCTATCAATTCCCAAGTTATCACTCCATGAATACTGGGAGAGGTTCAAAAATCATGTTGCATCCAACCCACACCACCAAATCCCTGACCAAATCTTGATCCAATACTTCTATGAGGGGTTATTGGATTTGGAGATAACTCTCATTGATGCCGTAAGTGGAGGACTCTTGTTGATAAACAAGAGATCTCATAAGCAAAATGGTTACAAACACACAAAAATTCCATACTCGAGCACATGCTCAAGTAAAACAACTCTAAGAAAATCAATCCATATAGCCGAACAATATGACTGAGTGGATAAGTGAACTTACAGGTCTTGTGTGACAACTAGTTGTGGCTACCAAAGCACCAACCTCATATTCTCCCCAATTAATGTTTCTTGGACCAATCAAGAACTGTGGAATCTGTAGCTCCCCATATCATACAACTGATACATGTCCACAACTTCAAGAGGATCAATCTAATTCATCCGGACCATTGGAGCTCAATGCAGCATATGATCACCAGAACCCTAACCCACAATGATCAGGTCATTTTGTTAGAAACTTAAACTAAACCCATTATGAGCCCTTATCTTCAATATATAACCCTAACTTGAGATATGGGAATCCAATTTCTCATCCCCCTCAATACCCCCATCAAAACCCAAACCAGTTACAATATGGTCAAGGTGTTGGTACCTTCCAACAACCTTACCCTTTTGTTCTTCAAACTCAAGGGATCAATCCTCCTTTTCCTCCTCTAGGATTCCACTATCCCAGTGAGCCTTCCCAATTCCCAAACCAACACGATAGCTTTCCCAAGAACCAAAATCAAGGAAATCCCAATCAAGGACAAGCCTCTTATTCCAAGAAACCATGGGACAGTGAAGTTGAAGATCTTTCCTCTTTCACCAGTTCTAGCCTAAAGACCATTGAAACCCAAATTGGTCAACTTGCATCCCACCTAAGCCAACAACAAAAATCAAATTATTCCCAACTTCCATCTCAACCATTACCCAACCCTAAGGGTAATGTAAGTGAAATTGCACTTATATCGGGAAATCAAATTGCTATTCCTCAAGATAAGTCATCCAACCCCCCTTTGAATGTTGACCTAGAAAAAGAAAAGAAAAAGAAATGTGAAAATGAATCTGAATCCATTACCTCACCTCCTTCCATTCCACATAGGAACCCAATTCATTTTCCTGACACTATTTTTAATACAAATAAGTCATTTGAACCCGATCCTGAAATTCTCGACATGTTTAGATGTGTTGAGGTGAACATTCCCCTCTTAGATACCATTAATAAAATTCCTATGTATGACAAGTTTCTCAAGGAGTTTGGCACCCATAAGAGGAAACTTATAACCTTTTAAAATGTTTCAAACCTAGAGTCTATACCCATTAAGTGAAATGACCCTATGACCTTTACAATTCCATGCCAAATAGAAAGTTCTAACATCGATGATGCACTCATAGACCTAGGAGCCTCAATTAATTTCATACCCAAATCTATATTCCCCACCCTTGTTCTAGGTCACATACATCCAACGGTTGTTTTCATCCAATTATCCAATTTAATCATAGCCAGTCCTGATGGAATAATTGAGGATTTCCTTGTTTGAGTCAATGATCTTATCTTCCCAGATGACATCTATGTATTTGACATAGAAGGTGAGACAAATTCTTTCCAATCTCCTCTGATTCAAGGATGACCATTCCTCATGAAATCTAAAACCAAAATTTATGTCTATGTTGGAATATTATCCATGGAATTTGGTGACCAACTGGTCATGTTCAATATTTTTTCAATACATGTGATAACCATTAGAGAATCAATCTGTATTCTCTATCCATGCTTCTGAAGGTCTCTCTGAGAGTGTTTTTAATCCCAATCACTCATGTTTCTCTTGTTCTAATCATAGAGGAGTTTTTGAATATTGCATCATCATTAACAAATTCATAAATAGAGAAGTTGTTGTTGACATTACAAATGAAAACTCCATTTATCTAAAGGATATTGAAAACTCTTTGGAATCCAAACTCACCTCTGAAATCCACAGCTCTAACTTGTATGGTAATGGGGAAAATAAACAAGATTTTTTATTTTTTGATTCAAATATGATTATCCAACATTCATCATTTCTTATCTATTATTATGAAAATTCTGTTATATGTGAGGTGAACCCTGAAGCAATGTGTTTATATTGTCTTGATTGTAATGATGTTTGTGATATTTGTTCCTTAATTAATAAAGTGATCACTGTTGAGGTTGAAATTGACCATTCTTTGGCGAACAAAATTTATATAAAGGATATTGAAAATTTTATTCAGTTTTATGAATTCACTGATCCTCATTACTCTACATCAGTAAGTGATGAAATAAATGATTCAAAAACAATTGGGATCTCATACTATGGTTTTATGTTATTTGAAACTTACATAAATCAACCATCAGAACTGAGACATCTCCCTAAATTTGCAAGAATAGAAAAACATCAATTTGTTGATAAAATCATTCCTCACGTTGAAGACCAAAGGGAGGATAGTCATATTCTCTTTCCACCCCCATTTAATTGAAATCAAAATAACAAGGAAGAGAAGAAATTATCCAATGAATCATCAGGCCTCCCAACAGAGAAGTACTTATGGAAGCATACTGGAGTTGATAAAATACTGTGGCCACAATCTAACTATGAGTAGTCAACTTCAATTTTCCAGTTGTAGAAAAATAAATGCAGCGCTTTTTGGGAGGCAACCCATGTTTTCTTTTACTTTTATGAAATTTTAATATATTTTGAGTTTCTCATTAATGGATAATGGTTTTTCATTTTTAGGTAACATCCCAAATGAGGCACATCAACTTCCACTATCCCGCCACTGGATAGAGATAGTGACCCACCAAATCCAACCTAGGGGGAACCTCTTTCCCTTTAACTCTCTCTTTATCTCTTCTTCCTGCTTCTCTCTCTACCTTTTTCTTTTTCTTCATCTATATTTTATTTTTATACCACTTTCTTCATCAAACCCTTTCTTTTTATCTTTCTCTTTTTTGTGGGTGTGTCTTTATAAAAAACAAAAAAACCTTAAAAACTAAAAAAAGAATCATTTAAAAATATATATATGAAAAACTAAGAGTCACAATTACTCACATTCCAATTTTTAAATTTTTTACAACCATTTTGGTTAGTCAAAAGACATGGTTTCACCTTAAACATTTTTTGGTTTCTTCATAAATATGGATAAAGAATATTTTGTCAAAACCAACAAATTTTGAATGATCAATTTTTTATTTGGAAAATGATTTTTCCCAACCGTGTGGAACAACATTTTATTTCATGCCAAGGCTACCTACGACCATCAATTCAAAATGTCTGTTTTCACCCCAATTTGTGAGTCTTGAGTTTGTGGAACTTCGAGCTAAATTTGGAACATTGGTGTGCATTAATATGATATAGACATTTCTGAACCCTATGAGAATTATAATAGCCAAATAGCCTCCCATTAACCATACATTAATCCTCATTTTGCAAGACCCTTAGATCATATGAAAAAATTTTATTTGATAGCCACATTACAAGCCCAATACCTTATCCCACCCAATATCAAAATGGATTTTTATTGCATATTTTTTTGAAATTTAAGTGTGGGGGGAATGGATTTCATTTTTTGGGTTCACTTTTATTAATTTTCAATGAGTTATAATATGATTGAGGGAAATCATCCATTTTTGTGTGGAGGATAGGTTGTTAATAAATGAGTTTTGCAGAATTTAATGTAATTTAATTTATGTAATTTTGTAAATGTTATTTACAAGTGTTTAAAAAAATAAAAAAATCAAAAAATAAACCGAAAAAATGGGTTGTGTCTTGGATAGGTCTAAAATCACTCTGTTTAAACCTTTGATCTTGTTATAACTATTGCAATTAGTTCCATGGGGAGATCGATCATGGGTTGGGATATGAGTGTGAGATCTTTTATCTAGTTCAAATTTTGAAAAGTGAAAAAAAGAGAGGAAAAGAAAAAAAGAACACTTATGTCATTGGGAGAATTTTTTGGTTTTTTAAATATTTCATCTTCTAATACCATTCAAATTTTCTTCCTATCTTATGTATTTATTCAAAAAATCATTCCCTTGTAAATATGTTTTTCTATTTCCTTTCATTCCTTATTTCAAAAAAAGTGTATTTATTTTTCCATGTTGGTATTTTACCCCCTTTTACTATCTTTTGGATATCATCTTCCTACCGTCCTATAGCCACAAAGAAACCCTAAAAATACCTCTTTATTTTTGAGCACTTTAAGATAGGGAGTGGAAGTTGAGAGTTCTTTCAAACTCTATGATTTTCACTTTTGGTTGGTGAATAAATGAAAGTCCATAAATTAATTTTATCATCTTGAGAGGAGTAATTTTTGTGTGCCACAATTTTCCATTTCTAAATTTGAACATGAAAAAATGAATTGTTTTTTGGAACAATGTTTCTATAAAAACTTGTGTTGGAATTCGATATGGATGAGTGAAATTGTCTAAACCTCCTCTTATTGGGGAAAAAAAAATTTAATATTTTTTGGTGAGTGAAAATGATTTTGTCATTATTTTATTTTTGTTGCACATGAGGACATGAACAAGCTTAAGTGTGGGGGGGTTGATGTTTTTAATATTTTCATAACTTTCTATATACTCCCTTTACTTATTTTATAATAAATGTGCATAATTGTTGTGAAATATTAATGTATAAATATTAAATATATTTTTGACCACAATTTGTATTCATCTAGATTCAAGTATGTATAATTTTTTAATAATAGCTATCACTATATGGATCCAAATTGAATGTTTTATGTTTTTAGGTTTCCCCATTCAATATAAAACATTTAATTAGAAGAAATCATGGGCCAATTATTCCATTTTAAGGGTCATATGGTCCACACAAGAAGACCCAAAGAAACACTGAAGAAACTGAACCAGCTATCAAGATTGAATTACTGGGCTCAATACATAATTACAAATTATTTTATTAATCTACAATGTTCGGGGGGAAATTTAATTAATCTTTGATAAACATTTCAAGGCCCAACTCCAAATACAAGTGGCCAAAATGATTCATTTAAACTCAGCCCACCATTCAGGACGGGAATTAAAAATAGTACAGTATTTATGACATGGATCCTGATCTATTCATCAAATCAAGTTGTGATTTTTAGTGTAAAAGAGGACATATAGGTGGTCTAATTTTCTGAAGAAATCATTAAGATTTGATGTAATCTTCCTATTAATAACCCTATTCACATTTTTAACTTCTAACAAGTATGGATTGAAATGGACAAATTAACATTGTTATATCAAACATCCATAACATTTGATCTATAAGTCCAATTACCTACAAATTTTTAGAGTAGTCAGCCAAAATTATTATCTACAACTTTAAATAAAGAGATATCTAGATATTCAGTTGTCTAAATTATTAAAATGGCAATGTAAGTGGAGGTACAGATTGGGAATGAAAATAGTCCACTTCCTTGGGCTATAAATATATCCCCTCCTCTCCTTCAAAAGAGTTGGCATTTCAGAAGGCAAGAGCACATGTTGGTATGACCAAATCCTTTATAAGTTATTTGGAGGACCTTCCATACTCAATTTTTCACTTAATATACCCTTCATCTTCTCTTTGTTTCCTTTTACTTTTGTGTTCTTTATTATTGTAATATTGTAAGTCTTTTCTTTGTAATTATGTTTTAATGCAAGTTTCTTCTTATTTATATCCTATTCTCATACACCTTCTATTGTTTAATATTAATGTTCTTAAAATATTTTAAATACAATTAAATACCCTTCACTTATTTGTCTTTCTCATTCAATCTAAAGTTCCTTTTTAATTATCATCATCATTTGTGTGTGTGTTCGTCGCACCAATATTTTCTTATCCCGTTATTATTCTTATCTTCTTAATTTATCATCCTAATAATTATAACCACATTAATAATCATTTCAATGGATGAGTAAATCTCTCATTGGGGTGAGTTATAATTTAGGTATGTTAAGAGATTGAGATATTTTTCTCGATGAATGTTCTTTAAAATTATATTGTGTATATTGGACTAAACATGTCATGGATTAATGACTTGTTTTGTTTAACGTATGAATTCCAATGATTATTGGAACCATAAATACACTACCACAATAAATTAATGATTGAGATTAGAATACTTATTAAATTTAGGTTTGGATTAAAGCCTTAACACTTAGGAATTCCAACCAACAACAACTTGTTACATGGGTGTTAATTTAATGCAATATAAAGCAAGGATCAAAAATATAACAAGATTAAATACCTAATGATGAACTCCCCCTATATTTATAAATTTTTTAAATCAATATTAATCAATCAATCATTTCATAAGCTCTGCGAACAACCCACCCCCCCCCCCCAATAATAATACAATCAACTAAAAACAATCTATTATTAAAAATTATCATCACTGAGAATTCGACTCAAGTGAAACTATACACATTAGCAGAGCACTAGAACCTTGACTGGTCGATAGGCGACAATTATCCATGCTTTTATTCTTCGAATTCAAATGTTACCACAATGGTAAATGACTTTTTCCCAATTTCCATTCTTTGAGGAATACTTTATTATTGTGAACATAACTTATTATATTGGTGTACATAATTACACATTGACATGTAATATAATGAATACTTATTTCTTCATGTCATTTTTAGTTTTAATTTGAATTATTTCATCTAAGGGGATTTACATTTAAAGTTACCAAGTGGAAAATAATTTCTTAACAGAATTCTTTTTCATTGGGTTATATTACTTTGTCATTATCATAAATATTATATGATTATGTGTATAATTATTAAGACTATATATTGATGTATTTAGAATTCCATTATGTGAATTTATAGTTGATATAGAAAATCTAATCATTAATGTTTTCCAACTTCAACATTAAGTCCTTTTCAGGGGTTTACTTTACAATTTCTTTTTATTCATGTTTTTTGCACTAGACTTTCCATTAGATGGAATTATTAGATCATTGTTAAATAAACACTTTAATTTTATTATCCTTTAGTTTTTCATGACATTTTTCAAGTAATAATACCATTTTTAAACTCTTTGGTAATTAACAGGTTTTATAAAATGTTTTTAAGAAGACCCAACTTTATTTTTCTCCTTAGTTGGAGAACTTATTTTCATCTAAAAACATTTTTGCCTAAAAAGGTTTTTAAAAATGATTTTACCCATTCCAAAATTAATGAGTAAAAAACTTTTACACTTTTTTCTTTTAAAAATGTTTTCAAAGGAATCTCCTTATAATTTTCCAAAAAAGGTTGTTTTTTACCTATTTAACTTAAAAAAGGAATGTTATTTTTTACCTTGTATAACATGTTGGTATTTACCCACTGTCATTTCATTGAAGCTACATTTTTAAGTGTAAATGGATTTTTAAAGAAATTGTTTTTAAAAGTTATTTTAAAGGAAAATTATAAATCCCCGACCTTAAACCTTACTTAATATTGAATTAAATGAATAATTCACATTGAGGATCTTTTCAGGTTTAGAGTTTCAGAGAATTTGGTCAAAACTATTACATCTCAAAATATTACATAATAGAAACTTCCACTAAGTTTCCATAACATAAAAAAAACTTCAAAAGAAACATGTCTAGTTCCATGTTTAAGATAACATGTCTTTCCTTGATCCCATCCTTGACCCTATTCATCTTTAAGTCCTGTGGAAAACATTTCAAAAACTTGGGATGAGCATAAAATGCCCAGTAAAGGATACGCAAAGAAGAAAAACTGTTAGTTTTTCCAAAACAACAAGTAAACCATGAATACTTTACCAAAGTAATAATTTTCACCTTTATGAAGTAGTAAAAACTCTTCACTGAATAAAAGACCATTACTTACCCCTTTGTATCCAAAATATTACCATAAAACCCATGTAAAGAACACATAACATATATAGGTAACTTGAGACATAAACATATTAAGTGGAATAACCATAAGGTATAATTCCACACATATCACTTAATGGAATATCCATTCGGCCAACTTCCATACATACTTAATGGAATAGGCATACGGCCGACTTCCATACCCAATGCATTGGAGGTTATAACGTAACCACCCGTCCTGGTATTCACGGCACCACTCGTCATATGGTTTATCACGTAACCACCAGTAAAATGTCCAAGTACCATAATTACACATAAAATATTGAAAATATAATCATTTCAATAACAACATTTCATTTTCAATCACAATAAGTAATTCCAAGATATTGAATTAAGCAATCCATTTTCAAAAACCATTTAAAAGAGATTTTTGAATCAAAGTGTCCCATACCACTTTGAAGCTTTTAATGGAATTATAATTTTAAAACATTAATGTCCATATAAATAAATACTGAAAACCATTTTGAAAACATGGACGTTAAAGATAAATATTTAGAATAATAAATCTTTAAAACATTTAAAACGATATTTTTGTTAAATAGTTTTTAACAAAATGAGAGACTATTGAATACAAATAATAGTGGAATAACATTTAATCCGAACATTATAATATCATGAGAATAAAGGGATTCATGATATAATATGTCAAAGGACAGTATACACACCATATAAGAGTGAATTGGTGCATAACAACAATGAAGTCTTAAAAGAAATGTAAAATGAGATAAAATCCATTATAAAGAAGGTATCCTTAAATTAAGGTTAAATCAATCACATAATTATGTGTGACAAATATAAATACACCCAATATAAGTGGATATTAAGTGTAAAACAATCAAAGGTCATTCACACATATTCAATCGATGACATATTCAATAACTACATGTTGAACCAAAAGAAATCGAAATTGGGTTAAGAAGTTCCCTTGGTGAAATTCGACAGCCGAACGACGTCACATAAAATTTTACAAAAAGGGTTGATGAGAGAGATAAAGGGTATCTCATCACTTGGACATAAAATTTACATAAATAAGGACATAGAATAACATATCCCAACATAATAGTATGTGAATTAAAATACATAACAAAAAAAGTCTTTTAAAAGAGGAGGGTGAAAGGTCCCCTTACCGAGTTGGGTAACTTTCGAAAAGTACACCCCATGGAAGAAGGGCATACAATGAAGATGTAAACACCCATAAATGAAATTATAATACAAAAAGTGTATAATAATGGGCAGTACATACACCAATAAAAGTAAATAGTGGCAAATGTAGCATAAATTTCACGGGAATAAAAGTGAGAAGAAAAATCCCTTACGAAAACTCGGCAGCCTAACATTTCCACTTAAAGCTTCCAAAAATGGATTTATGAGATCAAATAGGGTCTCTCATAATATGAACAAAAAAAGTAAAGTATGAGTAATATAATAGAACATCCCCCATCATAACAAAGAGGATCTTAAAAGAAGTTACATAAAGGAGAGTACTTAAAAAGAAAGAGAGAGGTTAGATCTCTTACGAAAATTCGGCAGCCTAACGACACCACTCAAAACTTCAAAAATGGATTGATGAGAGAGAATAGGGTCTCTCATCATATGAACATAAAATTTACAGTAGTATTAATATAAAATAACATCCCAATCATAATAAAGATGATCTTAAAAGGAATGACATAAAAGAGTGTACTTAAAAAGAAAGAGAGGAGTATGATCCCTTACCTCGGGTCCGACTTGACTCGATCATTCTTTAACGTCCTAAATAATAAACTTGAGTTAATTTCTATTTTCTTAAGAACCTTTTTAGGTTAATTATGCCTTTTATATCACTTATTTCCATTTTATAAACATTATGTAATCATTTAAGTTAATAATGTTTGTTTTGTCGATATTTGGTTCTTAAGTCGAAAGTGAACTTCTTACAATTACATGTTTTTCGTGTGGTCAAAGGTTCATTATATCCAGAATGATATTCATGATTTTGATATCATATATATCACATATATCCAGAATATAAATGTATTTATAATATTACATAATCATTTAGAGGTAAGAAATGAAATGCACCGTTCATGGAGATGATAAGCCGTACGTACGCATGAACGCTACATTCATTTCTTTGTCATATTAATGGAATTAAAACTAAATGAGAGGTATGTATATTTTAATTCCATATTTATATTAATCATTTAAATGTAACATAAATTATATATATCCATTATAAATAAGTACTTATAATAGTACATTACATTTGGGGATAAGAAATGAAATGCACCGTTCATGGAGACGGTGAGCCGTACGTACGCATGAACGCTACTTTCATTTCAATATCATAAATTAATGGAATGAAATAATAATTATATATAGGTATATTATAATTCCAGTATAAAATCATATATAATAACTTTAAATCCATCCTTTATACGTCCCACATATGGCATTAATGAATCACATCACTTTGAGGGGGTAGTAGTCCGCACTTCCTTAAATGAAGATATCGTGTTTACCCATAATAGAAACCATAAAGGTATGACATAAATGAAAAATACAGAATATTAAGTAAAACATAAAAATATTATATATCATATATAAATATAGTGACATCTTAATGGCCACCTTTGAAGGTGTTATATGAGTTTTGAACAATCATCGTTTCGTGAGGCAGAAATTCGCCATTCACGGAAACAGTATGTTATTTAACCATTAGATGTAGGTGTGTGTAAGTGTAGCTCGAATCCTTCTTATAAAAAAATCCTAGTATATTGAAGATATTGGATTTGTTACAAAAGAAATGAATAAAAAGTGTTTAAGGTGTTGGAGAGGCAAAATAAAACAAAAGGACTCAAGTGAAGACATTACCTTAAAATCGGGTAACTCCCTTTGGTTTGAGCTCAAAGGCTTCCTTGGGAAGACTTCTGCCAAAAGTGAGGCTTCACAGAGTAATATTGGGAAGTGGAGAGGAAAAATGGGAAGGTTTTGGCTGAGCCAAAGGATTTCGGAGTATGGGTAAGGAGGTAGAGGTGGGGGCCTTTTATAAGAGGAGAGGAGGGGCACTCTTGTAAAGTTAGAAAATGTTACTTTATTTTCAAATGGGTTTCGGATTTTAAAGGTCCCACATTGATGTATTTCAAGGATAAGGTGATAAGGGTTCTAAATCAACTCATCCAATAGGTTTTGGACATGTGTAGGTCTTAGATAATACATTATTGTTCCATTTTATTTAAATTGTTAAATAATGAGGTCATCACTGCATCATCATGATGTCATAAATAATTTAATTTATTTAATGTATAAAAATTATAAACAAAATACTATGATGTTGTAAATGTTTTTAGCGTTCCAATGACTATTTAAGGGAAAACATATGACTTGTATAACCCCATGTAAAAATTGTTTTAGTAAAACATCTCATGTTTGTGTCATTTTTACTTTAACATTAAATAAAAAGATATTTATGTCACTTTCCAACCAAAGTGGCTCCATGGGGTCCCCAAGTTGACCCATGGATTTTCTTGGTCGGCCATGACACATCCAATGAGGGTAGGACATGTTTCTAGGTCATTTCATTTTATTAAAACATTATTCTTACCATAAACTACACTAATTACCTCTAATCACGATTAAAAACTTAATAAGTTACTATTCACCAAAAAATTATTTTTATCCTATTGAACCACATTTTACTTCTTAATGACAACCATGTATGTCGGATTTTTGAAATTCAAAACACAAGGATGCAAAATTTCATTTAAACGAAAAAATCATTTTTTTAAGTACCACTTAGTGGTTTCACTATTCATCAAAAATTAACGTTTTTCAGAAAAATACCAAAAATTCACCCTAAGATATATTTGATATTCCGAATTCAAAAATGAAGACTATTTTACAAAATTCAAAACATATAAGTCACATTAATTAATTTAATAATTAATTCCCGCTGTCAGAGCAAATAGCGCGTTTTTATGAAACAATAAGTATCAAAAGATTGACACTAGTTTAAGTCTGATTTCAAAGTGAAATTAATTCCAATGACCACTATTGGACTTAATGGTAAAAATATATTCTAATTTCACTTTAAAACCAATTCAAAATATAATCTAATCATATAAATAAATTATAATAAAAAGAGGCTTTGAATTAAAATACAACATTTTACACTATTCATTAAAAAAATGAACTTTATCGGAAAGATACCAAAAATTTACACAAAGTAAATTTTGATGTCCCAATTCTTAAGAAGAGTTTTATTTGGTCTAATAGAATGTATAATAGTGAACAAAACTATATTTAATGACGGTTTTCCATCAAAAGGCTATAAGTGAACCTTTAGTGAAAACTAGGGCATATACGCCTAAAATTGAATTCTTTCCGTATTTTAAGCCTTTATCTTTTATTGGATAAATGTAAAAACATTTAAAAACATATATAATCATATTTTAGTTATTTCTATCCATTCCCGCCAATAAAACGGCTACATGTTAACTACCATTTAAAATAATATTATTTTATTATTAGAGTGCAATGTAAGGTTCCCAAGAAACTCGTTGTTGCGTGTTGGGTACGCCATCGAGCATAGCGTCCCCTTTAAAGTCATATTAATATTTTATTCACAAATATGGATAAATATAAAAATTTCATATTATTTATTTACCTGGGGTGCTACATCCTTCCTCCCTTTTGGGAATTGCATCCTCGCAATTTTAAAATTGAGCTTGGAAACATCCTTGAAAGTCCCACATCGGAACAAGAGTCGGTAAAACAATCACTTTAAAATAAAGGAAGATAAGTACAGAGGTCACCCAAGTTAACCCATACTAGGATTCCATGTAGAAAAATATGGACATGGAAGAAAAATCAAAGGGTCATGTTCTTGAGGGAGAGTGATAGTAAGCATGTCTAGGAGAAAGTTAACCATTAGAAAATCACAAACTTGTGATGGGTTAAACGGTATTCGATTCCCCGGTAGGAAATGTTAATAGACAATATTTTTATTTTAAGTTACTTTTTATTGAGGAATTTATTCATAAGGAAACATAATCAATTATCATGTTGACTTTCAACTTTTACTAGATTCCTTAATCAAACTCATATTTTTTCCAAAAGACGAGTATTTAGGAAGACTTGCTCGCATTAAGAGTACTATAATAAACTTCTAGAGAATCACCTAATCCACCAAAGAGAACTATATACTTCCCATGTCTTTAGGATTTAACCAAAACCAAAACCAAAAAGGTTAGTACAAGGTCAGATAATCCAGAAAAGGATAACCCTTTAAAAAGAAAATCTATGCTTAATCTCCAAAATTTGTCCAACAAAACCCAATGTCCAATGAGGGCTATTCGATAAACAATTTGTCCATAAAATTCTTCAAAGTAAACCAATATAAGATTGAAACCCAAATATTTGAAGGATTTAGTCACATAGTCTTCCAAGTTAAATCGTAACATTTATCTCCAAACAACATCAGTTGCTCTTAATGTATCGTATTGAAAATTAATTAACCTAATCACATATCCTCCATTATAGGTTAATAACTTTCCATAGATAACCCAAAATCAACTTACTCTTAATTAATAAAATCATATAACTAAAAAAGAATCAGTCAAACTAACCAGAGACTTCACGTAGTCCAGTGGTAGGTGATAAATATCAGTCGCACTTTGGTTGTGGGTTCGATTCCCGCAGCTTTGTCCGACGCAACGGGTTGTCACACGATCTACATGTTGTCCTTTTTCCAAAACTATATAATTATTAAAACATTCAAAAAAACGAGATAAAATTTTCAAAAATAATCATAACATATTTTAACCTCAATTTTATCTCATGCCTTTCATTTTCCATTATAATATATAAAAACCCATAATTACCTCCAAAGTAAGGATCATATAAACCCTAATGTTTACCTTTATAATTATTACCTGAACTTCCACATCGATTGGTCATCTCGTACATGATGCATTACAGAACATACCAAGGTACAAGTGGTCGATCATGACTCCTTGATAGTTGGATTAGAACAACCATGAGTTTCCTCATTGAATACCCCATTTCATCCAGTCTCTTAATCAGAGAACCACCACATTTTCCTTCAAACCTATTGTCACTTTGGTGCTTGATAGATCCATCCATTCACTAAAAACAGAAATGTTAGTGTGAGTATATCAACAAAACCATCATGTACTAATGAGGAAGGTAAACACGAAGATATACTTACTCATTCACTTTATCTAAAACCAGGACACTTTCTGAAATTCTAACCATTATGGTAATGTCACGTATGCTTAAAGAATACCCAAACCTCTAAAGTTATCTAAACCGACCTTTGATATCAACTACAAAGCCCCAACCTTAAACCTTACTTAATATTGAATTAAATGAATAATTCACATTGAGGATCTTTTCAGGTTTAGAGTTTTAGAGAATTAGTTCAAAACTATTACATCTCAAAATATTACATAGTAGACACTTCTACTAAGTTTCCATAACATAAAAAAAACTTAAAAAGAAACATGTCTAGTTCCATGTTTAAGATAACATGTCTTTCCTTGATCCCATCCTTGACCCTATTCATCTTTAAGTCCTGTGGAAAACATTTCAAAAACTTGGGATGAGCATAAAAAGCCCAGTAAAGGATACACAAAGAAGGAAAACTGTTAGTTTTTCCAAAACAACAAGTAAACCATGAGTACTTTACCAAAGTAATACTTCTCACCTTTATGAAGTAGTAAAAACTCTTCACTGAATAAAATACCATTACTTACCCTTTTGTAACCAAAATATTACCATAAAACCCATGTAAAGAACACATATCATATAAAGGTAACTTGAGACATAAACATATTAAGTGGAATAACCATAAGGTATACTTCCACACATATCACTTAATGGAATAGCCATTCATCCAACTTCCATACATACTTAATGGAATAGCCATACGGCCGACTTCCATACCCAATGCATTGGAGGTTATAACGTAACCACCCATCTTGGTATTCACAGCACCACCCGTCATATGGTTTATCACGTAACCACCCGTAAAATGTCCAAGTACCATCATTAAACATAAAATATTGAAAATATAATCATTTAAATAACAACATTTCATTTTCAATCACAATAAGTAATTCGAAGATATTGAATTAAGCAATCCATTTTCAAAAACCATTTAAAAGAGATTTTTGAATCAAAGTGTCCCATACAAATTTGAAGCTTTTAATGGAATTATAATTTTAAAACATTAATGTCCATATAAATAAATACTGAAAACCATTTTGAAAACATGGACATTAAAGATAAAGATTTAGAATAATAAATCTTTAAAACATTTAAAACGATATTTTTGTTAAATAGTTTTTAACAAAATGAGAGACTCTTGAATACAAATAATAGCAGAATAACATTTAATCCGAACATTATAATATCATGAGAATAAAGGGATTCATAATATAATATGTCAAAGGACAGTATACACACCATATAAGAGTGAATTGGTGCATAACAACAATGAAGTCTTAAAAGAAATGTAAAATGAGATGAAATCCATTATAAAGAAGGTATCCTTAAATTAAGGTTAAATAAATCACATAATTATGTGTGAAAAATATAAATACACCCAATATAAGTGGATATTAAGTGTAAAACAATAAAAGGTCATTCACACATATTCAATCGATGACATATTCAATAACTACATGTTGAACCCAAAGAAATCGAAATTGGGTTAAGAAGTTCCCTTGGTGAAATTCGACAACCCAACGACGTCACATAAAATTTTACAAAAAGGGTTGATGAGAGAGATAAAGGGTATCTAATCACTTGGACATAAAATTTACATAAATAAGGGTATAGAAGAACATATCCCAACATAATAGTATGTGAATTTAAAGACATAACAAAAGAATTCTTTTAAAAGAGGAGGGTGAAAGGTCCCCTTACTGAGTTGGGTAACTTTCGAAAAGTACACCCCATGGAAGAAGGGAATACAATGAAGATGTAAACACCCATAAATGAAATTATACTACAAAAAGTGTATAATAATGGTCAGTACATACACCACTCAAAGGAAATAGTGGCAAATGTAGCATAAATTTCACGGGAATAAAAGTGAGAAGAAAAATCCCTTGCGAAAAATTGGCAGCCTAACGGCGCCACTTAAAGCTTCCAAAAATGGATTTATGAGATCAAATAGGGTCTCTCATAATAAGAACAAAAAAAGTAAATTATTAGTAATATAAAAGAACATCCCCCGTCATAACAAATAGGAGCTTAAAAGAAGTTACATAAAGGAGAGTACTTAAAAAGAAAGAGAGAGGTTAGATCTCTTACGAAAATTCGGCAGCCTAACGGCACCACTCAAAACTTCCAAAATGGGTTGATTAGAGAGAATAGGGTCTCTCATCATATGAAAATAAAAGGTACAGTAGGATTAATATAAAATAAAATCCCAATCATAATAAAGATGATCTTAAAAGGAATGACATAAAAGAGTGTACTTAAAAAGAAAGAGAGGAGTAGGATCCCTTACCTCGGGTCTGACTTGACTCAATCGTTCCTTAACGTCCTGAATAATAAACTTGAGTTAATTTCTATTTTCTTAAGAACCTTTTTCAAGTTCATTATTCCTTTTATATCACTTATTTCCATTTTATAAACATTATGTAATCATTTAAGTTAATAATGTTTGTTTTGTCGATATTTGGTTCTTAAGTCGAAAGTGAACTTCTTACAATTACATGTTGTTCGTGTGGTCAAAGGTTCATTATATCCAGAATGATATTCATGATTTGGATATCATATATATCACATATATCCTGCATATACATGTATTTATAATATTACATAATCATTTAGAGGTAAGAAATGAAATGCACCATTCATGGAGACGGTAAGCCGTACGTACGCATGAACGCTACTTTCATTTCTTTGTCATATTAATGGAATTAAAACTAAATGAGAGGTATGTATATTTTAATTCCAGAATTATATTCATCATTTATATGTAACATAAATTATATATATCCATTATAAATATGTACTTATAATAGTACATTACATTTGGGGATAGGAAATGAAATGCACCGTTCATGGCGACGGTAAGCCGTACGTACGCATGAACGCTACTTTCATTTCAATCTCATACATTAATGGAAATAAATAATAATGATATAGAGTTATATTATAATTCCAGTATAACATCATATATAATAACTTTAAATCCATCCTTTATACGTCCCACATATGGCATTAACGAATCACATCACTTTGAGGGGGCGGTAGTCCGCACTTCCTTAAATGAAGATATCGCGTTTACCCATAATGGAAACCATAAAGGTATGACATAAATGAAAAATACAGAAGATTAAGTAAAACATAAACATATTATATATCATATATAAATATAGTGACATCTTAATGGACACCTTTGAAAGTGTTATATGAGTGTTGAACAATCATCGTTTCGTGAGGCATAAATTCGCCATTCACGGAAACAGTATGTTATTTAACCATTAGATGTAGGTTTGTGTACGTGTAGCTAGAATACTTACTATAAAAACATCCTAGTATATTGAAGATATTGTATTTGTTACAAAAGAAATTATTAAAAAGTGTTTAGGGTGTTGGAGTGGCAAAATAAAACAAAAGGACTCAAGTGAAGACATTACCTTAAAATCGGGTAACTCCCTTTGGTTTGAGCTCAAAGGCTTACATGGGAAGACTTCTGCCCAAAATGAGTCTTCAAGGAGTAATAGAGGGAAGTGTAGAGGAAACATGGGCAGGGGTTGGAGGATCCAAAGGCTTTGGGAGTATGGGTAAGGAGGTAGAGGTGGGGGCCTTTTATAAGAGGAGAGGAGGGGCACTCTTGTAAAGTTACAAAATGTTACTTTATTTTCAAATGATTTTCGGATTTTAAAGGTCCCACATTGATGTATTTCGAGGTTAAGGTGATAAGGTTTCAAAATCAACTCATAAAATAGGTTTTGGACATGTGTAGGTCTTAGATATTACATTATCTTTCCATTTTATTTAAATCGTTAAATAATGAGGTCATCACTGCATCATCATGATGTCATAAATAATTTAATTTATTTAATGTCTAAAAATTATAAAAAAATACTATGATGTAGGAAATCTTTTTATATTTCCAATGACTATTTAAAGTCAAACATATGACTTGTATAACGCCATGTAAAAATTGTTTTAGTAAAACATCTCATGTTTATGTCATTTTTACTTTAACATTAAATAAAAAGATATTTATGTCATTTTCCAACCAAAGTGGCTCCATGGGGTCCCCAAGTTGACCCATGGATTTTCTTGGTCGTCCATGACACATCCAATGAGGGTAGAACATGTGTCTAGGTCATTTCATTTTATTAAAACATTATTCTTACCATAAACTACACTAATTACCTCTAATCGCGATTAAAAACTTAATAAGTTACTATTCACCAAAAAATTATTTTTATCCCATTGAACCACATTTTACTTCTTAATGACAACCATGTATGTCAGATTTTTGAAATTCAAAACACAAAGATGCAAAATTTCATTTAAACAGAAAAATCAGTTTTTATAAGTACCACTTAGTGGTTTCACTATTCATCAAAAATTGAAGTTTTTCAGAAAAATCCCAAAAATTCACCCTAAGATATATTTGATATTCCGAATTCAAAAATGAAGTCTATTTTACAAAATTAAAAACATATAAGTCACATTAATTAATTTAATAATTAATTTCCGCTGTCAGAGCAAATAACGTGTTTTTATGAAACAATAAGTATCAAAAGATTGACACTAGTTTAAGTCTGATTTCAAAGTGAAATTAATTCCAATGACCACTATTAGATTTAATGGTAAAAATATATTCTAATTTCACTTTAAAACCAATTCAAAAGATAATCTAATCATATAAATAAATTAGATTAAAAGGAGGTTTTGAATTAAAATACACCATTTTACACTATTCATTAAAAAATAGACTTTATCGGAAAGATACCAAAAATTTACACAAAGTAAATTTTGATGTTCCAATTCTTAAGAAGAGTTTTATTTGGTCTAATAGAATGTATAAGAGTGAACAAAACTATATTTAATGACGGTTCGCCATCAAAAGGTGATAAGTGAACCTTTAGTGAAAACTAGGGCATATACGCCTAAAATTGAATTCTTTCCGTATTTTAAGCCTTTATCTTTTATTGGATAAATGTAAAAACATTTTAAAACATATATAATCATATTTTAGTTATTTCTATCCATTCCCGCCAATAAAACGGCTACATGTTAACTACCATTTAAAATAATATTATTTTATTATTAGAGTGCAACGTAAGGTTCCCAAGAAACTCGTTGTTGCGTGTTGGGTACGCCATCAAGCATAACATCCCCTTTAAAGTCATATTAATATTTTATTCAAAAATATGGATAAATATAAAAATGTCATATTATTTATTTACCTTGGGTGTTACAAAAATTACTCACAAAATGTTTTTGAAAATAAAAAAGATATTTTCCTCAAGAATATTTTAAGTGATATTTTAATAGTATTTATATTCATCAATGATAAAAAAACATGTATATTTACTCCACTTGGGATACATTATATTGATACCACCCTTATTATTCCTCTACATGGGTTTTGAATGATTTTACCAAGGATAGTATTTACATTCACTTCTTTAACTCATTTTTATAGTCCCCTTGAAATAATCAATTTCTTATGATCATTGAATATTTAATTTCACCTCATTATCCATATCATTTATCATGGATGTGTTTATTACCTAAACTATATACCATTTTAAAATAAAATATTTATATCTATATTTATTTGATTATATGGGAAAATAATGATAAATACATATTCTTTATTCATTAATGATATTTGATAATCCATATTGTTTATTAAATCGATTACATGATATAGGAGGAATGATTTGGAAAGGCAGTGGCGGGCGGGGACCAAAAGTAATATAGCACCTCAATGCATTGATAAGTTTTCATTAGATAAATAAGTTATGCAAGTTAAATGTGTTTCTACCTATAATTTTAAACCATATTGTGAAATGAATTGAAGGTATATGTTTTCATATGTCTCAAACATGGCATCAAATAATTAATAATTTACTTTATTTGGATTCAGCATTTATTATCCACAAGATTTTTACTATGAAAAAGTATGTGGATGTATTTCATTCTCACTTTATTTTTTAATTGGGATGTGTTTTCAGTTTATTACACTTCTGTATTGAGTTTTTCTTATCTAGTTATTTGAATGTCATCTGTTTCTAGTTATTACCTTTCTATATTTTTTTTATCTTATTCCTTCTTAGTTTATTTTTTATTTGTAATGTGTGTTTAGTTATTTAATTTCACATTTTTTAGAAAATTCTTTCATAGTTTAATGATTGCATGGAATGTGTGTTTAGTTACTTACCTTTACATATTTATTATTCTCATTGATTCATTATTTATTCCACTATACGTAACCCTTACTGAGAATTTGAGATCACCCTTATTTTGTTTCCTTTCCCAATGAATCAAATAATTATACTAAAAATGATATGCATGGATATGGATGATGTAAAAAAGTTATCCTATAAAGAAAAAAATTAAATTGTAATAAGTGTTTTCATTTGTAATATAAGTCACATTTATGTATCTAGTTTACTAAAACTACTAAATTGATATACCCTTTGATAGTTGATTCCTTATAATCATGCCAATTTAATGGTAGATAGTCATTGAATCCAGAATTACAAGGGTTGGGTCACTACAGTTTGTATAAAATGAAGTTCAGTAATAACCTTAGAAACTAGATTTAGGAAAATATAGGTTAGAAAGCACCACCCTATGTTATAATTTAAGGTTAGTATTAAAGAACACCATAATGTTGTGGTTAGATAGATATTATGTGGTTTTAGAAGTAATACATAATTTTTTGGATACTATAACTAGACGTGGTTCTGGAATAGATGTACCTAGGGGTAACATATCTGACAAGGTGTGTCAAGCCTAACTCAAAGTAACATGGTAAATAGAAATGAAACATATTGCGCACAAGGTTTGACACTCTCAAGTGATATTATTAGAATAATACACATTTTCTATACAAACCATTATGAAGTAGCTAAATAGATGGTGAAAATGAATACCCAATGTTAATATTGATGTGATTTGAAAAAAAGATCAATGACTTAAAAGATGTTTTAGGTTTTACATGATGAGATTCTACTAAGATTAATGATATTTTTGAAGAAAGTAATATAAATACAAAACATTATTTTAGCAACATGTTTTATTAGATAAATTATTTGAGGAACAATGCATTTAAATTTTATAGACACAAGTTTAAAGGTAATGATGATCATTATTGTTGATATATAAATAATATTATTAGACCTTTTGGAAAAAATCATAAGTTTTATAAGAAACCCTAGAAAAAGGTAATTTAATGATTAAATGTTAATGATGTTTATCATATATTTTGGAAACATTATAGAAATTATATTAATGTAATTTATAAAAAGTAAAACCTATATACTGGGAGAAAACGCATCACATCTTGAAAGGCGGTGGGTGTCATGACCCCCTCACTCCAAATATTCCCCTCCTGAGATGAAAATGAAGGAAGAGAGATAATGACCCCTGAGTCCCACCTCCCGTAAGCCCCGGGGTGGCAACCAACACTAAGGGTATACAATTTTACAAAAATACGAGGGGTTACCAATTTTAAAGAAACATGATAAGGAGATAAGATTTTTCATCATCAAAAGATACAAGGCATATATATACATATAAAAGAAATCCAAAACCATCCCACATGTATGTTTTCAAAAATAAAACCGATACAAATGAAAAAGTCTCCAAAGTCAGTACCAATAGTAAAATCTAGGATTTGATAAAACCACTATCCCAAAGGTCCAAGATATTGATTCCAAACATGGTCCATGTAGTCCTCCTAGAAACCTAAAATCATTTTTATATATGTAGTGTGATAATAAAAGTATACATAGTTGGAAAACCAATTTCTATCATACCTAAGTGAGAGATTCATAAAAATGACCCTGTGAGAAAATACTAGAACCAAAAATCACCTAATAGATATAATATCCTTCCTAACCTCACCAGGACATTCTCACTATGTAATGAAATTCATGTAAATAAAATAGTAAAAAGGACATCAATGTTTGAGTACCCTACACCACTTCCCATTGGTAAGATTCTCACACCATAACAGTGAATGTACTGACACTTCAACCTCTTCCTCAATCGCCACTTCACAACACGCTCACACTCTGTTAGGACTCATAAAAACATCACATCCCTCCCTCACACACCTGGGAAAAAACCAAGTAACATACCATCCCAAATAAACCAAGGAAACAAACTACATCACATCTTATCCCGAAGACACATGGGAAATCACAACCCGCCAAAAAAACATCCGGCCCTCACAAACCACACCACAACCTACCTGAAGAATCTTGGGCTACCAATTCCTAGAAGAGGGAGTAGGGACGGTCAAGTAAGTATCCATTTATACTCCCATAAGGATGTTTTGGAAAAGACACCCTCCCCCGTGATGATGGGGTTGTTCGACACATAATGCTAAAATTGGGTTGGGTGGATATAGAAAACCCAAGGAAATACAAGTAGATATGTATATGATACCAAGATCTCTAGCCCAAACTATGGATTCACAATAATTACTAACCAACCAATGAATTTTCCACTTTGTTTCCACTTCTAAAATGTAGACACCACAAAACAATCCACAACCCCATATCACAATTTCTAGCAAATTTAATTTAAGCATTAGAATTCGTTATTTAAAAAATTCATTTATTATATAACTATACAAGAAACTACCAAGAAAATCACAAAATATGCCTCACGAAAAAATATATATATTGGAAAAAAGAACCATGGTAAATTAACCCATATCACATTCCTTCCTATTTAACACCCTTCCATGATAAAAAATAATTTTACCCCTAAATAAGGGGTGAATCATTTGGAATGTTATCAATAGATATGACCTTATACCAACCACTTATGTCATCATTATTTGAAGTTATCCTACCCAATACATAATCTAGGGAGAGAAAACCCCCAAGACATAGTCAACCCAAGAAAAATATTACCACACAACCCGATCACATCCCTACAATATAACACATCCCATCTATTATAAAATCAATGTATATCTCAACTTGAGATTCCATTATATGTTCAGGTTGATGTATTGTCTACAAGTTTATCCATTACACAATCAATAAATATCTCAACCTGAGATTACAATACATGGTCAGGTTGATGTATCATCTACAAGTTCATCCCTTCCATAATCAACCCAATCCATGACACATAACCTGAAGAAAAAACATAGTGCATCATAAGTCAAAAAAAACCCTCACAATGAACATATTTGAACTGCCAAAGCAATGAATATTTAGATTTAAAAATGAATTTTTCCATTGTTTGATTCATCTTACCAATTCAGGGGTCATCACAGAAACATTTGGATCCTAGGGATCCATTTATTAGCCACGTGTACATGGATATCCAATTCCTTAACACTTGTTCCATATAAAACCAAACAACATGAATTAAAAAATAATTAATCTGTGTAAAAACAAGGAACATTAATGGAAACAATTTTTAGTGGGGCATTTAGAATGTACAGATCACAATACTAATAAAACAATAATATTGTAAAACATATATTACTTTCCCAACCCATGTTTCTTAATTTAAAACTGATTAAATTATCTTTATCAATTCTAGATCACTAATTTTTAACAATGAGTCATCTATATACCCATACATCATAATGAACAATTTAATAAAGATGATGGAAAATCTACTTGGAATAAATTCAAATAGTACTTCCTGATTGCACCAAGACATGGGCGCACATGCAGCAAGAAAAATCCATAGAGAACATGAGAAGACTGGTGCAGAAAAACCATATGACTCCTATGGGAAGAAATGTTTTGGGAACATCATATTAAGAGAGAAAAAAAGGGGTAATAAAGGGAGAGATATATTATCGATTGGATGAAGTAAAATGGAGGGGTGGTTTAGAAATGATTTTAATTTTCCATTAAATTTAGATCTATCAAGATTACATGCTTTACTAATTAAAAGTCCCCAATATATTAGTAATTAAAATACAATACTCATATATATTAAAACATCTAAAAAACCACTTAAATATGGTTTAAAACATGTTTTATGTCAAATAGGGCATCAAAAGGGAAAATATAAAAAAATTGGGAAAAACAAGAAAAATGGAAAACGGTTGGAAATGACTCACTGTTAGGTGAGTCACAAGTGTGAGTCACTCTTATGAGTCACCGCTTTCCAAGATACCATCCTGAGTCACCATATGATGAGCTAATATTGTATGCCTCACCATCAGATCAAATCTAATTGGATGAGTCATCATTGGATGAGTCACCGGTGTGAGTCACTGTTGGAAGTCACCGGTGTGAGTCACCATTATGAGTTACCAGTGCGCATCACTATTACAACCTACCGTCGTGGGTCACCATTGTGAGTTACCACTGAAAGTCACTATAATGACCTACCATAAGTGACTCCCCATCACGAGTCCCCATTCTAACTCACTGGTGAAATGAGCTAGCATTATAAAACATGAATTTTTGCAAAATCTTGGAATGAGTCACTGTTGAAATTAATGACATATCCCAAAACACTTCAGATTTCTCCTAGACATATTAAATGATAGGTTTCACAATGTAATGGACCAGGGAGGTCTAAGGCATTACAACGGATACCTCTCAAACTATTCTAATCATCGAGAATCCAAAACCATGCTGAGAAGAAAGAGGGTTCCGAACAAACACCATGTGAGATACCTCTTAAGGATCTCTCGATAATTGAAACATCTATAACAACCAAACAGATCAACTCAATTCTCACAACCACAATCCCACACAACATCCAGAAAACCATATCATCCTCTACACAACCCAAACCAACAATTCCTACAACCAACGAACTATAGTATCCCTAACACACGAATTATGGAATTCTATCCTCCATCTCAAGATAATATCCTCTATGAGTGGAACCGACTCACCCACATGGGTTTAATTAATAACATCACAATTAATGCATCTTGATTAGGAATCTAGTATCCCATTTTTTGTGTCCTGAATTTATCACACATTATGGATCAAAGAAACAACTCATCTCATAGAAAACAGTATTCAAACATCACTTTAAAAAAGAAAAAAAAAAGAAAAACTCAAAACAACTCTGGGTATTGGGCACACATATGATATTCCCATTCCTATGTACTATCCTCTAGACTAACATGCCTCCATAACATAAGAACGAAAGGAATGGTACATCCACGCATCACCTTCTCTTGATGATCTAAGATGTATACTAGCTACTGCATGAATTTTGCATCATCTTTGATATCCAAATCTCCCTAGTAATGGCAATCAGAGTCATCATAAAGATACCAATGAAGATATGATATGTGAAAGACATAAAAAATCCTCTCCAACTACGGTGGAAGCTCTAACTAGTATTCCACCTCACCTACTCATCCCAACACCACGAACAGTCCAATGAAACTATGAGAAATCTTAATCCCCCTGCCAAACCTCCACTTCCCATGTAGAGGGGGAAAATTTTAAGAACACATGATCCCTAACCTCAAACTCCAAGGGTCTCCTCCTACAATCATAATAATACTTCTACCAATCTTATTCCACTTTCATCCTCTCACTAACTAGATGAACCTTATCTATTGTTCTCTGTACTTCCTCAAGATCAAGAAAAACAATCTCCCCAACCTCTATCCAGCACAAAAGTGAATGAAACATCCTTTCGTACAAATACTTGAATGGATCCAGGCCAATGGAAGAGTGATAGGTGTTATTATAAGAAAAATCTATCAAGGAAAATTATTACACCAAAGATCCACCAATGTCCAAGACTCATGCTCGCAAAATTTTCTCCCGTGTCTGGGTAATATATTATGTCAGCCCATCTCTGTGAGGGTGGAAGGTAGTTCTAAGATGCAACTAGGTGTCGAATGTATGCTACAATATCTACCAGACATGTGAGGTAAAATGAATATCCTGATATGAGAAAATGGATCTTGAAACTCTATGAAACCACATCACCTTGTCCACATACCTCAGTGCTAAGGCATCCATTGTGCTCAACTCCTTAATTTCTAAGAAGTTGGGTGATTTTTCCAAACGATCCAATGATACTCAGATAACATCATAACCTCAATGAGATTTGGGAAACCCTTTGATGAAATCCATTAGGATGTCATCCCACATCCACTAGGGAACATCTAAAGGCTTCAAAAAACCACTGGTAATATGTTGTTCCTCCTTTACCAGTTGACAAACCATGAACTTTTCCACAAACTCATCTACTACCTACTTCATCCCATGCCACCAGATCTACATCCTCAAGCTATAATACATCTTATAAACTCCAAGGTGTACAACTAATGGTGAGTTATTAAAACCAATAATCACATCCTCACACATTTACACTGGAACAAAAAACATCCCATGAAAAAACATACATTTATAAATATCCTCTGAAAAATCCTTTAGAGAATCACCATGTATAACATGGTCAGCCAACACCCCTTCATCCTAGTCCCCCCTTTGAGTCTCCTCCACCCACTATACCATCGACTAATACACTATTATTTTGAATAAATATCCTCTACCACAAAACACCATTGCATCTAAGTGAAATGTTGCCAACTCCTCCATCACGCTCCAAGCATCTTCAAAGTCCTTAAAACTAACAATTTAGGACATTATTCTCCAAGAATCAGCCACAATATTTCTTTTTTCCTTATGTGTAAGAGATCTAAAAATCATAATTCTGAGGAAAATCCATCCACCTATACTATCTCAAGTTTAGATATCACCGGAAAATATATACCTCAAACACTTATGATCAATAAAGACAACAAAGATATCCCTAATGAGGTAATGTTGCAACAAAATCAGCTGAAATAAAACTTCTACTAGCTCTATATTGAGGGTGGCATAGTTATGTTCATGAGTATGTAACTTCCTAGACCCATAAGAGATCACTGCTCATTGCTTTGTCAAGATGCATTCCAAACCCAGACAGGAAGTGTCACGTAACACCAAAAACATTACTCCTTACTCAGGAAACCTAAGCAGTGAAGCACTAACAAACATATCCTTTAGGTAATAGAACACTACCTAATACTAATCACTCCACACAAAAGCTTCATCCTTCCTAGACAAAGTTGTCAACACGGTTGCAACATGAATCAAATTGTTCACAACCCTCTGATAATGTATTGCGAGAGCAAGAAATCTAGGAAATTCTACCATATTCTTAGGTTCTACCCATGAAACAACAACATCAAAATTCAGTGGTTCTCCTTCCACACCCTTCTAAGACACCACATGTCTAGGGAAATACACCTCTTATGTCCATAACATACACTTGGGAAACTTTTTGTAGATCTGGTGGCATCGAAGGTCTAGTAAGATGGTCCTGAGATGCTCAACATGATCCTCCTTTTACACTGAGTAAAACAATATGTCATCAATGAATATGATAATGAACCGATCCAAGAACTCAAGGAAAATATAATTCATAAGTCCCATGAACACGGCTAGTGCGTTCATAACACCAAAAATCATGACAGAAAACTCAATGTTCCTATACCTATATCTGAAAGCAGTATTCGGGATATCTCTACACATCACCCTTAATTTGTGACATCCGTACCACATTCCAATATTAGAAAACCAAATTAACCTTCTCAATTGGTCAAAAAGATAATATATCATTGGGAGATGTTAACAATTCTTGATCATCACTTGATTCAGCCTCTGGTAGTCTATTTACAACCTCAAACCATTGTCTGCCTTCTTCACAAACAAAACTAGAGCACCCCGTGACAAAACATAGGGTTGGATAAATCCTTTTTGCACCAGAACATCTATCTTAATCCACAACTCTCACAACTCAAAAGGTTCCATCTAATAGGGATCCATCAAAATCAGATAAGTACCAGGACGTATGTCTATCCCGAACTCAACATCACATCGAGGGGGTAGCATCAAAACCTATTTGGAAAAAATATCATGGAATTCCCCAAACACCCTTGAAACATTCACTTTCATAATGTCTAATGATTCCATTAATAGCTCAGCCAAAAAAGAAAGAAAAGGCTATATGCACCAACTTCCCACCTGACAGCTCCACCTACAAACAAAAACCACACGTTGACAATCCACATTTAAAAAAAGACTCTCCTTGATAATGGAATACACAGAATACATGCTGAGGATAACATCATATGGATGAATTTGTATCAAGAGAAGATCCACGCAAGACTAATGTGGTCCCATCATTAGTCTATATCCCTGGAACACATAAAACAAGATAGTATGACCTCAGACTAGCGTACTCAACACTAGAGGCACAAGAAGTATCTCTTTTTATAATCCCAAATAATGGGATAGATTGGATGAAACAAAGAAGTATGATGCTCCTGAATCAAATTAATAAAAATAAATGGTACTAAAAAAACTGATCGTACCTCAAACAATCTCTAGTTCTACTGGAACTGTCATCTCTGGTGTTTGAAACATACCCTGCCTAGATCATCTACCACTCCTATGAGGACCACCTCCATGACCATGCCTAGGTTGAGGACCCTGATGAACATCCTGTGGTTGGCCTCTACCTGCTCCATCTTCTATTAGTGAAGCATGTGCTTTTTATCCCTATTGTTGAAATTGACTAACCAGAAACTACTACTGGGGATGACGCTGAACCAGGAAACCTACACCATTTTGAGTGTGAAAAAATAATGGGAAATGATTCTAAAGATGCCCACAAGCTCCATAGAAAAAAACATTTAGCCCTAAATTAATGAGAATTGCATGGGGACTGTAAGGTCGAAACAGAAACTGCTGGGGTCGAATCCCTGATGATGAAAACCTCAAAGGCCCTATCACCTGAAACCTTCTACTAGAAACCTTACCTTTGGAAGAACCCTACTGGTTCCCCTCTCATGGATTGCCTCCTCTCTAGTGCATCAAATTAATTACCTCCACCTTCTTCTAAACCTCAAAGTATGTCGACAACGTGAAAGGTGTAACCACGTATTGGATAGGAGGATGAAGCATCTCCTCTATACTTCTCACACGAGACTCCTCATCCCAAAAATAGATCAATGAAACAATAAATATATCATTGATCATGATACCCATCTCTCGCACTGACATAATACCCTATTAAAGGGATAGTTTCTCTTTCCACTTCTCACCTGCGAGGGTGTATAAAAGGAATTGTAATCAAAACTCCTTATAAAAGTCAACCCAATTAACATCAACCAATTTCCTCTCCCCTAGGTCCTATCCAACACTGATGTGAAGCTCCCTATATCTGGATCACCACCAATGGAATCCAATATTTTTTTAGAGCATAGATAAAACTTAATATGATCTAAATATTCTCTTTTGAGCTCCCCGAATCCAAGTCCAAGACACTACACTCATACTTTTCCATGACCTATTACTAGAAATCACTCAATTATTTCTACCACTAGTCGTCCTCCTCTTCTGGAACAAACCTCTTCTGATTAACTAGATTAGCCTACTAGGCCTCAACTACCTGATCCACACAAGGATGACGACGAGGTTCCATAACAGTAAAGTAAACAAGGAAATCCTAAGCCAGAGTATTATGTAATTTTATTCAAGGTTAATTTTAAATCATTTCTTTTAATTTCTTATAAAATTTTCCAAAATAACCAAATTCATATAGGAATACAAGTCATTATGATGCATGTACCTTTCTAGGGTATCTACCCTAAAAATAGTGTACCCTCACTTGGCTGTTCAGTAAGCTCAGAGTCCTTACATCGGATCATGGGGGTCCAAAAAATCACATGTCCTAGCTAGAATTTCCTGGCATATGTCATGCACCAAGGTCACCTAACACTTTTTCACTACCATTCCATGCAATCATCACTATGACTAACTTCAAAATCCATATTATCTCTCAACCTCTCTTTGATACAATTATGTAATGACCCCCTCCAAACAAATATGCCCCTTCTAAGCTTTCAATAAAAGATAAGAGATAACAACCCCCAAGTCTTGCCTCCAGTAACCCCTTGGGTGGTGACCAACACCCCTGGTATAAAATATCAGAAAAATTGTAGGCACTAACCTTTTTAAAGAAAAAAGATCAGGAGATAAGATGTATTATCTTCAATAACTACATGGAATAAATATACATATAAAATAAATCCAAAACCATCACACATGTGTGTTTTCAAAAAGAAAACTGGTAAAAATGAAAAAGTTTCCAAAGTAAGAACCAAAAGTAAAAGAAATGTGGTGACACAACAATTGTCCTAAATGTCTAAGCTAGTAATGCCCGAAAAGTCCATCTTGTCCTCATAGAAACCAGAAAGTAGTTTTATATACATAGGGTGATCATAAAATTATACTCAGTAGGAGAACCAAAATCTCTCGTATACAAGTGATATAACAATACTAATTCCTCTGTGATAAAACAACAGAACCAAACTACACCTAATGGGTATAATAACCATCCCAACCTTACTAAGGCTTGCTCACCAAGTATCACAAATAATGTAAAGTAAAATAGTAATAAGAACATCGATGTTTGGGTACCATTCACCACTTCCCAATGGTTAGTTGCCTATACCTGAAAAGAGAAAGTCCTAACACTTTTACCTCTACCACATGCCCCATGTCACAACTCACCTGCACACACATGGGCCCCACAACTAGTCTCGTAACATTGGAAAACGAATCTGACCACACCCTAAATGCACAAACAAGGTCCCCACAAACAAAATCACATCCTTCCCGAATACAACTGGGCCACAACTATGTCACATCTCATACCACATACACTTGGGAAGAAAACCACATCACATCTCATCATAAAGACACATAGAAAAGCCCATCCCACCCATAAACACCTTGGACTCACAAACCAAACCACAACATGTCTAATGAATCCTCGTCAACTAATTCCTAGAAGAGGGAGTAGGGAAGACCAAGTAACAAGCCATCCATCCTCACACCAAGATGTTTAGGAAAAGACACACTCCAACATAATGATGGGGGTTTTGGCACATAGTGCTCAACTAGGGTGGGTGCATATAGGAAACCCAAGGAAATACAAGTAGATATGTATATGATACCAAGAACTAAATCCCAACCTATGGATTCAAAAAAATATGTAACCAACCCATGAATTTTCCACTTTTCAACCAAATATACAATGCACACAAGAGAAAAAAATCTATAACCCAATCTATGGTTTTACTTATAATTAAATTTAACAATTTCAATTATTTATTTAAATATTTAATTTATTCCATTACTATCCATGTTACTAACATGAACATCAGAAAACAATACACACATAAAAATTCCATAGAGGACAGAAGAACCATGGTAAATTAACCCAATTCACAACCCTCCTCATTTTACACCCATTCATGATAAAACATAATTTTACCCCTTGAAACGAGGTGAGGGCTTTGGAATGTTATTAATGGAGAAGTACCTATACCAAAAAATTATATCATCATTATTAAAATTTATCCCACCCAATTAATCCTCTCAAAAGGGCAAGACCTCAGAACCCAACCACACCCAGTAAAACATAACTACACAACCCGATCACAAACCTGCTATATAACACTTCCCATCTATTCAAAAATCCAATAATATATCAACCTGAGATTCGATTACATTTTCATTTTGATGTATCATCTATAAGTTCATCAATTTAACAATCAATTAATATATCAACCAAATATTCCATCACATAGTCAGTTTGATGAATCATCTATAAGTTCCTCCATTCCATAATCAACCCAACCCATAGAACACAACCATACTCAAAACCCCATTACAACATAAGTTAGAAAAACCCATCACATGGAACATATTTTCACTAACTAAGAAACGAATATTCAGATTTAAGAAGGAATTACTCTCTTATTTAATTCCTCTTATTAATTTAGGGGTGATCACAGAAAGATTTTGATCACGGGGAATCCATTTATTATCTTTGTGTATGTGGAAAACCGATTCCATAACACTTGTTCCATAGAAACCCAAAAAAAATGAATTCAAACATAATTACCCAGTGTATAAATAAGGACCAACAATGAACACAATTTTTTGTGGGGTGTTTAGCCAATAAAAATCACAATGTCAACAAAAAACAACATAGTAAAACATATGTTACTTTCTCAACCCCCGGTTTGTAAATTTAAAACTAATTCAATAATATTAATTAATCCTTGATCAACTATTTTTTTAAAAGATTCATCCATATAACTATACCGCATTATGAACAACTTAAGAAAGATTAAAGAAAACCTAATTGGATGAAATGGGATCAATACTTCCTAATTTCACTAAGATAGGGGAATACATACAGTAGGAAAACTGCAAGGTTAAAATGAGTTGACTGGTGTAGCAGAACTATACAACTCTTGTGGGAAGAAAGGTTCTCAGTGGCTCATACCAAGAGAGAACAATGAGTATCATGGAGAGAGATATATTTTTCCTCAGATGATCTAAACTGGAGGGGTGGTTTAGATATGATTTTAATTTTCTATTAAATTATGATTAACCAAGATTACATGATTTGACTAATTAGAAATCCCCTTAATCTTAATAGTTTATTGATATGAATCATATCCCTTGAAGCAGATCCAAAACCACTTAAATATTACATTAAACTCATTTTATGTCAAAGGGGATGTCAAAAGGGAAAAACTGGGAAAACTGGAAGAAACTAGAAAAATGGAAAACTATTGGAAATGGCTCACTGTTAGGTGAGTAACCAGTGAGAGTCACCATTATGAGTAACCATTTAATGAGATACCATTGAATGTAACCATTTAGTGAGATACTATTGGATTGCTCACAATTAGATGAGCTACCATTGGATGACTCACCACTCCGTGAGTCGACGGTGTGAGTCGCCCTTGGAAGTCACCAGTGAGAGTAACTATTCTGAGTTACTAGTGGGAGTCACCATTGTGACCTACAATCATAAGTCACCATTGTGAGTTATCGGTGAGAGTCAACATTGTGACCTACCATCGCAATTCACTATTGAGAGTTACCGGTGCGAGACGCTTTCATGAACGTCCATTAGTGACTCACCATCATGGGTCACTATTTTGACTCACCGATGAAATGAGATACCATTAGAAACCTAGAATTTTTGAAAACTCTTGGAATGACTCACATGTCCCCAAAAACATGATATTCCCCCTGGACACCTAAAAAAGAGACTTTCACAATGTAATGGACCTGGGAGGACTGGTCCATTACAATGGCACTTGAACCCATGACCTAAGTAGGATAAGAATTTCTCACCTACCAGTAGCCTATATTATGTCATGTTAATGCATCATTTCTATTATCCAAAAAATTTGATGAATAAAAGATTATAATGAACTTGTGGTACAAATTGTTATGTTTACAGATTAATGTACTAACCATGTTTGTTTTGGATAATAGTTAGAGATAAATGTAATGAATTTTCACACTTTTATGGGCCTTTTGAAGTATTAAAATTGTATTTTCGTGCTTCAGGCATCAAATATAATTTCTGGATATACATATCATAAAGTAAGAATAAATTTTAAATTGATCAAATAAAAAAATAGGATGTAAATTATTTTTATAAAATAGAAATAAGTCAAGAAATATATTTCATTATATTCTTAGGTAGTAAAATAATTAATTAACATTACAAAAATGATCAAAAAAATGTTTTCCTAATACCTTACATTTTTTTGAACTAATGGCCTTCTAAATCATCACATATTTATTACTTTGAGACCCTCAAATTTCCATTTACCATTCACTTGTTAGTGATCAATGACCTCAATCACCCTGATATATATTTACACCTTTTCTCCCTATAGGTATCTCTAATTTCTACTAATGTTATCCTACTTAGAGATATAGTTATATATTAGTCAACATGACCTTTGTACTTCCCATTAGCTCTTTTCTATAGTATATTTTATGAAACCTTCTTATGAATTTGGATTTCAATATATGAAATATTAAATAATCTATTGCCATGATCGTGTTTAAATTCTAAGAACTCAATTTGTTTTATGGGGATAATGTAACGTCTATGAATTCTAAATTTAAGAATTTTTTATTCGATAGTGTGTATGACAAACAATGCCAAGCATATAAGGTAATTTCATATCTCAGGACTTTACAATTCATTTACTATTTTAAATAAATTTAATCTCTTATAGATATTAAAATGCACGTGATAATGAGTTTCCATAGATCACACCCAACAAATATCTTCGATAGATTACCTTACATACAAGACTGAGTTTTACTGTACCACAATATATTTTTAAAATATTATTATTTAATATAATAATACACAAAATAGACATAAAATCAGAAATAATGAATAGTATTAACTAACTTAATAAAATATATGGTTCATAAAAAAAATAAAATGGATTCATCGGTTACTAATTAATTATAAATGAATATCAACCCAATTGAATATAAAAGAATTATTTTAATTCTCCAAAAATTATATTATCCTAATAAATCAAATTAATTACTAATATAGAATGATATGAATGAAATATATATTTTATATCCAAAAAAATATTTTTACATACATCCAATAGATTTAATAATCACAAGATAAAAATAAACACAATATTACCGAAAAAATCTATATTTTCATAAAGGATATTTTTCGGTCTTTTAATGGCGTACCTTTTTTAAATATAGAATTTTTAGATTTTATAAATTTAAAATGGGAAAATAAACTTAGTTTTTAAGGTTAATGGTAAAAATTAGGTTAGGGTGAATTGTTGGAATTTTTCTGTGATGTTTCATTTTTTGATAAATAGAGAAAAATACTAATTTTTAATTCAATACTACATTTCATCAAATTTATTTATAGTGTTATTTATATTTTAATTTGGTTTTAAAGTAAAATTACACCAATTATACATCAATTAATCCAATTTATGTCATTGTAATCAATTTAAATTTGGAATTTGATATAAATACATAGAAAACTTTTGAACATTTTTACTTTAAAAATATTTATCGTTATCCCGTCAATGGGATTAATGATTAAACTAATTTTTGAAACTTCTATGATTGGAATTTAGAAAAATGAATTGCATATTTTTAATTAAAATAATTTATAATTTCTAATAAGGTTACCATTGTTTTTGAAAAAAAATATTAGGAAAGGACAATAAAATTCATTACAACGATTAAGATGAAAATTAGCTTAACAAGAGACTAAACCATAAACTTAAAGAAAAAATGACCTAGAAACTTTTCTAAAAGTACTTTTCTATCCATATGTATAAGCTATAATCAATTGTATATAATATTGTTCATTATTGGATCCATTTAAAGAGGGTAAAAAATGGATGGAATTCCTATTTAAAAAATTGACAATAATGCCACTCCTTCACCACTGTAAACAGGCACTCACCCCTCCCACCGACTCAAATACCTAAATAAACTTTTTATGGACCAAAATATGCCCAAATATCTCCCAAAAGCCCTCCCTAGATCCTAGAATCCAAACCTTGGGCCTAAATCCATCCATATAAACCATTTGGTATAAACCAAAAGGAGATACCCGAAAATGAGGTAACATTATTCAATGTGCCTTTGTATATTATTTTTTTCTCCACCCATTCATTTATAATTATTCCATAATTATATAGTAACCCTAGTATCCTCAATATAATTATATGTTTTTATAATAAAGGTTCAACCAACACTCTTACACCCAGACCCCATTTTCCATGATCCGGTGTATTATTTTATTACAATGGCATATACACCAGAATACACATCCTAAAGGATGAAATTTTTTTGTAGTTTTGGAAGACCAGATACATACATATTTAGAATATTAAAACTTTAAATGAAATACAATATATAAGATCCATTAGTGACTCCCATAAATCCAATATTATCCCTAAAAGATATTCATAACACTCTTCTTAACATTCTAGAGAAATATAAAACATAATAAAGGAGTGAGATTATATTCTCAGTAAGGTTAAGTAATAAAATACAAGTAATCATAATTATAAAAACTTTTAATAGAGAATAACTGAAAACCCATTACTTTAAAAATAAACTTGAACATAATATGGAAAGACCAAATACTGATTAAATAATGCCATAATATATAAACATGGATATTCTACTACTCTAATAATCACATGTACTATCAATATCGAGTTCATAATGATGTAATGAATAATTTTGGACATCATAATAATACCGTCAAGGCCTCATCCAAGACACTATACATAATGGGTAAAAACTGAGGATAGTTTGTCTCATGATATCTTCCAATACAACAAGGGGATATAGTTGGCCCCACCTATCACATAATAAGTCCAATGAATTCCTCATATGAACACGGATAAACATAAAAACCATACATATTATTATTTAATCTAATCTATGAAATGTAAATACCTTTCCCCAATAATTAAACATAAACACTAACCATTCAGAGTAAAATGGTAAATGGTATTAAGATAGCACATACATAGTCAACCCAATAAAACACCATTCAATAAAATATGGTAGATGATGTCAAAAAATATTAATCCCAATTAAAAATAATAATCAACATGATTTTTGAGATAGATTAACATACTCATATAAAATAAACAAGTAATTCTGGAGATAAATACTCTTTTACTTTGAAAAAAAAACAGTTCTTTTGGAAAAAATATTCAAATAAAACAAGAAGTGAATTAATTTAGTTTTTTCATAATAAGATGAATGATTTTAGAATAATAATTTTGGAAAAAAATATATTGTAGAGTTCATTTTAAAATAGGTAAGAGTTTGAGAATTTCCTTTGAAACAGGCTTGTTTATCAGGAATCATTTTTGAATGATCCTTTTAAAACATGTAACTACCCATAAAAAAGAAGGATTATAATTAGAAAACATATATAAAAAATTAAAACCTGATTTCATGGGATTTAATAAGAATAATTTATAATTTCTTTGAGGTATGTATAAAATAATAGTAACCCAAAAGAAAATGAAGGTTCAGGGAGAAATCTATTTCCTTATATATGAATGTGTTCTACACTTGATATTAACATCCTAGATAATCAAATTAAATACATTAATTAAATAATTAATAACCTTATATACATTTATTTGATTCATTATAGTACTATTAAATTCATTTATAGCCTTCTTGATAAGTTATATGATTGAATTCCGTCATTCTGGAGTGTTTCTTTCCTTGATTTCACGATCGATTCACTTGATTATAAGTAATGGAGTTCATTTAAAATTGGTATAATTATCTAGAATTGGAATTAAATTTTATTAATGAACATAAAATATTAAAAATTCTTATATATATATGTTATATATTATGAGGATGAATCATTATATAATACTTTTAGTGATAATCGTTTACATTATTATGACCGTTATGGATCATAACAAACTCATTTTGTATTATCGCTTGTTATAATAAAAATATGTTACACCTAGAACATAATAATCATCGTAATATAAATTTTAAAATCATTATCATCCATTAAAATGGTTTTATGAATATACTTGAAGGAGAAATTGAAGAATGAAATATCATCATCCAAGAAGGTTATAAATCGGCACCTCCTGATCGATGATTTTTTTTCAAAATAAAAGAGAGATAAACTGTAGTTTGAGAAAGGATATTCCATTAATATTATATATTTATAGTATATATATGATATTTTACTTTTAATGATAATTTGTATAAAGGAGGTTATGAAAATATAAGAAAATAATATAACTTGAAATGAAATTAAAAGGAAAAGGAAGAGGGTTCTACCTATTGAAATATCCTCCTTGAGAACATCCGTAAGGGAAGAGGTTTTTTCTTTTGGAAAGACCAAGATCTCTTGGATGTAGGGGGAGACTACGAAAGAGGATTTGGGAAGAACATTGAGAAAAATCAAGGATTAGGGTAGTGAGGAGAAGAGGGAGTGAAGGGTGGTGTTCATAGTGGAGGAGAGATGTGTTTTTTTGAATATCATATTAATTAAAATATTATTTTACTCAAGATAAGGATTAATGTTGAATATTATAACCATGAATAGTAATAATTTTATTTTAGTTCGAACCAAATGTTCTTAAATCATCCCTAATTAAAGGAATACTTTATTTATCTTACAATGTATTATACCATAAATTACCCAATTTTTTATTCACAAAAAATTAAAGTTTCTCAGAAAAATCCCAAAACCTTCCCCTAACCATTGTTCAATGTATAGAATTCCAAAATAAAGTCCATTTTATCTAAATAATTTTTAATATATGTAAAATTTAATTTTAAAATAAAATCATCATATACTGGAAAAATACAATTTTGAAAACAAAAGCTAATTTTATAACACCCTGAAAAATTTACTAAGGTCTTAATAAATTATCATAAAATAAGAGGAAAACAACTTATTCATTTAGGAATACATTTTATAAAAATGATTTTTTTAAATTAAACTTAAATTTTAATTAAATATTTCTTACCCACAAAATTACCAACATATAATTATTAAATAGTTATGTTTAATGGATAAGGTTTAACTATCTCTTATAAATAAAAAAGTGTTTTTTGTGTAGAGACTCAGTGTTTCATACATTATATATTAAATTTATTTGTAAAACCTTGGGGTGTTTTATTCTTCACCCTTAAGAAAAAATGATCCTTGAAATTACTAGAATGTTACCTCGTAAAAATATCTGGGTAGTTCTTCATTATACGCTCCTCATGCTCCCACATAAACTCTTTAATTTTATGATTTTTACGAAGTAACTATACCAACTGATTCGTCCAATTATTCAATACCTATTCTTTAGTGTCCATAATCCAGATGGTCTCTTCATAGTGCTATAAGTTAGGTTCCAATTCTATACCTTCATAAGTGAGGTCATGTGTTGGGTCTAGCATGTACTTTCACAACAATGATACATAAAAAACCTAATGTACCATAGAAAGGCTAGGCATCATTTACAAACAACAGTACACATACCCAATTATCTCTAGAATTTAAAAAGACCAAATGTACCTTGGTATTATTTTCCCTTTATTTCCAAATATTTTAACACCCTTCCATGGATATACATTCATGAAAATTTGATCTCCCACTTGGAATTCAAAATCCTTCCTTCTATTATCATCATAACTATTTTTCCATCTTTGGGATCCTTTGATATGGGTTGGAATGGTCTTTACCTTTGTATTTGTTTCTTCCACAAGCTCTGGGACTATAAGATTTCTTTCACCAACTTCATCCCAACAAGTTGGTTTATGACATCTATTTCCATAAAATTCTTAATACGGTGCCATTGGAATACTTGAATGGAAACTATTAGTGTAGGGAAACTTCACCAAAGGTGAATAATGATCCCACATACCTTGAAAATAATGTGATCATGATCCCAACATGTATTCTAATGTTTGGATTGTCCTTTCCAACTGCCCGTCAGTTTTAGGGTGATAAACAGTACTCAATCAACACTTAATATCCAAATAGTTATGAATCATTTTCCATAATTTTGATGTAAATTGTGGATCATGATTAGACACAATTTAGAGAGGTTCCCCATTAAGTCTTATAACTTCATTAATATAAAGTCGTGAAATGTTCTCTAGTGTAAATTCCTCCCTTATAGTGAGGAAAGGTGCATATTTGGTGAGTCGATCAACAATTACTCATATCACATCATTCATTCATAGTGTTTTGGGTAATCTACTGAAAAACTCCATATTAATGTCATCCCATTTCTATAAAAGAGGTAGAGGTTTCCTGATTCTTCTAGGATATTGTCTTTCAGCCTTTACTTGTCGACAGACTAAACATTTTGATATATTATCAAAAATTTCCCACATCATGTTGTCCCACTAGAAATGTTCCTTTAAATCTCTATACATCTTAGTGATACTAGGTTGTATATAGAAATTATAACTATAGACATCAACCAATAAAACCCTTTTTATCTTGGCTATATAGAGAACATAATGCCTCTTCCCAAATTTCAAAATTCCATCCTCAGAGATGAAATATTATAGCTTCCCATTATCCACACCATTTATTTTCTTCTGAGGATTCTTATAATCAAGATCAGAACTTTTAATCCTTTTTAATAAAGTTAGACAGGCATCTAATTGAAAAATAGTGATATTTCACATTCTTTGCTAGTTCCCATATCTATCCTCACAAGATCATTGTACATAGGATGCTTCTCAATTATCATTTTGTTTAAATCACTATGATCTTTACAGATCAATGCATAAAATACATTATTTTTTTCTTGGGAGGTAGTGTATGGAAAAATTGTAATCCTGGAGTAGCTCAAGACATCGCCTTTCCTCATGCTGAGATATTTTTGTGACAAGATATATTTTAAGCTATTTTGATCCCTGTATATCTCACATATTTCTCAATAGAGATTGTGTCTCCATATTTTAATAGTAAATATCACTACTGCTAACTCAAGATCTTGAGTTAGATAATTCTCTTCATTAACTTTTAACTACCTTGATGCATAGTGAATAACTCTATCATTCTGCATAAGTACACAACCAAGCCCTTCATTTGATGCATCACTAAAGATAAAATCCCCAATTTCTTGATGGTGGAGTCAGGATCAGAGAATTCACTAATCTACACCACAATTTTTCAAAACATTCTTCATATTGTTTTTTCCATACAATCTTAACCCCATTACAAGTAATCTTGTTCAATGGTTTAGCTAATCAGATGAAGTTACGAATGAAATTTCATATTATTCTCATGGTCATCATAAATTTTGGAGTATACCAAGATATCATCAATAAATACCAGAAAATATTCGTACACATATTCCTCAAAAACTCTATTAATTAGATCCATGAAAATATAGGAGGAATTATTTATGCCAAAATTCATTACTGTAAACATGTAATACCCATACTTGGTTATAAATGTTTTCTTTGGAATATCATCATTTCTTAGATGGAAATGATGATATCTAGATCAAAGTTCAATCTCTAAAAAATATTGGGCTTCGTGATGTTTATCAAATAAATCCTCAATGTGAGGAAGGGGATACTTGTTCTTTATCGTAATATCATTGGTCTAGCTATAGTAAATGCACAACCTCATAGATCCATCTTTATTCTTAAGGAAAACAATTATCTCCCCATGGAGAAATACTAGTGAATATAAATCCTTTATCACTCATTTCCTCTAATTTTTTCTTCATATCTTCCAACTCCACAGTGGCCATTCTATAAAGAGTATTTGATATAGTTCTTGAACCAGGAAATAAATCAATACAGATCTCAACTTATCACTCGGGAGGATATCCATGTAAATCCTATAGAAAAACATCAATATATTCTTGCACAATAGGTACATCCTCAATTTTAAGATTTCCTTCCTCACCCACATATATATTTCATTCTCATCCTCCCTAATAATTCCATTTAGTAGAGCTACTAGGGGTGGATCTAGATATGAATCATATGGTGAGGTTTCTTCTCTAAGGATAAGTGATTTAACATCATTCTCAAAAACTGTATCCTCCTTCTTCTTGAAATAAATCCTCCCATAATAATTTGAAATCCAATTCATGCCAATAATTATATCTAATTCAATCATAATTATGATGATAAGTTGAGAACCTAAATCACGTTTGTGTTTCATAAGGCAGACTGCTTGACACATCATTGTTTGTATGACACTTCCCTTAAGAGTTTTGACCAACATATACTTTATTAAATAAAATTGGAAATTTATAATTTTCTTGGAAAAATAAGAAGATATAATAGAATGAGATTATCTAGAATCAAATAAACCATTGGTAATTTTGAATAAATAATTAAAGCACCTATCACCACATCATTAAGAACATCAACCTCATTAGTAGTGATCACATAACCCCGACCTTTCTCCCTTGGACATTTATAGGGAAAGTTTCCTTGATGCATATGAAAATCCTCTGAATAATGTCCCATATCTTTAAAGTTGTTGTAGTGAACATTGATAGCTTCTTTATTTCCTATGCAATCAAAAGATTTGTGGCCTCTTTCTCCACATTTTTAATAAACACCCATACCCTTCATGAAAGTACTAGGGTGTTCCATCCCACAATTATAAAGAGATGGAAAATCAATTCTTCCCTCCTTCCCCTTTACCTTATTTCCTTTTCCAGAGTGTTCAACAACCCTATTCTTCTCTTTCATTGTTTTAATGTAATATTACTTATAGAATTATTTTTCTGTTTTGATATCACATAACACTATATCTTCATATGATGAGAAAAATTGGGAACCTAGTGCCATTCATAGGAATGGTATTAAACCATCAATTAATCAATCAATATTGATCCTAATCTTGCATATGTAGTTTGTGGAATGAATTTCTATCCTTATTAAGTTAGCTTCATACTTTGAAACATTCTTATATTTTTTTCCTCATATTTAGAAGCTACAATTCCATATCCGCTCTCTATTCATGAGGACTATATTTCTATAAGAATATTTCCTTGAAGTCACTCCATTACATGTTTTCAATATCTTCCTCCTACTTTTTGTTTTAAATTAAGGACCACTATTGATCAGTATCTTTTAATAGATGATAAAATGTAATGACAACCTTATCTGTTTCGTTATAACCCAATTCGTGAAATATCGTCTCTACGGAACTTATCCAATTCTCTTCTAGGAATGGGTTTATAGTCTCATTAAATGATGGGGGCTATTGTCACATAAAGAAGTCTAACATTTCTCCTCCTCATTTTGGATTAGGATGTTCCATATAGGTAAGGATATTGTTCCTAACCTGATTCAGTATTCCCAATATCGATATAAGTTTCTCAGCCTCATTCATAGAAAAATTATCTTACATAAGAGAGAAACCCCTACATGGTATGCTCACATTCATGAAATTTTTATTCCTTCCATTGGGTGCCATTTTTAAAAAGTGTTATACACTAGATTAGGTTATGAATCATAATGTATAATCTCAACTAGAAAAATACTTAACATAAATCAAAATCCTAAGAATTACTAATATCATAATCATAAACATGGTTTCATTGATAAAAATTTACTTTTAAATCTTCATAATGGTTTTTAATGAAAATTTGAATTATCCTAAGCATATCCATTGGTAGTGTCAAAACTTGTGTGTAGTAAGGCATACTGTTGCATACCAGGTTACCACTAATTAGGGATAAAACACCTTATTAGAGTTGTTACTCCTAAATACATCTGTGCCAGAACCACTTCCACTTGTAGTATCCATAAATAGAAATATTTTCTAGGAATATCCTCATAATCTCTTTCTTACCAAAATTATAAGACTTTCTTATATACAAATCCATAAAGTTTATCTTAGGGGTTTGTCTCTAATCTATGATATCTAAATCTAGTTTCCAATGATTCAACTAAACTTCATTTGATACAATCCTTAACACCTCGAACCCAGTTTTTCAGATACAGTGAATTATTTTATTAAAATGGCATATAAACAATGAATATGAATCTAGAAGGACTGAATAGTTTAGTAGTTTTGGAAGACCAGATACATACATAAGTTCAACATTACAATTTAAAATGAGATACAATATATCAGATCCATTAGTAACTCTCATAACCCCTAGTTTATTCGTGCAAGTCATTCATAATAATCCTCATTGCATACTAGGTAAATATAAAATATAAGAAAGGTATTATATCATATGTTCACTAAGGGTAAATAATACAACAGAATTAATCAAAAACATAAAACTAGGAATGATGAATAACTAAAAACACATGCATTTAAAACTAATCTTGAGCATAATATGGATGAAAAAAATTGATTAAATAATTCCCCAAAACATAACCATTGATATTATATAAGTCTAATAATCACATAGACCACAAATATATAGTTTCATAATGAGGTAATGCATAATTATAGACATCATAATCATATCTTCAAGGTCTCGACTAAGACACCATACATAATGGGTAAAAACCCTTATTAGTTTGACTTATGAGACCTATCGATGCATCAAGGGGCTATAACGAGTCTCACCAGTCACATAATATGTTCAATGCATTTCTTATATGAATGGGGATAAACTCAAACAACATATAAATTCATATTGAAACTAACATATGAAATGTAAATAACTTTTCCCAATCATTAAACATAAACACTAACCATTCAGAGTAATATAGTGAATGGTATATAGATAACACATCCATAGTCAATATAATCATAAAAAATAAATAAAATATGATATTTGATATCATAAAATATTAGTCCCAATTAAACATAAGAAATAATGTTGAAATAGATGAAAATTATTATAAAAAATCATCGAGTAATTTTGGAGATAAATACTATTTTCTTTGAAAAGAAGATTTTTTTTGGAAAAAACATTAAATAAAACTAGAAGTGAATTAATGTAATTTTTTAAAAATAAAATTAGTGATTTTAGAAATATAATGGGGGTGTAAAATCTATTATATAGTGCATTTTAAAATAGATAATAATTCAAGAAGTTCTTTTGAAATGGGCTTGTTTATCAGGAAAAATATTTGAAAGATCATTTTAAAACATGTAACTCCCCATAAAAGAAAGAAGGATTATGATTGGTACACATATATAGAACAATAAAACATAATTTTTTATGTGTATATAATAATAATTAATAATTTTATTGAGGTAAGTATACAATATGAGTAACCTGAATGAAAATGGAGGTTTGGGTAGAAAACTGTTACCATATGTTCAAATGTGTTCTGCACTTTACCTTAACGTCCTGGATAATAAAATTAAACCCATTAATTAATTAATTTATAAACTTATATACATGTATTTTATTCATTATAATTTTATTATGTTCATTTATGGCCTTATTAATAAGTTCTATGATTGAATTCTGTCGTTCTGGAGTTTTTATTTCCTTGATTTGATGATCGATTCGCTTGATTATAAGTAAATGAGTTCATATAAAATTGGTACAATTATATAGAATTGGAATTACATGTTATTAATAAAAACAAAATTGAAAATTGGTATATATATATATAATTTGGTTATATATTATGATTACGAATCATTATATAATATATTTAGTGATAATTGTTCAGATTATTACGGTGGTTACTGATCATAATGAACTCATTATGTATTATCACTTGGTAATATGTAACTATGATTCATCCATAACATAATAAGGGTTTTGATATAAACTTTAAAATCTTTTTTAACAATTAAAATAGTTTTTTGAACAACCTTGAAGGATAAATTGAAGAATGAATGATCGTCGTCCACGGAGCTTGTAAATCGACACCTCCTAGACTATAATTTCGTTTTTGAAATAAAAGAGAGGAAGATAGTAGTTTTAGGAAGGATATTAAATTAATATGATAAAATTAAAGTATATATATGATAATAGAATTATCAGGATCATTTTGACATTGGAGGTCAGGAAAAGATAATAAAATAAAAGTACACGAAATGAAATTAAAAGGAAAAGGAAGAGGGTTTTTCCTCTTTAAATATTCTCACAGAGATCCACCTTAAGGGAAGGGGTTTTGGTATTTTGGAAATCAAAAGATTTTATATACATGGGGAGATACTAGGTTAGATGAATTAGGATGAAATTTGAGAAGCTTCAAGGCATAGATGAGTGAAGAGAAGAGGGAGTTAGGGGTTGTTTTTATAGTAGATGAGAGGGGTGATTTTTGAATATCTTATTCATTATTTTATTATTTTTCTAAAGACAAGATATATTGTTGATTCTTGTGACCAAAAATATTAATTAGTGAATTTTATTTTGAACCATATTTTATTACATCATACATGATGCAAGGAATAAAGTATTTATCTTATAACGTATGTATACCGTAGATTATCATATTTTAATATTCAACAAAACATCAAGTATCTCAGAAAAATACCAAAAAATACCACAAACATTTATTGAAATGTAGAATTCAAAAATGGAATCCTTATTATCAAAATAATTCTCTAAATATATGAAATTTAATTTTTAAAAAAATCATCATTTATTAAAAAAATACATTTTTTAAAACTAAAACTCATTTTATAACACCCTAAAAAATTAACTAAGGTATTATTAAATTATCCAAAAATCATATGTAAAAAAATATTTATTTAGGAATATATTTTATTAAAATAAATTTTATTTTAAATTAATTAAAAATTTTAATTGAATATTTATTAATCACCAAAATATCAATACTTAATTATTAATTTTTAAAATATTCACTCTCATTTATAAGGTGCCTAAATTTTATTTATACTTACAAGGGTGAGGTTACTATTCATAAGGGTCATATTAATATTAATAAAGGTATATTAATATTCATATGTTTCATGTTAATATTCAACAAAAATATATGTTGATACTATTCAAATATAAATATCTTACTGATCAGAACCGTGTATATTAATTTTTCAAAATAGAAAATGCAGAAGCGTAAAAATTATGTTTAACGACTAGGTTTTAACTATCTACTATAAATAACAAATTTTCTGTTTCTTAGAAACTTATTGTTTCATTCCTTCTATATTAAATTTATTTTCAAAACCTGGGGGTGTTACATACACTTACACAAACTTCCATCGAATGGGTAATGAACTTATTGTTTATGTGTACGGTGAACTACCGCATCATGAAACGATATCATTTATTTTTCTTTACCACCTTTCATGGTTGGGAATTGTGTTGTAAATTTAATTTTTATATGATATAAATTATATTTATGTTGTTTTAATACGTTTTAAATTCTTATATAACTCATACCTTCATTATTCCCATAATATTGTAATACAATAACATTGTTTGTGGAAGTGTGGATTACAACCTCATCAAAGCAATGTGATTCATTCAAGCTATACATGGAATTAATTGAGAATGTTTTAAATAAATATTAGGTACATATATGACATAAATATGATACAATAATTATAATAGAAATATATTTATCATTTTCCTATCATTCTTTGAAATAAAAAAGAAATGGAAGTAGCATTCATGTGTATGTATGACCTATTGTCTCTATGAACACTACATTTAATTTCCTATCTAAAAATATTATAGAATATTATTAATACATGTATATTGATTACAAAATATAATTATATCATGTTTTACATTTTGGATATGATGAAATCAAGATCTATGTAATATGAACAACAAATAACAAGTCGAAACATACTTGAGAAACAAGGAAATTAACAACAGAAATAGTGAAAAAAAATTGAATATTAATAAAAATAGGAAATATAATTTTATAACAGGATCATATATGATATAATAAATATTAAAAATTTTCTTTAATAAGTTAGTGACATGTTTGAACCCATTATTTTGGAGGTTAAAGGATTGAAAGGAAAAACAAGGTAAGGGATTCTTGACTAACTTTTGTTTATGTGAGACCTACACTATTTTCACAACTTATTTATTTTGTATGGTATATATACTTCCTCAATTGTATTTCATATAATTAATTTTTTTCATGGTATTTAACTGGTTCATTTTATGATTATTAATTTTGGGTCTTCCAATGCTTATTTTACCACACTAGTGAGGGACTTCATATCATGTTCTATTCTTTGAGGCGTACATTTTTAGTATGCACCTAATTAATTATACCATAAACAGTAGACCATGAAAAGATCCATGACCTCCAGAAAATATTATTAAAAAAGTAAACAATACATAGGAAGAGAAACAGGCAGTAGGGGATTAACCCTAAGGGGATTTAAATTTAATGTTACCAATTGGAAAATAATTTCTTAACCCAATTACTTTTCATTGGGTAATATTATTTCCTCATTGTCATAAAAACTTTATGATTATGGGTATAATGATTCTGACCATATATTTATGTATTTAAAATTAACTTTTGTTGATTTATAGTTGATGAAAATAATCTATACATTGACTATTTCTTACTTCAACGTTATGGTCTTCTCATGGGTTTACTTTACAATCACATTTTATCAGGGGTTGTTTGTAGTTGAATTTTCATTATAGAAAATTACTAGATCATTGTTCAATAAAACCTTTAATTTTATTCTACTATAGTTTTTCATTACATTTTTCAAGTAATAGTACAATTTTTACAATATTTGGAACTTAAAATGTTTGATAAACTATTTTTAAAAAAACATGAATTTGTTTCTCTCTTTAGTTAAAGAACCTATTTTTTTTTCTAAAAACCCTATTTTCTAAAAGATTTTAATATTTTATTACCCATTATAAAATTATTTATTAAACAAATTTTTACCCTCTTTTATTTTAAAATTTGTTTCAAAGTAATCTCCTTATCATTTTCTGATAAATGTGATTTTGTAACTTTTTTACATTGCAAAATGAATGTTCTTTTTTCCTAGTATGGAATGTACACATTTACCCTCCATCATTTATTTGAATATCACTTTGTAAGTTTAAAAGGTTTATTTTTAATGATAATATTTTTGAAATTTATTTTAAAGGAAATGTATTTTTAGTATTTGTTTCAAATTAAAAATAATATTTTCCTCAAGAATGTTTTTAAGAGATATTTTATAGTATTTCAATTTATCAATGAAAACAACCCTTTATTTTAAGTCCATTGAGAATATTTTGTATTGATACCATCCTTATTTATAATATGTACTGTTTTTATTGATTTTAACAAGGATATTATTTATATTCACTTCCTTGATTCATTTTTATATTCCTCTTGAAATATTCAATTTCCTATGATCATTGAACATTTAATTTCCCCTCATTATCCATGTAATTTTTCATGGATATATTTATTTCCTAAATCATATACCATTTTAACATATGGTGTTTATTTTGATAGTTATTTGATTATCTAGTGAAAAATTAATAAATCCATATTCTTTATTCATTATAGATATTTGATAAGTAATATTGTTTATTAAGTAGATTACTTGATATGTGGAGAATGATTTGGACATGTAGTGATGGGTGGGGCCTGGACTTTATATATCCCCTAGATCTATCAATAGGTTCTCATAAGACAAATAATTTTTGATAATTAAACGGGTTCCTACCTACAGTTTTAAACCATCTTGTGAAAGGTGTTGATGGTATAGGTTTTCATGTTCCTCATACATGACATTCAATAATTATGTATTGCCTTCATTTTGATTCAGTTTTTATTATCCATAAAATTTTCACTATAAAAAATTATGTGGAATCATTTAATTTAAAATTTATGGATTAAACTGCATATGTTTTTAGTTTATTACCATTCAATATTTAATTTCCTTATCCAGTTATTTGAATGGAATGTGTTTCTAGTTACTAGCTTTCTATATTGTTTATCCACCTCCTTATCAGTTTATTGATTATATGACATGTGTGTTGAGTTATTTACCATTCCATATTTTTTATGTACTTCCTTCTCAATATATTTATTAATTCAAATGTGTATTTATTTATCTAAAATTCCATATTGATTATTCTCATCGTTTCATTATTTATCCCTCTATATTTAACCCTTACTAATCATTTGATCTCACCCTTGTTTTGTTTCATTTTCCTAGGAATCCACAAAGTGTATTTAGAAAGATATGAATGGGTAAAAAATATGGAATAAGGTTATCCTAAAAATAAAAAAAAAACTATGTTCTAATTATTTTTTTCATTTATAATACATGCCTCATGTCTGTATCTAGTTTACCAAGACTACTAAACTAATCAGTCCTTCATGGATTTTATTCCATGTAATCATACAAATATAATGTTAGCATGACCCCAAATCTAGGATTACTAGGGGTGATTCACTCTAGATTTCTTATAAGATTTATTATTATCAATGAATAATGTATCATCCACCGTGATGAATAAAAAACAAATACCATGGATTTATTGTTTCTACACAGTATTTGTCTTTGGAATAATCATTTTACATTAACCCATGTGGAACTTGTTCCTATATAACTATTTGTGTATATTTAGTATTGACTAAATACAATTCAATCATGCTCCCACTATCTCAAATAGATATATTCACCCTTTTATAGAGATATAGTCTATAACTTGACTCTCTGTTTTCTATTGTAGGGATTTCTATAATATCCTTAGAATCCTTTAGGATAATTACTTTAGATACACATTGTGTTTTTCTTGGTGAATGATTTTTATATCCTAACAAACTCATTTCATCTTACACATTTTATTAGGACATGATTGATTTCTATCATATTATAACTCATATTATATCCATTTTTCATTATATTTGGATTTTTGTTATGGGATAACACCATTATTTTCATTTCATTTCATGAACAATAATGGATGTATCTACAATGGATACAAGTCCCATCAATTATCGTCCTTTTATTTACATCATGAATATAGTGACCTAGAATTAACATACATGGATATTACATCAATTTAGATGAATATTCATCATATTACATATGTACATGCTCGAGAATTGTAATAGTTTAGTTTCTTTAGAAACATGGAATATTGTCTTCTATCTTTGTAAATAATCTTCAACGTATCAAATAAATATCCCCCTTTAATACTCTTAATTAAAACCTTTATTCATAACCTGAGGAAAGAAAACATAGGAAAGGGTGAGATCAGATGATCAATAAGGTTAAATAATAGAGATACGTAAGAATAACATGAGAATATAGGTATGCGAACATAAGAATAGCATTTGGAGATTATACCTTGTATATCAAGGATCCTATACATGAGTCATGGAATAATGTTTGGCAGTTTATAAGACATGAATCATAAAGGGAATTAGGAGAATGGTCTATTAGTGCATAATATAGGAATAATACATAGAATATTTGGAATACACGTAAGCATATAAAATCATTCCCTATAAGTCATGGATTGTTTTTAAAACCTATCAGGGAACTTCGTGGGGGATACATCTAATGGGTGGGACACACAACCAATCCCAATCATATTCCTTTGCTTGTAGTTGAATGGGATTACACCCCATACCATCTTGGTAGTCAAGGTTTACTCCCAAGATGATCCGAGTAGTTAGTGTTCACTCCCATGAACATCTTAGCAGACAATGTCCTTTACTAAACCAAGTTTACTTTCGTTCCAGCCATGTCTATATCATGAGATTTAAATATTTACCTAATTCATTTGAAAGAGAAATAGGTCTCACCCATCGAATAATGAAATCATTTATACATGTTTCATATGGTAATAAAACAGTCATCATATCATGAACCATAAAAAGAGATGGGTTTAATAAACATCATAATATACTCTATGAAATGAAATGGGTTTCATAAAAATATCATCATTCCATAATCTATGGAAAATATATAGGTTTAAAAATAATTTCTTCAAATCCTAACCCATGAGAAGAAGTGGATTTAATAAGAATATAACATGCTTATTTTAAAAGAATGAGAAAAACATCTCTTAATATAAATAAAACAGAAAGTTACAGCAGATGGAAGGAAGTTATTTTATGTTTATCCTTTTGTTGAATTGGTAAAAGATCAAGAGGTAGTCTATTAGATTGAGTGAAAGAATATTTGTCAAATCCTTTATTTTCTAATGAATTCACAAGGTCATTTCATTCTAGAATGATATGCATGATTATATAGTTCATTGAAGAAAACTTGTTGGAGGAATGAAACCATCTTGTAGTGAGATTACATGACATATGAATTATACCCAACCTTACCGCTTGAACAATAGTGGTCGAGTCACATTCAAACCATACATCATTCCAATTCTTCTTCTTATCCACATGAATAGAAATAATAAAGAATGGTATTTCAGATTCAAGAGTAGAATAGTGTCTAGATGTCCTATGTATACATTCAATAACCATTCAATTATGATCTCTAGTAACAAACCCAAATCCCGATGGACCGGGATTTCCTTTGGAAGCAGCGTCTATGTTGCAGTTTTTCTATCCAACAAATGGGGAGATCCAAAAATATTCATTCATCCCATGTGAGAGAGTGAAATTACGTGGAATGTTTAGGTTCCTAAGAATAAAAAAGTCACCAAACGAGTTGCTTCATTTCCCCCTTAAAAGATGAATTGCATTTTGAATGGACATTTTAATTAATGAAAAAGAAGCTTATAGGAGAAGAAGAATGTGGTCATGAATTATATTGTTCCTTCCATGCCATAAGACATGAAGTAATTCGGTATAAGAAAATTGCAGCATATTTTTATGTTGAGTGGATATCTGTAAAATTTGAACATCATACAGTAGATTCTCAATGGTGTATGAGTGTAAAAAAATGGAGGGTGAAGATATGAAAAAGGTATTTCTTTAACGGAGAAGCCATATCACTGAAAAAGGAAAAGGTGGTTGATGTATTCCTTATTTTGGTGACAAATCAACACCTAGAATAGAGAAGGATACCACATTTCCACAAACATGTATCCACTGGTACACATCGTCATGTGATTCTAAAAAGCAGAGTGAAGCATGAGGGTTGCATCCAAGATGTATTAAATTTCCCAATCTTGCTCTGGTTCCCTTGAATCTAGATAATATAATGTTTTAGAGTGCAACTTTCATCTATGGTCTAGTTCCCAAACAAAGAAATCGCCATGATCCATGAAAACTATATGTGAAATAGGCTCTTGAAGGTCATCTGGAATTTGATTTGTATTATTCAGTTGGTCATTTATAGTGATGTTAGTATTCAGAACTTAATTTTAAAGGTTGTTCCTATTCATAAGGGGAGTATCCATCCATTTTCCCTCCAAATTCTAAGAGAGGGATCAACAGTCACAATATAGTGGGAATTCATGTACACCTTCACAAACATTGTTCATAGGCTAGGCCATTTTGAGGATTCCCTATAATGAAATTCTCTAGACTTGAGTTTTTCCATTATTCTAACTCGAAGCAGATCTAAGGATTCTGACTAGCTATTTTCCAGCTTCAATTTGAATCATTCTCAGAGTGCATGATTGAATAATTCTAGATTCCTGATACTGAGCCTGCCAAGGTTGTAAGGTTTGAAACACTTTTTTTCAAGGAACTATGGTAGATTTTTTCTCCAATATAATTCCACTCCATACAAAGTTCCTCATCAATACATTGATAATTTTAAGAGGTGTGATTTTGTATACACGCACCGTAAAGGATTTACAATATTAGATATAACAATGTGTATGACAAGGAATATTCTCCCTACCATCGATAGAGTTATACCCCTCCATGATGACAATGTTCTTATGATCTGAATCATAATTTCAATAAAGTCAGAAGCTACATGCCTTTGAAAAATTAGCGGAAAATCCAAGCAATTGAAGGGGAGTTGACCACCATTTATACCAAGAGTATTGAGAATGTTTACACATCTGGAAGGATTGAAGTTTTTATAAAAAAAATGAATGATTTCCCCTAGCTGATTTCTTGACCCGATACAATTTTATAGTGCGATAAATTATTCTTGATATTTTTTATGTTTTTTCTATCTCCTTGAGTAAAAAAAATAATATCTTTAGAAAAAAAAGGTGAGAAGGAGATGATGTACCTCCAGTATCATTAATCGTATTTAAGTCACCTATTTCAACCATATGAGTGAATAATATGCTAAGATAGTCTTTAGTAACATCAGAGATAATCTCATAGAGAGGATCACCTTATCTAATCTCCCTTAATCAATTGAAGTACCCTTTTAGTTATCCATTTATGAGAATAGATATATGATTTGATCCATGAAGGGATTTTATCTAGAGAATTAATTTCATTTCAAAAACAATATTATGTAGAACATTCAAAATGAAATTCGAATCCATACTATCAAATACTTTTTTTGATATATAGCATTAGAGCAACAACACCTCCTATGATAGGTTTTCTAATAAGATTCATGAATTATGAAGCTGTGAGAGGAAAATATTGAATATTCCTTTCTATAATGAATCAAAATTGATCTTAAGAAAAAAATTTATCAGATATTATGGATATACTGTTGGATGGAATTTTAAAGATTGCATTATGTATGGTATCGACCAAAGAAACTAGTCTGAATTGGCTAATATTTCTATCATTTTCCACTTTAGGAATGATGACAAGGAATTGATAATTTTTCCAAGCACCAGAGATCCAATCTTGAACAAATAAGTGAGAAAATTAAAAGCATCTCACTAAATAATATCCCAATATTTTTGCAATAAATGATTGTTAAATTTAAATGGTCCAGGGGAACTCCCATTTTTGAGACCAAAAACAGTATCTTTAATTTAAAATTCCATTGGGGAAGTAGTGAGCATATGGTTATCCTCTTTAACAATAATTTTGGGAATGATAACTTCTGTAAGAGATTCATTTTTAGGTGGGGATTTGAATAGGTTATTGAAACATGATATGATGTGGCATGATAGTGCACTCATGTCCTCAATTATTTGGCCTCTATCCTTGAGAAGATAAAGAGGTTGGTTTTCTCTTCTAGTTCACTGTATGAAATTTGAGAACATAGTATTTCTATCCTCTTCACAAATCCTTATAACTTTTAGAATATCTATTTGTATGTCTTCATTAAGTCAATGAAGGTTTTTATGTTTGGAAGAAAAATCAATTTCTTGAGTTATAATCCCATGGAAGATGATTTTAGTTATGGATTATTGAAGATAGAGTAAAGAATATTTAAGTTCTTTGATTTATTCATCCAAAAAGATAAAACTTTTCTTTCTCTATTCCTTCAATCTTGATTTGAGAAGCTTAAGCTTAAGTAATTCAATCCATGGGTTTGTTGCTTCCGTCAATAGAATCCCAAGTCTCAAAAACAATACTACTGCAGTTTGGTTGGGAAATCCATGCATTATTAAATATAAGGGGAATAGGATTTATTCATTCTTTCTAAAGGGAATTCAAACAAAAATTAGAATGATGATCTGAGTTATGTCTAGATAGAGTGACACATGGAAGATAACTCCGTTTGAAAAGTTAGATTTCATTGACAAAATCCCTATCAATTCTACTTTCCTTGACACTATTATGGTGTTTCCTATACCAAGTTAATTTCCCCCCTATAATATTGATCTCTATGAGGTTTGTTTCTTAAATAAATTCCCTAAAATATTTAGTGGAGGGATAATGGGGGCACGATCCTAATTTTTCATCCAAGTGAGGAATAGAATCAAAATAACTTATAATATGCCAAGGATCTGAAATCAAACTTTCATGATTTTTCAGCTGTGACCAGAGAGGTCTCCTATCAATGTAGGATATAAAAGATTATATAAATAAGCATTAAATGTTTTTTCCCACATCATGAAAATATTAGGTTATGGATTGATCACCTATATTTACCATCCCTAGAGCAACAACATTCCTTCGGGATAATAACTATAGTCTATCATTTCCATTGCTACTCTTATTTTTTCCAAGCAAGACATCACCCTATCTTACAAGAGGAGTGTCCTAATCAGGGAGTTCATTCTTGGAAGATATGATTGGAAAATCTATTTAGTAACTTTTGAACTATAAAACCCCATAAAATTGATATTAGAAAATGGATATATAAATATCTATAAATTTATCGATAAAGATCATATAATACATTCATGTTTAGTATCTATATCACACACAATAAATAAGTGGTGAATAAGGCATAGGTCTCATAGAAATAAAAGTAAGACTAGAAATCCCCTTATGTTAAGTCTTGAATTTCATCATACACATTCAAACCTCATGTATAATAAATAAAAGATTATTATAAATCAACCACAGAACCATATTATTATATCTAATACAATATATTATTTCATTATGAAGTTACATCAACCAATTATTAACATTTCCATATTAATGTTACATTTTAGGTAATATCAATTATGTTTTTTGTATATTTTTTGACTTGTAATTCTTGATACTATTACATAGATCATGATTTACTTATTTATTGAATGAAAAATATGATATAAATATCATATATATTCAGAATAATAATATTTATAGTAACCTATAATTTATATAAATATTAAATGGAATACACTGTTTATGGAGACAGTAGGTCATACGTATGCTTGCACGTTGTTTCTATTTTCTTATAACATTGAAAGAAATAAAGAAAATGACACACAAAGAAATATATATCATTATAAATTATCATTCCATTATAATTAATATTTCATACATATCATATAAATTTACTAAATACATCTTTAATACATTTTAAGAAATGTGTAAACAAATCACATCGTTTTGAGGAGGCGGTAGTCCACACGTCCACAAACGAAGTTATAGTATTTAAAAAAAAGGAAAACATGAAGTTATGTTTTTTATAGTAATTATATCAGAATAAAGACATCATAAATATCATAAATATCATATGAAAATAGTGTTTCCTTCATAATTCCCAACCATGAGAGGTGTTAAAGAACGATGAATAACGTTGTTTTGTGAGGTGGCAGTCCTCCATACACACAACTGGTAAGTTCGTAACCCATTTTATGGAGGTGTGTGTTGGTGTAGTTAGAAAACATAATATAGAAACATATATGTATATTGAGGATTCTAATTTTATTATATAATAATTTAATAAGAATAATTTAGTAGTGGAGAAAGAAAATAAAACAAAATATCTTTTAGAAATATGTTACCTCTTCTTCGGGTAACTCATTTTGTTTTGCACCAATGGGATTCCTTGGTTGGGTTTATGACCTAATAAAGGCTTATAAAATGAATTTAAGGAAGTTGGAAACATAATTGGGTAGTATTTTGATGATAAAAAGGGATTGATGGGTGTGAAGTGTTGAGGTGGTGAGTGCCCTTTTATAATGGAGTAGGAGTGTCATTCTTTTAAATATAAAAAGGTAAAAATTATTGAGAGTTTAAA